>CM069071.1:14194403-15425117 GCA_035220775.1 Malus fusca
TATATCGGTTCGGTTCGGTTTGGTTCGGTTTCCGAACCTCAAAAACCGAAACCGAACCGGTCAGATTCGGTTCGGTTCGGTTTGACAGTTTCGGTTCGGTGTTTTTTCGGTTCGGTTTTTTTCGGCCTCGGTTCGGTTTGGTTTTCGGTTTTTTTCGGTTTTCGGTTTTTTGAACCCACCCCTACTGGAAAAGGAGAGCCGGTTTTCTTGAACTTGCCTCCTCTTGAAATGAAGTGAGTTAAAAGCCGCACAACACATCCTTAAGCATTACGTGCATGGTCCAATTCAGAAAACCCCAATCAGACGATGGCATAGATCTAGAGAAGTTTTCAGCGTAAAGATTATGCTATGAACAAAGACGAGGAAGAAAGGTGATGTTGTGTATAACTGAATGGGATAAGAAAACTGAACAGCAAAATGAATTTGCTAAGCGAATGCGGAGAAAGTGTCTCTTACCATTTCGATAGGTCTTAGCTACTTTTATTCATGTTTAGTAAGAGATATGTGTATGATGACTTTTTATAATATCGCCAGTAACATTTGAAGGAATGCATGCCAAAATATTCCACCAAATAGTCGTCCATAGTTGGGGGACACAGTTACAAATTGGTTAGGAACTCAAGGGATTCAAGCCGCGATAGTTGCAAAAAGGTAGCCATGAGATTTGATTGAGCAAAGGAATAATAAGACCTAATATAAAGAACAAATAAAGAAAAAGAGAAACAGTAGATACTATGATCAATTATTAGTAGAAGTAATAGTTATAGAGCACCTTTAATTATTTGAGGCAGCATCGCGTGATCTTGGTTTCACTAATGTCCCTTGCTAGTGTTGTTGCTCTCGTTACTTTGAAAGATATCAGTGCACAGAGAGTTGCAGCAAGAACACGGTTTCAGTTTTATCAACTCAACTCGGAAAACCCTCGAGTGAGCCACTGTATTCTATATATATTGGTTACATGAGATATTCAGCTACAAGGATAAATACATGAGATAATGAAGGACTTTGAACTATCCAACAGATGTGATCTCCTGAAGAGTTGGAGTTATATTTGAACACTGGTGCTGCGGAGAAGAGCGGGAAGACAGCAGCAGGTTTGAAGGCGCTGACTGGACCGCTGACTTGGCTTATCATACTTGAGTATGAAATGCTTAATCTAGACAAATGAACATGTCATGTCAATGTTATTAACAACTTTGGACTATACTTTAATCGATGTTTGGCAGCGAATAATTTGAACTTACTTTTTTCTTTGACGACAACGATAGAAGTTTCATGATCAACACAAACTGGGGCAACCCAACTAACTATTATAAGATCTGACAAAAAAAAAAAAGCTAACTATATAAGAAAACAACACAAACCACTAACTATTACATTTCTCAAACAATTAAAAGATCTCAAATGAGGTTTGGAGGTTCTTTAAACCATGAAAAAACCAACTCCAAGTTAAGAGCATGTCGAGCAAGACGATGGGCAGAATCATTGGCTTGACGACGCGTAAGGGCATCAGGAGCTCTAGTGATCCCAAGTTGAAACGCCTTGGAGTTGTAACAACCTAGCTCTTTTGAGGCCTTAGTGTAACTTTCCAAACTGTTTGGGTGAAAAATGATAGACTTTAGCACAACAACTAGACACCATCTGTAAAGTTAAGCTGCCACCTCTTCCTTAAGCAAACTCTCATGTAAAGTAAGCTGCCACTTCTTGATAATCTAACCCACAACAGAAATAAGCTTCCACCACCTGCTTAAAGAAAGTTGTCTTCTTTTTATTGACAAATTTTGCTTCTTTCAGCCCTTTTTGACATATCTCAGAACAAAAAATAAAGGGGTTTGTTTGTAAGAGAAGGATCTAAGCTAAGAAATACCCGGAGAAATTGTTAGTTGTTGAAACTCATAGTTCCGTGTGTTGTTTGTTTTGCTTTCTTTTTTTTGAATCTCTAACCTACGTCGTTATTAAGCTTTGATTAAATTTACAGTTACCTCCTTTGTTATTCGTACCTCGTTTGATTGTTGATTCAGATATGATTGCCTTCATTTCATTGTTCAAAGTGTTTGTAATCGAATCGACTAACATTTGAAAATGTGGTTGATTCAATTCTTCTTGTTTGTTTGCCAAAAGTTTAGGGGACCGGAGACTAGCCCATCCGAGGGTCAAGGCATATACCACAAGTCTCTTTGATTGATAGTCTTGATTCAATTCTTCTGAATAATAGTGTTTGCGTCCTTTTATCAAATGAGTCTTGGCCTCTGATCAATTGGTAACAAGTGTTAGAGAATAAGGTCTCACATCAGACATATGACACACTTATGTACAATTAATATATGGGAGATTCCAATCATAATATCACCAGGGCCTTTTGTGGTAAAACCCAACAACTATTAATAGGTGGTTAAGTTGTCACAACATTAGTAATATTGGTCATGGACCATGATGTGCCTATAAAGTTTATCATGGTATCAAAGCATGTTATTCTCTCGAAATATCATGGGCCCGACTTACTGGGCTTAAATATGCTTCCTTAAGTTGGGCTTTTCAAAAGTTGTTCTAGCTCCAACTTAAGGGTATTAACTGAATAATTGGGCTTTCAAAAAGTTGGCGTTGGTTCCAATGACTGAATACTAACTGGGCCTTCAAAACAACTGATGTTGTCTAGTGCTTGAATATCGACCGACCGAGCTCTCGAAAAGATTGGCGTTAGCCTAGGTTTAATGATTTGACCAGTTTTTTTATGTAGGAATTGGTTTTCCTTGTTACCTTGTGTGTGGCGATTTGTGAGGGGGCATGTTGGATTATAAGATCCCACATCGATATATGACAAAATTATATACAATTAATACAGGGGGTGATTTCACCCCCAATATCACTGATGCATTTTGTGATAAAACTCACCTATTAATAGGTGGTTAAGTTATGACAACATTAGTGATAGTGGTAATGGACCATGTTGAGCCTATAAAGTTTACCAATAAGGCCCATGAGACCACTATGAGAGTAAGACCTCATTAGATTTAGCGATGAAGAATTGCAAAAAATATTTGTATTGTTATTGATTCATTGAGTTCATGTGTTTGATTGTATTGCAACTCTTGAATCCAATATCTTTGAATGTGCATTCGATCGTTTCAGATATTGATTCATTGAGTTCATGTGTTTAATTGAGCCTTGTAGCTCACCCTTTTCCCCTTTCCTTTCAGATCAACTTGGGTGAGAAGTTGACTTGTTTTGAAGATGTTGGTTCGTTTTGGAAGACCTTAGATGTTTTTGTGGCTGTTTTGATAACATTGGGTACATTAGAGGTTTTGTACCTTTGTGCTAGATTTTAGAATATTTGTAGTTCATCACTTGAGGTTTATACAAGAAATGGTAATGATTTTGTTTATGTTCATATTTGAGACTTTGAAGTATTTACTCTTTGCTCTTAAAAGTGGCGTGAAAAATCACTAGCAATGGTTTAGTTGGCGCCAAATCTAGGGCGCGACATGAGTCCTCCACATCATGTCCCACAACATATGTATTAACAAAAACCTCATGCAAAGTCATCATAGTTTAGAGTAAATGACACTAAAAAATCAAGTTGTATAAACCCGTTCCACTGTACATCCCACAATGGACATATCTTTTTCAACATACAAAGGAGGTCTACTACATGCTAAACTAAGAACTAGTTGGTTTGGAAGAAGCAGGTTTTATCGTCCATCTCTTTGCTATTATACATGACAATATGACCTTATTTTCACCTAACTATGAACATCCACTCACTAGCTAAGCTTGCTAGAGGATTGTTAGTTCCATTCACGCATTCTCAAGCAAGCTAGGATTATTGGTAATATTTTTTAGGTAACTTTAATGAAAATCTCTCAGTACTGTTCACTTTAACGAAAAATCATATTTTTACATTAAAAAGTCAATCCTAGTACTATTCACTTTACTCTTTATTTTGTCATTTTCATTAAAACTCAAAGTTTTCAAGCTCTTTTCATTAATTTTCCTTATTTTTTATGCTAGTGATGTGGTCCGTCCTTGCTCCCTCTTCCATTCGATAGGTGGAGTTGGCTACTCAAATAGGTAAAGCCTAATTCCATATCATCAAGTTGGTGGGGATTTATATTATGGAAAACTTCATTTTAATCCTTAAAAAATCTGAATTTTAGACTATAACCTTGTGTAAGATTAAAATCCAATTTTAGTTCCTGGTACATTTAATCATATTATTTATTATTTATATTTTGATGTTTTATTGTCTTTTTCTTTCTTTTTAATGTATTAATTACATTTAAATTTAATTTTTCATTTCATTCATCATAATATATTTTAATGTCAATTAGGCAAACTATTTTTTTTAATATATTCTGATAACTATTTTGTATGTTCTTCATATAGGTATATTAATACATTTGAATATTTCGGTATATCATTCGATACAAACATATAGATACATTAATTCAATATAATGCATTTTGGTACACACATTTGGTGTAACGTCCCACATCACCCAAGGGAGTGGATCTTGTAAGCCTTATATGTATATTCTCATCTCTACTTAGCACGAGGCCTTTTGGGAGCTCACTAGCTTCGGGTTCCATCGGAACTCCGAAGTTAAACGAGTTCGCGTGAGAGCAATCCCATGATGGATGACCCACTGGGAAGTTGCTCGTGAGTTCCCAGAAACAAAACCGTAAGGGCGTGGTCGGGGCCCAAAGCGGACAATATCGTGCTACGGCGGAGTCGAGCCGGGGATGTGGTGGTGGCCCGGGCCGGGATATGACAATTTGGTATCAGAGCCAATCTCTGGCCGGATGTGTGCCGACGAGGACGTTGGGCCCCTAAGGGGGGTGGATTGTAACATCCCACATCGCCCAGGGGAGTGGATCGTGTAAGCCTTATATGTATATTCTCATCTCTACCTAGCATGAGGCCTTTTGGGAGCTCACTGATTCCATCGGAACTCCGAAGTTAAGCGAGTTCACCGAGAGCAATCCCATGATGGGTGACCCATTGGGAAGTTGCTCGTGAGTTCCCAGAAACAAAACCGTGAGGGCGTGGTTGGGGTCCAAAGCGGACAATATCGTGCTACGGCGGAGTCGAGTCCAGGATGTGGTGGGGGCTCGGGCCTGGATGTGACATTTGGGTATTGACTTTTAGGTACATTAATTCAATATACTATATTTCGGTACATACATTTAGGTACAAACATTTCGGTACAAAAAAGAAAATTTTATATACTTCGGTATAATCATTTTTGTACACTTGCTTATTTACATATTTTTGTATCACAATTTTCTTTTAATATTTTCTCATTTATTTTCATTTATAATTAAAGAACTAAATATGTGTATATTAATAAAATTAAAATTTAATTTGGAGAGATTAAATAAATATACCCATTAAATGAAAAAATTTGAATATAAATTTTAAAGAAAGTACACTCCAAGGGATTAAATTGGATATATAATCTAGTACCAGATTTTATTTTTAAATTTTAATTTTTTACAAGGACTAATGTTCAAAAACCCCCTTTATATTATGCCTACTTTCTTCTTTCGTTTCTAAAGAAAATGTAGGTGGTATTTGCCTAACCTTTCATTGAATTTTAGCCATAAGAAAAAAGGCGTTTATGTTGATTATTCTAAATACATTATATTTGACAACTTGCGTTATATATTATTGGATAATTACTACCACCCTCATGGTATATGTGATTTTAGGAAGCCGTTTAATAACTTTTTTGGTTTCTGTTTTCAGATTTTTGTTTCACTTTTTTTGAAAATTAAAAATTAAAAATTTGTTTGATAACTGAAAATTAGTCGTTTGATAACCAATTCGATTTCCAGTTTTCAGTTTTAAAAAAGTAACAAGGAATTAGGCTTGAGTTTTCAGTTTTCATGTTTTTAAGAATTTAAATCTATCAGTATTATGAATTTTTAATTATTTGTACAAACTTTATATGATATCAATTTAGTCATTTAAAATTATTATTTTTATAATTATATATTAACATTCGTATTTTGTGCATGTTCTTAATGTACGATTAAAATTTCTTGATCAATATTGTTGTTTCTTAAAGGTTGGAATAAGACGAAAGTTGTTTAAAAAAAAACTTGTATCAATTTAGTCATTTAAAATTATTATTTTTATAATTATATATTAACATTCGTATTTTGTGCACGTTCTTAACGTACAATTAAAATTTCTTGATCATGTTTCTTAAATGACACACCTCGACCCGGGATGTCCACTAGGACTCCGAATGGAGATGTGTTGGTTGGCACCAGGAAGGTGACGAAGCCATAAAGTGATGATATGGTAAAATGTGAATAAATTTAAACCTAAGAGTGCCTAAGAACCAGTGTGTGCTGATGAGAGAGAATGAACCCACTTCACGTGTGACGTTATATCATAAATAAGTATCGTAGGATGGGTGGAGAATCATACCATCGAAAGAAATCTCCAATACTAAGATTTGCCACGAATCCTCGTCGATAAGAAAGCTTAGCTAATAAACCTGGAGGGTGAAAACAAAACAAGGGTGAGTGGCCCTGGAAATAAAATTTTAATAGAAACCTTCTAAACTATATTACCCTTCGCTGCAACACCTGTATAGTTTCTAGAAAATCATACCACGTATCCATGTGAAATCAAAAGTATATCAACAGTAATTCCATAAATATACAACGACACATTATCTCATCAGCAATATAAAAAATCATGTATTCAATAATCTATATTAGCACGCAAGTTGGAATCACCTAATGTGGTACGACTGCACCCATAACTCATCAATCAATGCTAGCACATAAGTCGGAGTCACCTATAGTGACCTGTACGACTTACCCATATCTCATCAATCAATGCTAACACGTAAGTCGGAGTCACCTATAGTGACATGTACGACTTACCCATATCTCATCAATCAATGCTAGCACGTAAGTCAGAGTCACCTATAGTGACCTGTACTACTTACCCATATCTCATCAATCAATGTTAGCACGTAAGTCGGAGTCACCTATAGTGACCTGTACGACTTACCCATATCTCATAAATCAATTCCTGCACATGAGTCGAAAACACCTAAAGTGGTCTGTACGACATGCTAGGTGTAAATAAATACGCTCAAGTGCTACGATTACGTGAAGGCTGTGCGAAGTATAGCAAGTCACCTACGAGTCGGAACCACTTAATGTGGTATGTAAGACAGGCTAGCACCTACCTTGGATCCAAGGTGAGTGTGTGGTGCGGGAGGTGAACGATCACGTGAAGGCTAGGTCCTGTCCTTGGGCGGATCACTAACACCGAGATGCAGGATAATGAGCATTAAATGCATATAAACATAACCATACACACTGCAATCACTATCATTAATATGTACTCATCTGAAGCTTACCTAGTGTCTGCAGCGTCATTTGGCATAACCACTTTAACGTCTCAACATTCTTAATCAGAACTATACCCAGTGATAGGCCAGAATAAAATCAAGGTTAATCTCTACGCTGTTAACCCTCATAACTTCTTTCTTTAAAGAAATCAAGTACCATGTTAAATTCAGATTGTTTTATGGCTGCATCTAACTGTCTTGTTAAACTGCTTACGTACCCTCAAACGGGATCAAGCCATTCGTAGTTCAACTTAGTACTTCAAAGCATTCACTGTAATTATGTGTAGATAATATGCATATATATATGCTATAATGTAATCTAAAATTTAGCCATAACATAGAATTTTAGAATATATAAATATATATGATAGGGCATAAAATGCATAAATCAATTTAAAAACATTTGTGGAATTATCAATCATATAGATATATATATATGAAAAAAAGAAAAGACCGACTCACCTGAGGTCCGCGCTACAACTCTCTAGCACGAACATCGAGATGTCATGAACGATCCTCACCTGCCACGAAGTCCAAAAGTGGACGGAATGTGGTCAATCACAAGATGAGACGCCTCGTTCCAAACGTGGGACGAAACGCCTCGTCCCACTCCGTTCTGTCCCATCCCACGTACCAAACGGTACCTAAAAGAAATAATATGATTGGTTCCTTATTTCCTTGCTGAAAGCTGATTGGGCTTCTTTCCCACAAGATGAGAATTCAATTTAATTAAAACTAAACTTTGAATAACCAATTTCAAACGTCCGTAACTATACCGTTATAATCCGGACTCGCAAACGGCTTTCGCCTATGCGTTTGTACCAACGAGTACCACGATGATATTCTAAAAGAATAAGTCATACGTCTCTCTAGGTGATGGTCAACAGAAGTCAAAGTCCTTGCCTCTAGGGCATTTTCGTAAATTCACGCTTTTAAAATTCATAAAACGTAAAATTTGGGACATGTTGTCACATTAAAGGTTGGAATAAGACGAAAGTTGTTAAAAAAAACTCGTAATAAAATAAAGTTAATTAAAATTAAATCGGATTAGGGATTTTTTACTAAATACTAGCAGAGAGCATGCACTTTGTGTGTGTGAACAACGGTCCACCTCCTCCCATGTTCTCTTTAAGCGCAACAGCTTCAGTTCATTCAAACTATCCAAAAAACATCATGATTTCACTTACCTGTATGAAAAAATGATGGTGGGACAATTTCTCTTAATAAATGCATATTTTTATCTTATGTAAATATTTTGATACAAAATTACTATTTTGCCCTCCTTATGAAAATATTGTGTATAAAAAGTGATGGCAAAATAGGAAAAAGGGGATATGATTATCATTTTGTCAAAATGTACAAAATTACTATTTTGCCCTCCTCATCTCAACATTGTGTATTCAAAAGTGAGGGGCAAAATTGGAAAAAGTGAGCAAAAAGGTTGACAAGTTGTGTTCTCTTAATAATATGGATTGTGTATCAAAAGTGAGGGCAAAATAGGAAAAAAGGGATATGATTATCATTTTGTCAAAAGGTTGCCCTCCTCATCTCAACATTGTGTATTCAAAAGTAAAGGGCAAAATTGAAAAAAAGTGAGCAAAAAGGTTGACAAGATGTGTTCTCTTAATAATATGGATAAATACAAGATTCCAGAGCGGGTTAAACCGCGGATGAGTTAGATTTGTTGTGCTCGTATTCCCTCTATCCATCCTGTTCCCGCATCCTCCTGCTGACAAGTGTCCTATGAACTAACACCAAATTAACTCTGTTAACATGAAACTCAATAAAAGAATAAAATAGAAAAAATAGAAAAAACCTTCCCTTCTTCTCTGAGAGAGAGTAGGGAGGTATATTTTTATTTTTTGTTTTTTATTCTATGTCAAGTTTAACTCCGTTAACTTGGTGTTAGTTCATAGGACACTTGTCAGAAGGATGGGCAGAGGAAACTTGGGCACAGCCGATCTGAACTCAGCGCGGATTGGGTTGTTTGTTGCTGACCTTGCTTTTACGGTTTTACCCTCATCAGATTACAAATATAAAACTCTCCTCCCTTTCGGTTTGCGGTGGAACTTCGCATCCTTCTTCCGCTCTCTCCTCTCCTTCTCTGCTCCTTTACGCGTTCTTCCTCCCAAACCCTAACCATCTTGCGTACGATCGTATCCAACCACGGTTTCAGATCTCCATCGCTGCCGATCGGCTAATCGCTCTTATATTTCCCGATTGCGATTCTTCTCAACGTCGTCGTTTTTCAGCTGTAAAGTTTTCATCGTTTCAGTCTCCCAATTTCTGGGCAATCATTGGTTAATTCTTCGGTTGTAGATTCAAATTAGTTTACTTTTTTCCAATGATTTGCTATTATTTATCTTTTTTTTTTGTATTGAATTTGTTTAATTTTAAGTGAAGGAGCCGTAGGAGGATCTCGAATTTATAGGTTATTATTTATGCTTATACATATCTATGGATCCATAGATAATTTTGGAAGTAGGAGAATTGGGAATTCTGTTTGCTGGATAATAGAAATTGGGTCGTGGATTAATTGAGGAATCAAAATTGAAAATTGTTGAATTTGGAAGCAGGTTGGTTTTAGTGACAAATTAGAGGTTCTTATGCTATTGATTTGTTGTTGATTAGATGAGGTTGAGTTTATATAGGCTTGGTTCGAGTAGAATCGTTGTAATTGCATTACTATAACCTAATTTTTCTTGTGATTTTGTTATAGAAATCTTTCACCAGTGTATATCATAATCTCCTATGCCTTGTTTGGTTTTTGTTATATTTAGTTGTGGAGTTTCTCAGCATTTTTTCTCTGTTGGTTTGCTCCGTTTCTTATTTGTTGTTTTTAACTAGGCAGGAATAATGTCTTTTGTACGTAACAATCGCTCACAAGGGGGCAGTGCTGGTGATGAGTATTGGCCGTGTCTCGGTAGAAATGACGTCAAAAGCTTCAACCACAACAACAACAACTGGAACAGGAGCAGGACTAATAACTTCGTTAAGAATTATAACAATTATCAGAAGTACAATTATAACAATTACCAGAAGTACGTGGGTGGTTATAAGGAGCATGCTGATAATTCTAATTATATCAAGCCTGACAGTGCACCATCGTTTAAGAGGAGAAAATTTTCAGATTCTACTTGGGGTGATGGTGGGAGACATTATCTGCCACCCAACACATATGAGTTTATCTCTTCTTCCTGCAATAATTATGTTCCTCATCCAAGATCCAATGGTGATGCCTCTGCATCTACTACTGGTAAACGTGACCGCTCAAAGTTAGATGAAGATGAACTGCCCTTTATGTCAAGGGATGAGATAGAGAGATGCTCCCCATCTAGAAAAGATGGTATAGATTCAGTACGTGAAGCACACTTGCGCTACTCATACTGTTCTTACCTTCAGAATCTTGGATTGCGGCTTGACTTGTAAGCTTCTTCTCCTTAACCTGTATCTTTGTTATGCTTTCATTTTGAATAGAGTTCTTATCATTTATTTAACAGGGTTTTGTCCAGAACTAGTGTTTATGGTATTTTGAACATTTTGCTAGTTGACTTTAAGTTTCAAGGTTTTCTTTTCTCTTTCCAAGACGTATGTAATTTACAAACTAATCATATCTCTTCCAGGCCCCAGACTACTATCGCTACTGCAATGGTTCTCTGTCATCGGTTTTTCGCCCGGCGGTCACATGCTTGCCATGATAGATTTGTGAGTGTTCAATGTATTTTGAAATTCATAGCATCTTCTGATGTTATTAAGGTTTCCTTTATCTTAGATAACCATAGATTTTATGTCCTCATATGATCAACATTATAGCAATTAAGATAATCAATCATTCGTTGTGTTCAAAGTGTTTTCCCTTTTTATTGTTCTGAATATAACTCTATGTTTCTGTTCTCCACTCTGCTGTTTTTTAATTTCCTACTGGGTAATGGATTATGTACGTTGTTGGTTTACTCTGTCACTCCATTTGGTAATTATATTTTATGACTATTTCGTTTCTTTTCCAGTTGATTGCTACTGCCTCTCTGTTCCTAGCAGCAAAGTCCGAGGAGACACCACGCCCTTTGAATACTGTGTTGAGAACATCTTCTGAGATTCTCCATAAGCAGGATATCAGTTTCTTGTCCTATATGCTCCCTATTGTGAGTATCTTTACTGCTCTTCTGAGCCTTTATGATATGATCTGTCCTCTTGAAAACATTCAGAATGAAGACAATCTTTTTACAGTTTAACTGTCAATATAAAAACCCATTATTGAATGCCATAATGTTTTTCTTTGCATTGACATAAAAAAACCATTGCATAGCCTTTCTTTTTAAATTCAGATGAGTATTCCTGCATTGAATCATATTTCCTATCCATGCTGTTCAGTGTGTCATATAGAGCATGAAGCAACTTAAACTTTTGAAGATTTTTCTCCATTCCCTGACTTATATTGAAAACTAAGATTAGAATTGCACTTTCTAGCATTCTGACATTTGTTGTTTGTTAAACAGGACTGGTTTGAGCAGCATCGGGAACGGGTGACTGAGGCTGAGCAAATGATACTGACCACTCTAAATTTCGAACTTGGTGTGCAGCATCCATATGCACCACTTACATCTACTCTTAACAAATTAGGTCTTTCACAAACAATTCTGGTGAATCTGTCCTTAAGCTTGGTCAGTGAAGGGTAAGTTCATCAATTCGAGGTTACAGAATTCTGCTTACTTTTCGTTGAATGATTACTTGATCATTATTCGACATATTTGTGTTGGTTTTTTATATTTAGCTTACCTTGCATGCCTTCCTGAAAATTGTTAGTGGTAAGATTTTCACTGTGGTTGTTAAAAGGAAGAAGATAGAGAAAAAGAGGGGGGGAGGGGGTTATCATCAGAGTTTCAGATTTTACTGATGTTTGGGTATGGCTATGGAAGCGGATAAACAATGGTTTTCTTCCTGTTCCTTAAAACTCTGATGCTTGATGTCTGTCTCAATAATTTCCTTGTTTGGAGCATCTACTTTAGTAGTATTTTGAAATATTAATTCTTTTGGCATGCATATAATTGCAGGATCTACACAAGATTAGAGTTGATCGCCTGTATGATATTCTTAGCTGGCGGATTGATTTGCTGTTCATGGAACTTTTGTTTTACTTCTGAAGTTGAACTGCTGATATTTTTTGGATGAATTTACCATAATATGCCCCCACCAACTTAGTCATTGGCTATTGAATATAGCTACTTAGCCTCCATGGCCATTTTCAGTATCTTCTTTTAACTTACTGATGGAGCTTTTTAAGAAAAAGTCCTTCGAAGTCCTGCTACCAAACATACAGTTTGTAAGAAATGGCTTTTTGTGGTCTTGGTTTTGGAGGAAAACCATTGTCTAGGGAAGGATTTCATCTTTGTGATTGGTAGCCCTTCCTGTCCCCAATGCCAATGCCGTTTTATGAACCCTCGAATGACTTCTCCTGAGTCCTGCTAACAACGAGGGGTTGACCAGATATCTAGGGGCTGCTTTAGGTTTAACAGTATGATACTCAGTTTTGAGTATCAGGGCTTGCAGTCTGATTTCAGTTTTGACCAAACTCTTTCTGATGGAAGTTTACACATTGGCCCAAGAATTTGCAAATTTTCGTAGAACTGTTGCCACTGGTGCATGAGTCTCAGGAGCTTGCGTAGGTTTTTTCCTGACCTAGATGTCTTGAAAGTTTTCGGTGTTGTATTCTTTTTCCATTACAGAATGGAATGGGAGACATTAAAATTTTGTATGGTACCTGCCATTCATCTGTCCTGTCTCCCAAAGGAAAGAAAAAAGAGATATTTTTAATGCAACACTGTGAAATAAACATGAGAGAAATTGGCAAAATGTGCTGACAGTTTTCCCCATTAATCGGCTTTGAGATGCAACTTGTTTTCCCATGATGGGGGAATAGGAGGCCAGGAATATAAATTTTTTTTGAAAGTCATTTGAATTCCCATATCTTTTTGCATGATTTTCATATCATATCTATTTGGTTCATATGTTTCTCAGGTAATGATCTCCAGATCTAGAACCTGCCCAAATATTTATGTCAAAACCTTGACCGTGAACTATTTGGTTCCATGTACTTGGTATCAGATAATGTCAATTTCCTAGCCCCAACTCCCGTGTAAGTGGTTTTTTACAGTTTTGAATAAATTTGAGGCCACTTCACAGATGGGGTGCATTATTTTTGCTTTGAAAATGTTATCATATATTCTTGAGTTTTTTCATATTTAAACGTTATCTTAACATTTGTTCAAGTGATGGATGTTGTTATAGTTATGTGTTTTGAAACAGAAAAAAAGTTTTCTTGAAACACTATATCGTCCTGTTAGACAACTTATTGTTTTACACAAAGGTACACAGTGGAATATATATACGTATGTACATTTTTTAAAGTTCTGCATTCTTTTGTTGAAGATTACTTTTGAAAATGATTTACGTGTTCTCATTAGTGGCATATATCGTCAGAAAAAAATGAAAAGAAACATTTTTAAAGTTCCACATTCTTTTGTCGAAGATTACTTTTGAAAATGATTTACGTGTTCTCATTAGTGGCATATATTGTCAGAAAAAAAATGAAAAGAAAAATCATTTATTTGTGAAGATATAGGCATATACTTTTTGTGTCCTTCTTGGTTGCATCCAGGGAGTTGATGGCATCCATCCTTGTAGTTTCCAGAAGAATTGATGGCATCCATCCTGGTAGTTGCCTGAAAATTCCTACAATTTTAGAATCTGGGTTGTTCTAGGGGGCATTCACCATTTTTCGTATTCCAAGAAGTTCTCATCAAGTCTTGCTTCTGTGAGTGTTCTTTATATGTTTATAGAGGAGCTGATGTAAGAAAAGGATACATACACACACACACACACACACACACACACACACACACACTATCTTGAACAGACTATGGATGGCAATTCAGCTTCATCCCATGCCTGCAACATGGGTGTAGTCGATGATTCTCGTCGGGAACTTAGTAGTTGGGTATTGTGCATGATCAATGAGCATCAATGCATGTAAGATCCAGCCATTGTGCAGAAGATTGTGGATTTGTTTTCAGAAGTTGTAATTGTTTGCAATGTCCTGCTTTTGCTTTCTCATATGAACCGTGTATACGAGTAAAATAGCCGTGCAGCAGATTGGGGCCTGGGAATTTTGGTGACCCTAGATGGGGTATATCATGTTTTGCTATAGTTTTGGTACTCTTATCAGCCTTCCTGCAGACATTCTGGAAAATATTCTACCTGACTTGCTGCTTTTGTAGTTGGTAAGAAATTGACTTGTTATTTCATGCCTGATTTGATGACGTTTTGCTACTAATTTTTTTTTATGCTACATGCTGCTGGTGTACGTTCTATCAATGTGAAAAATATGCTAAGTTGCACCGGGAATTGCCTGGTCTTTCTACTGTTGCCCCAGATGGTTTGGTTTGATTATGTGCCTTTCTGCCTCTCCTAGCCCATGGTGGTGGCTCTGTTGGTGTTTTGTCTCATAACTCGCTGGAACTGATTTGGTTTCTCATTTTATTTTTCAGGCTTCGGAGTTCTCTGTGGCTGCAGTTCAAACCGCATCATATTGCGGCAGGAGCTGCCTACCTTGCCGCAAAGTTTCTGAATTTGGATCTTGATTCTTATAAAAATATATGGCAGGAATTCCAAGCTACACCAGATATTATTCAAGGTATGCATACATGCTCACAGCTGAGGCCTAGCGAGCCGCTTTTTCATTTGCATATAGATTTTAATTTGTGTTAATTGTTGATGCAGCTGTTGCTCAGCAGTTGACGGAACTCTTCTAGAAGGATGGAGCATATACATGACTTTTGCAGAGGTATGGTGTGAGGAGACGACGAGAGACGCCAAGATATGATACCCTATCTTTTCTCACAACTGCTTTCCGCTTGAACCTATTGAAGGCTTAAAAAGTATAGTTTTTAAGGTTTTGTAACATCTACCAGTAGTACGCTTTTCGGAGTGGTAACCTACATATAATGACAAATTCGCTGCAACGTTTTTTATTTCTTGTGCTTCATGTTCGTATTTTATCTTTGTCAATTGTCGAACGAAATATCAAGGTAGTGGGAATGCAATAGACAGTGCTGCATTTGGCACTGTTTTTATTTACCTGAAGTTAAAGTGAAACTTGATTATTTTTTCACATTGGCTATTCTATTAGCTAACGCTGACGCGTGACAAGAACGACTCTGAACTCGGGTAGGGACTCCAAATCCGTTATCCTCTCATTAGGGAGGGATACTATCTCGTCACGAATTCATCACGTGGCAAATGTCTATTATGAGAGGCTGCTGGATGTGGCAGTGCCATTTTACCAATTACATGTGGTGGAAACGTGAATGTTGTACGTTAGACGATAGTACGATGGTGCTTTCAAGCACTCTCCATATTGGGGAGTTGGAGATTATGATTTTTCTTGTTGGAGGAGATTATGTTATTGGAAGCCTAAAAGAAGCAATCCTCATTCCATAGCCCATTAGAGAGATGCTAGGAGACTTGCTTAAAAGTGGGATTCGCCATGAATTCTTTGTCATCTTATGTTTTTGACACAATGTTTTCTAATCTTGCATTGAAATTAACGTTAATTTTGAAGTGGTAGAGAATCTATGAAGAGTTCTACCTTGGGACAATCCCATTAGCATTTCTCTAGCTCATTATTCCTGAACGCTCATTCTTTTTTCAACAATTTTTATCGAAAAATTCTACCCTAGATGCTCTTACCAAACTGACCGAAGTAGAGTCATAACTCATTTTGCAACTGGATGTGTCGAAAATTTTATTATGCTCCAACGTATGACATGCACTGTATAAAGAATACATTAAATGTGCAACGAAGAATCCAACAATACTATATATAGACTGATGCATACTAGAAAGCTGTCAAAGGTATATCACTTTGTATTGGTCTTCAAAACAAATGCTACAAAAGAATTCATATAGTACAATTGAAGCATTCAACAACGTTGAAAACAAAGAATGAGGATCCTCTCCGGATCCTCAAATCGTGTCCGTTCATCGTACATCGTGCGATAAGAAATCATTTTAAATACTTTTATTTAAAATTAAGGGTTAATCTCAGTATACTACCCTCAAGTTTCATGGTTTTCAACATTTAGTATATGAAGTTTTTTTGGCCCTAGAGTCATACCTAAAGTGTTAATTTTGGAACAGTCTCATACATCTGTTAAGTTTTCCGTTAGAACTTCTGTTAACTGATGACGTGTTGCCCATGTGGACAATTACTGGGCACCACGTGTCAATATGGGCCCACTTCAATATTAAAAAATTAAAAAAAAAATACAAAAACACAAAAAAAAAAAAATTAATAATAATAATAATCGTACCCACTTTCTCCCCCTCACCCTCCCTTCTCTCTTCTGCAACCTGCACCCCTTCCCTTCCTTCTCTCTTCTGCACCTGCACCACCCTCATTTCTCTCATCTGCAACCCGCACCACCCACCCTCCCTCATCTCCTCTACAACCCACACCCACCTTTCATTTGCGGGGAGGGTGGGTACGGGTGCTACCGCATCGGGTACACCTTCGCACCCAAAAAATAGCAGACCTTCATCCAGCCCTCTTTCCTCCACCATGCCTCCTGATACAACATCGATTTCGTCCCCATTTCAATCCCCGATTCCACCACCACCGCCAAGACCTTGATCGAGCAAGGCCCCTTTGATTGCATCATCCACAAGATCTATGGCCCCTACTGGAACCAACACCTCAAGGAATACTCGTCCTAGTATCCACAAACGCTCATTCTTGACCCACCCTAGTCCATCGAGCGCCTCCACAATCGGGTCTCCATGCTCGACGTCTTCGCCGCCCTTGAATTGAAGCCGCGTCGTCAGTCAGGCGACAAGTTCTAATCGAAGATCTCGGTGCCCAAATAGGTGCTGGTTGATCATTACTCGGAAGGCGAAGAAGAAACTAAGTTGTTGGTCGGGTTGCAGAGGAGAGAAGGGAAGGTGGTGCAGGTGCATAAGAGAAAAGGGAGGGAAGGGGTGTGGGGGAGAAGGTGGGTATGGGTATTTTTTAATTTTTTTTTAAATTTTTTGTGTTTTTGTATTTTTTTAATTTTTTAATATTGAAGTAGGCCCATATTGACACGTGGCGTTCAGTAATTGTCTACGTGGGCACCATATCATCAGTTAACAGAAGTTTTAACGGAAAACTTAACAGATGTATGAGAGTATTCCAAAATTAACATTTTAAGTATCACTCTGGGACGAAAAAAACTTCATGTACTAAATGTTGAAAACCACAAAACTTGAGGGAAGTAAACTGAGATTAACCCTAAAATTAAATATGAATAATACTTGATAAAAACTGGTGGCACGATATACAATGAATTAACACGATTTGAAGCTTTAAGATCCTCATAAAGAGGGTAAGAAGAGGATCCTCATTCGAAAACAAATCTGCACTTTAGTTTAAATTAGTATTCAAGGAGGAACCTATCTTCAGACTTACTTCAGTCTCCAAATTTGAAGTCCAAATATTTGACCACTACCACGAAGCCATCCGCCAACGTAGAAGGCAATAAAAACCAGAACAGTCGACGGCCGGCACAGAAAAAGCCATTAGATTTCAAATTCAACATATTTTGTTTTCCATGCCAAAAATAAGCAAATAATAATAGTAATATTATTATTACACATATTTATTATTTATCTTTCTCTTTGCATTATCTGATTTCTGTCCGCATCGGTGTCATTGTCACCTACCTCCATCTCTTCCTGATCGCGATCGTTGGAACGCGTGCCCTTATAACATTCAATCCCGGATCACGTTGCCGAGAAACAAACAGAAAGTTAAGAGCTCACGAAACCCTGACCTCACTGGATAATATCACAACGAACAACGAAAACATTAACGACTCACGACGCCAAATTACCAATCGCGCTTCTTCTCCTCCTCTCTGCTGTTTGGAAACCAAGACCAACGTCCCAACGCTCCTTCCGATGGATTCAGCGCCAGCTCAGCGTCGCCTTAGAGCAATCAATGGCCACCTCGCCTCCGCCTCCGCCGCCGACTCCGAGTCCCTTCTCCGTCTCAACCCCACCGCCGGCGAGTTTTTTTCCGGTGCTCCCTCTGTCTCTCTCTGTTTGATTTTTTCCAGCTCAATTTTGGTTTTGAATTTTGATCGCTCAAAGCTTTTTTGTGAAGGAAGTTATTTCAAAGGAGAAAAAGCTAGGGCTTATTTAAGGTGTCATTAATGCCCCTAGGTTTTGCGGTGTCTTAATTGTGAGATACTTATGAGCTTCCGTTCCGAGAGCTCGATACATTTATGATTCATTGCTTTTTTTTCCGATTTTTTTATCTTCCGTTTTGACTTCGGTTGAGGATCGTTCGATTTTGAATTGTTTTCCATTGGTGGGTGCTGCTTCCTTTGATTTCATACGCTGCTTTTTCTGATGTGGAAAGCACTTCCAATTCATTTGATTTGAGAACCCGTGGGACAGATAATGTTGCGTTTCGATTTCTAAGAGATTTGGATTTGCTTACGTTTTTTGTTTTTGTTTTGATAAAGTACTTACTTTTAGTTAATGGCCTTCTTTGATGGACACTTATGTTTTTCCATTTTGCGGAATTTGTTCCTGATGGTGCTTTGGGTTGTTTTCCGTTAGCAAATAAAATCAGATCTTTTGTGGGGATTTTGGTCAATGGGGACACAAGAGACCATTTTGAGTGGACTTTTGATTCGGGGGAGGTATGGCAACGCTTTATGGGAACTATGCATATGTAGCGGGGTATAAAAACCAATGAATCAATTAATATCTTTGATGGAAAGACCGTTGTATGACAATTAGGAAAATATACTTGCGAGTTCATCGTTTTGTCCTTCCATTGGTCTGAATTCTGTGAAACTTTACTTTCTATCTCCCACGTCCAAGCACATATAAGCGTTTGACAATTATCTTTGCTCTCTCTCTCCCTCTCTCTAATGGGAAATATGGACTGATCTAGCTGATGAAGAGTACTTGAAGTTTTTGGATATAAATTTATATAAAAACTCGGATCAGTAGAATGAAGTGGACTACGATGACAAAGAAGGTGGACTATATGAAAAAGAAGAACTATAGTATTTACAGGGCTAATCCTTTCTGCAATTGGTTTCATTGTTTTCTCTTCAATTGATTAAAATATTGTCTGCTTTTTGTCTGTCTTTGGTTTGTTTTGGTTTTGTTTTGTTTTGTTTTGTTTTGTATCTCTCTTTTCCTTCGTTTGGTTCTCTTGTTTAGTTTCTTTTGCATTATGTGTTTCATAATGAAAACTTTGGCCGTTTACATTAACATGTTGTATGGGATATGTCACTGCGTGAATCCTGCTTTGTGGGATATTGTGAAAGTGATAGTGGATGAGTCTGTTGCTCAAAAGATAAACTTCTGGGGGAATCGAGGGCTTTCAAGTGGGATATGAAGTGGAAGTCAGATTCTTTGAAAGGTTTGATTTCTTTGTTTTGCGGTGGACAGGGGACTATAGAATAAGCGGGAACAGGTTGGTAAAGGTGGTTAGCAACCTGTTCTAGATACGTGTCTAGGATGTTTAACTTATTGACTCAAATACATATATTAATATCATTAAATTCGTGACAGAGCATGGGTACAGTGTGGTGCTTCCAGAGAAATTAGACACAGGAAAGTGGAATGTATACAGGTGGGCATATTCCCTTTTTTTCGTTTGTGCGGCCCCAACAAGGTCCATGGCTATTCTCTCTATTCATGTGAGAAAAATATTTTTGTTTTGTTGTGGTGACAGATCTGCACACTCCCCATTGAAGCTTGTTAGTAGATTCCCTGATCATCCTGAAATTGGTACACTGCATGATAATTTTGTGTGAGTCACTTACTTTTCGCCAAACTACACAAGGACATTTAAGCTCAATAATTCCCTACAAATATCTGTCCTAAATTTATATTTCTATCCACTTGTATTTAGTTCCCTTGGAATTTGCTAAAAGACTTTATCTAACTTTTGTCAATATTAGGCATTCTGTTGAAACTTTCCGAGATTATAAATATTTGGGCACACGAATTCGCGTTGATGGAACAGTTGGAGAGTGAGTGTCTTTTTATGTAATTTAAATTCTCAGTTCCTGTGAATTACAATTATTTGGCTCACATCCAGTGGAAGCCTCACCCAGTTTTATTTGTTTTTCTACCTTCAAGTTACAAATGGATGACGTACGGAGAAGCAGGTACTGCTCGGTCAGGAATAGGTTCTGGCCTAATTTATCATGGAATACCAAAGGTGTAATTTCACTAATTGTTGTATGGTTCCTATACTGTCGTTTATTGGTCATTGAACTTCATCTCTGTAATTAGTTCCTTGAAAATACTGAGTGGATTTCCCTGATGTTACTTGACATCAAATCCTCTTTGAACTTTTATTTCTATAACTACAGGGATCTTCCATTGGATTGTATTTTATCAATAGACCTGAGTGGCTCATCGTTGATCATGCCTGCTCTGCATATTCGTACATATCAGTTCCTTTATATGACACTCTAGGTTTGTGCTACTTTTCCCGTATTTTGCCAATCTTGGTCTAGGCATCAGATGTTATAATTGAATATGGTATTCTTTGCAGGTCCAGATGCTGTCAAGTACATTGTAAATCATGCTGTTGTACAAGTTATCTTTTGTGTGCCTCAAACATTGAATAGTGTGAGTTTAACTTATATCACTTCAGGGTGCTCTATAACTTAACAATATTCTCTTGAGTTGTAAAAAACTTAATCTTGTAAATTTCTTTCTTCCTCGGTTTTATATATGTTAGGTATTAAATGACAACTAAAAATTTGTTTTATATTCTTGGAGATGCGCATATGATCAGCTATAACCCATACATATTTGGGTAAATGCTATCGCAAAATGTTTTGAGCAAGTGTTCATCAGGTTGAATTGTTGTATGGAATATAGACCAGATGCTAATTTAGATATCAAATTATTAAAATAAAGACGAAGAAAACGTGGTCTACATGCAGAAAAAACTCAACATAAAAATAAAAAAAGTGAAGATCCTTTAACAGTAACAACATCCACCTAACTGGGAAACTGTTTCTTCTGAACTATGTGGTGTCGAGTTCTTTCACCTTGACATTGGACTCATGTTTGGCCACAATTACTGTCAAAGTTATATCCCTTAAGGCGCTTTTTTTCCTTGCAGTGTATATAATCTATATAACTTGTAGACTGAAATTGTTCATGTTTGGTTATTTCATATTGTTATATTACACGGCTCTGAATTCCTCAATTGATTCTTGTCATTTGGAATTGCAGTTGTTGAGCTTCTTGGCGGATATTCCAACTGTACGCCTGATTGTGGTATGAGAATACACCTCATAGTATTAAATAAATCTTTGTACTACTGAAAGGTGATTGTGATGTTGACTTTGCACAGTTTATATATCATTTAAAATAATGTTTTCGTTTCCCTTCGATATTATGCAGGTTGTTGGGGGAGTGGATGATCAAATTCCATCCCTTCCATCATCGACCGGAGTGAAGGTTGTAACATATTCAAAATTGCTATCTCAGGTAATTCCATTCTTCCCTATGAATCCGCTGAATCCTTGAAAGGTCATAGGAGATCTGCCAAAGATCTTCTTATGGATGCATAAATGATAGACATCCAAGTATTATATGATAAGTTTTTATGTGTAAAATATTAGCACAAAGATAATGCTTTGAGCAATGCTAAAAGAAACTCACAAGCATAAACAGTCCAGAAATACCCATTTCATCATAGCTGCATATTGGATATTTTCTCTGTCCTAGACCACTCCTTGTCTTCTTCTTGCAGATTTTAATGCATAGTCTGTTCACACACATAATGAACATGAGGTGTTTTCTGCTAACGTTGCTACTTGGATATTACGATTCTTATCATACTTAGATTCCTTAGTATGCGATGATATATTTTTAAAAACTTTGAGTGATGTGCTTCTTATCCATTGTGTTTTTTTAGGGCTCTAGTAGTATTCAGCCTTTTTGCCCACCAAAACCAGAGGATGTTGCTACAATATGCTACACAAGTGGTACAACTGGCACCCCAAAGGTACCAACTTAAAGCGTTATGAACTTTCATATTTTTCATCCAAAATATATGTAACAACTTTTAGCTTTCTGATGAAGTTGGGTTTCCGCAATAAATGGTTCAACTTTTATATTTGCATATATTATTTTGAGTTCTCCTTTTAGAACCGTTAAGATATTGTGTGAGAAACAAAAATTCTAGGGCTGGCTTCTCCTCCAATACAATTATGTTAAATACTCTCCGTATCTTCTATGTAACCCCATGTATTGTAACACTTGCACTATAACTGACAATAACATTTGGCTAGGGAGCTGTATTGACTCATGGAAACTTTATTGCAAATGTTGCCGGGTCCACTATTGCTGTCAAATTCTACCCGTCTGACGTGTGAGTATCAGTAGTTTTGATTTTCGATTCCACACACACTGCTTCGTCTCTGACTATTTTACCTTGTATTTTCCAGCTACATATCATATCTTCCCTTGGCACACATTTATGAACGGGTTAACCAGGTCATGACAGCATATTTTGGAGTTGCTGTTGGATTCTACCAAGGGGTATGAAACTTGTTTTCACCATTTCCTTTTCAATAGTTCTTGCCATATCTTGAATCTGTAGTATTGTCCCCCCACCGAAACAAAAACCTGTCCATTTGTTAAAAAGGTTTACTTCATTGTAAATGCTTTTTTTGCATCTTTTTTCTTGGAATGCAATATACACTGCGCCAGAATCAATCTACCTGGTCAAAATTAGTCTGCAGTTTACTGAAGGGTAGATTCATGTTGACGTATTAAACTGTTCTCAATTATACTGGTTTCAAGCATGTAAGAGTAAGACTTTACTAGAAGTGATGAATCTCCTATTGTAAACTGATGCATTTGTAATGTTGATTCATAAACATTAACATTGGTCTAAGGCTCTAAGCCTATTGGAACTAATTAATAACTTTAAAACTGCTGACCTTTGCCTATATGTTGTAATATACGTTATAGTCGTTAGACTAGCTGGTTTATTTATAAGTTTATATCTTTTTTTTGGGTTTAACTACATATGTTTAGAGACAAGCCTTACAGGGTTTATTTAACTGTTCTATGCAGGATAATCTAAAATTAATGGACGATATGGCAGCACTAAGACCTACCATCTTCTGCAGTGTTCCTAGGCTGTATAACAGAATATATGCGGGGTAAATTTTTTTTAATTGCTTATGTGATTGTTCACCTAAAAGAAACTAATATCCTTAAACAGTCATTAACTCGGATGTACTGGCTATTCAGTATTACAAATGCGGTAAAGACATCCGGTGCGCTGAGGGAGAGGCTATTTAATGCTGCATACAATGCCAAGAAGCAGGCACTATTAAGTGGTAAAGCATTTTGCCACATAAATTATTTTTGCATTATAACATGAGAGTCTACGACTCACACAATTACTTATGCTTTAAACTTCTTTTTGCGTACTTAACACTAAGTATGATCTTATGGAAATGGTTTAAGGTGTGAAATCTAGGTGCCAACGTCCAAGTAGAAAATGTATCAAGTTTAACCTTGAAATAATAGAAAACTAGAATTGTGGAAAATTAGAACCAAAACTACAAATGAATCAGGTGTAGTCTATATTTAAGTTAGAAATGTAGCAGCTTGAAAATGAGATGGACAGAAATGTTTGATTGACCCTGCCTCGTGGTTCCTTGAACTTTCTGTTAGCCATAGCTAACAGGGGATGATTCTAAACTATTTTGATGCCAATTACTTCCTTGTGTTATGTACTTTTCACTATTTCTTATTGTAAGTTGTAACACGTGTTATTTTATAGGAAAAACTGCATCCCCCATGTGGGACAGATTGGTATTCAATAAGATAAAGGCTAAGCTAGGAGGACGAGTTCGTTTTATGGCATCAGGTGCTTCACCCTTGTCTCCTGATGTGATGGAATTTCTAAAGATGTAAGTCTTTTACATTTCTAGGCATATTGACTTCCTAGGAGGAGTCACATGTGGTTGATTTTTATTTTATTGTTTTTATTCTTTTGTATCTACTGGCTTATAATTACTAATTAGTGGTGATTTATTCCCAGATGCTTTGGTGGTGAAGTAAATGAAGGGTATGGAATGACTGAGACCTCTTGTGTTATTAGTGCTATGGATGGGGCTGACAACATATCTGGGCACGTCGGCTCTCCTAATCCAGCTTGTGGTGAGTTATTGTCCACTGGCTCTGTGAGTTTAACGCAGCTAATTAATGGCACTATTTAGGTTCATTTCGATTAATGCGGACCAAAAATTTGAGCTTTTTATTCTTTAACCCTTCTACTGTTCCGAGGTCAGACTTAGTTAGCTGGCAAAAATGTAATTGTGAAAACTTCTTGCATGGTGCCATTCAAGTGTCAATTCCTTCTCCTCCAATGATTTTTTAAGCACTTGTATGATCTCATACTTCTCGATAGCATATCTTCACAGATGGAAGGATTATGCCTGAACTTGTTCAATTGCAATTGTCACACAAATGAGTTTTACCTGGTCATCATTATTGGTGTTTTGAACATGTACTTTGGATTGCGTGCATTCCTATCCATATTTTTTATTTAAATACAAATGCATGCAATAAATAAACTATACATCTGACAATGGTGCTTGAATTCGTGGTGAAATCTGTGTCAGATTATTAATACCTTAAAGTTTTGTTTTCATATTTTTGATTCCAGAAATAAAGCTTGTTGATGTACCAGAAATGAACTATACATCTGACGATCAACCCTATCCTCGTGGTGAAATCTGTGTCAGGGGTCCTATTATATTCCAAGGCTATTACAAGGATGAAGTGCAGACGTAGTTAACTTACCTGTTATTGCTTATTTTAAATGGTATTCATTCAGTCAGATAAAATCAGTCTGATAATATAATTGTACTGGATAGGAGGGAAGTGGTTGACGAAGATGGATGGCTTCATACTGGAGACATTGGCTTGTGGTCACCTGGAGGTCGCCTGAAAATTATTGATAGGTGAGATAATAGCATCCTCATTCTGTTCAGTATCAAGCTTTATATTTTCTAATTGTGATACGCATATGGTAACCTTGTAAAGTTCAAAGTGGTAATAGTGTCAAGTTCAATATATATGTACACACACACACATGTTAAGGCTCATAAGATTTCCCAGGCAATTGCTGACATTCATATAAAGCAAAAGACGCACAGCATATTTTTGGATGATTAGAATCAGACATGCCCTAGCATGGGTTTATAATGCATGGTCTTGCGAAAGATATTCACTGGGCATTGCAATTGGATGCTAAGGGTTAAAAGAACTGTGACGGTTCTACTCTTCCCATCCCCCCACCCCAAATCCTGCCCATTTTTCTTCAGAAAGTTAATTTGACAGACACCTCATATGGAGAGATTCTATTGAAATGACAGGATTTATCGTGCTTAGCATATTAGTCCTCTTTTAGCATGTGGACAGCTTATAACCGGAGGTTTTGTATACCCCTGTAGGAAGAAGAACATTTTCAAGTTGGCACAGGGAGAGTATATAGCTCCAGAGAAAATCGAGAATGTCTATGCCAAGTGCAAGTTTGTTGCCCAGTGCTTTGTCCATGGTAAGAATTTAGAATCTGCAAACTCTCTCTTTCTCTCTCTCTCTCACACATATGATGGGTTGCTGACTGCTTATTTGCTGCTATCCATAGGTGACAGCTTTAATTCTTCGTTGGTAGCGATTGTCGCAGTTGACCCGGATGTGTTGAAAGCATGGGCTGATTCTGAAGGCATTAAGGTGAAAATATCACATTTTAATCACAAAAAATTAATATATTAACTTCCATGTTTGAAGGCTTACAAAAGTTTGGTTGACCCTTTTGCGGATGCACATAAAAAAGTGTTTGCCTTTCAATTTTTCCTACAAACAGTTGATAATCTTCATTCAGTAACTTCTCAAAAGTGGAACAACTGGAAACAGTTTAACTTCTGAATAACTTGTCTGGTGATGTTTGGGTGCAGTTTGAAGATTTAGGGAAACTGTGCAATGACCCAAGAGCAAGAGCAGCTGTATTGGCTGATATGGATGGTATTGGCAGGGAAGCTCAGGCAAGTTACTTTAATAAAATTACTCAAACGCTATCCGTGTCTTGCACGTTGTTCAAATTAAGCGTTGGATGTTCTAATAATAAATTCAATACTATTTCTCTTCAGTTGAGAGGCTTCGAATTTGTAAAAGCCGTGACACTGGTGCTTGAACAATTCACAATGGAGAATGGACTGCTCACTCCGACGTTTAAGGCAAGTATTCAGTTTCAAACAATTGATAGCAAATGCATGGACGAATTAACATGACTGACGTTCTCTCATTCCATACTTGACCTCTTCAGATCAAGAGATCTCAAGCAAAGGATTACTATGCAAACGCAATATCGACCATGTATTCCGAGCTCGCTGTTTCCGAATCCGCCCCTTCGAAGCTTTAAGTGACACAACGAGGAGCAGCCAAATTGATGCTCTCATCCAACCACGAAGAAACCGAAAAAAAAGAAAAAAAAGAAGCAGCTAAAAGCTGAGAATGGATGCCAAGCATTCTTGTAAGTATATTCCGTTCTTTGTGGAGGCGACACAATGAAAGACATGGATTTCAAAGCGCCTCGTATACTTTGCTTATGTTTTTTTCATTTGTTTCTAAAAGTGAAATAAAATAGAAATATTCAATTTTATTGATTAGAAAAATGTACCAAAAATGTACCAATTTTATTGGTGATGTCCAAGGGAAAACTAAAACCTTATGGTCGTTTTGTAACGCTTATGTAGTGTATTTTTAATCGCTCTTATCAAATGTTTTATAGTACATTTCTTGTTACTTTAGCTTAAAACCTTTGGTATATGGACATTCCTAGTCCAAAAACATCATTTTGTTTTAGTTTTCATCTTCAAAAAAGGTATACTGGGATAGTGGAAGCGATCGAGGGGGTAAAAAAAATGAAGGATAATGTATGAAACAAAAACTGAAAAGAGAATACAAGCAAAACAAATCACTATTAGTCATGGCTTCAAACTTGGAAATGCGTTACCGCCAACTGGCCAATCGTCGATGGGTTGACTTTTGCTCACCACCAAGTAGATATAGTGGAATTCAGCGGTGTCCATTAAAACTTAGGCATGGTCTCTGGATGAGACGCACGTGGGATTGTACACTTATGAGTCCTAGGTTTTGGACTACAAAGGACGTCGATATTGCGGTCTGTCTCCCTCCACCAAACAATGACTGTCACTAAAGAATTGGATTCTCTTCGGACTTTAATGTTCATGTTCATGTTCATGTTCTATTCTATGCAGTAAGAGCCCGATTCGGTATTCTTAAAAAAATATATATATATATATATATATAGAAAAATCAGAATCGATTTAAAAGGATCAACATATCTAGACCGCATAAATCGACATACAAAACAACATCTTTGATTTTTTTACACACCAATTCACGATCCAGATGTGTTGATCTTTAATGTCAGGAACGGATCTAGTTCCTGTCACTAAGACCATGCACCTCTGCTCACCTCGGTTGGACACTGACACGTCCCCCCACCACCATCCCATCTAATTTATTAATCATTTTATATTCCTCAACCGTAAGACCTAAATTCCCTCCCCCAAGCAATAATCCGCTACATTCTAATCCCATTCTTACCGTACACTTCATCCCACGTCACCTTAAAAACAACGATCATTGCATTTCTCGAACGCTACGATCTGACCGCCCATTCACCACATCCGAAAATTCCACACAACCGCCGCCGCAGAGGATCCAACTCCCTCGCGCGCAAGCACCTGCTTCGTTGCAAAGCGATGGTTCTTCAGTCAACAAATAAAAAACGTAAAACGACAGAAAAAAGCCAGAGAGAGAGAGAGGCACTCCCGGTTCTCAACTTTTTTACGCCATACTCATCTCTCTCTTCGAATCACTTCCCAAAAACACTTTTCCGATTCCGATTACACATTTCTGCTTTTCCGGAATTCAATTCGCTTCTCAATCCAATCTCCCATCGGTTATGCGGTGCGTGGACTTGGATTTCGATTTCGGAATTTCTAGGGTTTGATCGGAATACCGAATTTGGAGAAATCAATCATGCTGTCGAATCATTTGCAGAACGGGATCGAGGCGCCGAAGCTCGCCTGGTCCCGCCTCCCGCACTCGGAGGAAGCCGCCGAGCCCGATGCCGTCGGTCTCATGAAGAAGAGCGACGATGTCGGCGTCGAGAGCCTTGACTACGAAGTTATTGAAAATTACGCATATTGGGAGGAGCAGGTTGCGATTTTAAGCTTAATTGAGAGGGAGTATTTTTTTAGAAATGTTCCTTTTTTGGGGGGTTAATTTTGTGTTTGGCAATCTACAGGCGCAGAGAGGGAAGCTCTATGTTGGGTATCATGTGATGGTGAAGTGGTTCTTTGCTTTGCTCATCGGTATCGGTAAGCACTTGTCGGCTTCCGGCACTGAATGTGTAGCTTTTCTGCTGTCACTCCAAAAGAATCAATTTTTAGTAGAATTCAGCATTAACATTTTCATTTCATTCAATCCATTTGATTGCTTTCAGGCACTGGATTAGCTGCGGTTTTCATCAATATTGCAGTCGAGAACTTTGCAGGCTGGAAGTTTGCATTGACATTTGCAATAATCCAAAAATCATATGTGGCTGGTTTTGTAGTATACATATTAATCAACTTAGTTTTGGTTTTTTCGTCTGTATATATCGTTACACAATTTGCACCCGCAGCAGCTGGGTCCGGTATTCCCGAAATCAAGGGATATTTGAATGGTAAGGTGGACTGATCATGTATTTCTGTTGAGTGTTGCTACTTTTATCAACGAAATGTCCGCTGATTGTTATTCAAATGTGCAGGGGTTGATATACACGGTGTACTTCTTTTCAGAACCTTGATTGGAAAGGTATAGTGATCTGGTTTGGTGTTCGTTTGTTGGGATTTAAACTATGTTCTTTGCATTATAGTGTTTTTTCTGCTAATTGCACAGATCTTTGGGAGCATTGGCTCCGTGGGAGGTGGTCTAGCTTTAGGCAAAGAGGGCCCTCTTGTTCATACTGGTGCTTGTATTGCGTCTTTGCTTGGACAAGTAAGCACATACTGATCTTTTTGAAGCCCCTAATTATGTAATCTAGGCCACAGGACCACATATTCAGCTTCTGGAGTGTGTAGGCAATTGTTTGCACATTCTTGTAATTATTATTTTTCGTATCCTTTTTTAATATACAATCCTAATGATCAAGCATAAGTGCTTAAAAACCATATTTTTATGTCCATATCGTAATATCTTTCTACTATCTGAGTTGCTTGCTATTATGTTTTTTGAAAGATTATTTTGGTCATATCTTATTACAGGGTGGATCTACGAAATACCATCTAAGCTCTAGGTGGCTACAGATATTTAATAGCGATCGGGATCGTAGGGATCTGGTGAGTGATTCATGTCTTTTGTGTTTTTGTCTGAACTTTAAAGGTTTGACCCGTGTGAAACTGGACTTTGTACCTTATGTTGGTTCTCTTATGTAATCTATAATTCGTAGTTTCTCTTGCAATTTTAGTCACAGGCATAGTTATCTTCTTTGAGTATTTCTCTGTTCACGACTAACATATGCTAGTCATCAAGTTCACGAGCTTTTGTAGTTGTACTGCTGTTCTTGTTTATCCCTACTGATATCACGAATCTAGTTCATATGTGACGTTCTGTTTTATTGAAAGAAAATGCAGTATGTACACTATATATTCATTGGATGTCTGTATGTAACTTTTGTTAAGATTGTACAAGTAATTACCAAAAAAAATTATCCAAGTACTGTTCTTGTCATCTTCCTTTGCTCTTTGAAGGGTCCAACTCTGGTATTTCTTCTATTTAAAAATAGCTATGATGAACCTCAAAATTTACTCATTTTACATCTGTGTGATTTTTTGAAAAGGTAACCTGTGGGTGTGCAGCTGGAGTGTCTGCTGCTTTTCGAGCTCCCGTTGGTGGTGTTCTATTTGCACTGGAAGAAGTTACATCTTGGTAATCCAATTTCATTCTTGCTCATGCAGTTATTGTCTCAATATGCATTTTGATTATATTTTTTATTGGTTAAAACCATTTTATGATGGTTAGTTCTTCGTCCTTTCAGTTTTATGTGCACTTCTCTTTTAGATTGAGACATAGAATTACAATTATATATGTCAGTCCTTGTGGAGTTAAAGCTCTTTTAAGTATTAAAACTCATTTCCTCAACCTTCTTTTAGGGATTTTATAACCTTTATTTATTTTTTTGTTCATAAGGTGGAAGAGTCAACTTATGTGGCGTGTATTTTTTACTTCTGCTATTGTGGCTGTTGTGGTGCGTACTGCAATGGGATGGTGTAAGAGTGGAAAGTGTGGACATTTTGGCTCAGGTGGCTTCATAATATGGGACTTATCAGAGTTAAGATCTAATCTTGTTTTATTTTTTTTTTTCAAGAAAAATATCTAAAAACCTCTTTAGTTTTGTATTTTTCCTCAGTTTTGAGCCTTTTCTAACTTCCTAACTGATGTCATTCAGTGGTCAAGAGGACTACTCTTTTGAGGAGTTCTTGCCGATGGCGGTTATTGGGGTCATTGGAGGATTACTGGGTATGGTGTTTCATTGTCTGAGCTGTGTGTGTCTACATGCTTTTTCTTTGTTTTTCTTTCCTCATAATATTTCACTTTATTTTCATTTTCTTTTCTTTTTTCAGGAGCATTATTTAACCAGCTTACGTTTTATATTGCATACTGGCGTCGAAATTATTTGCACAAGAATGGGAATCGAGTCAAGGTGGGTTTTTGACTGTAGTTGGTAACGTTTATATTCTTTCAATAGCGCCATGTAATTCTAAAATTGACTTCAACTCCTTTTTTTTCCCTTCACGCCAAACACCAAAATGCAGATAATTGAAGCGTGCCTCATCTCGCTGATAACATCAATTATTTCCTTTGGTCTACCACTTTTACGAAAATGCAGTCCATGCCCTGAAGCAGATCTGGATTCTGGTATTGAATGCCCAAGGCCTCCAGGAACATATGGGAATTATGTAAATGTAAGATGTCAACTTATAATTACTTGCTCAGTTATTTTGAAATCGTCTATAGGTTTTCTCTTTCTTCTTGCCATTTAGCTTCAGTTTTGTATGTGATATCTTTCTTTTGTATTTAGCATGAATTGAATAAACAGCACTTTTATTTTCCCTTGTAGCCATATCATGATATGGAAATTGAATGGTCAACTTATAACTGAAGGTGCATATGTCTACTCTTAATAAAAAAAAAAGAGCAACTAGTATTAGTATACCAAGAACATCTCTATGAAACTTGTAGGTTTAACTGGAAAATGTCTGGAGTTCTCAATACATGTGGAAGCCACTTGGGTTTTATGGTTTAAAAAATTAGCGGAGATAGTTATCATTATTGTTAATTTTCTTGGGAAAGCTCATTTTAAACTCCCAAGTTCGAGTCTCTCATTGACCCTAAGCCCTAAGTTACTCTTACTGATTAAAGAATCATTTTGTTTCGTTACTAAGATTCAGCTTCATTTGGGTGTTGAGAATATACTTTGGGTCTAAATACTGAATTCTGAGAATTCTGAAGCAACGTCAGAATATTCATTTCTAATTTATCGTATTTCCAGTTTTATTGCAGTAAGAACAAGGAATACAATGATCTCGCAACTATTTTCTTCAATACTCAGGTTTTTAGAATTTCTGGAATCATTTACTTCATCCTTTACATATTGGTTTTCAGGTTGCCTCACGGGTCTCATTAAAGATTTATTTTTTCTTTTGGTTGCAGGATGATGCAATTAGGAATTTGTTTAGTGCAAAAACAGTTCATGAGTATAGTGCCCAAAGTTTGTTGACCTTCTTGGTATTGCATCTGTTTACTTCACTCAACGCTTGTTTTTTCCTCTTAAAGCATTGTATTCAGTTTTTAGAAGTTAATGACAAGGCTCCTCTATTTTGTATGTCATTTTAGCTCATGCACAGATACTCCAACTGGCAGTATGAAAATATATTTAGAATGTTGTAAGGTCTTGTCCACAGAGCTTGCTTTCCCCAAAGAAATATTTCAAAGGACAAAAGATAACATACATAAGAAAGTATATATGCTCTTGGAAAATGAATCTAATCTCTAAAATAAGTATAGGGGCTTGGAGTTTAAGGGCTTGGAGAACATTGAATATTTTCAATAAAAATGTAATTTGACTATGAATATTCCCAGAAGGAAGTTAGTTTTTCTTTTGTCATTACTCCCTTAAGGATTATTTGTGTAACTTTTTTTTCCCAATGCATTCCAGGTGATGTTTTATTCATTAGCAGTTGTGACATTTGGTACTGCCGTTCCAGCTGGTCAATTTGTTCCTGGGATCATGATAGGATCTACATATGGGCGTCTTGTGGGCAAGTTTGTGGTTAGCTTTTACAAGAAGCTCAACATTGAAGAGGGAACGTGAGTCTTGTGAATATTTATTAACAGAGATTTAAAACTAAATGTGCTTTTTTTTTCTTTCAATGCATGTAATGTATTCATGAACTTTCCTCTCATGCTTACTGGTTCTGCAGATATGCTCTACTGGGAGCAGCTTCTTTTCTTGGAGGTTCAATGCGGATGACAGTGTCTCTGTGTGTCATTATGGTTGAAATCACAAATAATTTGAAATTATTGCCTCTTATCATGCTTGTTCTTCTTATTTCAAAGGTACACTTCTGAAACTTTTATTATATTAGTAGATGCTTTGGAGAAATACTTACACCTTTTACATTTGCAGGCTGTTGGTGATGCTTTCAATGAAGGCCTGTACGAAGAGCAGGCGCGATTAAAGAGCATTCCATTACTGGAATCAAGACCCAAGTACCAAATGAGGAAGATGACTGCAAAAGAGGCATCTGGAAAAGGGGTGAATGCCATTATTAAATTTCAAATCTCTTTATTAAGATTGTAGACAAGGGCCTGTGTTTGGTGCTGACATGGACAATAGATAACTTTTCATGGCTGACCCCTTACATGTAAACATTAGTACAGAGTCATATGTTCAAATATGCCTAGAGATGTTCACTTGTCATATGAAGGCAGAAAAGAAAAAAAGTTGAAAGACTACCTTCTCTTATTACTTAAAAGGGGATGCCTATTCCCCCAAATAACATCAGCAGGCACTATTTCTGGTATCAAACACCTTTTTTTGCCTGTGGTTGCATTTTCCATTTTAATTGTACATGGTGTGAGTGCCTTGTGCTTCAATGATTTCACAATGCATGGACTTATTTGTTCTTTTACTTTTATTTCAATAGTAAGCTTACTGTGCTCAAATTTCCGTCTCTGTAGGTGATTTCCTTCCCTCGTGTTGTTAAGGTTGCAGATGTGGTTTCTATTTTGCGGAGCAACAATCATAATGGCTTCCCTGTATGCTTTACTTTGTTTTTTCCTCTCTTAACCTCTCATTCTTTTTGCTTGATATATAAGTGTGTGTTTCATTTTGTATTCCCTCCAGGTGATTGATCATGCAAGAAATGGGGAAACACTTGTAATTGGACTAATGCTTCGTAGGTATGGTATTTCTAATTTCTCCATTCAAGTCTGATTTCGTTTTTTGAAGCAGACAATGCAAATGTTTTAAAACATTAACGTGAGTATTTGAATTGTGATGCAGTCACTTGTTGGTACTTCTGCAGTCGAAGGTGGATTTCCAACATAGTCCTTTACCTTGTGATCCAAGAGGATCCAGGTCTATCAGGCAAGTCGAGGCTTGAATTTTTTTTGTATTCTGGCCCTCACCTTTTACTAGAAGATGTTTGACAGTTCCCTTTATATTCCAGGCACACCATCAGTGAATTTGTGAAACCTGCTTCCAGTAAAGGCTTATCGATGAATGATATACATCTGAGTTCAGATGACTTAGAAATGTACATAGATCTTGCCCCATTTTTGAACCCATCTCCTTACATTGTCCCTGAGGATATGTCTTTGACAAAGGTGATAATTTCGCTGCCATTCATTTAAGGCTTTTCTTGCATGGCATGTAGTTCTAACTGAAATTTATATTGTTCTTTATGATGGTGCAGGTATATAATCTTTTCCGACAACTAGGTCTGAGGCATATATTTGTTGTTCCCCGTCCATCTCGTGTGATTGGCTTGATTACCAGGAAGGATTTATTGCTTGAGGTATTGCCATCCATCCTCTTAATGCATTCTACCAGCACTAGACCGCAAGTATTGACTTCTGTTAGTTTTTCTTGCAGGAGAATGAGGATCCAGCTTCGGTGGAGCTCCAATCGACTAGTGTAAGGTCTCTATGATGCTTTGCTTATGCCAAATCTATCAAAGTAGTTAGATGTGTGCATTAGTTAATCCTCATTTTGATGGCAAGCTTGTGGCATTTTATATGGTCTTCAAATACAAATTTGGTTCCGTTGTATAAAGTGATCATGTCGCAACGTCGCCTTTCTTTTTCATCTTTTTTGATGTGTGGGTAGCCTGCAAAATTTATTAGAAAGATGCCAATGTGCATCCAAGAGAGAAGATTTATACGAGTGATCAAGGTTGTGAGACTCAAGTTTCTCAAATATATAGCATGCCCATCCAGAAAGTGAACACTTTTTCAAGTCCTGGGTTTGTTTTTGGCACCTAGAATACAGTGATACATAGATGTATATGCCTGAGAAATATGTGTTCTGCAGACCAGATAAATAAAGAAGTTTTCGTTCTTTTATATATGTCAACTTGGGAGGAGACTACATGGCACATTGAATATGTTTGAACTGAATATACTAGGGTTACAATGGTCTCTTTCGATGTGGATTTTAGTCCATGGATTATTCATGAATTATTTTCTTCCAGTTCAATTGATATTTATCATTTCTTTAAAGGCTTGTGTCAGTGAGATGATTCAATTTTCTTCTTTTTCCCACTTCACTGTGCCTCTTTTGCGAGAGGTTTTGACCGTAAGGCACCTGCTTTTGCATAGAGTGGATAGAAAGTAAGCCAATTAGCACTTGCTTTCGTTGTAAACAACTTTGTTGCTTTACTTGCCAAATATAGCACCTGTGATGTGAAAACAAATCTCTTGCCCGAACATGCATCTTACCTTTTCTATTGACAAATTTGTAATCTTGTTCATAATTCTCTGATGGCAGAACTCGGCATCGAGATAGAAGAAAGGTTGGAAGGAATGGAGATATGGAGCGCCCACTTCTCACTAGTCTTGTGGTCTAACATCATGTGTCCGGCTGATAATAAGGTCTGATCATCCTTGAGGACTTAATTCTTTAGAGCTTCCTCCATTCTTTGAACCCAAAATCTCATTCTTTCTCTGTAAGTTTACCTTAGGATCTAGGACTTTAGAATGCATCAATATGCTTCCCCTCGCACCGAGGGTAAACGGATCACACCCACCTGAATTTTGTAGCATGTATATCTGGATGATAATATACAACGGCAGATTAATGCAGACATAGAGGTTAAGTCTGGGACGCTGAATAAATGACGGGGGTTACACAGGAATTTGCAAGAATGGGAAGGATGTGACCCAATGTACTTGTACTGATTTTAGTGTTGCCGAGAAAATGATTTAGTGGGAAATTAATCAACATTAGTTTTGATAGGTCTTACAGATGATGTTTAATTAAAAGGAATTTCTGAGCTCTTACAGTTTTGACGCATTCTTGCAGAAGCAATAATTTACCATTACATTCTTGCATTTATTTGTCTTCCATTCCAAGAGAGTTGATATTTGGGGGAATTCTCGTACCCCTGGCTTAGGACTTGGAACACCCTAGGTTCAGGACCCAGAACCAAAACTTAAACGCCCGGATTCGGGGTTCTAGTGTGATGGATCAAATTGAAATCGATCTTGACCGCAAGCAATACGTTATACATCAGTTATAATTCATCCCCTTCCCTTAGCTTCTTCTCCTTTTAATATGTTTGCTAGTCGTGGAAAACCTTTATTTTTCCGGATTTGTAACCTTACTTTAATGTATTGCTTCTTCTTAGTTACCGACCGATGTGGTATTGTTAACAGCTTCTTATTGTTAAAATTAAGTGTGAACTAATATACCGTCCGAAAAGAGTTCATATAACACGGTGAAAAATGAAAATGTTTACATCAGTTGTATGATTGATCTGAGCCAAAAATTGATGATTATTTATGCAAATCTTCCAACATTTTGGTAATATCCGAAATTTATTCCAAGGTTGTGTAAGCTGTATATGTAATGTCTGTATATCAAGTACGAAAATCACTACTAACCCATCTCAAAAGAGCCGTAAAAAGACTCAAATTGCTGCCCAATATGTATAAAACCAATAAACTTGAGTGACTAAGCGAGGCCAGAAACAACAAGTGTTAATCCCAGCAGACCAAAATTTCCCTTCAGAGATTGTAATGGAGTAGCCATGCTTGGACCTGGCGTCGGTGCGTGAGGAGCAGGAACTGTTGGGGGGGCCAACGCCGAAGGAGTTGGAGCTTCCGACGAAGGATGGCGCATGGCGTTGATGTCGACCTTCTGGCCGGCCTGGCAGTGACCGGGGACCCCGCACATGTAGAAGTAATGGCCTCTGGTGGTGATGGTGATTGTGTCATTTCCGGTGGTGTAGGAGTCGAGGGGGAGTGAGGCGTTGCATGACCGATACATGGCGTGCGTAACGCGAATCACGTTGTGGAGTTGAGGGTTGTATTCGAATCCTGATTGATCCCACATAACATAAGACATTCAAAACAAGGTTTTAAAAGTTTGCAAAACATGTGATGTGTCATCAATATAAAATAAGTACATTAATCAACACTTAAGTAATAATTCAATCATAAAAAATCACATCATATGATTTACAAAATTTAATCGAAGTAGTTAGTTTCCGTAGCATTACCCCTCAAATCCCTTATCTTTTGGAAAACCACCATGATAGATCGGATCAAGAGATGGATATTCTAATGCCAAACATCCATAGTGGACAATAATTTAATTTCCAATGGGATTGCAGAGAGCACGCGTGCGTTAGAAAGAGATCCATCACCCTTCCCTTTTTTCACTTTTTCTAATAACCAAGAATGGCCACCATAATCATCATCATTCACTTAGAGACCCTTTTGAAATTAATCACTAAATTATTTGCATTATCAAAATGTTGCATATAATTATTTTCCTAAGATCGAGAAAAATTTGAAAACTATCATACGCAATCGGTAACACTTAAAAACATTCATTAACGAGAGATGCATGAAAATCAGGAGAAATTGTTTCGCATATGCATTTTCTCTTCCTATTTGTTTTTAGTTTTTAAATTAATAAATTAAAAAAGCACTAAGGAACAAAAATAAATATACTATACAATAGAAAAATGAGTGCGAAAATTATTTTCCAAAATTAAATGACGTTCAAAATCATGCTGAAAAAGAGAAACTATAAACTGGGAGATAATAACTCACTGATAACATCACCAAGTTGGAAAGTTTTAGAAGCAGCCCATTGTTTGTAGTTGACATTTCCGAAGGTGGTCCACCCGGCGGAGTCTCCGACCTTGTACACAGCTGCACTGGACATCTCCAAAACAGCCGTCACCGCCGCCGCTAGAGCCAAGACTCTGACCACCAAAGCCATGGCTCTGCTACCTAGAAAATTTCAACTCTCGGAGACTCTGAGATCCTAATAAGCTTGTAGATTTTGGATTGTGTAGAATGGAGTTATGGAATGCAGTGAGGGACTCTCAAGGGGGACCTCCTGTTGTTGGTAGTTATGAAGCTTTTGGATGGGGATGGCAGGTTGGCTGTTGGAAACCTTAAGCAGGAGAATTAATTTGTCGAGGTTCTTTGGGGTTTAATTGCAGTCAGTGGGGAAGTAAACGATTGTGGCTCAATATAGTAGTGTTGGTCCGGTCGTTGAGTTGGGTTGTTTGAGAATGCAATTTTGATTGGTAGGGTTTAAATAAACTTTGGCCTGACTAGCTTCACGATTGCGTATGCTGTGTTGTATTTTGAATCTCACAAGCAGATAGCACATGTTGACACGAAAATTAAAATTAAATTGTTAGTTGACTGATAAGATTGGATTGTCCATTGGCACAGGAGTCTTGCTAATTGGTAACTCCCCCTTTTCTTTTTGATTGTTAAATCCCTTCCGGGCGGGGGAATAGCTGGAAGCTAGAGAGTAGCTACCTAGCTATGCCTGGATTTGGCTTAAAGGACCTATTATTTGCATTCTCCTGTTAGTCCCTATTATTCTTATTCTAATCCTATCATTTTGGGAGAGTTGAAATGGACATGTTTTCTTCTTGAGTATCCATCACCTACCTTCAAGTTGATCACAAACTTTTCATGTCTTCGTTGAAACATACCTAAACTAGTATTTTATGCATTCAAATCTAATCCTTTATACAAAACAAGGTGAAAGTTCTAGGATGGGTACTAGTTTAACCTATAGCGAAGGTGAATCGATTCCAACTTAAAAACTCAATGTCAATTTTAGCTCTAATATTAATTCCACATCCACATCACACATATATAAGAATAATAAACAAAAATAAAAATGTGCAAACCGATGGAGGATTTAACGAGGCAAAACCTACCATCGGGCTCCCAAGCCAGAACAAACACACTAAGAGAAATAAGTATAGAAAGACTTACAAAACTCATCAACTAAACATACATATACTAGTTGGCAATTTTGTCTCTGCGCTTTGTTACTCCATCTCTCTTCAGCCTTCGAGTAGAAGTAGCACGACACTAACGCGGCGGTCAATCACCTTATTCTCGAACTTTGTAAGATACTAACGCAATTATGTAGAATGTATGTATGATTAAATAATCTTTAAAAATCAAGCAATAATAAAAATCACAAGCCACATTTTCATAATCAATTTTGATATAAAACAAAATAAAAACCAGTGAAGAAAAAAAATTGAATTTTGTCTTTTAAAACTCCACGGCTGAAAACTGTCTTTCTCACACTAGCACACTGAAGTAAGATCAAACTGTATTGCTCTCTGTGCCTATTAGCCTATGTGACAATAACCAAATATGAAATACATATATATATTCATGCACCACGAAATGAATACACTATCTATGAAGTACTCACAGCGGCAGCCGTGCAATCTTTCCCTCTATGCTCCTCTCGTGCATGTGTAATTTAAAGCATCCGTCTCTCAGTAAAGGAAAATGACAAAGATGTCATATTTTTAAATCAAAATTTTTTTAATTAAATTAAAATATGTTGATATTTGCATTTCATTTTTAATGATTTAAAGAAAACATTCAACCACCAACCGCCACATTATATGGTCAACAAATATAGTATACAATATGGACAACAAAATGTCTCTCTAACACTACTACAAAAGGGCATATTACTGGCGTTTTAAAACCGACAAGAAACACCGGTTAACGTCGGATATTTGGTAAAAATCCGACATTAAATAAAGCAATGTCGGATTGAGTAACCGACACCAATACTACCGTCACAAAAGGGCAATGACGTCGCTTATTCCCCTTAATCCGACACCAAGAAGTAAAGTATTATAAAATAAAAATAAACAATAGCGTCGCTTAAAAGCGACATAAGATCTAAAGTCGCTTTTAAGCGACATTAACAGTTGACATGATGGCGCTTTTAATGGCGCTTAAAAGCGACATTAAGTAAAAATAAAAAAATCATATCCACTGTCGGTCTAAACCGACATCATCTGAGTTAAAAAAATAAAATAGTCCCGCTACTATCGTTCATAAGCGACACCAAATATATTAATAATAATAAAAAAAATATTTTTCCGTTTTTAATTAATAATAATTAAAAAATTATATAAAAATAAATCTCACCATATGTCAATGAAAAAACAAACAGTTTTAAGCAAACTTCATATTAAAAATAAAATTTCTACCAATTATGTATTAAATTTAAAATTAATTACAATTCCTAAAAATGTACAACCCATAAAAATTCTTCCCGAACTTTTGCAAAAGATTTTGAACCAGTTGTTTGGTTCATAGTTTTCAACTGCCGATTATGCTTATTTTTTTTCGGCAATCTCCTGAAAAATAAAAAACTTTATTAGACAAATTTCAAGGTTTAACAAAATAAATCATGAAACATTACCTTTGTTTTTTCTTTATTTCAGTATGCCACCATTGGAATATTTCTATAATCTCTAACCTCTGCCGCTACATGTTTCGAAAACGCACTAGAATTATCACTAATGCATTTTCCAGACGAATCAAACGAACAAGGCTGTTCTTTCCAATTCGAAATTGAGGGTTAGCATCTCCGTTGAGTTGATCCTTGTAAATACAGAAAAAACAATTAAAAACCAAGAAACAAAAATAAATTTTCAATTTAAGCATGAAACTAGTTAGAATACAAAACTAAAACTAAAATTAATAATCATAATAACTTAAAAATGAACCACCTTCGAGCTCTTCCTCTTCAAATTGGAGTTCCTCATAATGTTGATCTTCAAAATGGTGATCCATAGAAAATTGGGAAGGAGAAGAGGAAAACAGAAAAGGAGGAAGAAGGGGACGTACGGATGAAATGGGGAAGGAGAAGAAGAAAGACTGAAATTGGGGGAGAAAAGAAGCACGGATGAATGGGTAAGAGAGGGGTTTAAATATGGGCACTTAGCACGGATGAAGGAGAAGAAAGACTTGACACACTTTACATGGCGTCGCTTTTAACCGACGCCAACCTGACACACTTTACATGGCGTCGCTTTAAACTGACGCCAACTTGACATACTTTACATGGCGTCGCTTTAAACCGACGCAAACCTGACACACTTTACATGGCGTCGCTTTTAACCGACGCCAACTTGACATCTTTCTGACTCTCTTTATTGAAAATACTACGTCAGTTTAAATTAATGTTGGTGTCGGTCTTAACCGACACCAACTTCTGACACACTTTTTGAAATTCATGTAGCGTCGGTTTAATGAAACTTACGTCGAATTAAAAGATGATAATGTCGGTTAAAACCGACACTGAGTCTGCGAATACATTTCCAACGGGAAATTTCCCACCTAATATTTCAAATTATCCATCCATTTCCCGCCTAATGTTTATCCATCCGTTTCAAATTATCTCATATAACATTTTAAGATTTTAATAAATAAAATACGTAATAAAAAACATAAATATACTTTTATTATAAAATATCATCACATACTAATTGAAACATAGTCTAATTAATACTTAAAATTTATAAAATAATTAATATCGGTTTTAAATTGAAATCGAATTCATTCATTGTATTCATATAGGGTCAAGGAGTGTAGATGTCAAAAGTCATCAAAATCGGAGTTAAAATAACGAGTTTTTTTTTTTTTTGGTATCTCATATAACATTTTAATGAATCTATCGTGTTAATAAATCTATCGTTTTGATGGGATACGCATCCTATGAAACTAATTTCCACAATCCAACCGTCAAACTTTTTTGTATATGCTTCGAGATCGTATACGCCAAAAATCACAAAAAACAAACATTCAGAGATCAAGTTACGGGACAAAACTTTCCGACGGTTATAAAACGAAAAATCACGATTTAACGGTTATTTTAACTCCGTTTTTTATTATTTTTTATAGCTACACTCCTTGATCCTATATGAATACAATGAACTAATTTGATCGTCAGTTTAAAATATTTATACTTTCATTAACGGTTCTTAGCATTTCACTAACACTTAAAGTTTATTTATACTTTCATTAAGTATAACATAAGATTTTGTGGTATCCACTAGTGTAAATATTTTAAATTGAATATTGAATCCATTCATTGTATTCATATAGGGTCAATGAGTGTAGCTATAAAAAACATCAAAATCAGAGTTAAAATAACCGTTAAATCGTGATTTTTCGTTGATAACCGTTGAAAAGTTTTGTCCCGTTACTTGATCTTTGAATGTTTGTTTTTTGCAATTTTTGGCGTATGCAATCTCGAAGTATATACAAACATGTTTGACGGTTGGATTGTTGAAACTAGTTTCGTAGAATGCGTATCTCATCAAAACAATAGATTCACTAACATTTACGAGTTTATTCATACTTTCATTAAGTATAACATAAGATTTTGTGGTATCCACTAGTGTAAATATTTTAAATTGAAGATCGAGTTCATTCATTGTATTCATATAGGGTCAAGGAGTGTAGCTGTAAAAAATCATCAAAATCGGAGTTAAAATAACCGTTAAATCGTGATTTTTCGTTGATAACCGTCGAAACGTTTTGTCCCATTACTTGATCTCTGAATGTTTGTTTTTTCTAATTTTTGGCGTATGCGATCTCGAAATATATACAAACATGTTTGGTGGTTGGATCATTGAAACTAGTTTCGTAGAATGTGTATCCCATCAAAACAATAGATTCACTAACACTGTTTATTCATACTTTCATCAAGTATAACATAAGATTTATTGGTATCCACTAGTGTAAATATTTGAAATTGAAGATCGAGTTTATTCATTGTATACATATAGGGTCAAGGAGTGTAGCTGTAAAAAATCATCAAAATCGGAGTTAAAATAACCGTTAAATCGTGATTTTTCGTTGATAACCGTCTAAAAGTTTTATCCCGTTACTTGATCTCTGAATGTTTGTTTTTTGCCATTTTTGGCCTATGCAATCTCGAAGTATATACAAACATGTTTGACGGTTGGATCGTTGAAACTAGTTTCATAGAATGTGTATCCCATCAAAACAATAGATTCACTAACACTTAAGAGTTTATTCATACTTTATTAAGTATAACATAAGGTATAGTGGATACAATATTTGAAATTGAAGATCGAGTTAATTCATTATATTCATATAGGGTCAAGGAGTGTAGCTATAAAAAATCATCAAAATCGGAGTTAAAATAACCATTAAATCGTGATTTTTCGTTGATAACCGTCGAAAAGTTTTATCCCGTTACTTGATCTCTGAATGTTTGTTTTTTTCCATTTTTGGCCTATGCGATCTCAAAGTATATACAAACATGTTTGACAGTTGGATCGTTGAAACTAGTTTCGTAGAATGTGTATCCCATCAAAACAATATATTCACTATCACTTAAGAGTTTATTCATACTTTCATTAAGTATAACATAAGATTTATTGGTATCCACTAGTATAAATATTTGAAATTGAAGATCGAGTTCATTCATTGTATTAATATAGCGTTAAGGAGTGTAGCTGTAAAAAATCATCAAAATCAGAGTTAAAATAATCGTTAAATCAAGATTTTTCGTTGATAACCGTCGAAAAGTTTTGTCCCGTTACTTGATCTCTGAATGTTTGTTTTTTGCGATTTTTTGCTGATGCGATCTCGAAGCATATATAAACAAGTTTGATGGTTGGATCGTTGAAATTAGTTTCGTAGGATTCGTATCCCATCAAGTTCAATGGTGTGTGTATATATATATTTATTAAGTAGATTTAAATTTATTTATTTTGTACGTATAACACTTAAGAAATTGAATGGTATGTATATTTAAGCCGATCCAATGGTCACCAATTTTTAATATTTAATTTAATATATATATATATAATTATTATAGTTTTTAAGGGTATAAAATTGTTAAATTAATATATATAATTATTATAGTATTTTTTTAGGGTTATAAAATTATAAAATTATTAAATTAATATATATAATTAGTGTCGCCTATAAGCGACACAAATACTTTATGTCGCTTAAAAGCGACACTGTTTTGTTTAAAGCGACGTCAGTATTTAAAATTATTAAAATATATGTCGGTTATAAGCGACATTAAATGTTTACGTCGGTTTTCAAGCGACGTAGACATTTTATGACGCTTATAAGCGACAGTAAATCAGACGTCATGTTCCATTAGTGTCACAACTGTCTTATGCGCCACTACATTATATTAAATCGACACCATCCACTGACACTATAAGTCCCTTTTGTAGTAGTGTAACATCACCCCTCACTAAAACCTCACTCGTGCATAAGCGGCAGCAGCCAAAAACCATAATCTAATGCATCTATATTCACTAAAACTCCTATCTCAATAGAAACATGACTCTCTTTTCTTGATCTTTAACAAACTTAATCAGCAAGTGAAGTGATGCATGAGACGGGTTAAGAACAAAAAACCATTTGACATTATAACCACGTTTTAAATGCACCGCAAAGAAGTTATAATGCGTGAGAATCAATTATCATGTAAAAGCAAATTTAATCTTAATAAGCACAGCAGCCCACGGCAACAATAATCCCAAAAAGGAATGATAAGGTAAGGTGATCAAATTTTTAAACAAATTTGTAAATCAAATGATGTGGTGGTTTATGATTGAATTATTATTCAATGTTGATTAACGTGCTTATTTTCTATTGGTTATACCTCATTTAGTTTGTAAATTTAACTTAAATTTGGTCTTCCTAGCATTATCCATAATAAAAACAATATGGTTTATTTAAAAAGTTAAGACCATAACCGATTCAAAACCAAAATATGATATTACTCAAAATAGATAATTTGACATGCCTCAAATTATCTCTATGAGTGCATATGAATGTCTCTAAAACACTTGACATTCTTGTGACCAAGAGCAGCAGCAACAACAACAACAAAGGCTTATCCTATTAAGTCGGGTTGATTGTTTGAATCCTACAATGCCTCTGCGCTTGATTTTGCACCAAGGCTTCAGTTAGCTTCTCCAAATACTGCATGTCTTTTCTTAGTGTCTATTTCCAAGCCTTCCTAGGTCTTTCTCTGCCCTTTTTACCTTGAGCCATTGTCACATAATTCCATTTTGTAACCGAAACATCTATAGGACTTCGGTTCACATGTCCAAACCCTCTTAATTGATTTTCTCTCATATTATCTTCAATTGCAGCCACTCCTACTTTACATCGGATATCATCGTCCTTAATCTCGTCCTTCATGTGTGCTCACACATCTAACAAAGCATCTTCATCTCCGTTAGACTCATTTTTTGCTCATGCTGATGCTTGACCACCTAACATTTTGTACCATAAAGCATTGATGGCCTTATTGCCGTCCGATATACATTATGTGCCATAAAGCATTGCTAGCCTTATTGCCGTCCTATACAATTTTTCCTTGAGCTTTAGTGACATACATCAGTCGCACAACACACCTGATGCACTCTTCCACTTCATCTATCCAGCTTGTATTTTATGGTTGAGATCTCCATTTAATTTTCCAGCCTTTTGTAAGAGATCCAAGATAACGAAAATGCTCACTATTTGGTACTTCTTGATTTTTAATAGTCACCCTTATCTCATTTGGACCTTCATTCCTACTGAACACGCGCTCTATATACTCCGTCTTGGACCTACTTAGGTGAAGACTTTGAGATTTCAACACTTCCCGCTAAAGGTTAAGCTTCACATTTACTCCTTCCTGCATTTCATCTATCAACAATTTATAATCTGCGAGGCGAGAAACATAATATGTCTCGTTAACTCATCCATTACCAATGCAAAAAGGTAAGGACTTAAAGCTGAGCCTTGGTGTAACCCTACGGTCATGGGAAAACTTTCAGCTTGACCTTCGTGAGTTCTTACTGCAGTCTTTATCCATCATACATATCCTTTATTGCTTGGATATATACTACTTGAACGCCTTTCTTCTCTAGAATCCTCCAAAGAATTTCTCTTGAGACCTCATATCATACGTTTTTTCTAGATTTATAAAGATCATGTGCAAATCCTTTTGCATATCTCTATACTGTTCCATCAATCTACGTAATAGATGAATTGTTTCCATAGTCCACCGCCCAAGCATGAAACCAAATTGATTGTCTGAAACCCGTGTCTTTTGCCTCCATCTATGCTCAATTACTCTCTCCCAAATCTTCATTATACGACTTTTTAACTTAATATTCATATAGTTCATGCAATTTTGTATGTCGCCGTTATTCATGTAGATAGGCACCAAATTACTTTTTTTGCCACTTATTGGCATCTTCTTTGTTTTCAAAATTTTATTGAAAATGTTTGTGAGCCATGGTATGCCTGTCTTCTCCAAGACCTTCCAGACTGCTTTTCAATGCTTCATCTTGTTCAAAGTTACAATCACTTCCTCTTTCCTGATTCAACGGTAAAATGAGTAATTTCTACACTCTTCTGAGTTACTCAACTACCCAAAGAAGTACTTCTTTCATGTCCTTCATTGAAAAGATTATGAAAATAAACTCTCTCTCTGTCTTTAACAGCATTTTCCGTAGTTAGAACATTTCCTTTCTCATCATTAATGCACCTTACTTGGTTCAAGTTTCTTGTCTTCCTTTCCCTTGATCCAGCCAATTTATAGATATCAAATTCTCCTTTATAGATATCAAATTCTCCTTCCTTGGTATCTAATCACTTATACATATCGTCAATAGCCGCTAGCTTCGCTTCTCTCACGACTTTCTTCGCCTCCTTCTTTGCTACTTTGTACCTCTTAGTTTTCATCGGTTCTATCCTTGCATAAGGCTTTACAATATTCATTCTTAGCCTTAACCTTTTCCCATACCTCCTCCTTTCACCACCAAGATTTGTTTTGATGTGGAGCAAAACCCTTAGACCCTCATTATACCCTTTTTTGCAACTTTTTGGATACAACTTGTCATGGAATCCCACTTTGATTAGTGTTTCTCTCTATATTCTCAACATATTGGTGCAAGTACTTTCTCTTGACTTGATTTTCTCCTTTTAGATTCCACCATCTAGTTCTTGGACACTTTAAGGTCTTGTTTTTTCTTCCATCTCTTTTGATATGTAAATTCATCACCAATGGGCGATATTGGTTAGCCATTCTCTCTCCCGATATAACTTTGGAATCCTTACAAGTTATATGATCACCCTTCTACACTAAAAAAAATCTATTTGTGTTTTTGATAACCCATTCTTGTAGGTGATCACATGCTCTTCTATCTTATTAACAAAGGCATTAGCTAGAAATAGAGCGTATGCCATTGCAAAATCCAAAATGGCTTCCCCCTCCTCGTTTCTCTCCCTAAGACCATGACCACCATGGAAATCTCTGTAGTTACTTGTCTTCTTTTACGTGTCCTGGGTAAAGTTGATGTCAGCAGATACTTCCAAATAACTTTGAGTGGAGTCATTCAAAAAGAAGTTTTTACAGCAACCTTACTCGTTTAACTCTGCATCTAGGCATCAATGGAGATATAACGATGCTTACTCATTTATCACTGTGTCCAGGCCACGCAACGCGTCACTTCCGGGTAACGACCTAGCTTTAACGCAATTATTGTTTAGGTTTCATTATCATAAGGATTCGATGTGAAAACCGAATGCCGGCTATTCACTACCTGACTCCCTTCCTTCCTCCTTTATCTAGCCTTAGGACCAACCGAGATTAAAATAATTACAAAAAAAAAAACACGAGCTAGTCCAAGATATTACAATCGATGTTTTATTCGGAATTGCCAATTTTACTCTAACACAAGGCCTTAGAGCTTTTCCCCTTTTTACGTGAGAAATGACTTAATTAACTAACCATATAGTTTTAATTGCATTCAAACTTTTTACCTTGTTCCTTTTGCTTGAGACCCCCTTGAGAACAAGTTGAGCCCATCTCAATACTGTAAGATTATGAGTATGAAACATATGATAAAACTGGTCATATTGTTTGAGATTAATATGGAAAAGTCTTGGTTAAAAGCTATTAGTTATCCTAATTGTTTTGTGATAACATAATTGAGTATAGTTCAATTATTTTGGGATTAGAATTTAGTGCTGGAACTATAATTAGACTTATAGTTCTTTATGGTTGTATAGTTTGAATCCTAGGCTAATTCTGATAGGGAATAGTCAGAGGAATACTATATATAGTTCAAGCCACTGCTCTTGCAAATGACTGCTCATTATTTTGTTCCAAGACCTATTGATTGGAAGGGCTATTGTATTTTGAAAAAGAGGAGAAGGTCAAAATACAAGAAGTTGCAATGGCTTCATCGTCAGGATCAAATTATGTAGGTAAGTTTTAAAGGTTCTTCGTTCTTGTGTTTGTTTATCTATAGTCTTGTATAAGTTGTGATTCAATTAGATGAACCTATTTTTCTTGAATGGAAACTTATAAACTTGTTCTTACATGTGGTATTAGAGCCATAAGGTTTCAACAATTGAATTCAGCTCATGATTAAGAAAGATTGCATAAAACTACATTGCATGGGTTTCGAACTGAGCTTTAGGGCTCTTAGAAATATATAAACTCAAAAACGATGTCGTTTCAGAAGACTATATGTATCTCCAAGAGACAGAATTTGATCATGGTGATATTGATGACCCTTTGACTTATCAACAAGCTATGAAGAGTCCTCAAGTAGTTCTATGACAGCAAGCAATGACAGAAGAACTTGATTCAATGTAAAAACAGTGTCTAGTCTCTAGTGAAGCCATCAACTAACATTAAGCCAATTGGATGCAAATGGGTGTTTAAGACCAAGAGAGATGTTAAGGGTAGAAGACAAAAGCTTCTTGGTTTATCTCAGAAAGGCAATATAGAAAGAGTACTTCAACATTGAGAGTTGTAACAAGGCTGATGTTATAGTAAACAAAGGTGATTAAGTTCTCTCAAGATCAATGACCCAAGAATGAACTTGAGACTAAGTTAATGAAGATGAAACAATATGCTTCATTAGTTGGTAGTCTTATGTATGCTAATATCTACACAAGACCTGACTTAGCTTTCATTGTTGGACTTTTGGGAAGATTTCAATCAAATCCTGGAGAAGTTCATTGGGTGGCAGCCAAGAAAGTGTTGAGATATTTGTAGAGGCCTAAAGGGTTTATGCTAGTTTATTGGCAGATTGATTCATTGGAGTTGGTTGGATTTACTGACTCGGATCTTGCTGGGGATGTGGATGAAATGAAGTCAACTGGTGGATATATTTTTAAGCTAAGTGGAGGTGCTGTGTCCTGGAAGAGTGCTAAGCAGACTATAGTGTCAACATCAACTATGGAAGCTGAGTTTGTAGCATGTTTTGAGGAAATGAAGCAAGCTGTTTCGCTTAGAAATTTGGTTGCTGATATGAGGCTTGTAGATTCAGTTAAAACGCCTATAAAGATGTTCCGTGACAATAATGTTGCTGTATTTTTCTCAAAGAATAACAAGAAGACATCAGCTTCAAGGTTAATGGATGTGAAGTTCCTTAAAGTTAGACAAATGGTCAAGAAAAGGGAGATTGATATTCAGTATATATTTACTGGTGCAATGATTGCGGATCCTCTTACTAAAGCCTTGCCAAATAATGTATTCAAAGAACATGTTATGCAGATGGGGGTTTTAGAATCTTTTGAGAAGTATGAGTGAATTACTTCGAAATTGGAAGACTGTTGTGATGTTTCATCAGTAAGCAGGGGCATTAAGGCAACATGTCTTCACAATTAGGTAGTTTTATTTTATTCTTGTTAAAGTTGGTAGTATTTGTTTAGCTAGTTTTACCAGCTTATTTTGGCTTTCAATAATGTTCAATTTTTCTAGTTATGTGATCAATTGTTCTAGAAAACAAGTTTTGTTCAACAATAGTGAAGTTTGCTAGTGAATCGATTTTTGTGGTTAGCATACTTGTTAAAGTTATTAGTGTATTATCTTGGTTGATAAGAATGGTTATTAATTGAGGTCTTAACGTTATTGAGTTAAGAACTGGTTTATGTGAGTGGGAGTAATACACTCCATGCTTCTATGTTTTTGGTTCAAATAAGTGTTGAATGCAGATTATATATGTAGTGATTGATGAATTGTTTCTGTAATGTACATATTAGATTCTTGAGTCCCTTATTTTGAAATGCATGGCTATGAAGTATGTGAATGTGAGTTTTGTTTAATTGAGACTTGGTGATCACTTCTATAAATCTTAAAAGGCTGGTTATTTGTGTTTTATACTCAAGTGGGAGAATGTAAGATTATGATTATGAAACATATGATAGAACCGGTCATAGTGTTTGAGATCGATATGGAAAAGTCTTGGTTAAAAGCTATTAGTTATCCTAATTGTTTTGGGATAACAAAATTGAGTATAGTTCAATTCTTTTGGGATTAGAATTTAGTGTTGAAACTATAATTAGACTCAAAGTTCTTTATGGTTTGTATAGTTTGAATCCTAGGTTGATTCTGATAGGGAATAGTCAGAGGAATACGATATATAGTTCAAGCCACTACTCTTGCAAATGACTGCTCATTATTTTGTTCCAAGACCTATTGATTGGAAGGGTTATTGTATTTTGTTAAAGAGGAGAAGGTTTTGAACACAAGAAGCTGCAATGGCTTCATCATCATGATCGAATTATGCAGGTAAGTTTTAAAGATGCTTCGTTCTTGTGTTTGCTTATCTATAGTCTTGTATAAGTTGTGATTCAATTGGATGAACCTATTTTTCTTGAATGGAAACTTATAAACTTGTTCTTACAAATACCCCTCAAATAATATGACAATAAACAAACATAATGCTTATAATAAGAGAGATGGCTTCACAGGCACTCAAGATGGGCTGGAGGTGTTTCCTCGAAACCCTTTTGGGCAATGGGAACTAGACAGAAAAAATGTCTTGGATGGTTACTTATAACAGTCACCTTGAAAGAAAACCGAAGAACTAAAACGAATCGGAATGTGGATTTGCAAGTTTCAAGTAAATTAATCTTGTATACTACACAAATAAGTTTTGCAATACATGTCCTTAATTTCCAATGAACCAGAGAGGTTAATTTATGGCATTGGAAAAATCTATTAAATGCCCTCAGATATCTATATGTATTTACTATTTAGCGGGGATAAAAACCCTGAAACTTCCCCAGGTTTACAACTGAGAAACACCATCAAATCCATTAGCATGCACATTTTTCTTTAAGCCATCTCCATGATTTCCTTCAATGTGGTAGTCATCGTCATCCATAAACCTTTTCCACAACCAATGCTGCTTCCACACCCTCTCTGTCATCTCTTCAATGGGGATGTTCTTCGTCTCCGGAAGCAGGAACAACACGAAGAACGACATGACCAAAACCCACCCGGAGAAGAAGAGGAAGATTCCGTACTTGAAGTGGCAAAGCATCGAGAGGAAGCCCTGCGCTATAACGAAAGTGAAGAGCAAGTTGGTGCAGACAGTCACACTTTGCCCGGCTGAGCGGGTCTCTAGTGGGAATGTCTCACTAGGTATCAACCAACCTAGAGGCCCCCAAGACCAAGCGAACGCAGCAACATAAGTGCAAATCAGAACCACCACGAAGATTGCGAAGCCTTTGTGGAGGTCATCGGAGTGGTCCTTAACCTTGATCCCTAGTATTATGGCTATAGCCACTTGAGAGATGAACATTTGAACACCGGCTTGCAGTAAGAGCAATCGGCGGCCTGCTTTGTCAACTGAGTAGATGGATACAACGGTGGAGAGAACATTGACGGCTCCTGTGATAACTGCTGAGTAGAGGGCAGCATCGTTTCCAAACCCTAATGTGTTGAACAGGACTGGCGCGTAAAACATTATGGCATTGATCCCAGTAAATTGTTGAAAGATCTGCAGAAAAATACAAATAAATAATCAGCATATGAGTACTACTAGAATTTCTATTTTGGTGTAATACGGAAGGGCATGCTGTTAATTATTAACCTGCAATGCTACTGCAATGATTAGTTGGGGACGATTCCTGCGCTTTAAGAGATTTCTAAAGGGGTGCTTCACTTCTTTAGCTATGCGACTAGCCTCGACAAGTTCCAAGAACTCAGGTTCAACATTTTCAGTGCCGCGGATCCTCTTAAGTACAGATTTTCCTTGTTCTAAGAGACCACGCTCTACGAGACTGTTAGGAGTTTCGACCACGAAGAGAGCTCCTAAGGTTAAGAGACCGGCCGGAAAACCAGCCAGCCCCAATGACACTCTCCAACCCCATCCTCCTGTGATCCTGTTATAAAGGAATTATTCATCAACGGTCAGCAAAACAGCCAGAAAAGTGTTAAGAGGCTAAGGCATCTCCAAAGGAGATGTCAAATTTTAAACTAAAATTTAAATTTGAAGGTTTCAGTGGCACTTTGACATCTTTTAAAGTTTTGCACTCCAACCGATATGCCAAATTTTAAACATAAAATAAAAATTCATATGTATTTTCGTTGCATTGGGAATGAAAAGAAACAAAAGGATAATGCTTTAAACCAATAAAAAATTAATAAAAAGCATTTAATAATTAATTAAAATTTTTGAAGGTGCTGTCAAATTTGGCAGCAAGGGGGAGATATGTCATTCCATGTCATGCCACATCAGATTTGGCTTCTCGGTTGGAAAACATTAATGCTGTATTTTGTTACTGTTATTACTGATTTGGACATTTTGATATCTCCTTTGAAGATGCTCACAAAACATTATTTGACTTTTTTTTTCCTTGAAAATTGTTTAGACAAAGCAGACCATCAGCTAGACACTTCTAGCCAACATTATTAGATTCTTTTAACATCAATGTGCATCCTATGAGATTAATATGAATTTGTAACCCAAAAAAAAAAAAAAAAAAAAAAGAGGAAGAGATTGGTGGAATTCATGTGTTGTGAAATAAACATTCATTTATTATGAAATAATTTCTATCCTCATTTTCTCGTTTGGCACTCTCCTCTTTATTTTAGTTTCGTGATTCTCTTCTAACATATTTAATTCAAATTTAATTTTAAACATGAGTGTATAAAGAAAAAATAAATATGTGAAAATCTTTACCCTATATCTTGTGAACTTAATTAGCTTTTGTTTTCTACCTTATGGATGTTCCTATGTCGACTCAAGAGACATTAATTATAAGTTTGAAACTGAGCTATGTGAATATGAATAAAAAAAGGAGATCAAGATCTTATAAGAATATCCTACACGTCTATTATTCAAATGCATTGTTTTACCAGTCCACAAATATATCGGTCACAAATGGTGGCCCAAATTGTTGACATTGGAGTACTCAAAACTGAATACGAAATTGTCAAACAGTCCAACTTGATTTGGAAATATGCCACAGAACAGAATTCATACTAACCCTAAAAATGCGACAGAACCATAAACATCATGCATGCATTGTAACTTAAGGGCACGTATAATGTTTTGGTTGGATTAAAAAACACGAACAAATTGGGAGCAGCTGACTTACTTGTTGGTGCCATAATTAACGAGGTTTGCAAATAGAATGCCAAGGGTGACATTAAGCTGGAACAGTATGTTTAGCCCTCCGCGGATTCTTGTCGGTGCAATCTCCGAAAGAAACAATGGTACAGCCTGCAAGTAACATCAAGGTTAATTTAGAGATTGTCGAACAAGAAAAACAGATGTATATTTTCAATAGTTTATTTAGAGAAAAACTTATTTGCAATTAGACCATGAGCGAACATAGTTTTTCTCTATTTTGTCAATCAATGGTAAAGTTATTTAGTCGTCTTGACTAAGAGTTGAAACAAACTAGAGGGATGAATGAGTCTTTTTGCACAGAGTAGGAAAGAAATGATATGTAGTATATAATCATCACAAAGTATTAGAATCTTAAATCAAGTTTTAAGATATATATACACACAACAATGTGGCTGAGGATTTGGATAAAGTCACGAAACAGATTAGTATTAATTTTTAATCAAACTCATTATCTTATAAATTTAAATTTAAATTTAAAACCTCAAACTTATAAGTAAAAATAAATGTTACTATAATTCTAGTGAAATCTTAAATCAAGTTTAAACATGAACTTTATGATTACATGTCTTGTGCCTTAAAAGGGTACCTTTTTGAAATCCTTTTGGACCAACCTTTACTCAACTGGTTGAAATTAAGGTCCTATTAACAACAAAAAGGATAAGATAAACAATTCGGACGTGCACACCACATAATAATCATGGACAAGTTATAAAAACATTGGAGTTCCACGGCTTCACGTTATTTCACCAACCAACTTTTTGGAAAGCAAACGATACAAAAAGCGAACTAGAAGAAGATACAAAGAAATTGGGGGTGAAGGAGGCCACTTTGGATAACTCCACTAAGAGGTCTCACCACACCTCATATTACGTAGACAGTAGAAACGTCAAGACTCAAAACACGATAATATATTTAAAGCACAAAAGAGTTGGAAAAAAAAAATTGTGCATGATTGTGAGTCCACGAGAAAATGACTTAAAACAAATAAAAGAAGCTTCAAGAGACGCACAAAATAAATACACTTTTTAATAATTTATGTATCCAAAAAATATTATTATTTGTACTAAAAATATTTTCACTTTATTTAAAAAAGAAAAAAAGAAAAAGAAGAACAAGAACTCATGGATCTAATTTGATCATGGGCATAACCTCTCTTCCCATCTAAAGCGTTTAGGGTGCGTTTGGTACGCAGACGAGACGGGACGGAACAGGACGGGACGGGACGGGACAGAAAGGTTATAATTTTGTGTTCCACGGATGTGGAACGAGTTCGTTCCAGGGAGGGAGGTGGAACGAAAAATCATCCAAAACTTGTCCCGTGGAACAGCGCGTTCCACTCGTTTTAGGCGTACCAAACGTGGGACGGAACGACTCGTCCCGTTCCGTCCCGTCCCGCGTACCAAACGCACCCTTAAGGACCATAAGTGCCCCACAGGACGTTGGTGGATGACATTTCTTATAAGGCAACAAAATAATATTTTGATAAAAAAAAAATGAATTGAACAAGTCATCAGTTGTGATTCTTAATTATAAAAAGATGAGGTGTCCAAGTCACTAGTCAGTACACCTACAAAATTGTTATGATCATACTTCAAAATAAAGTAAATTAGATTATGATAGTAATTGTGATGGACCCACATACGCTTTGGTGTCGGTATTGCAAGAGACAAGGATAAAGAACCCGTTTTTAGCTTAACACCACGCTCCATCTCGCTAAGAAATTATAAATCCTTCAAAAATTAAAATTGTATTTTTGGCATATTGGGAAACATTTAGACGCATAATCGTGGATTGTGCAGATTTGGAATTAACTAAATTAAATATATGATTATGTTGCTCTTTTTTTCCCCTCTAAGTAGATTAGATAAATTTAGTGTAAATAATCGCTTTAATGAAAAAACAGCATATAATCTTATATTTTTAACGCACACTCTTCTATAATAGTCTAATTTACGGCATATAATGCATGCACACTACCCTAATTAAACTGGCTTAGCTTGGGTTTGCAACAACTATTAAGTAATTATGTAAAAGAACATGAAATAAAAACGAAGAAATTAGAATTGAACTGACCTGATTGGCGAACCCAACTCCACAACCAAGTGAGATCCTGCCAATGATGAGCATGGCGAGGTCTTGAGCTGCAGCATTGAGAATTGTGCCCACAATGAAGAAAATCCCAGCAATCAGCATAGATGGCCTCCGCCCGAACTTCCTGGTGGTGTAGGAAGCGGCGAATGTGGCGGTTAAGCCGGCCAGGTACAGCGACGACGTGAATAACTGCAGCCCCTGGTTGTCGTATTTGCAGTAATTGCTATTGATCCCCTTTTCCTGTGTCCTTCTGTATACAACCGGGAAGAACTTTTTCAAGAATGGGGACATAGATGTTACACCACCTGCATCAATTTAAATTAAGATCAACATTTAATTTTAATTTCTGTTTTGGCTTCAATACAATAAAATTTCGGGAACTAGGGTAGGACATTTACTTACTAAAAGAAAGTACAAATTAACATGGATAATTAAATAAATTTAATTTAGTATTTGGAATCTATAAATAAATAAAGTAGAATATCAACATTGAAATTGATTGAAGGGTTTTCTAGCAGGCTCTAAAGTATCTTATACTCTTGAGTTTTAACCGTTAGATCATTGTCAGATGATCAAGATTTAACGGATGAAAGCTTCAAAATATAGAATCTTTCATTGAAGCATCTGAGAGGTTTTCCAGAACCCTAACCAAACAATGCCTACAAAGTTCATCTACCGGAGTAGCTGAACCAACAAGATATCTAAAGCTCTAACAGTACGAAGCTCAAATATTGTACGTCTATGAGAGACGATTACCTGAAACGCCAACATCGTAACCAAACATGAGTCCACCAGTAGCAGCCATTATACACGAGATGATGACGATGGGCGTGATCTTTGCCTCGAACTCACGCCCGCCAGGACCCGCTGAGAACCCTCCGCCGGCCATGACCAATATTGAAGAATACTTGATTCTAGTACCTCACAATTTCTCAAACCAACAAGAAGAAGAAAGGCGCTTGGTGGTAATGAGAAATGAGTTTTGCAGTAGCGAAAGGGTGTTTATAAAGAGGGAGAGGGCATGGAAGTAGCACTAGATACGAATGGGGTGTGCTATCCACACACCCCATTTTACTTCTCACACATCCTTGATAATTTATGTCCGTTGATCTTCTTTAATTCATCCGATCCGACGACCGAAAATTAAAAAGGTGTGTGAGAAGTAAAATGGGGTGTGTGTATATCACACCACAACCACCGTTGAGTTTTGTCCACGTGTTTTCCAGTTTTGATATGGACGGGTGGCGTTTGCTGTTTTCTCACTGACGGCTGGCTTTGCTTGATGGCTAGTCCGTGATCAACACAGACAATATTTTGTAATAACTAGTTTGGTTGATTAGAGAAAGATTCTACGTATCGCCCACCTTTTATCAGCTTGCTTTATGAAAGTCCCATAGTTTGGCAAATAAATAGTTGCTTTATGTGGCGAGACTTGGTATTTTGCATAGGCATCGTATAAAAGAGACTGCGTTGGAATATCATTTTTCGTTCAAGTTAATTTTTTTGGGATATTTTTTTTTGTAGATTGTCATTTGGTTGCAATGATTTTTAAGTTTTTTTTTGTTTGTAGATAGTGCATGGGAAAAAAAGAAGAACTTTTAGGAAGATCCATTTCAACCATTTAAATATGGAGACGGACAGAGGGAGGGACCAGGGAGGGAGGGAGCACTACTGGCATCAATTTGACTTCTACGTCTGTAAGAAAAAAGAAATTGGATCACTCAATGCCCCTTAAAAAAAAGTTGTTAATTTGATAATCCGACAAGCAGATGATGATATTACTATTTGTAATTTTTAGGGTTGCGTTTATTTTTGTCCTAAACAACAAAGTTACTAACTGTAATCTACCTTTAATTTATCTACTCGAATTTATTTTGTCCTAATAAATTAAAGAAAAAATAGTATAAAAATCTTTTTTTTTTGGCTAAAATTTTTCTTACCTATATATATATACTTTTCAGATTTTGTATTTCTTGACAAAGAAAAGGATTGAATTGAAGTTTGAAAAGAAGTTGGCTCTCCAAGCAAAGTTCTAATGTTACTTCTTTTCTGTTTTCAAATGATTCTTTTGGTCAACTATCACAAAATTAGTTAATTAATTCAAGAAAATTGTCATTAATATAGGTTATATATGAAGGAACATTACCATAAATAAAAAATCAAGAGGTCGGAATTCCATCATTAATCCACATGTGCAAGCCTTTATGCTCAGCTCAAATATATCGTTCATGGAACCATGATCAGTTGGTCCACACCAATATGTTGTCGATACCACATGCATTCAAAAACTAAGGGAATATATATCTCTTGTCATTGTGCTATTGAAGTTAGAACACAAGTTGGAAGTGGCACATGAACCTTTACGTAATGGACAGTTTATTTTCATCAAATATACCGGACGATCTGTGGTCCAACAGATTGATGGGTTTCTTTTTCCCATCGTTGAACCTTATTCTGTCACAGACTTTGCACTACATACGTGTTATTCCTCATACCCAGATTACAAATCAATTTAATAAAATATCACAAGATTAGTCATTGGTTTTCTATTCACGTTGGGTATGCTAGACTTAGGTTTCAAAATTCAGATATTAATGATCGTACACATGTGTTATTGTTTGAGAGAGTTCGTGTCATCATGCAACATGCCTCTTTGGCGCATTATTGATATACATAACAAATTTTGTGATAGGGGTGGGTTCGGTTCAAATCGGTTCGGTTTTTTGCCAAAACCGAAACCAAATCGAAATTTCGGTTCGGTTCGGTTCGATTCATTTTTTTTTTCGGTTCGGTTTTGGTTTTTTGTTTTTTTTTTTTTTTCAAAAAATAAAAAACATTGAAATTTTAAATTTTAACATATCCAACACAATCATAACATAAGCATTCTAACTAGAATCAAAGACAATGAAAATAAACATTTAAAGTTGAACTAAAATCATCAATCAAGTCTTCCAAAGTCCAAACTAACAACCTCACAACACAAAAATCGTACAAATGACTTAGAAAAGTTAAATTGTATGATTTTGTTCAAAGATCAGGGTTGTTTGCTTGTAACTACATGTTGACAACTTGATTAGTAAAAGTAATGCGTGGGTGGATTTATTTAGTGTGTGTTGGATTATTTTCCATCACAAATTACCCAAGTAATCTACCCGAAATAAATGTTTATGGATTCTGTTACATGTTATATGAGTGTAGATTTGGAAAAGAAAGCTGAGGCAGAAGTAGACAGTGCTATGGAGATGAATGTAGGTACTTCAGGATGAGGTTTGGTTCCGGAACCTTATATATGAGGGAGAAATAATAGGTTAGGGTTTAGAGTTTTTATAGGCCCTTTTTAAATATTTTGAGCTTAAAGTTTGGCAACACATTGGGTTTAGCACATTTTAACTTACAAATTGGGTTTAGAAAATAATACCCAAAACAAATAATTAAATAAAAAATTAATTTAATTAATTCGGTTCGGTTTCTAGATCACTAAAACCGAACCGAACCAAAAGAATTCGGTTCGGTTCGGTTTTTTCAATTCGGTTTGGTTTTTTCGTTCGGTTCGGTTTTTTCGGTTTCGGTTCGGTTCGGTTTTCGGTTTTTTTCGGTTCTCGGTTTTTTGAACCCACCCCTATTTTGTGAGAACAAAAATCACTATCTTATCTTCAAAGTATACCTTAATCAAAGCTTTTTAACACAGAAGTGCGCTAAGTACGCAAATTATAAAGCAATGATGAGAATTGCACCAAAATCATTTGAAGAAGAAAGATTGAACTTAAGCAACAATAGCGCACTTAAACAAACCAATAACCTAGACTAGCAAGCAACTAATCATCCAAAATACGACTCTTTTGCTCATTAATCCATAGAGTATTCCCACTGAAAGTTTTAGTACTGTACATAGGACCCCAAAAGAACCATGATTTAACTCCATTAGAACCAAATAAAAAATAACTTTAATAGGTAATCTAGTCATCATCTTTAAATTTCATATAATTTTCTATTAATAGTTCCAGCAACCTGAATAGAACGGTAGGAAGAAAGCAAATCACGCTGATCTTGCGATGACGCTGCATAGATATCCCATGACTAACATGTGCAACCATGCACAACTCATATATATAGAACAAATGTGCAGCACTTTTCTTATTTAATGCCTAATAGAAGACTTGTATTATCCACTTCCTCAATTTCTTAAAATAAAGTACATAAAAAAGAAGGACTACAAAAAGAAATTGGTAAGCCCCAGCATCCAAATCTCACTGGCGTGTTTGGAATATTTTTCTATTTATCTCTCTCACATGGAAAATTAAATAATAATATGGCCGAAAAAAAAAAAGATAAAACAATTAGGTTATGTGCAGCTGTTGTTTCCTATACTTCTGTGATGACATTCACATGTGTCACCTAAAACATGTGATAGTGTAGTTTGGGAAAAATAGAGTATACAACGGAAGAAAGTCTCTGACCAAGAAAAAAAAAGGAAAAATTTAACCTGCTGGTGACTCCGATCAGTCACCTTTATTTTTGGACAGAAGTCAATATTTTGGTTTGGGCAATTAGCGACAATACGTATATATTGACGTTCATAAATTATCGGTATTTATTATGTTGTCATTATATTATTGTTGTGCTGTTTTGTCATCGTTATTGTCGTTAATATATGATCAATATGCTGTCATTACTGGAAATGATCATTTCTGCAAACTAAATATCAAATATTTTCCATCTTATTTTTTTTGTTAATTATTTACCCATTGCACGCGGGAAAACTTATCCCAACACCTTTAATCCAGTTAGACATTGTAGATTTCTCCCAATAGGAAGAGAAGATAGCTAATACTTTCTCTAGGTTTACAAATTTGGTTAAAGTCAATCAAATAATACTCAGCGGAAATCAATCATGTTTATGTACCTTGGTGCAGGTTTGATCTCCACAATTTTCCTTCTCATCTAACAACTAACAATTTTTTTTTTCATTAATAACTAACAATTTAACCCACTAATACTATCATTTGTAAGAAAAAAAAACAAAAAACAAATAAAAACTTAAAAGTTTAATTAGCTAATATTGAAGTCAAATAAAAACCTTTGCAACCCTGACCCATGCGCTAATTTTTTTCTCAGACTTTTCATATGGATAATGCTTGTTCTTGATAACATTATATTTTAAAGAAAAATACTTTAAACTCAATAGTTTAGAAAGAAAAATCAACTGAGTTAATAATTGACACATCCCGACCCGGAATGTCCACTTGTACTCCGTATTGAGCTATGCTGGCCGACACCTGGAAGGTGACGAAGCCATAAAGTGTAGTGTAGTGGAAAATGTGAATAAATTTAAACTTGAAAGCGCCTAAATATAAGAGTGCGCTGTGAGCGGGAATGACCTATTTCACACGTGATGTCAGAGCATAAGTACAGTACAGTAAGATAGGGTGAGAATTATACCATCGAAGGTAATTGTCTACACCAAGATTTGCCAAGAATCCTCGTTGACATGTAAGTTCAGCAATAAAACCTTGAGGGGCAAAAAACAAGGGTGAGTGGGCCTAGAAACAAATCTTTGTAAAAACCTTTTCGAAAACATAATAACCCTTCATTGTAAAACAAGTATAATTTCCAAGATATACATACTACGTATAGTAAGAAAATACTTACCGTAGTTTGCAAAATCCCAAGAATTCATTACGGCACAATATCTCAAAAATAAGGGCATGACATCCATAATCACAAAATCTCACATAAGCAACATATCATATCAGATGCTCATTGATACATGCTGACACATGGGTTCATGCAGAGGTATTCTGACATGAACATGACTGGGTGTAATAATGATATACGCTCTAGTACTACAATCATGTGAAGACTGGTGCTATGCGCAGCACATACGAGTCAGAGTTGCCTATGGAAACCTGTACGACAGGACTGGCACCTACTATGGATCCAAAGTGAATGTACAGTGCAATGTGCACATACCGTCAAAGACTGGCCCTGGCCAGGCGAGTACCAACAACAATGCATCAAACGATGAACATATAACATCAATATAGTCATCCCACAACCATTCAACAATTCTAATCAATATCGTACTATTCATGACCATAAATATAATCAAGGCATCTCCTTATAGTAAGCTTACATGTGCATCCCGTATGATTATTTCATCATTTCCCAACAATAAGGTATTTCTTATAAACATTAATTTAATCATGGCAATCGCATAAAGAATTTATTAATGATTGTATATATGGAAACTAACCTATATATATAAAGAAAAGACCCACTCACAGATCATGTTGCCGAGTCGAACCCGTCTCGTTGCATCGAGAGTCCTTGCGATCCATTTGGCCTAGAAACGAAACCCTTTAGGTAAACATAACGTGCTAATGAAATTACATGTTTTCGTACAAAGTACGGCTAATAAAGAAACTATCCTACAACGTTCGAATTTCAGAAAATGGAGGCGGATTCGAAATTAGCGGGTCGAAATACGCTAAGGAGGGTCCAAAACCCTACACAAGTCAATCTGGAACATTCACCCATGGATTTCCAATTCGTAACTTCCCAAAGTCCACACTATGCTTCTAGAACAACATACTAAAACTTCTTTACGATCCAACGGTTGGATCTCCGCCAATTGCAAATTCAAGTGAGGGTCAAAGTTGGATTTTACAAACTTTAGAAATTCAATTCGGCAAGATCCGTACGTCAGATTCCCAATCCGTAAGTTCCTAATGTCCACAAATATTATGTACTATCATGTATTAAATTTGGTGCTGATCCAACGGTCGGATCGTCCATTCATATAATAACCAAGTGGCGGCCAACTAGGCGGTCCACTACAAAACTATATTAAAACATCAGGATTTCACTAAACAAATGTCAATTATGGAATCAAGGCATCAAATTAGCCTAGGATGGTCAGGTGAGCTCTCGGCCCACGTGCTGCCGCATGCGGCGACCAACCTCCCCGACTTGCCGAAAAAATCAATATTTCCAAAAATTACCAAATTTCACATAAATGAAGATGGGTAGCTTCGATTCGACTTCTCCGGTGCTCCGCCACCTCCAAGGTTGTTAGGGGTTTGTTTCTGGGCTCAAGGAGGGTCTAATGGTGGTGGAGATCGAGGAAATTTCATTAAAAATTGGCGGATTGCCACTAAGAACCTCACGGTGCCGTCGACGCCGTACACCACGAAATGAGCCTAATCCCGTCGAATCTTTGGTGATCAATGAAGGAGGCGTGGTGTGATGATGTTTGTAGGTGTTGGAGAGTCCTGATTCATCGGAAAAATAATGGAGATCATCGGAAAAAGGCTCGAGGAGGTCCGGGTCGAAGGCTGGATCACGATTTGGAAATGGGTCAAGGGAAAAGGGTCTTGGTTGTGTGCCTCTCCACTCCCTCCTTTCCTTCCTTGTTCTCCTTCCCGATTCGTCATTTCTCCCTCTCTTCTCTCCCCATTCGCCTAACCTCCCTCATTTTTCCCTCATGTTATCTCTTTTCATTCGTCCATCTTCCCATCTTCTCTCTCATTTCCCTTTTTCTGATTGGGCAAACCCTTCTCCACCCTCTATTTTTTCTTTTCTTTTCTCCCCAGCCACTCATGTGGTTTCCTTTCACCAAGATAAGGCTCCCACAAATCTGGAGCCTTCCAGATTCATAGCAAAATGACTATTTTGCCCACACGTTCGTATTGTCTAGTACTTCGAGAATTCGCAAAAAGAGCAGCTTGTACACATCACGAAAGACGACCAACGAAAGTCAAACATCCTCACCTTTAAGGGCATTTTCTTAAAATCACTCTTTTAAAGGACGGGTTGTCACAATAATAAGGTAAGATTTCACAACTAAAATTAACATGACAAGTTAATAAATTATGGTTTATTTATTTATTTATTATTTAATTTTAATTTTATTTTTTGAGCTCTTGAAGTCCTTAATTTTATATAGAACTTCTAACTGTCATGGTAATTTTTTTTTCTCTAAAACAAAAATCACTCATCAAAGTTGCAAAAGAAATGTCGACAGAAAATGACGTAACAATGACTCCAAGAAATAAGAGGTGCAGTGAGATGGGAAAATGCGTGAGAGCTGATGTATACTTTTGAGACACCAAAATGGACCGTCTTTAATTAATTAGATACTAAAAACCATGCAAATATCAAGCATTTGAGTTCCAGATTGTCTTTTTTTAAAAGAGAACTAGCTCGTGGCTTCGTCGCAACAGTCTACATTTTTTTAATGTAAGACTTTTCGAAACCAGAACGTGCTGCCGCGTGGCATATTTTTGTTTTGGATAAGGATTTGGGAGTCAAAACTTTTGTAGTTTTCGTTTTGGATAAGGATAAAAACAAACATAAAACATTACATTATTCGCGAGAAAAATTGTCAAAGTTAAGAAGGCTTTGTACGGTTGTTTCGCAAAGCTTTTTGTTTTTGTGTTTTTGATTTTTTTGTTTTTTGGGTAGAAGTGATAGAGTTTCATTATCACGAACAACCAATTACAAGGGTGCCAATGGGTACATATGCTCCAGTGACCAATTTCTTGATCTAGAGGTAATTAGCTTGAAAGACAATTAATTTTAAACCCCTAAACGGCTACCACACAAACCACACCACTAAAACGAAGAGACCCAAAACCGATATGCCCCAGAATGACATACCAAGCACCAAACCCTCACAAAAGCCATCGCAAACAGGAGGCTACATAATCACAATAGCGACACAAACATCTTGTCGAAGCAATACAAACAAAACATAAAACTACACTAGAAAAACAAAAAAAATTGATGACGTGTCGTCAGTGGAGATGCAGGTCCAGAATTGGCAAGAGGCGATGAAAGCAGAGCCCATGCAAAATTGGCAAGAGGTATGTGAGTAGCCATGATAACACATAGAGAGGGGACCAGCTAGAATCACCATCGTCGTCGAATCACCACCACAACCCAAAACCTGCAGAAGACATGTTAACACTGGCGTGGGTCACAATTATTGTTTGGACCAAAACTTAAACTTTGGGCTCCAGGAGGGGGCCGGCCCAAAAGGATGCTTGAAGGAAGAGTCGGTCAAAGCCCAGTGGTTCAGCCGAAGCCCAGCCGAAGCCCAGGAAGGCAAGAAAGGGCCTCATCTGCCTTGGTACAGCTCACAAAGGCCACTTGCCCACCTACCCAAGGACCAAGTGGTATAGACTGATCAGCTACATAGCCCATAAAGTACTTTATGGTGGCATTTTATGTAAAAAAGCCGATGAGTCATCATCCCCAAACCGCATTCGGGCAAGCTTGCTGCTACAGGAAGGCACGCTGGTTTGTCTATAAAAGAAGAAAGAGAAATCAGGATTGAAGACACTCAAACAAACAAACAAAAGCACAAACTCTGCTCAAAACCAGATTTGCCTTCAAACGATAGCTGTAGTCAGCCAAAAGCCTTCATCCCTCTCGGGATCACTTCCAACCCTTTTTATCAGCTCTGCTACCTTGTCAAACACTTGTCGTAATATCGATTTCCTTCCCAAAAACCCTTTTCTTCTAAACTCTCGAGCCCCTGTCCAACCTTAAAACCCAAGAAGTTGCAAGACGCCCAGTTTTGCCTGACAAGGTGAAAACCTTGCCCGTCCCTTCTTGGTTTTGTCTTTTCAGTTACTAAACTAGCATTATGTTGTATGCTTTTAGCTGTATTCGAGTTATTTCAAATAACATGATGATTAAAAGAGTCTTTCAGTTCTTAAATCCGATTTAAAGATGTCTTCACTATTTAAATCAGATCTAAGTTCTAACTTCCTTGACATATAAGAGTGATCATGTAAAAGTCCTTGGTCTCAAGGCATAAAAAAGAACTTTATGTGGACTTAACCCATCCACGACAATCCTTGATAAACAAAGAAGTCCGAAATTACTTGGGGCGCAAGTAATCGACTGATCTAGTAGTTTTACCACTGTTGTATTATGATTATGCTAGAACGTTTGAGCTTGGAACAAAGTTCCGATAGGAAGCCTCAAGGCCTATACCTAAGGCCCCACAAAGGCACCTATTTGGATTCGTTCTAAGCTCTGCGGGCTAGAACGTTTGAGTACGGAACGACTTCTGATAGGAAGCCTCAAGGCCTATACCTAAGGCCCCACAAAGGCACCTATTTGGATTCGTTCTAAGCTCTGCGAGCTAGCTAGTCAGAAGTATAACGGTGGTGATATTACGCGTGACAATGAAACCAGCAGCATATATATATATATATATCCAAGAGAAGGATTGATCATGAATTGGAAGCCTCAAGGCCTATACCTAAGGCCCCACAAAGGCACCTGTCATAATTAATACGGTCTCTCGGATGCATATAGATATGTAGATATACGTATTTTGGATTCAACATCCGGTCTACATCTGCCATGCTAAAGATGGTAGTGGCACGCCTGAGCATCCAGATGTTAACCTTGATTGTGAGCCTTAAGGCCTACACCTAAGGCCCCATGAAGGCACCTTTCAAAGTTAACGCTGTCCTTCTCTTTCAGCCTTGCCCGACAAGCCTTGCCAGACGAGCCCTGCCCGACAGTATAAGCAGAAGCCCGACAACAGCTCTCAACCGACGCCGAAACACTATCCTGGGGAGCTGTGTGCTCGTCGCCCAGGAAGCTTCCCCGGCGGAAATTCCTGGCCCGAACAATTATGGCAAGAGTAGCGGCAACAACATGGATGGCAGAAGGGTTGCCAAGCCAAAACCACCCACATCGTTGCACCATCGTACCTCACCACCATGACGAACCCAAAGAGGACTGAACGATGGTTCCAAGGGCAAAGCCCTTAGAAAGTCTAAACCACCGAAGGAAACAATGACAGCAGGTACACCAATCACTATAGGTGCCCAGGAAAGTCGGTGCCGCGAAGGAAAACCCAAGAAGCCGAAACCACCAAGTCAAAAAACTGTACCCAGGACACAAACAGAGAAAAATCGTGAAAACAAAATCCTCCGATAGGCTTGACTCCCTTGAATGACCCAACACCAATGGTACGAAATCGCAACCAATGAAGGCGGTGTTGCCTCAAAATAGTCGAGCAGAGCCCCATAATCCGAGAAAGCAAACCATTCATTAAGATTCAACCCATCGACAACCAAAAAACACCAACAAAATCCTTGAAACTAGCCTAAACACTACAGTAGATCTCAGAAAATTGGTTGGGGGCTTGCATTAGATCCAAGAAAATTGATTGCCCACAAAATAGTGGGGGTGAGAGGGTGCAGGGAATTATCAAGGAACAAAGAGAATGAGAGAAAGCATAGGGTAAGTAGCAAAGAGAAAGGGGAGAAAGGTAAAAACTGGTTACCGATGGAAATGTTAGGTTAAGAAGAGGGGGTATGAGGTAGGAAGCGAGGGAGTGAAGAGGTTAGGTTAGGAGGAGGGGTGCTAGAATGAGGTAGGAGAGGCTGCTGCTAGCCCCAAGCCAAAGCAGGGGACCGGTGGCTGGGATATTTTGGGTCTACATAAAATCCCAAACTATTGCCCTAAAGCTAAAAGCTTTGCAAGTTGAACAAAAAGTGGATAGACTTATTAGGAGCTTCAAGTATAACAAATATTAGGCAGTTTTGTGGTGTTACAACTGCTGCTTGTGTTCTTAATTTGGAATTATAACTTTATCGATTGCGCCCTTCTTCTTTTTATTCTGGCCAACTATGGATTGTAACTTGATTATGTTAAGGTAATTGAAGAATTAAAGTGCGGAAAAATTTTGTTTCTGGTTTACACTTTTAGAAATGTTCTTAAGTTTGAATTTGTTCTTGTTTGTAATGGATGGTCACGATTAAAACATTTAGATGGTGTGTATATCGTGCCAATTGTCTAATTTGGATCATGTGTTTAAGCTGTCCATGTGCACCTCATGTGACTAACCTCTAGCTGAGGGTTGAGCAAGCAACATCTATATTTGCTCACACACTCTTTGCATGAGGTTAAAAAAAAACTAAATGAAAGAATCCAACGTAGATTCATAGAGCCATCTTCGATTTTGCTCTCACCCTTTCTTCTTTAACCTACCCTCTGCAACTTGGTGACCGCAATCTCTTGGATTTCCAGTAGCTAAGAATCATCCAAAGTTCTACACACACTAACATGGCCTTTGAGCTTGGTTCAAATTGAATCAAGGGGCGTGAATCTGTGGTTTGTTCTCTAAGTTTTCAATAGAGAACTCAGATGAATCAAAGATCAAGATGGCTAGACTTGGAGTTGAGCTTCGAGCTCCATTTTTCAATGCTATCAACTATGAATTCTGGTGCATTAAAATGAAAATTACTTTCAGATCCCACAATCTATGGAAGTTTTTGAGGAAGACTACAAACTTCCCTAAGATGAAAAGTAAACAGATGAAAAGCCACACGTTATTGTTTAGGATATCATTGCTCGAGATGTTAGAGCTCTGGGTTTGATTCAAGGTGCAGTGAGTAATGAGATATTTTTGAGAATTACAAACCAAGAGACGGCTAAAGATGCTTGGGATGTATTGAAGCAAGAGTACAAAGCCGATTTTCAAGTCATGGCTGTGAAACTTCAAGGTATTCGTCATGATTTTGAATATGCTTGAATAATAAATGGCGAACAATTGTTGATTATTTGACTAGATTGTTTGGATTGATTAACCAAATGAAAATATATGGTGAAGAACTGTCAAATAAGAGGATTATAGAGAAACTGTTGATTAGCCTTACTCCAACTAATGATAATATAATGTTTGTTATTGAGGGTACAAAGAAAATTAGTGAGATTAATCCAACTAAGGTTGTAGCAACTCTCAAGGGTGTTGAGCAAAAGCTTTTAAGACATGCTGAAGATGGAGAGGCAAATGAGAAGGCATTTCATAGCCTTAGTATTCAATCAAATGGTAGTTTACAGGCTAGTGGTTACAAACGCAAGAAGCCTTGGAGGAATAAGGAAAAGAAATCATTTAACAGTAAAGAAGGCTACATAACTTGTGGAAGTCTTCATTTTGGTAAATGTTGGTTCAAAGAAAAGCCAAAATGCCACAAATGTGACAAATTTTGTCACATTGCCAATGATTGCAGGAGTAAAATGGTGCATCAAATTCATTATGCCAAAGAAGTTAAGGAAGATGCTACAATGTTCTTTGCTTCCAATTCTACAGCAGTTGTTAAAGTGAACATGTTTAGTACATTGATAGTGGTGTAGTAATCACATGCTTCACATCAGTCAATATTGATCAATGTAAATAGAAATGTGAATACAGGATCAAAATGAGAAATGGACAGATAGTACAAGTTATTGCAAACGTGATTGAAACCAAAAATGACACTAGACATATTAAGGAAGTCATATGCTAGTTCCAGGTTTGGATGAAAACCTGTTGAGTGTTGGTCAAATGCTACAACATGGGTATTTTCTACTATTTGGAGATGATAAGATTGAAGTATTTTAAGATAGAAAAATTGAAAGTCATATTGTTACAATTCAAATGACAAGAAACAGATGCTTCCCTCTTATTATAAAGGATATTAATCCATCAGCATTAAAGGCAACATTTGAAGAAGATGCTTGGGAATGCTACAAAATATTTGGCCATTTGAATTTTCAAAGTTTGCAATTGTTGGCTGAAAAGAAATGGTGTATGGTTTGCCTAAACTGAAGAAATCAAATGCAGTCTGCAAAGGATGTGTAGTAGGAAAATAACACAGAAATATTTTGTAGAGAAGTGACTTGGAGAGCAAGTCAACCACTAGAGTTGATACACTTAGATGTGTGTGATCCTATTCAGGTTACTACACTTGGTGGAAACAGATATTTCTAGCATTCATTGATAACTGCACAAGAATGTATTTGTTATATTTCTTGAAGCACAAGTCAGAGGTGTTTAGTGTGTTAAGAAATTCAAAATTATCATTGAGCTTCAAAGTGGTTATGAAATCAAGAAATGGAGAAGTGACAGAGGTGAAAAATATACTTCTCAAGAGTTTCAAAGCTTCTGTCAAGATTTGGGCCTTGAAAGACAACTCTTAGTGGCCTAGTTTTGTCACATCCCAGACCGGCTCTGCCGTAGCACGATATTGTCCGCTTTGGGCTTACCATTCCCTCACGGCTTTGTTTTTGGGAACTCGGCACGAGAACTTCCCAGTGGGTCACCCATCTTAGGAATGCTTTCGCCCAACTTGCTTAACTTCGGAGTTCTGTTGGAATCCGAAACCATTGAGTTCCCAAAAGGCCTCGTGCTATATAGAGGTGGGCATGTACATATAAGGCACATCACCCTCTCTCTGTTTGTCAATGTGGGATGTTACAATCCACCACCCTTAAGGGCCCGACGTCCTCGTCGGCACACTCGCACCATACGGCGGAGTGGCTCTGATACCATTCTGTCACATCCAGTCTCGACTCCGTCGTAGCACGATATTGTCCACTTTGGGCCCCGACCATGCTCTCACAGTTTTGTTTCTGGGAACTCAGACGAGAACTTCCTAGTAGGTCACCCATCCTAGGATTGCTCTCGCCCGAACTTACTTAACTTCAAAGTTCCGATGGAATCCGAAGCTAGTGAGTCCCCAAAAGGCCTCATACTATAGGGAGGGGAGTATGTACATATAAGGCACATTACCCCTTCTCTGTTGGTCGATGTGGGATGTTACAATCCACCCCACTTAAGGGGAACCCGGTGTCCTCGTCGACACATCTGCACCGAATGGCAAAGTGGCTCTAATACCATTATGTCACATCCCAGACTGGCTCCGCCGTAGCACAATATTGTCCGCTTTGGGCTTACCATTCCCTCACGGTTTTGTTCTTGGGAACTCGGCACAAAAACTTCCTAGTGGGTCACCCCATCCTAGGAATGCTCTCGTCCAAACTCGCTTAACTTCAAAGTTCTGATGGAATACGAAGCCAGTGAGTTCCCAAAATGCCTCGTGCTATATGGAGGTGGGCATGTACATATAAGACACATCACCCTCTCTCCGTTGGTCAATGTGGGATGTTACAAGTTTCCTCAACAAAATGGTGTTGCAAAGAGGAAGGATTGGGCCATTATTGAAATGGCCAAAAACATGTTACATGACAAGAAGTTGCTTTATACTTTTTGGAGAGAAGCAGTTAACATTGCAGTATTCTTCTAAACAGATGTCCAACAAAATCCTTACAAGACAAGACACCATTAAGCATTTAGTGGGAATAATCTAGGAATAAAGCATCTTAAAGTGTTTGGTTGTATATGTTACAGTCATATTCCTGGACATTTAAGACAAAAATTGGATAAAGCTTCGGTGAAGGGAATTTTTGTAGGATATGAAAGGTTGAGAAAGGGTAAAAGATTTATAATTTGGCTACCAAGAAGACCTTCCTATCTAGAAGTGTCATAATTGATGAAGATGGCATTTGGAATTGGAAAACTGAGAATGATGCCTCACTGTCTTTTCCAGTGAACTTGCACTTGAATGAAAAGAACAAAATGACTGAAATTATCCAAGAGACTGTGAATTTGAATTTTAGCTAGATGGGAGTAAAGTTCATCCACAAGTGTTTGTTGATTCTCAGATTGAATTTGGAGAAACAAGAATTCCAAGTAGCACTCATGTGAAAGTGAGATCACTCAATAACGTCTATGCTAGATGTAATGTCAATATTATTGAACCTGAGAAGTATGAGGAGGAAACAACTAATACTGCTTGGAAGAAGGTAGTGAATGCATAAATTGAGATGATGGAAAATAATAACATATGGGAGTTGGTTGATAAACCAACAGATAAACCCTTTGTTGGAGTCAAATGGGTGTACAAGACCAAGTTAAATTTGGATGACACAATACAGAAGGACAAGGCAAGATTAGTGGCTAAGGATATTCTCAAAAGCCTGAGATTGACTTTAATGAAACTTTTGCTCCAGTGGCAAGGTTAGATACAATTAGAACTCTAATTTGATTGACAACACAAAAAAGTTGGAAGTTGTATCAATTAGATGTAAAATTAGCTTTCCTCAATGATGTACTGCAAGAGGAGGTATATGTTGATTAACCTGAGGGTTTTGAGATTTCTGGAGCCTAAGACAAGGTATACAGACTCAAAAAAGCTCTAAATGGTCTCAAACAAGCACCATGGGCTTTGTATGAAAAAAATTGATACTTATTTGCACATGTATGGTTTTACAAGGAATCCTAGTGATGCTACCTTGTACATCAAGACTAGAGGTGAGTCTGAATCCATTATTGTGTCAATATATTTGGACGATATAGGCTCTCATATACTATGAAAACATCTCTGCAATTGCAATGAAAAAGAATCATGTGTTCCATCAAAGGTCAAAGCACATTGGCAGGAGGTACCACTACATATGGGATGCATTGCAATCAAACATCTTAAATTTGGTTTACAGCAAATCTGAGGAACAATTGGCAAATATATTCACCAAGGCTCTGCCAAAGGATAGGTTCTACATGCCCGGAGGAATGCTATGAGTGAAAGTAATGAGCTTAGAAGAGAGTGTTGAGCTATAAGCTTCGTTGATGCAAGATTGAATAATTGAGGTGTGGAAGAAATTGGTTTCTGGTTTATAGTTTTAAAAATGTTCTTAAGTTTGAATTTATTCTTGTTTATAATGGATGAACATGATTAAAATATATAGATGGTGTATATCGTGTCACTTGTCTAATTTGGATGATGTGTTTAAGTTTCCCAATTGCAACTCACGTGACTAGCCTCTAGCTGAGGTGTGAGCTAGCAATAGCTATATTTGTTCACACTTTCTTTGTGTGAGGTTAAAAAAAAAAAAAAAAAACTGAACGAAAGAATCCAATGCAGATTCATAGAGACTTCGATTTTGCTCTCTCCCTTTCTTCTTCAACCTACCCTTCGCAACTTGGAGATCAGAATCTCTTTGATTTCTAATAATTAATCATCCAAATTTGAATTCTACTGTTCTAAACACACTAACAGATTATTCAAAAGTTGCATATCGATGCACCAGTCGCTTCAAGTGGTTGTCGATCTTCTCATTTTTTTCTACAAAAGTGTTTGTATCTACTCATATAAAGCAACACAGCCTTATAATTATGTTGGAGAAGTTAGTTGAAATTCAGTTGCTGTAGTCGTTAAACTCATCGATTGAAGAATTCAAAGCATATCCAAAATGGTACATTATGAGCTAAGACATTAATGAAATGTAACCCGTAAGAAGAAATGTTAACTAAAAAAATAACCCTAAAAAAATTGATACAAACAACATTAATAATGACGTGATGTAAGCAATGACAATTGAATACAAGCTTCCTAAAGCACCAACGAGAAACCAAGCAAACATCTTAAAATCAACTAACACTTCTGAGTCACTATATCGAACCTGAAAATGTTGGTAACCGACTACTGCGTATGAACTTGGATTACACCTCAGGATTAAGGTATCGTTTTATTGAAACTAGACACAACATGTTCTATGATGTCAAGTTGCAGCGGCAACTCTATCCCATCTTTTCAGGTAGAGTTGCTACTGCCACTACCGTCATTTTGCCTCTCCTTGCTACCAAATCATCCCTTGATCCATATCCCTTAATTCTAGGGTTTATGTCTTTTAGTATCTTTGCGCTTTATCTTTCTTGTAAATTGTTCCTTGATTTCTGATTGTAAGTGTGAAAAGGAGTATGGCTTCTTCTCCTTCTTTTTCGGTCTCTATATAGAGCCATCTCTTGTAGTTCTAAATATATAGAGAAATATACAAAACCATTTTTGGGTTTCAAATTCCCACACGTTTGGTATGCAGATGGGACGGTACAGAACGGAATGGGACGAGATAGGACAGGACGGAACGGAGAGGGAGCAAAGATGCACTCAGAAGGAAACAAGGAGGAAGAAGAAGGAGATGGAGAGGTTATAATTTTGTGTTCCACGGATGTGGTACGAGTTGTTCCAAGGGGGTCAGGTGGAACGAAAATTCACCAAAAACTCGTCCCGTGGAATAGCGCGTTCCACCCATTTTAGGCGCACCAAACGTGGGACGGAACACCTCGTGCCACTCCATTCCGTCTCGTCCCATGTACCAAACGGTACCTAAGGAGTCGTAACTGCTTCTCTAATATTGAAACTTCCACATCCCTCAATCCCTTAGTAGAATAAACCGAGAATCGTTAGGGAGCCTTGGAATACCTCTTAAGGCTGGTCTCCATAATAGGAAAATTATATTTCCATTTTATGAACAATAATTTTACACTTTGAGTATATATATATATATATATATATACAATTATATTGTAACCACTAAGATATCTAAAATATAACTAACTAACAGATATCTTAACCACTAAGTAATATCTCTAGAGATATCTTAACCACTAGGTAATATATCTAGATAATGTAGTTACAATATTGCCCTTTATATCCCCCCTCAAACGAAACTGAGGTAACCGAAGATGAAGTTTGTCTCGGAGATACAAGAACCTGGACTTGGATAGGGATTTAGTGCATATATCTGCCACCTGTTCTTGAGTGCAAATGAAATACACAAAAATATGTTTTGCCAAGACTTTTTCACGAATGTAGTGGTAGTCAATTTCCACATGTTTTGTCCGAGCATGAAAGATTGGATTCTTGGCAAGAGATATGGCAGAAATATTGTCACACCATAGTTGGGGAGAGCCAGGTAAGCAATAACCAATGTCAACTAGCAGTTTACAAATCCAGGTAATCTCAGAGGCAGTATTGGCAAGGGATATGTATTCTACTTTAGTGGAGGAGCGAGCTACTGTTGATTGCTTCTTAGCACTCAAACTAAGTAAGGAATTTCCCAGAAAAACCCAATAACCTCCAGTTGATCTTCTATTGAGGGCACAACCTGCCCAATCAGCATCAGAGAAGACAATCATTGTAGGAGTAGTGGAACACTTGAAGAACCATAAACCAAGATCAACAGAACCCTTAAGATATCTAAGGATTCTTTTAACTACTTGAAAATGAGAAATCATGGGGCTGTACATGAATTGACAGACAAGATTGATTGCAAAACTGATATCTGGTCTTGTCCAGGTAAGATACTGAAGAGCACCAATTAAAGAACGATACTCAGAGACATTTTCATGTAATGGTGATTCATGATCAAGTTTAGAAGTACTGAGGGGTGTACTGCAAGGCTTAGCCCCTGCCATGTTGGCTTTGGATAACAAATCCAAGATGTACTTTGTCTAAGATATGAATATACCTGAAGAAGATCTTTTAACTTCAATTCCAAGAAAGTAATGTAGAGCTCCAAGATCTTTGATAGGGAATAGAGAACTGAGCTGTTGTATCACTTGTTTACATGCTGCTGAATTAGGACTAGTGACCAAAATATCATCTACATATATAAGAATGAAGACCAAATTTGGGGCCTTTTTGATGAACAGAGAGTGATCATTTTGAGATCCTACAAACCTAAGAGGGTGAAAAACCCCATGAAGCTTCTCATACTAAGCTCTTGGAGCTTGTTTTAAACCGTACAATGATTTGTGCAAGTGACAGACATAAGAAGACTTAGTAGAATCTTCAAAGCTAGGAGGCTGATGCATAAACACTAATTCAGTTAGGGTACGATGTAAAAATGCATTGCTAACATCAAGTTGGTTAAAAAACCAATCATATTGAGCTGCTAGAGTAAGGATAGCCTGATAGTGACTGATTTGGTTATAGGGCTAAATGTTTCTGTGTAGTCAAGACCTTCATGTTGGTTGAAACCCTTTGCAACTAACCGAGCTTTGTACCTGTCCACAGTACCATCAGGTTTTCTTTTAATGCGAAACAGCCATTTGCATCCGACAATATTCTGTGAGGAAGATTTAGGGACAAGAGACCATGTTCTAGTATTGATAAGTGCATTTACTTATTCCTGCATTGCTTGGCGCCAATGAGGGTACTTGGAAGCTTGGAGATAGGTTGTAGGTAGATAATCTACTGAAAGATGAGAGGGTAAGGTGTATTTGTTAGCAGTGAGGGCTTTGGGCTTGAAAATACCAGATTTGGACCTGGTTTGCATTGAGTGAATATTGATAGGTTGGGTGAGATTGGTAGGTTCTGAAGTTGTTATTGAAAGACTGGAATTTGGAGTGATGGAAGAGACATAGTGTAAGGAATGAGCTGAAGATGAAGGTGAAGGTTGTATTGGTGAAGGGGTAGATGAAGGAGAAGGTTGAAAATTGAAGGTAAGGGTAGAAGGAATGGTGGTGCCTGAGTTAATAAGAGAGTGTGGGGAGGCAGGTGTAGTAATGGTGGATAAATGTTGAAAAGGAAAACTGGACTCATTAAACAGAACATGTCTGGAGATGTAGAGTCTGTTGGTTACATGATCAAGATACTTGTAACCCTTGTGATTCAAACTATAGCCAAGAAATACACAAGCCTTGCTTTTGAGATCCAACTTTAAGGAAGTGTAAGGCTTTAACCAAGGAAAATAGGCACATCCAAAAACTTTCAAAAAATTAAAATTGGGTGTTCTGTGATACAAGGATTCCCAAGGAGATGCTTTGGAGACAGTAGGCAATCGATTAATGAGGTAGACTGATGTGTCAAATGCCTCAAAAGAGTTCGAGTAGTCTCCACTAAATGGCGATGCTTGCGTTTTGCACACCCATTTTGTTCAGGGGTGTATGGACATGTGAGTTGATGTTGAATGTCATGTGTAGCCAAGAAACTTGAGAAAGAATTACTCAGGTATTCTCCACCAAAGTCAGACCTTAAGAAATAATCTTTGTGCACAAAGAATTTTCAACCATATATTTGTATTGAATAAAAGTGGACAATACATCAGACTTGTATTTCAATGGATAGAACTAGCAATATCTTGTATAGTCATCCACAAATATGACATAGTACTTGAAACCTTGAGTAGAGGTTGTGGGTGAAAGACCCTAGACATCTGTATGAATGAGTTCTAAAGGTTTGCTGGTTGTACAAAGTGCAGAGACAAAAGAAAGCCTAGAACATTTACGTAGAGCACAATCTGAGCAAAAAGACTTAGCAGCATTGGATGAAATTGAAATACAAGATTGAGATGCTATTGTATTGACAATCTTAACAGAAAGATGACCCAATCAGTAGTGCCAGAGATCTCTTGAGGCTTTCACAGATGCAGTAAGTGCTTTAGAAGAACCATGTGTTTGTGATGAGAAAAGGAATGGATAGAAACCATGCTTAACTGGTCCTTTAAAGCGCATCATCCCCGAAGAAAGATCATTCACAGTGAAGTGAGAAGGATAAAGATGCAAATAATAGTGATTATCAATCAGGAATTGATTTGCAGATAGTAGATTGTGTTTTAAATCAGGAACATATAAGACTTTATTCAGATTAAAGGCACTAGTAGAAGTATTCAAAACAGTAGAGCTAGAGTGAGTGTTGGGCAAACTTGTTCTGGACCAGTGTATGCTTCAGGGTTTTGCAGAGTAGCATAAAAGTTGGTCACGTGGAAGGTGGCTCCTGAATCCACAATCCAAGTAAGAGTGGAAGATGATGTGTTTGCAACCATTGTTGAATAAGAATATTTCCCACCATAAGCCAGATTCATGCGATGAGGACAATCACAAGCCTCATGATCAAACTAATGACATATCTGGTAGAAGTTCTTCTTGTTGTAAGAAGAAAAAAGATTTCGACCTCCACGATTATAACGCTTATTATTGTTGTTTGAGTGATTGTAATTGCTGGACCTCTGATTATTAAAGAATCTGGATTTTCCTCGATTAAAGTTTCCACGATTGTGATTACCCGTTCTACGACCTTGATTGGTAAATGTAAGAGCCTGAGCAACAAATACTTGAGAGGTAGGATTTGATGCAGGAAGTGGAAGAATACTAGCAGAGGTATTTAGAGCCTGAAATGATGATGATTCAGATGAACTTTTCTTGCGATTTGTCAACTGTATCTCTTTGCTAAGGAGTAGACCATGAAGTTCATCAATTGTGGTGGATCCAAGGCGAAATTGAACGGCATCAACAAATGAATCATACTCAGGAGGAAGATCATGAAAAGTAACCGAGATCAAATTTGAGTCGTCAACCGGAGAATCGGCATTAGCAAGGGCATAAGGGATGGCCTTAATTTGTTGAAGGTATTAAGTATCAGTAGATTCACCTTTGGTAAGATTACGAAGGTGAGATTGAAGCTCATGAATGTGAGATTGAGAAGCCGTGGCAAGCCTTGATTCCAATTTCGCCCAAAGTTCACTAGCTGAATTCACACATACAGTGTAAGGAATGAGAGATTCAGAGAGTGTAGAGTTGATCTAGATGAGAATATTCTGATCATTCTCATACCAAGCAATATATGAGGGATTGAGGATGCGATTTCCTGAAGAATCAAGACAGAACTGAGGCGGTGCCGCCATGGATCCATCAATCAGGCCAGTCAGATTGTACCGGCGGAAAATTGGAGCAAATTGAGCACTCCAGGTCAGATAATTAGTGGTGTTGAGTTTGATTGGCACCATGGATCCAATGTTTTGGATTGTAATTGAGGAGGAGATCGAAGAATTAGGGTTTAGAGGTACAGTCAGAAGAGGATGAACTTGAGAATCCGATTCCGACGATGGAGATGCAGAGGTCACCATTGACAGATAGCGATGAAGGAGGATCGAAGATCTCAAAGCACGATAAAAAAAAACGATCAAGAAATCAAAGAGAGATGCAGAGATCGATCAAGAATCGATCTGAGAAGAAGGAAATCGCAGAGAAAAGCGCGACGTTTGGGGATTGAAGAAGAGAGAGAGTCGTGAGACAGTTAGGCGGATGATACCATAATAGGAGAATTATATTTCCATTTCATGAAGAATAATTTTACACTTTGAGTATATATATATATATATATATATATATACAATTATATTGTAACCACTAAGATATCTAAAATATAACTAACTAAAAATATCTTAACCACTAAGTAATATCTCTAGATAGTGTAGTTACAATATTGCCCTTTATACTCCACTGCCTACATAGTCATTAATTCTAAAACAATCTCCTCTTTCCGGCCCTTAACACATCAGACAAACTCAGCCCCATTCTAAGTTCACGAGATCCCATTTATCTGAGTTGGAATCCAAACAACTATGTCTTTGTAGACATGTAAATTTTGGTGAAATAAATACTCACCAACACATTAAAATTTCGATATGCCAAAGCTTACGTGGCATGCGCCGTGTCTCTCACAAATCGTACACATGGCACATGACTCATTAAAACCGAACGAGTCATCAAGAATAACACGCGTTGACATTTGGAGGAAAGTAATTAAGGAATTATCTTTATCAATTATTTAATTTATTTTTTTTGAATAAAAAATAATTGATTTAAATTTAAAACAAATGAAAATGCCAAATCGGGGAAGATTGGCCAAATAATGATGAAATGTGTGCTTTATTTGATTTAAATGAAATATTTTTGATGAACTCAATGACGAACCAAGCCCAAATCAAGTCTTGGTTCTTTCATCAATGAATCAAGTCTATAATAAAGACCAAATCAAGTCTCACTCAAGACTTGGAGAGCCTAAAAATACGAGGCCCTAAGACAAAGAAAGAACATCTCTCTCTCAGACAGACATCCTCACAATCAGACGCTCAAACTCCCAAACACTTTACACACTCAGAAGACTTAGAAAGCTCTCTGCATTGTTCGCAACACTTGTGAAGAACCATCAAGCACCACTACATATGTTAGTTCCTCCACCGCCTTGAGCCAAACTCTTGGGGCGTTTGTTGGTTCGAGATCAAGTCACTACGATCCTCGGATTAATCACTCTACGCATATACTTTGCAACCCTAGAGATCGAATCAGAGGATTTAAATTTTGTACTCAGAAATGAGACCCCTAAATTTTACATTAATACAAACATTATTTTATACACGTGTTCTTATTCATTTGTCACAGAAAATTTGTATTTACAGTCTTCTTCAGGCCTCCACCCTTTAATTTGTTCGTAATTGTGCCAATGCAACTACTCTATAAAAGCTAATTTGGCTGCTAGGAGTTCATTGGCACCAGATCTCTTCGGATCCGAGGAGCTACTGAACTTTCTTCAAATACCGATAACATATATCTGCTCGACCTCAGTTTTGTCAACAATTCTCTTACTCTTACAAGGATATTAATACTATTAATATACATCAATAAAACGTATACATAATTAAATCTTAATTAAAAATAGTTTAAACATAAAAATCTTTATTAACTAATATATTTACTTATTACAAATTATTTTATATGTCAAAACATACAAATCTTAATTAACTAGCTAGTATCGTTAAAACAAAACATTTTTCTTATAAATAGAGAAGTCTTAAAATAAAAGGGTAATTAAGAATGCCTACATTTAGAAAAGCAACACTGATTATATAACTTCAATCACCGATAAACTTAGTAAAATGGAAATTTAGATTGCCTACATTTAGCTAATATTTAATCAGAAAACGAGAATAGTTCTAGCTGAATGAGGATCTAATTTTGGGCTGTCTAAATATATCTTGGTCATGAGTAAGACTAAGCAAAGCAACAAGAAGGAAGAGTAGACCAGAGTTGACGCCATGTGGAAAGGTCCTGTCCATGCAACTTACTAAGTCATGACAGTCATCCATTTTATACGTGGTTCACTCTCTGTCGCTTTCAGGTCTTGAGGTCGTCGGGTATAAAAAGCCTCTCAAGGACACCTGATTTCACCGAGTTAGTCTTCTTCTTTAGTTGAATTCAGGTCTTCTAATATATATATATATATTTATATATATAAATATATGTCCACACACTTTTATGTATGTAATTAATTAGATACTACGATTAACTAACGTGTATCAAGGTAAGATCAGTAGTGAAAAAAAGAAAAAGAAACAAAGAAAGCAGAAGCAATGGCGGGTGGTGGATTTGGGGCCGCAGGAGGAGGCGGAGACTTTGAGGCAAAGATCACTCCTCTTGTGATCATTTCTTGTATATTGGCCTCTACCGGAGGCCTCATGTTTGGGTATGATGTTGGTATTTCTGGTACGTACCTCGTAGTAACGTGCCACTAGTTCATGCATGCCATGCAACTCGATCTAGCCAGGGCCTGTTTGGGGTTACTTTTGAAATTTTGGTAGGGTTAACAACACTTTTTGACAACCAAGAATGTTTTTATTGCGTTTGGTGGAAAAACTTAAAACTGCTTGGCAAAAAGCACTAGGCAAGCATTTCTAAAAAAATTGCTTATGAAAAGAACTGATTCAATTCTTACAAAAACAAGGGATTTGTGCCAGACAAGCCCCTAGGTAATGCATGCATTTATTACATTCGGTTTTACAAAATAAAGCTCAATTAATCAAGAATTATATTAGCTAGGTGAACGTGAATATTACTTCATTTATATTATATATGGCTTGTCCGACGAACAAATATATGCAAATGCAGGGGGTGTTACATCGATGCCAGAGTTTCTGAGGGAATTCTTCCCAGGCGTGTATAGGAAGAATCAACATCCTGGACGTGAAAGCAATTATTGTAAATACGATAATCAAGGCTTGCAGTTATTCACGTCTTCACTGTACCTCGCTGCTTTGGTAGCAACCTTCGTCGCCATGCACACTACCAAATCGCTAGGCCGAAAGTTAACCATGTTGATGGCTGGCATTTTCTTTCTGATCGGAACAGTTTTTAATTTTGCTGCCCAGAACCTTGCCATGCTTATCATTGGAAGGATCTTACTTGGTTGTGGAGTTGGTTTTGCTAACCAGGTTCAAATAGCAAACTCTAAGGATAATGCTAGGGAGACTAAATTTGCAAACTAAATGATGTGTTACTAATAGGAAATAAGCACGTTAAAACACTCAAGCTATAATCCAATTATCAACAACCACATCATTTAGTTTACAAAATTTAGTTTAGAAATTTTGTCATCCTAGCATTACCAAAACTCTAAATTATATTAATGATATTAACTATATATGTTAATCAGTAAATATTTTCTATCTAACTAATTAAGTTATATATATATATGATACAGGCGGTGCCACTTTTCCTTTCAGAGATTGCACCCACAAGAATTCGTGGGGCACTTAACATACTCTTCCAACTCATGTGCACTATTGGCATTCTTGTAGCAAACATGATCAATTATGGAACTGCCAAGTAATTAAGCCAGCTCCCAACTTCACCCAAGTTATTATTAACTATAGCGCGCGCACATAATTCCAAGTACTTACTAATCATAATGTTTATTTAAATCATTTGTGTTGCAGAATTAAAGGGAACTATGGATGGAGGATATCACTAGGTTTGGCTGGTGTGCCGGCCATCTTGCTAACTGTGGGCTCTCTAATTGTGGTAGACACTCCGAACAGTTTGATTGCTCGTGGTAAGTTAGAGGAAGGAAAAGCAATTCTTAAAAGGATTCGGGGTGTGGACAATGTCGAACCAGAGTTTTTAGAAATTGTTGAGGCAAGTCGTGTGGCTCAAGAAGTGAAAAGTCCCTTAAAAAATCTCATGAAGCGTAGGAACAGGCCTCAGTTGGTCATTTCAATTTGCATGCAGGTGCCTATATATAGTTGTGAAAGTTAACTAGTTATATCTACATAAGTATATTATAATTTGGAGCCTTACTAGTAATGTATATCATATAGTCTGACATGTTATGTTTCTACGTATGTACAGATTTTTCAGCAATGCACTGGCATTAATGCAGTCATGTTCTATGCTCCTGTTTTGTTCAGCACCTTGGGATTCAAAACCGATGCTTCCCTTTACTCATCTGCAATAACAGGAGCCGTCAACGTCCTTTCAACCATTGTATCAATCTACTTTGTGGACAGAGCTGGCCGCCGTGTACTCCTGCTAGAAGCAGGTGTCCAAATGTTTCTTTCTCAAGTGGTGATTACAATTGTGCTGGGACTCAAAGTTAAGGACGATGTTAACAACCTTGGACATGGATTAGGAATCCTTGTGCTGGTTTTTGTGTGCAGTTTTGTTGCCTCCTTTGCATGGTCTTGGGGACCTCTTGGGTGGTTGATCCCTAGTGAGATTTTCCCACTAGAGGCTCGTTCAGCTGGCCAGAGTGTGGCTGTCTTTTTCAACATGCTGTTCACATTTATTATAGCGCAGGCCTTCCTATCGATTCTTTGCCACATGAAGTTTGCCATTTTCTTGTTCTTTGCAGCTTGGGTTTTCGTCATGACAATCTTTGTAATCTTTTTAATTCCGGAGACCAAGGGAATACCCATTGAAGAGATGACTGAAAGAGTCTGGAAGAAACACTGGTTCTGGAAGCAATATATGGATGAGGTCGAAGATGATCCCAAGGGCAAGGCTGATGCTTGAACCATCTTTACCCTCTTATTCCTCTGCCTGCCAGTTTATTAGTTTAAGGCTGAGGGGTTCTTCATTAGTTATAGGAAGTAGCTTCATAGTGCACGCTCTCTGCATGCCTTTTCTTTGACATGGCTTCATTTCATTAAAACTAAATCAAGCAAAGGTATACATTACTTTAGCTTGGAGAATAAGCTCTCTGCATGTGATCAAATGCAATTTGTTTTCTTATCCAATTAATGCAAATTTTAAAGGTTATGTTGTGTCTCCTTAATTAATTATTTTACTTCTCTAATCGCGCATTAAACAACAAACCGTATGTACGTATAATATTTTAATTTCTACTGAAAATATGACTTTAGCCCCTGAAATTAAATTTTCTTCACAAAAAATCCGTCATAAGTTTTTTACTCAAATAAAACCCATTAACTAGATTCCACATCAGCAAATTCATTAATTATATTTGACTTTACACATTTAAAAATTTTTGATGCCCACAATTAGTTCCATATAGATTGTCAGAGAGAATTAATGATTTTACGAAAATAATAAATAATAAATTTATTGCTAATATATAATAGCAACAAAACATGCCTAATATATGTAATAATACATGCTTAGTTAAGTCAACAAACTATATTTTACATATAAATGTAGGTAAATTATTTCACACATATATATAACCAAAAAAAAAAAAAAAAACATGCCTGGTATACGTAAAAATTCATGCAAAATAATTTACCTACAAAAAATGTTATTTGATTCAGTGCACCTATTATTCGAATTTTAAAATGTTAGATTGCTTAAAAAAAAGCAAAATAATTTCCCCATTATATGTAAAATACATACAAAATAATTTACCTACATAATAAAGTAAACCCAATGTAAAATAATTTACCTACAAAAAATGTTATTTGATTCAGTGCACCTATTATTCGAATTTTAAAATGTTAGATTGCTTAAAAAAAAGCAAAATAATTTCCCCATTATATGTAAAATACATACAAAATAATTTACCTACATAATAAAGTAAACCCAATGTATGCAAAATACATGCAAACTAATGTACCTACATAAAAAAAATGTTATTATTTTATTCAATACTATTTTACCTATTCTTTTGTACACATAATAATAAAATGTGCGCAATATATATGATGATACCTACAAAATATATGTTATTTGCTCAGCATAAATTTACATATAGGTAGATTAATGGGAACTTTAACGAAAAGCTCCTGGTACTGTTCACTTTAACGAAAAACCACATTTTTACACTAAAAAGTCAATCATGGTACTATTCACTTTACCGTTTATTTTGTCCTTATCATTAAAACTCAAAGTTTTCAAGCCATTTTCATTAGTTTTTCTTAGATTAATTAGTATAATATGTTTGATCATATATGTAGTACTGTGCATATATTTGAACGTATAGTAGTACTATATATGTAGGTAAACTATATATATATATATATATTGAGCTTATGGTAGTATTATATACGTTTGAACGTATATATGTATATATATGTGTGTGTTAGGGGTAATAATATGCAATAAATTATTTATTCATTGTAATTAAGGCGAGTAATAATATTTATTGATTTATTTTGAATATTGTGGTACAAGTTGTAAATATTTTGTATTAATAGGTCAATTACTTTCCTACATGGCAATCACTTTTAAATTTGGGTTTTATTTGAATGCTTATAATTAGAAGGGTTTTTATATAAGAAATAAGAGTTGCAAGGGTCTATATCTAAAGAACCCAAATGTGGCTCTTTTCTAATAATACTCCGGATAGACTCGATCAACTTTAGTTACAACAAACTTCTTTTTAATGCCTAACCAAGTATATCGACAAAGAATCCCAACCGTGTATTACGCTTTGCCACTGCCTAAATAATCCATTTTCTACGCAGTTCACTTGCTGTTGCCTTGAGGTCATATCTGTTGACTTGTATAGTTTCCTATAATTTAGGATTTCCTAGTTTAGGATGGATCCAGTGTAATATGGGAGAAATCTCTTTGTAATCTCCTGTAATTTTTCTTCCTTATTTGGTTAGGATTAAGATTGTATATTATACATTTTCCTGAGAAGAATAAACATATCATTCTAAGCATTCTCTTCTTAGCACTAGAGCCAGGTAAAAAAAAACAAAGGAAAAAACCCCTAGCTGTGATAGCATTGTCGTGGCTCAACCGTGTTTGGTGAACGACCTTGATTAGCGAGCGATTATTGGTGTTGCTATCCCTCGATCAGTGAGCGACTGTTGTCGTTGCTACCCTTTCTGAATTCGGAACGAACAACGAGCGACACCTTCGTTGCTAACCTGAATTTGTCGAATCATTTCACTATTCGTTGTGTGACACGACAGACTAATTGGTCTGTTTGCTTCTAATTTGATTAGAAGCCGTGAAGGATTGCAATGATTACAGCCCAAACGACTTGTGTCGCTGCGCCGTACCCAACTCGAGGTCCGACGACCCACGAACAAGTGCAGATCTTGACCTATTGGAATTGCTATTTGAACTGCGAAGCCACATCGAACCCTGACCTGCATCTGCACTGCTGCAATCCTGAGCTTTGATATGTACTCGCATCTTCTGTGACTTGTGTCAGCCACGAAGAACCCACCATCACCGCTGCTCGAATCTGTTTTGAACTGCTGCTATTTTCCTCGCTAGAGTCTTGAACCAAGGGGAATCAAAATGGAAGAGAAAAGAACTGGTGGTGTTAGGCATTTTTTAATCTTTTTTGGCCCATACTGATTGCGACTGTGCTTGGGCCAAGTATATTTGGAGATTAGGCTTCTATTCATCACTTACTTTGTACCGAGAGGAATGGTAGGCCGAACTCGTCGGATCAATAGTAACCAGTCCAAAATTCTAGGACATTCTTCTTATCGTCCACCTAGCAAATGTTCTCACTGCGGTTTGGAAGGACATTCAAAAAATCAATGTTTCAAGCTTATTGGTTATCTTGATAATTGGGACAAGACTTGTGACCCCAGTTATGACAAGTCGCGTGCATTGATTGTTGAAGTTAAGGTAACTTCTGATCATATAGGTAACAATGGTAAGGCTTTAAATGTTTCTACATCTGTTACGAATAATACATGGATAATTGATTATGGTGCTACTGAACATATGATTTGTGATTCTAGACAGGTACGAACCCTAAAACCATCCACTAAAACTGTCTTTAGTGTTGCCAATGGTAATGTTGCCCCAATTATTGGGGAAGGCGATGTCTCACTTTCTGATACCTTGAATCTTGATTGTGTACTCGTTGTTTCTTCTCTTGACTATAATTTATTATTTGTTGCTCAAATAGCTGTCACCCTACCTTGTCTTGTGATTTTTTGGCGTTCTTTTTGTATTTTTAAGGATATTCGTACTCGCAAGACGATTGGTTATGGTATTAGGAAGGGAAAGTTTTACTACTTGGAGTTGACATCGAACAATTCCCGACTGTTGACTCAAGTTCTTGCAGTGGAAGAAAATCAGGGGGATATGAATAAAGCTTCGGAGATTTGGTTGTGGCATTGGGCTATCTGCGGAGGTTGTTTCCTAGCTTATTTGTTAAGCATGATATTTCTAACTTTAAATGTGGTGTTTGTGAAATGGCTAAAAGTCATCATACTTCGTTTCCGCCTAGTTTGAATAAAAGTTCAATCCCATTTATGATAATTCATTCTGATGTTTGGGGACCATCTAAAACTGCTACACTTGGTGGTGCTCATTGGTTTGTTACTTTTATTGATGACTGCACACGTATGACTTGGGTTTGTTTGATGAAATCCAAAAGTGAAGTTACTTCTTTGTTTCAGCAGTTTTACAAAATGGTACAAGTAGAATATAAGTCACAAATACAGGTTCTCAGGAGTGATAATGGTGGCTAATATGCAAACTCTGAACTTCGTGCCTTTCTTGATCATCATGGTATTGTTCATCAGACTACATGTCCATATACTCCATGGTGTTACAGAACGCAAGAATCGTCAGCTTCTAGAGGTTGTTCGTGCTTCTTTGCTCGATGCGTGTCTCCTGTTATCCTTTTGGGGAGAAGCTCTCACCTCAGCTGCGTATCTCATGAATCGTGTTCCATCTCGGTTAGTCAACTTCAACTCTTTCTTTATATGTTGATGCTTCTACAGTTCCTAATCTTCCACCTCATGTGTTTGGCTATGTGGCTTTCGTTCATCTTCATAAACAGCAGAGAAGTAAGCTTGAACCTTGGGCCTTACGGTGTGTGTTTGTGGGGTATGCCTCAAATAAAAAAAGGCATTGTTGTTATCACCCTTCGACGAAAAAATTGTTTGTCACTATGGATGTTGCGTTTCATGAGAGTGATATGTACTTTGCCAATCCCGAGTCTACACTTCAGGGGGAGAATCAGACAAAAGTTCAAACTCTTGATTACCATATATAGATAATGTGAATGATATGGATTTAAGTGGTGATGTCTTGGAAATAAGTGGTGATCATTCACACAAAAACAATGATGTGAATGAATTGGGATTGAGTGGTAATGTCTTGGAGACAAGTGGTGATCATTCACATGGAAACAATGTTGAAAATCTTGAAATGGACGAGTCGACATCGCCAGATAACTCACTGCCTGATAGTTCACTGCCAGTTTCCTCACCACCAGATAATCCTGTGTCACCAACTACCTCACAGTTGACCTTGAGTCCCAATAACCATAATTAATCATCTTCGATCTCAGATGCACCACCACCACGTCGTCTCCCTGATCATGTCAATCGAGGTATTCCTAAACTTACTTATGAAGCCGACACTAAATGCAAAACTAGGTATTCGGTGAGTAAGCCCAACCCTGAGTCTAATGTGCTATACCTATTAAGTAATTATGTGTCTACCAGTCACCTATCAGAATCAAATAAGTCATTTGTGCATCAATTATCTACTGTATCTATTCCTAACAGTGTGCATGAGGCTTTTGCTAATCCACGTTGGCAAGCATCAATGAATGAAATGTTGAAGTCTTTGAAGAAGAATGCTACCTGGGAGATTACAGACTTGCTAGCTGGCAAGAAACTTGTGGGATGCAAATGTGTCTATACGGTGAAGTACAAAGCTCATGGGAAGGTGGATCGCTTTAAGGCAAGACTACTAGCAAAAAGATATACTAAAAAATATGGAATTGACTATACAGATACATTTTCCTTTATGGCCAAGATCAATACAGTCTGTGTCTTGTTGTCCTTGGCTGTAAATCTTAATTGGCCATTACAACAGTTCGACGTGAAGAATGCCTTCTTGCATAGGGATTTGACATAAGAGATTTACATGGAACTCCCACCAGGGAGTAACGTTCCAGATATGCATAGATAAAAAGTGTGCAGGCTTCAAAAATCATTGTGTGGGTTGAAGTAGTCCCTAAGAGCATGGTTCGGTAGATTTACCAAGTCTATGAGAGCATTTGGATATAAGCAAAGTAATTGTGATCACACGCTGCTCTTGAAACGTCGGAATGGAAAGCTTACAACACTCATTGTCTATATGGATGACATGGTAGTTACCGGTAATGATCCGGATGAGCGTGCAGCCTTGCAGAAATATTTAAGTACAGAATTCGAGATGAATGATCTTGGGTCTCTGAAATATTTTCTCGGGATTGAGGTATCAAAGAGCAAGTCAGGAATCTTCCTGTCACAGAGAAAGTATATTCTTGATCTGTTAAAAGAAACTAGCATGTCAGCATGCAAACCCGTGACTACTCTGTTGGTAGAAGGAATGAAGCTGAGCATTGATATAAACCAAGTACCGGTGGATAAGGAGAGGTATCAACGGATAGTGGGAAGATTAATGTCTTTGGCACATACTAGACCAGACCTTACTCATGCCTTGAGTGTCGTTAGTCAATACATGCATGATTCAAGAGAATAACACATGAATGCAGTTATGAGAATATTGAGTTATTTAAAAGGAAGTCCGGGGAAAAGGGATTTTATTTAAGAGGAATGGTCGTTTTAGTATTAAAGGTTATACGGATGCTGATTGGGCTAGTTCGAGTGATAATAGGCGCTCAACATCAGGTTACTTTACTGTTGTTGGTGGAAATATGGTTACTTGGAGAAGCAAGAAGCAGGGAGTGGTAGCAAGGTCGAGTGCAAAATCGGAATACAGAAGTATGGCCCTTGGTATTTGTGAGATTTTATGGCTTAAACTACTACTACAAGATTTGGGTGTCAAACATAGTCAACCGATGAAGTTGTTTTGTGATAATAAGGCTGCTCGCGATATTGCTCGTAACCCAGTGCAAGATGATAGAACTAAACATGTAGAGGTTGACAGGTTCTTTATTAAAGAAAAGTTAGAAGGTAAAATAATTGAAGTGCCTCCAATTAGAACTGAAGATCAAATAGCTGACATTCTCACCAAAGCAGTTTCTAGTGAACAGTTTTCTAAGTTTCTAGACAAGTTGGGCATGTGTAACATATATACACCAACTTGAGGGGGAGTGTTGATTTGTATAGTTTCCTATAATTACGATTTCCTAGTTTAGGATGGATCCCATGTAATCTAGGAGAAATCTCTTTGTAATCTCCTGTAATTATTCTTCCCTATTTGGTTAGGATTAAGATTGCATATTATACATCTTCCTGCAAAGAATAAACATATCATTCAAAGCATTCTCTTCTATATCTAGTATATAAACCCCCCTCAAGGACACACTTTTCATTGTACCCAGCTATTCAAACCTTTTCCATGAGGTCGTTAATGAGTAATTTAAAATCCACACTTCAACCAAATTAGATAATGAGAGTTAAGGGCAGCCAAAGTAAGTAATTAATTCTGAAGCAGAAGCCATGGCCGGCGGTTGATTTGCGGCCTCCTCAGGAGGCGGAGACTTCGAAGCAAAGATCACACCTCTTGTGATCATATCGTGCATAATGGCCGCTAGCGGAGGCCTCATGTTCGGCTATGATGTTGGCATTTCAGGTTCACACAAATGCACACTTATACAATTAACTATTAACGTTTTTTCTTAAAAAAATGATAAGAGTTAATGGATAATTAATTTTGTTGAATTCGTATATGGTTATATAATGCAGGGGGCGTTACATCCATGCCCCATTTCCAAAAGAAATTCTTCCCGGCTGTGTATAGGAAGACTCAAGAACCTGGACTAGAGAGCAACTACTGCAAATATGATAATCAAGGCTTGCAAGTGTTCACATCTTCATTGTACCTGGCTGCTTTAATATCAACCTTCATTGCGTCGTACACAACCAGATCACTAGGCCGAAAACTAAGTTGATTGCCGGGATATTTTTCATAGTTGGAGCAGTTTTTAATGGTGCAGTAATACCTTCTCATGCTTATCATTGGGAGGATCTTGCTTGGTTGTGGAGTTGGTTTTGCTAACCAGGTGCAAACCATAAAATCTTAATCTTATCTTCGTTTAAAGAAAAATATTCTTTTTTGTTTATAAATTACCTGCTTCTTGACTGCTGACTAGGATTTGCATGATGTCTAGCTACCTTTTCCTATTACATGCCTTGAACACAATATAATTACTGATCAACGTAATATATTTACAGGCAGTTCCGCTTTTCCTTTCGGAAATTGCACCGACAAGAATTCGAGGGGCACTTAACATCCTCTTCCAACTCGATTAATATTTCCATTGGCATTCTTTTTGCAAACCTTATCAATTACGGAACTAACAAGTAAGCCGGCCCAATCTTGCTAGCTAATTCAAAAGACAAAATCTGAAGTTCTGAGACAACAAATTTTAGTGTAGTAATTTGTTCCAATCACTTGAAAGAATATACAACTAAGTAATATTTTGTGTTACCATACATGCGCAGAATTACGGGAGGATATGGATGGAGGGTATCGCTGGGTTTGGCTGGGATTCCTGCAGGTTTGCTAACCTTGGGGTCGCTCATTGTGGTAGACACTCCTAACAGTTTGATTGAACGAGGTAAGTTGGAGGAAGGAAAAGCAGTTCTTAAAAGGATTCGTGGTGTCGACAATGTGGATCCAGAATTCTTAGAGATTGTTGAGGCAAGTCGGGTGGCTAAAGAAGTGAAGAATCCCTTCCAAAATCTCCTTAAGCGTAGGAACAGGCCACAACTGGTCATTGCAGTTATGATGCAGGTGTTCCAACAATTCACTGGCATCAATGCAGTCATGTTCTACGCTCCGGTTTTATTCCAGACCTTGGGGTTCAAAAGTGATGCTTCCCTATACTCAGCGGTTATAACAGGAGCTGTCAACGTGCTGTCAACCGTTGTATTAATCTACTTCGTCGACAAAGCTGGTCGCCGTGTTCTCTTGTTAGAAGCCGGTGTCCAGATGTTCCTTTCTCAATTGGTGGTTGCAATAGTTATGGGACTCAGAGTCCAGGATAACTCTAACAACCTTACTCCAGGCTTGGCAATCCTTGTAGTGGTTATGGTCTGTGTTGGTATTGAAAAGTTTACTAACTCAATACTAAAATACGTGGGTGATAAGTTTACAAACTCTATCACACCTCTCACTTTACACTCTCAATAAAATTGGACAAAGAAATAGAGAAAGGAGGGAAGCTACAAGCTTTGGCAAACAATGCACTTTGATATATTTCAAATAGTTTACAAACACACTTCTGAAAATGGAATAACAAATCAGATTCATATGTCTAAAGCCTTACGGGCTGCTTATTTATACAAGCAGAAAATGAAGACCACTCAAGTGCTTTTAATAAACTAAACAAAACAGCACACACAAACAGATCATATGAACTTTGGACAGCTTAGCACACATATGCAGCTGTCTTTCCAGCTTGCAATCAACACACATTCGGCTGGGACATCACATGGCAGCACACTGCTGTCTTTAAGCAGCTTTCGGTTAACAGATGGAGGAGCAATGATGTTTATATTTGCTGGATACAACCTGGAAAGAAAAGCTATCTTCATATGGACAGATAGTTAGACATCACATGGCTTTTAATTTGAATTTCCAACATGCCCCCTCAAATTAAAAAGCCTTCATGCCTAGCATTTCACGTAGTAGTCGGTATCAATGTGCTTGCTCCTTCCATGTTGAACAGGATTCTTTGCAAGCTTGATTGCAGACATGTTATCCACATGAATCACAGTCGATTCCATTTGTGGATGACACACTGACTTCAACAGATTTCTTAACCAAATTGCCTCACACACTGTTGAGGCTACAGCAACATACTCGGCTTCACATGATGACAAAGCAACAATTGATTGCTTCTTTGAAGTCCATGAGAAAGCTGTTGATCCTAGAAAAAACACATAGCCAGTTGTGCTTTTCCTTTCATCTTGGTCACCTCCCCAATCACTATCTGAATAACCAAATAATTTTGCATCTTCACCAAAATTATAAAACAGACCATAGTTTAGAGTACCTCTTATGTACCTCAAAATTCTCTTGGCAGCTAGCCAATGAGACTCCCTTGGTGTTTCCATGTATCGACTCACGAGTCCAACTCCATAAACTATATCAGGTCTTGTGATTGTAAGGTACCTTAGGCTTCCAACCAAGCTTTTGTACACGATTGAGTTTACAAACTCACCTTCTCATTCCTTAGACAGCTTCAATCCAGTTGCAACTGGAGTGTTGACAATATTGCACTTATCCATATTGAATTTCTCCAATATATCTCTCATGTACTTTTGTTGAGAGATGTAGATACCGTCACTTTCTTGCTTCACCTCTATGCCAAGAAAGTATGACATTAATCCATTGTCAGTCATCTCGAATTCACTGAACATGGATTGCTTGAACTCACAGAACATTGCTTCATTGTTTCCTGTAAACAACAAGTCATCTACATAGAGACAAATAATTAAGAACTCCCCTTTTGCACCATTCTTCATGTAAACTGAATGCTCGTATGGACATTTCTGAAATCCATTTTGGTGAAGGTAGTTGTCAATCCTTGAGTTCCAAGCTCGTGGTGCTTGCTTGAGGCCATACAAAGCCTTCTTCAAACGATACACCTTATCTTCTTCTCCTTGTACTTGGAAGCCTTCCGGTTGTTCCACATACACTTCTTCCTCAAGAACTCCATTAAGGAAGGCTGACTTGACATCAAGTTGATAAATTTTCCATTTATGATGAGCAGCAAGAGAGATTAGCAATCTTACCGTGTCAAGTCTTGCAACTGGAGCATAGACTTCATCATAGTCCACTTCATACTTCTGTTTGTAGCCCTTTGCTACAAGCCTTGATTTGTATCGATCCACACTCCCATCTGCAGTGCGTTTGATCTTGTAAACCCATTTGACACCAATAGCCTTCTGATTTGGTGGGAGCTTTGTGAACTTCCAAGTGTCATTCTTCTCGATAGCATGGATTTCTTCCTCCATGGCTATTCTCCAACGATCTTCTTCCACAGCTTCATTGAATGAGAGAGGCTCGTGGTCTGCATACAAGCAGAAAAAGTTGGTTTCTTCTTCTTCTTCTTGTCCATATATCTCGGTAAGACTTCTTAGCCTCACTGGAGTTGATGAGCTGCTTTCTTCACTAGATGTAGGACCATTCCTTGCAGTTCTGTGCAATGGAGTTGTTGTGGTTGTTTGAGCAGGTTGTTGCTCAACAGGTGGTACAACTTCTGGTTCTTCAAAATCAGTGGAGACGATCTTCTCTTTACTGACTTCTTTGTTGTTCCACTTCCATGCCTCTTCCTCACTGAAGATGACATCTCTACTAACCACTAGTTTGCCAGTTAGTGGGTTGTAGAGCTTGTATGCCTTGGACTCTTCACTATAGCCCACAAACACACACTTTTCACCTCGATCATCAAGCTTCCTTCTCTTGGCTTTTGGAACTTGAGCATATGCAACACACCCAAAAACTCTTAGGTGTGCTACACTCGGCTTGTATCCACTCCAAGCCTCTTGTGGTGTCATCCTCTTGACACTCTTTGTTGGACATCGATTCAACAAATAAATCGAACAAGCTACAGCTTCTGCCCACAATTCTTTTGGCAAATTCTTTTCCTTAAGCATGGACCTTGTCATGTCAAAGATGGTTCGATTCTTTCTTTCGGCTATCCCATTTTGCTGTGGGGTATAGGCAGCAGTCAGTTGATGCCTAATTCCTTGCTCCTTGCAGTATGCTTGGAAAGCATCGGAGGTGTACTCTCCACCTCTATCTGATCTCACAGCCACAAGCTTGTGGTTGATTTCAGCCTCTGTGAGTGCCTTGAACTCCTTGAAGATTCTTAAAGCAGCCGACTTCTCCTTGAGAAAATAAACCCAAGTCTTCCTACTAAAATCATCAATGAAAGTAATAAAATACCTATTACCTCCATAAGACATAGGATCCAATAGACCGCATATATCCGTGTGTACCATCTGCAGTGGTGCCTTTGCTCTCCATGTATCACCAACAGGGAATGATAGTCGTGCTTGCTTGCCAAGCACACAACCTTCACATACTTGGCGTGTGGCTTCAATCTGGGGTAGACCACGAACCATTCCTCCATTTGACAGCAACTTTAGGCCATTGAAATGAAGATGGCCAAATCGAAGATGCCATTTCCATGACTCATCTTCCATTACACCGATGTTGCAACTCCCAATCTTTGTGTTCAACTTCAACGGGAACATTCGGTTCTTTGACATTTGAACACGTGCAATAAGTTTTCTCCTTGCATTCCTGAGAGTGAGAAACATATCCTCCATATGTATAATATACCCTTTTTGGAGCAGTTGACCAATGCTCAGAATGTTGTTCTTCATACCTGGTATGTAGTAAGTATCGGAGATGTATTCTTCTCTACCATCCTTCTGGATGATCTTGATCTTCCCTTTGCCTTCAACTGGCAACTTTGAGAAGTCACCAAGACTCACAGATCCATAAGGCCCATCTTTGAGTTCGGCAAAAAACTCTTTCTTTCCACACATGTGGTTGCTTGCACCAGAGTCTAAATACCAAACATCTTGTTGGCTACTAATATCATGGTGTGCTAGTAAGACTGTAAATTCCTCACCAGCATTTCCATTTGATTCTGCCATGTTGACATGCTCACCATTTTTATATGAACATTCATTTGCATAATGTCCAAATTGCTTGCAAGTGTGACATTGGATATGCGCATTTCCTCGGGTAGATCTCCACTCTTGAGATTGACCTCGGTTTTGTTCATAGCCTCGACCTCTTCCTCGGGCTCGTCCTCGGCTACGGTTGGATGAACTCCCACGACGTGAGTTCCACTGCCCACGACCTTTATTTGGTTTGTCAATATTCAACTTTGACTCCAAAGCTTGCTCTAGCGTTGTGGGGCTTGCATTCTTCTGAATGCGTTGCTCGTGAACTAGGAGGGATCCTAGTAGCTCCTCTGCACTCATCACCTCCAAATCCTTGGATTCCTCAATGGCAGTCACCACATGCTCAAACTTAGATGTGAGTGACCGGAGTATCTTCTCCACAACTCGTACTTCATCGAGTGTCTCGCCATTTCTCCTCATCTGATTTACTATCATAATGAGCCTTGAGTGATAGTCGGAGATGCTCTCCCCTTCATTCATGTGAGCAGTTTCAAAATCTGCTCGAAGTGACTGTAACCTCACTTTCTTGACTCGATCTACTCCTTTGTAGATTGTACTGAGTGTGTCCCATACTTGCTTGCTCGTTGTTGCTTCTGCAACCTTCTCGAACGTTGAATCTTCTAATCCTTGATAGAGAAGATACAACGCCTTCTGGTCATTCTTTCGTAAATCCTTGAGAGTGTTCCTTTGATCTGCAGTATATGTGGCTTCTTGCTCGGTAATGGGTACAACATACCCACTACTGACAACTTCCCATAGCTCTTGTGATCCAAACAATGCTTTGAATTGGATGCACCATCTTTCATAATTTTCTTTCTTCAATGTGGGAACTTGGAGCTGCACTAAGTTGGATGCCATAACTGCTGCACCTGCCAGAATGGTATTCTGGCTCTGTATTGAAAAGTTTACTAACTCAATACCAAAATATGTGGGTGAAAAGTTTACAAACTCTATCACACCTCTCACTTTACACTCTCAATAAAATTGGACAAAGAAATAGAGAAAGGAGGGAAGCTACAAGCTTTGGCAAACAATGCACTTTGATATATTTCAAAGAGTTTACAAACACACTTCTGAAAATGGAATAACAAATCAGATTCATATGTCTAAAGCCTTACGGGCTGCTTATTTATACAAGCAGAAAATGAAGACCACTCAAGTGCTTTTAATAAACTAAACAAAACAGCACACACAAACAGATCATATGAACTTTGGACAGCTTAGCACATATATGCAGTTGTCTTTCCAGCTTGCAATCAACACACATTCGGCTGTGACATCACATGGCAGCACATTGCTGTCTTGTAAGCAGCTTTCGGTTAACAGATGGAGGAGCAATGATGTTTATATTTGCTGGATACAACCTGGAAAGAAAAGCTATCTTCATATGGACAGATAGTTAGACATCACATGGCTTTTAATTTGAATTTCCAACAGTCTGCAGCTTTGTGTCTTCCTTTGCATGGTTTTGGGGACCTCTTGGGTGGTTGATCCCTAGTGAGACATTTCCCCTAAAGGCTCGATCGGCCGGCCAGAGTGTGGCTGTGTGCATCAACATGCTCTTCACCTTTATTATAGCACAAGCCTTCCTCTCAATGCCTTGCCATATGAAGTTTGGCATTTTTTTGTTCTTCACTGCTTGGGTTCTTGTCATGACAACCTTTGCCATGTTCTTAATTCCTGAGACCAAGGGTGTCCCGATCGAAGAGATGACAGAAGAGTCTGGAAACAACATTGGTTCTGGAAGAGATTCATGGGTGACTTTGAAGATGATCGCAAGGCATATGCTTGAACTAAGATTTTACAAGATTCCGGACTCTGAGGCTTCGAAGTTCTTCTTCTAGTTCAACTAGCGTCACAACACGACCTCTCTTTACATGCCAAATGTTTGTTTAGTTAATGTTTTGAGAGGTCTTAGTACCAGTTTGGCACAGCTGAAATTATATAAAAATAAAATAAAAAAAATAAAAAGCAGCTATGAAAAATAGTTAGGGTGTAAAATGTGTTTGGTAAATGTAAAAATAAGTGCTTCTTTTCCACTTTTTAACCAAAATAAGCAGAAAAATGGAAGCAGCATTTTGCTGCTTCTCAAAACCAGTTTTTTTTTTCAAAGTAGGCGGATGAGCAATAAAGTTTAATGAAACTTTCTTAAACCCAATTATACCCTCTTTCTCCTTCTCGCTTCCCTCATTGTATCAAATCATCGAATCCGATTGTTCGAGAGGACGAGGTCCCTCAGCGAGTTGAATCTGGCACTTGATGCAAGCTGAAGATATACGGGATGAAGGAATGACTGTTGATTACCAAGGTCGAATTCAAAGAGCACCAAGGTCAAATTCAGAGAGCTCCATTTCATTGACACGGTCAAATTCAGAGAGCTCCGACGAATTCAGAGAGCTCCATTCATTGACACAGAGAGACAGCTCGTGAAAACCCAGGTCAAATTCATCATCTCGAACAACAATTTCTTCTCCGGCGAATGAGACAAGACGGAGGAAAAAGAACCCAGATGGGAATTCTTTCTCTTCGTGCTGAAATTTGTCGTCGATTTTGGTGATTGGGAAGGGGAGAGAACAGAGGGTTGGAGGGGAGGGATTTGGATCTTGAGCTGTGACCCGAAAATGATGAAGATTGAAGATGAAATTATAAATAAAAAATAAAATAAATTATTATTTCACATTTAATATTATACCCTTTTAGTCATTTAACATAGTTGCAGCAGTTTTACATAAAGTTTACCAAATACTTGAATATTGTTTTTTTTTTTTGGTTAAAAACACTTTTACAATAAAAATTTACCAAACATTTAACTGTTTTATTTTACAACTGATTATTTTTACAAAACAATAAAAGTAATTTTTTTTTATAAAAAGTACATCATTACCAAACTAGCCCTTAGTTGAGCTTTCCAAAATGTATTGTTGGACTTCCCTTTTGCATTGTATTCTTTCGATCTCTTTTCAAAAGTACTTTTCTTTTGTATTTTAATCTTTCAATCTCGTTTTTCAATTCAGTAGTCGGATGCAGTTGCCATTAATTGTTTTTAATGCGTTAATTGTTCATATGAATTGTAGAGAATTTTTTTTTTTAACTCAACTTTTGTTTCTTTACACTGAAAATGAAAATTAAATATGCATTTTCTAATTTACTCCAGTTTGTTATATTCGTAAATTTTTTTTTTTTTTTTTTTTTTTTTGTAAAAGTGCGAATAAACATATGTAAAATAAAGTTGTGAAGCTACCTTGTACATAAAGTCAAAAGGAAAGAATGAATCATTTTTTAGTCATTTAACATATTTACAGCAATTTATATAAAAGTTTACCAAATACTCAGACATTGGTTTTTTTTGTTAAAAGCACTTTTACCAACCCAAAAAGCAATTTATATAAACGATCTGTCATCCACAATCTCTATCTCTCTCTCACACATCATCTTAGCCATCTAGGAACCCAAAAAGCCTAAATATTCTGATGAAATTAAAACATAACTTGTGCACAAGTGGCCATCTACCATAGTGGTAGAGAAGAGTATTGTCTTTGTATCTTGACGTGAGTTCAAATCTCGTCGACTCCTTAATCTAACATCTAATCTAACAAATTTATCGCTTGAACAAAAAAATACAAAACTTGTGCCAAAACATCAAAGTAGATTGCAGCAAAGTTTGAGAGGATTAAAAAGGAACTCTCTGAATTGAAGAAGTCACAAGAACGTGACGACCTTTCATACAAGAAGTCACTGGTAAACAAATCAAATGAGTAGAAAATAAAAGAAATGGATTGCAAACTTGGAATCTTATTTCTTAGACTTTACACTGGTACTATAAAATTGTCAAGACAACTACATATAACTTGAAAATATCACAAGTCATACTTAATTTTTTCTACTAAGGTACGTACAATGTGTATTTATAAAGATCGACACTGGAACAAAATGAACAGCAAGCTACCCTAGTAAGGGCTAGTTTAGTATTGTTGTGCTTAAAAAAAAATTACTTATGTTGTGCAGTGCGAATAACTAGCTGTAAAATAAAGTTGTTAAGTGTTTAGTAAACTTTTTTTTTAGTAAAATTGTGAATAAACAGCTGTAAAATAAAATTGTGAAGCTACCTTGTAAATCAAGTCAAGAGGAAATAATGAATCATTTGTTAGTCATTTAACATATTTACAACAATTTATATAAAAGTTTACCAAATACTCAAACATTGGCTTTTTTTGTCATTTAACATATTCACTAGGGCTCCTGGTAAATCCACACTTGTGTAAATGCGCGTCAATTTCTTCATACTAAACCTTTGGTGCTTGTTTTAGTCCATATAAAGCCTTCTTGAGTCTGGACACCTTGTCCTCAGCTCCATTAACCACAAAACTTATGGTTGATCAATGTAAACCTCTTCCTACAATACATCATTGAGAAATGTAGACTTTACATCAAGCTGATATATTTTCCATTTCTTTTGTGTTGCCAGTGCAACTAGAGTTCTAAGGGTGTCTAATCTTGCCACTGGAGCAAATGTCTCATTCAAATCAATGTCAGGCTTCTATGTGTAGCCTTTGGCAAGAAGCCTTACCTTGTGTTTTTGTATTGTCCCATCTAGGTTCAACTTAGCCTTGAGTATCCATTTGACACCAACACTGGAATTGGTTGACAGACTATCAGACAAACTCATTGTTGGCAACATGCCTTACCTTTTTAATCATCTTATTTTCAGTTTCCATTGATTTTTTTAGGCATTATCAGTTGCAGCATCCTCATACTTCTCAAGTTCAATCATGTTGACGTTGCACCTTGCATAAACTTCACTGAGTAGTCTCAGCTTCACAAGAGTGATGCTTGGACTACTTGTCTCACCAACCTTAGTTTGAGATTCAACAAACAATTGCGACTGAGCATTGTTCCCTTCTAACTGTATCTCCCTCTTAGTAACTCCTTGAGTTGCTTCAGACTTCTCATCTCATTTAAGATCAGGTTCACATCATTCAAGGATTTTCCTCAGTTGTCTAGTCCCAAGTGTTATTCTCATATAATGTGACACTTGTGGATAAGAAAATCTTCTTTGTTTCCAGGTTATAAGCCTCATAGCCCTTCTCAACTTTTTCATATTGACAAAAATGACTTTCATTGAGTTTTCATCCAACTTTTGTCTCACCTGTACTGGAATATGGCAGTAGCATATGTTTCCTACCACCGAAAGCCTTAAATGGTGTCTTGTTCTTAACTGCCTTGGTTGGACACCTATTAAGAAGATAGACTTAGGGGTGGGTTGGAAAAATTGAAAACAAAAAAAGGACCGAAAATCGAACTGTAACCGAAAAAAAATGAACTAAACAAAAAAACAAACCGAAAGTACAAAACTGAACCGAACTTAAATAGTTTAGTCCGATTTAAGTTTTCATGGTTCAAAAACCGAACCGAATTATTATATATTTATTTTATGGTTATAAATAGGCAAAAGTTAGAGAGATAACATTTCTAATGACAGGAGCGAAGCAGGTGCAAAATATCACACTATAACTTTAGTAGCTATAACACAAAAAGGATGGCAGATAAAGAGAGGGAGAGATATTGATATTATTTCTCTTGCTTTCTTTCGCAGTGTGTTTGATAACAGACGGAGTGCTCTATTTATAGAGAGACTCTCGTCACTACAACCATCCACAAAACAATGATGGTACTTTTGAAAGATGTAGACATCGAAATTTCGGTAAAATAAATGTTGACCGATAATTAAAATTTCAACGTTTACGTGTCACATAAATTTTACACGTAGCGTGTGACTAAACGAAAAATCAAAATAAATCGGAAAAGTCATCAAACAGGACACGTGTCAACACCTGGCAGAAACGATTTATTTCATCTGAATATTATATCAAAATTAGGCCTTGGAAAATTCTATAAATAGATGCCATTTCATACAAGGAATTGAAAGGGATAAAAGAAGGAATTCACCTATACATTTCTCTACTCCCAAATTGGAAGAGAATTCCCTAAATCCTTGAAGCTTTGAAGTTCTAAAGCTTTCAAGCATCAAACCTCCTAAATTCCCAAGAAATCTCGAAGGATCAAGAAAGCTCTCTTCGTTCTTCATCAAATCCTCCTTCAAGATCAAGCCCCGACGGCCCTTGAAGAAAGTGTTCATCGTTCATCATCCGTTCATCCTAAGATCAAGCCCGAACGGTCATTTGGATCAACAACATCAACAAATCCACACATCCAACCGCTCTTCAAGATAAAGCCCAAAAGCCCTTGAAGATCCATTCATCAACTATTCATCAAGATCAAGCCCCAAAGGCCCTTGAAGATCCGTTCATCAACAGTTCTTCAAGATCAAGCCCAAAAGCCTTGAAGATCCGTTCATCCATCAACCTTCAAGATCAAGCCCAAAGGCCCTTGAAGAAACTTCCCACAACCTTCAAGATCAAGCCCCAACGGCCCCTTGAACAAACTTCTGACCGTTCATCCAAGATCAAGCCTCGACAGCCCTTGGATAAACATCACAATCCAAAAATCAACACCTTACGGAGATCGAATCAGATGATCAAATTTGAGAGAGATTGTAACCCCTAAATCATCAATACAAATATTATTTTGTACACGTGTTCTTGTCTCGTTTGTTTCAAGAATTTTCGTGTTCACAAATTTGGCACGCCCGGTGGGATTATCTTTACCTCTCATCTCTTTCTTCGTTCAAGGAATCCAAACACACCTCAAAGTCAATGGCATCAAGCAAGGGACAAGTCATTCTCGCAACCACCAAGGGAAGGATTCTGAGCAATTCTGCCGCGAATGGACAATCCATTGGCGCCACAACCACTCCTCAACATGCCACTTCAAAGTTGGTGCTGCTAAAAGAGCAAATGGAGCATCAAAGACGTGAGTCCGTCATCAACCTGACCTCGCTGGGGGCACCGAAGCATGCTACTGAGGCACACAAGATGACATCCCAAAGCAGCCAACGACATTCTTCGTCAGCACCCTGGACGTCTGAAGGAAAGTTGAGTCCATTGGTTGCACAAGTCATGACCATTGGCGTCACCTCCATTGAAGAACAGCTGGTTCAGATGAAGGAAATGCTGGCAACGATGACAAGAACCATCGAAGAAAATGACTTGAAGATTGCTATGCTCTTGGCCAAACTAGGGGCAAAGCATGATGAAGGAGCCGGCTCTGGCGTGAATAAAGATGCCGACGAAAAAGAGGTGCCTCTGGTGGAGAAAGCTGAAGAAAAGCTGGAGCCAGACCAAGCAACGACACTCATAGGATCTCTTTCTATCCAGCAGCTGCATGAGATGATCACCAACACCATCAAGGCGCAGTACGAAGGGAGCTCACATACCTCCTTGTTCTACTCGAAGCCCTACTCGAAAAAGATTGATGCCCTGAAAATGCCAAGGGGTTATCAACCACCAAAGTTCATGCATTTTGATGGAAAAGGAAACCCAAAGCAGCATGTTGCACATTTCGTCGAAACTTGCAACAACGCGGGGACGGAGGGAGACTACCTCGCCAAGCAGTTTGTGCGCTCGCTGAAAGGAAACTTCTTTGAGTGGTATACGGACTTAGAGCCTGAGTCAATCAACAACTGGGAGCAATTGGAAAGAGAATTCCTTAATCGCTTTTACAGCACCCGCCGCAGTGTAAGCATGTTGGAGCTGACAAGTACGAAACAATGGAAAGATGAGCCAGTCGTGGACTACATCAACCGATGGCTCACTCTAAGTCTCGACTGCAAAGACAGACTTTGAGAGACCTCCTCGATTGAGATGTGTGTTCAAGGCATGCAGTGGGGATTACACTACATCCTTCAAGGCATCAAACCACGGACATTTGAGGAGTTAGCCACCCGCGCTCATGACATGGAGTTGAGCATCGCCCATCATGGGAAGAAAGAACTGATCGCTGACTACAAGAACGACAAAGTTCTTGGGCCAAAGGTGGATAAGGCTGCATGGAAACCCACCAAGGAAGCAATGACGGTCAACACAGCTCCTGTCAAAATCTCTACACGAGGCAATGCGATTCAAACCGAAGCTTTTCGTGATCAAGAGATGTGTAGACGCACTTTGAATGAGCGTGAGGAGAAGACTTATCCATTCCCCGACTCTGATGTGGTTGCCATGTTGAAAGACTTGCTTGACAAAAAGGTGATCGACCTATCTGAGTGCAGACGGCCGGAAAAGATGAATTGTACTGACAGTCCAAGGTACTGTAAATTCCTGCGTTTCATCATTCATCCAACGGAAAAGTGCTTCGTACTGAAAGATCTCATCCTGAAGCTAGCACAACAAGGGAAAATCGAGCTTGACCTCGAATACACGGTTGCGGCACACACTACTACTATCGTGTTTGGATCACTCAATCTTGTGCCTCTCCGAAGCATGCATGACCAATCCTGTCAATGTTCAAGTCACACGGCACCTCCTACACAACCATCACCGGGGGCAAGCAACCAAGATGCATCTACCGGTGATAAGGAATGGTGGACATCGGTGACCTACAAAAAAACAAGGAAGCCAAGACCACAAGCCACAAGGCCAAAAGAGGAGCCTAAACCCGCCCTTCGAACTTCAATCTTCGACAGGCTGAATCATTCAAAACCTAGAATTTCGGCACTTGATCGCATCAGTGGTCGTGACCGAACTTCCGTCTTCAAAAGGCTTAAGACGCCAACACCGCAAAGATCTGTTTTTGAAAGGTTATCAAAACCCAAGAAACAAAGCGGCACAGCTAGATCTCCTCCGCAACAGTCGGCTGCGAACAGACTTGAAGAAACTAAGAAGCCTAGCAGGAAAAGACGATGTTCAAAGCTTGATTCCTTCAAGGATGAAGCGCCAAGCAGCTTTGAAGGTCGACACAAAATGACCATTAAAGGTAAAGAGGCGCACCATCATCTACACCGGCCAATCTTCATGCCAACAAACCCAAGAGGACCGCACTGAAGAGGAGGCCCAAGAAGACAAAAAAGACGAAATCCCGGAAGAAGACGTCACTTCAGCTCTGTCAACTCAAAATCTTCACCTCAATCGCTGAGGGCATGCTCCAAAACCATGCCAGTCAAGCCAAGCGAAGTTGAAGGATCAACTCATGTCACTCCGAAGAAACTGCACAAGAAGCATATATCTTCTCCACAAGTGCACCAATCGGAAAAGGGGCAAAACAACTTTCACCAACCTCCAAAGGGATGTGAAAGTGTTGAAGATGAGGAAATTTCGACACAAAGATCGACCATGTGCGATCTCTTCTTCCTCAGAAAATTATTCAGCTACTCGGTCAAGGCTTATTGCTATAAAGATTGCGAGGAACGCCTCTCCAGGCAGCAACCATCTCTTCCACAAGTTCACCAATGGGAAAGGGGGCAAAGCAGCTCCTGTCAACCTCTAGAACAATGTGAAAGTGTTGGAGATAATGAAACTTTGACACGAAGATCATCCATCCCCATCACGATGTGTGACATCTTCCCAGAAGACTTCTTCAACTACTCAGTCAAGGCTCCTTGCTATGAAGATTGCGAGGAACGACTCTCCCGGATCGCTTGACGAACCAACAACGTTCCTTGTCCGCACGAGCATAAAATGCGACAACCAAAAGCTCCTTGCCTGCACGAGTTGAAACTGCAAACGGCACCAAAGCTCCTCGCCTGCATGAGCCTAAACTGTACATGGCACCAAAGCTCCTCGACTGCACGAGCCTAAACTGCACGACACCATGCTCCTTGTCTTCACGAGCTTAAAAGGCGACACACCATGCTCCTTGTCCGCACGAGCTTAAAAGGCGACACGCGAAGCTCCTTGCCAGCACGAGCATAAACTGCACACTGCAATAAAGCTCCTGGCCTGCAAGAGCATAAACTGCGTACGGCACAAAAAAATGTATTTGAACTACGTTATGACTTGATCTCTTATTTGGAAGGATACGTAGGCGACTCGAACATTTAATTTCGAGTTCAGTCATATCAAACTAAAAAAATAAATGTTTTATTAAAGAAAGTCAATTTTATTACAAAAAAAATGAATACATCGGCAAACCCAAGAATATGGGCACATCATCTTCCTCACTCGGCTCCAAGCCTTCATCTCCGCCCGTCTCTCCTGCCTTATCGTCAACAGCTGCAAGACCACTTCAGGTCAGGCCCAGAACCACGGCCTCGATCCCTCATTCTTCCACTTCATTCTGTAACCTGCATAACGTCGACTCTCGCTTCGCTCATTAGATTGCGGAGGTCGTAAATCAAGGGAAATTGATGTCTCATGAGATCCATCGAGCGATTCCAAATCACCCTCATGGCCTGTGCCCCGCCGACGGTCGTGACTTTGTTGAAACATGGGGACAGAAACGCGATGGACGGCTGCGATTTGAACTCCCTGCAAGTGATCGGCTGCGGTGGCGCTCCGCTGGTGAAAAGCATGGTTGAGAAGCTGAGCATAGTTGTTGGTTTTTTGAGACCTTCTTGCTGGGTTTCTGAAAACCTTGCTGGGTTTGAGAGATACACAAGGATTGTAGAGCCATGGCTGCGAGAGATGAAGCCACATCAGACAGGACCCAACTGCAATACACCATTCTCTCTGCCGAATCATTCACCGAGACCCATGAAGAAAGCTTGAGAGGTACTCTACTGCTTCCCTGTTTAGCTGATGGCAGCAGAGTGTCGATGCAGCACCAACCGTTGATCAACACTAGCGGCAGCAACAAGACGATCTCCCTCGACCCCAGATCAGATCTCGTCGGAGCTCGAGTGATCTCGGGGTGATCTTGGGACAGCTTGCTCTTCGTTCTCTAGCCTCCAACGTTATCACCATACTCGTGACCTTATCTGAGCAATAGGATCCTCGGCAGTTGCTGCTTGTGCGTCCGTCCTTATCGTGCTCTGCATCCTCCCTCTGCTCCATCTTCTGCCCATCGCCTGCACCATGTGGGGAATATATATATAAAAAAAAGAAAGAAAAAAAGAAGGGAGACAAACCAATCTGGAAAGAAGAAGAAATGATATAAAAAAAAATAGTGGAATCTTGGTGAACAGCACCATGCAAAAAAAAAGAAGAAAAAAAAACAATAAAAAAAAAGTTATAAAGCTTTCGGTGCATCAGGCACCATCCAAAAGAAATAAATAAAAAAAAAGGGAAAATGATAGCCATCATTTGTTAAGGGATGATGGCGTGCAGAAAGCAAAAAATGAGACATGCAAATTGGCAAAAAGAAGAAAAATAATGATGGTGCCAAGCGCACCGACAATATATATATATATATATATGTAGACACTGAATGAAATAACTTATTTATTGATTTCTGTAAAAATTTACATAAATGTACATTTTTCATCGGTTAAAAAAAAAGAAAAAAAAAGAAAGAGCAAGCAGGAGGGAGCCTTCACGAAGGTTGCTCGTGTGAAACCTCACCACTCGGCAGAGCTCCAGGAAGAAGAGACGCCAGAGGTTGACTGTTTGAAGCCTCACCACTTGGCGGACCTCCAGGAAGAAGAGGTGCCGGAGGTTGATGGTTTGGAGCCTCAACACTCTGTAAAACTCTAGATGACGAAGGCAATAGGTGGCTCTGGAGTAAAGCCACAAACATCTGATGGTCACTCTGAATCCGACCTTCGGATTCATGCAGCTGGTCGAGCTTTCTCTTCATGCTCGTCGAGTAACTATTGGCAAGCATGTGCAACTCTCTGTTTTCACGCTTAAGCCCTCTAATCTCTTTCTTAAGACTCGCCACCTCAGCCATCAGTGACTCGACTTGATGAGTTCGAGCAAGAAGGCGTTGGCCCATATTTGATACAGAGCCCGCACACTGAACACTGAAAGCCAGAGAGTCCTGAACAGCCAGCTCATTAGACCGCTTGGAAAAGATCATGTTGTCATTGGGGGTGAGAAGATTTCTAGCTACCACCGTAGCGGTTATGTCATTCTTCATCACAGAGTCCCCAACCGTAAGAGGACCAGTAGGGGATAAGAATAATGGGTGCCATATGTTGTTTGGAGAAGATATATCAACATCTTCCCCAACATCCAAATCAAGACGATGGTCAGATAGGCAAACCATTTGCATGAATGATAAAGGAAGAAGAGGTTGTGTAAATCAAGTTCTTAGAAATACAAAAAGAGGGAAATTCCTAAAGGCAGCAACTCTCTAAGTGTGTTTTTTGAACACGATTCATGCCTCTATAAAAAAAGAAGAGGCAATAGGGCATGTTCAGAAATCGAAGAGGCAACACGGCCGTTCAGAAATCAAAGAGGCACCATTCCCCAAATTTCAAAAGTCGGGCCGTTTGTTCAGAGATCGAAGAGGCAACAAGGCCACCGGTTCAAAGATCGAAGATGCACCGCTCTCCGAATTTCAAAAGACCGGCTTTTCCGGATTTGTCAGCACCTTCCACACGCAGCCTCAACTTTGCGGAAATCACGTGCAACTTTGTCAAAGATTTCTGACAAAGTTGAAAACGCGTGAATCTTACTGTTTCAATTACCCAACGGTTGCCGACAAGAGTAAAGGAATAGTGCCACTACTGGCTGTTGGGAAATTCCTATATATGTCGACCTTCATCCTCCATAGCAAAGCAGACTTGCAAAAATGCCCAACCCTTCCTCACTTCCGAGAGTGCACTCCCAGCAGAGCCTCTCGAAATACTCAATTTTCTTCCTCTTCGGGAATACCCTTGCAAATAAATGACACCAAAGCAAAAGTATCTTATATCATCAGGGTAGAAAGTAAGAGTATCTTATATCATGCAATCTCCCTGTCATTTTCTTTGTCCTTGTTCTTACATGCAAAGACAAGGATAAAGAAAGCAATATGTCGGAACCTCAACTCAAACTCCCGGTAAGGAACCGACTGCCTGGAACCTTTGCCTGATTGCTTACCTAGCACTGCTCTCGAAGTACCCATTGTCTCAACATCTTATGCTTCCAGAGAAGATACCACATCTGCCAGAAGAACAGATAAGGCAAGGGAAAATGATACATTGAAGCATGTGGAGACAAGCACAACAAACATGTGCTGATTCATCCGCTACTTCTTCAAAATCAAAAGTATCTCGTCTCATCAAGGTTGCAATCACTCTGGGTTTGATGGACTTGTTTTGACCCTCAAATTCTTGGGTTGACTCGCTAGGCGTTGTGAGCTACACGTGCCGATTCACCACCCTTGAATCAAATCCTTAAAGATTAAGTCACCAACTGAAAGAAGCGCCCACTACTCTTGAAGATCATACCGTTGACCAAACTGCTCAGGTGTGAATTAGAAAGATTGAACAAAGAAACAGGCCGTCATCTTCACCTCGTGCCTGTTTGCCATGAGTTCGAATCAACCTTCAAGATCAAGCATCAACAGCCCTTGAAGAAGCTTCAAGCCAAATTCAAGATCAAGCCTCGACGGTACTTGAAGAAATCACAAGTACGATTCGAGATCAAGTGTCCATCACCCTTGAATCAAATCCAACTCCACATAAAAAAAAAGTAAGTTCAAACAATCGGAGGAAGCCAGAAAGTCCTCCAACCCAGTTCAAGAATAAGTTGTGGAAAGTCAACAATTGGAGGAAACCAGAAAATCCTCCAACCCAGTTCAAGAATAAGCATGTGGAAAGTCAATAATTGGAGGAATCCAGAAAATCCTCCAACCCAGTTCAAGATTAAAGCTGTGGAAAGTCAACAAGTGCAACAAAATACGTGCCGATTCATCCACTACCAAAGCCAAAGATCATCTACCACATGAAGCTCCTTGTGGTCCAATTTCAACCTTCAAGATCAAGCATCGACGACCCTTGAAGAAATTTCAAACAAAGTTCAAGAACAAGCCTCAACGGCCCTTGAAGAAATCTCCAGCCCAATTCAAGATCAAGCCTCGATGGCCCTTGGATCTACTCCAAAACGCATCTCCTACACATGACAAGCACGTGTATACGACGCGCCTTGAAGTGGGGGCATTTTTAGACATCGAAATTTCGGTAAAATAAATGTTGACCGATAATTAAAATTTCAACGCTTACGTGTCACATAAATTTTACACGTAGCGTGTGACTAAACGAAAAATCAAAATAAATCAGAAAAGTCATCAAACAGGACACGTGTCAACACCTGGCAGAAACGATTTATTTCATCTGAATATTATATCAAAATTAGGCCTTGGAAAATTCTATAAATAGATGCCATTTCATACAAGGAATTGAAAGGGATAAAAGAAAGAATTCACATATACATTTCTCTACTCCCAAATTGGAAGAGAATTCCCTAAATCCTTGAAGCTTTGAAGTTCTAAAGCTTTCAAGCATCAAACCTCCTAAATTCCCAAGAAATCCCGAAGGATCAAGAAAACTCTCTTGGTTCTTCATCAAATCCTCCTTCAAGATCAAGCCCCGACGGCCCTTGAAGAACTTTCACCAATTTAAGATCAAGCCCCGACGGCCCTTGAAGAAAGTGTTCATCGTTCATCATCCATTCATCCTAAGATCAAGCCCGAACGACCCTTTGGATCAACAACATCAACAAATCCACACATCCAACCGCTCTTCAAGATAAAGCCCAAAAGCCCTTGAAGATCCATTCATCAACTATTTATTAAGATCAAGCCCCAAAGGCCCTTGAAGATCTGTTCATCAACAGTTCTTCAAGATCAAGCCCAAAAGCCTTGAAGATCCGTTCATCCATCAACCTTCAAGATCAAGCCCAAAGGCCCTTGAAGAAACTTCCCTCAACCTTCAAGATCAAGCCCCAACGGCCCCTTGAAGAAACTTTTGACCGTTCATCCAAGATCAAGCCTCGACGGCCCTTGGATCAGCATCACAATCCAAAAATCAACACCTTACGGAGATCGAATCAGAGGATCAAATTTGAGAGAGATTGTAACCCCTAAATCATCAATACAAATATTATTTTGTACACGTGTTCTTGTCGTTTGTTTCAGGAATTTTCGTGTTCACAAAAGTATCAAACACTATTCCTAAGTCTTGTTGTTTTTTAGTGGGCATTCATTCATCCATCAATCCATCATTTTTACAACACTCCCCCATGGATGCCCACATATCAACATCAGTTGCCTCGTTAAAACCTTGCTCGAAAAAACCCAGTGGGATAAAACCAAAGCAAAGGAAAAAGAGTACAACTTTACATGGATTATTGATATAGTGTCAAGTATGCTTATGTTGCCTCGTTAAAACCTTGATAGGAAAAACCCAGTGGGAAAAATCCTAGGCGAAGGAAAAAGAGTACAACAAGCATGTATCATGGATGCTCCCCCTGATATTTATCTCCTCCTGATTTCGCAGTCTTCAAATTTAGCTGATTGGTAAGTCGACATAATCCGATACTCTGCACTAACTTCTGAAACATTCACTTTGGTAGAGACTTGGTGAACAGGTCTGCCAGATTTTCATTGGAACATATTTGTTTGACTTTAATAACTTTAGCCTTCTGAAGCTCATGTGCACTGAAAAACTTTGGAGATATGTGTTTAGTCTTATCGCCCTTAATGAATCCTTCCTTCATTTGGGCAACATAGGTTGCATTATCTTCATGGATGACAGTTGGATTGTCTGTCTCCGAAGGTAGACCACATGAATTCCAAATATAATGGATCATTGATCTTAACCAAGAACATTCACGACTTGCTTCATGTAAAGCAAGTATTTCTGAGTGATTTGAAGATGTAGCAACTAATGTTTGCTTTGTTGAGCACTATAAGATTGTTGTATCTCCATTCTTGAACACATATCCAGTTTGTGAGCAGGCTTTATGCGGATCAGAGAAGAAACCAGCATCTGCATATCCAGCAAGGATCTGGTCATTTGTGGATTTCTCTGAGTAGAAGAGACCCATATCTGTTGTCCCACGAAGGTATCGCAAAACATCTTTGACTCTTTTCGAATGGCAAATTGTTGGAGCAAAGTTATATCTTGCTAACAAGTTAACTGAAAAAGCTATATCTGGTCTAGTACATTGTGCTAAATACAATAAAGCACCTATTGCACTCAGATATGGTACTTCTAGACCAATGACCATTTCATCATCTTCTTTTGGACGAAATGGATCTTTTTTAATGTCCAAAGAACGAACGACCATTGGCGTGCTGAGTGGATAAGCTTTTTCCATACCAAATCGCTTCAGGATTTTTTTAATGTAAGCTGATTGGTGGACCAAAATTCCATTATCACAATGCTCGATCTGCAGGCCGAGACAATATTTTGTTTTCCCAAAGTCTTTCATTTCAAATTCCTTTTTAGATATTCATCAGTTTTATTGAGCTTTTCAGGAGTTCCAAATAGATTCATATCATCAACATATACTACCACTATAGCAAATCCAGAATTGGATTTCTTAATGAACACACAAGGGCAAATGACATTGTTGATATATATTTCTTTGATCAAATATTCACTGAGACGATTATACCACATTTGTCTAGATTGTTTCAGCCCATACAATGATCGCCTTAATTTGATCGAGAGCATACCTCGTGGTTTGTTAGTTGTTTCAGGCAACTTAAATCATTCTGGGACCTTCATGTATATGTCAATATCTAATTCTCCATATAGATGCACAGTGATGACATTCATAAGTCGCATGTCAAGCTTTTCTGAAACCACTAAACTTATTAAGTAACGGAATGTAATTGTGTCTATTACAGGAGAATATGTCTCCTCATAATCAATTCCAGGTCTTTGTGAAAAGCCTTGTGCATCAAGTCGTGCTTTGTATCTTGCAATCTTGTTTTTTTCTCATTGCGTTTTCTTGTGAATACCCATTTGTAACCCACTGGATTTACATCAGGCGGAGTTTGGACTACCGGTCCAAAAACATTTCGCCTTTCCAAAGAATTTAATTATGCCTGGATTGCATCTTTCCACTTAAGCCAATCTTGTCTCTGTTTACATTCATCAATAGAGCGGGGCTCAATATCATCACTTAATATGATTTCAGTGGCTACTGCGAATGCGAACATATCGTCGATGATTATTTCATTCTGATCCCACAATTCATTTGTACATGCATAATTTATGGAGATTTCTTTGCTTTCATGTACTGTTGTCTCTTCAGGGACATGTGTCTCATCAAGGACATTTTCTTTTTCTGGAAGTATAGAATCATGAATTGCGAATTTTCCATTCATTTTCTCTTCCTAAATGATTTCATTTGGATTCAGCTGTGCCCTTGTCTTTCTCTTTCAAAGGGTTGAATCTTATGAACCTGGGGGTCTACCACGCTTCAGGCGTGCACCAGATGAATCATTCGCTACCACTTTATTTTGTCCAACAGGGACATCAAATCTTACAGGTGCATTTGCAGGTGGTATATGTGATTCTGTCACTTTCATAGCATCATTAAATGCATCTGGCATTTGATTGGCAATACTTTGAAGATGAACGATCCTTTTCACTTCATTTTCACATTGAGTGCTACGTGGATCAAAATGAGACAAGGTGGGTACAACCCATGTCGGCTCTCGCCATTCTTCTAGAATGATTGTCTCATCAAAGTGGCAATCAGCAAAACGAGCTGTAAACATATCACCTGTTAGGGGTTTCAAATATCTAATGATAGATGGTGAATCAAAACCCACATAAATTCCCAGTCTACGTTGAGGTCCCATTTTAGTGCGTTGCGGCGGTGCAATAGGCACATAAACAGCACCACCAAAAACTCGTAAATGTGAAATGTTTGGTTGATGCCCAAACACGAGTTGTACTGAGAAGTATTGGTGGTTGGCTATAGGTCTCAACCGAACCAATGATGCAGCATGTAAGATGACATGTCCCCATGCAGAAACTGGCAATTTTGTTTTCATGAGCAGAGTGCGAGCTATTAACTGAAGCCGCTTCATCAATGCTTATGCTAAACCATTTTGAGAATGGACATGAGGAACATGGTGTTTAACTTCAATGTCCAATGTCATGCAGTAATCATCAAAGGTTTAAGATGTAAATTCACCAGCGTTATCCAGTCAGATTGACTTAATGGGGTAATATGGGAAATGTGACCATCTGGTAACTTAATTATTTGAGCAAGAAGTCTCGCAAAAGCTACATTTCGAGTAGACAAGAGATAAACATGTGACCATCTGGTAAATGCATCAACCAAAACCATAAAATATCGAAATGGTCCACATGATGGTTGAATAGGCCCACAAATATCCCCTTGAATTCTTTGCAAAAATGATGGGGATTCAGCATCAACCGTTAGTTGTGATGGTTTGATTACCAACTTCCCTTGAGAACAAGCCTTGCAAGAGTTATCATTTGAGATAGCAATGTCTCTGCTCAATAATGGATATCCATTAGAGTTGGTAATGATCATACGCATCATGGTGGATCCTGGATGACCCAAACGGTCATGCCAACGTATGTAATCTTTTAAATCAATGAACTTCTGGTTCATGACAGTACGTGATTCAATTGTCCTTATGTATGTATAATACAATCCACTCGACAAACCACGCAACTTCTCCAATATACGCTTCTGGGTATCATTGGAGGTAATGCATAGATACTCCACATCTTCTACACTTTTCGTTTCAATGTGGTATCCATTTAAATGTATGTCTTTGAAACTCAACAAATTTCGAGTAGATCGAGTAGCATACAATGCATTCTGTATGGACAATATTGTTCCATTTGGTAACATAATCTGGGCTTTCTCTGAGCCTTCAATTATATCTGATTGGCCTGATATTGTTGTTACCCTTACTCTTTTAAGCATCAAGCTTAAGAAATACTTTCGATCACAAAGTATTGTATGTGTGGTTGCGCTGTCTGCAAGACAAATATCTCCGCCATTTCTCATGTTCTGAGAATAACCATAGTTTTTATCCATGCTTTCTGAGTAAAGGGGATCGCGGTTAAAAACAACTTATAACAGGAAATTTAAATGCCACTTTTATTGAATTGAAATGCTAGTTTTAAACTACAAGTTCAGAATAATAAAAGTACATTAAACATAAATGATTCAGTCAGACCGATACACTTCATTCCCCCTTTCTACAATAAAGTTTGAGACATATAGGCGGGTTGTGTTCAACTGTCCTAATAAGTCGCACACTGGATCAGGTATATCCATTGGTCTAGCCTGGTCGAGGAAATTAGTCTCGACACCCTTCTCCTTGAGGAAGGCTTGATATAGAGCCACCAGATGTTTTGGGGTACGACAAGTACGCACCCAGTGCCCATCGCCACCACACCTATGGCAAGCTCCATCAGAGTTTCTAGGAGCATTATTCATACGAGTTTTGCCTTTGTTGTGATTTCCATTTTTAAAGCTTGGGCCTAAATTTTGCCTTGGAATCTGGTTGTGAGACTGACCACCATGGTTCTTGCCTTTCCTGTTCCACCAACCTCGCTTGTGGCCACGTCCTCGTTTATGATTATCGCAACTAGAGGATGTGGCATTCACTTCGAGGGAAGCAGCATTCACTTCTGGGAATGGTGCAGATCCAGTAGGTCGGGACTGATGATTTTTCATCAGTAGCTCATTGTTTTGTTCAGCTACCAAGAGCATATATATCAGCTGGTTGTATTCAGTGAAGCCTCGCCCTCTATACTGTTGCTGCAAGAGCACGTTAGAGGCATGAAATGTGCTGAAAGTCTTTTCCAGAATATCTTCCTCAGTAATGGTATCCCCACAGAGCTTCATCTGAGAGGTAATTCTAAACAACGCAGAATTGTACTCAGCCACTGACTTGAAATCCTAGATCCTTAGGTGAGTCCACTCATAGCGAGCTATTCGAAGAATCACCGTTGTCTAGTGATTGTATCTGTTTCTCAATGCATTTCAGGGAGCTAACAGATCTTCAACCGTTAAGTATTCGCTCTTTAGTCCCTCATCAAGATGAAGACGAATAAAGATCATGGCCTTCGCCCGATCTTGAGAGGATGAGTTGTTCTCTTTCCTAATGGTATCTCCAAGATTCCCTGCTTCCAGATGGATCGTGGCATCCAGTACCCAGGTAAGGTAATTATTCCCACTAATGTCCAGGGCAGCAAAATCAAGCTTTGCCAAGTTCGCCATTTTCTTTTCTAAAAGAAAATTGAGATGTGTACGAACTTGCAATAATATGTATTCCTGGAGGAATATAGTGTTAGAACTTCTTGTTCTTACAAATTTTTCATTTTGATCTTCAGGCAAAAAATGATAAGCACTCAAAACTTCAGGCTCAAGATTTTCATGATTAATGAGAAGGGCGATTGTACCGCACCATTCTCATTGAAACAATTGTGGAACCAAAAATAATCACAAGGCGACACGTGGATTTTTGGACAAAAGAGGGCAAAAATACCCTTGAGGTACAACAGGGTTCCTACGCGCGAGCAGCGGGCAATTATCCTTCAACCAAATCAAAAGTGCCCAAAATAGGTAACAAATTCAAAGTTATTTCATCCATCCTCATCTTATATTTTCCACAAGGTAATTATTTCATAACCTTCAAAACATCCCATATAAATTACATAACCCCCAAAATCTTTATTCCAAAATTGTGTTGATTAACCAATTAATGGATTAATTGCCTAATTAATCCATTAAATCACACATTAAATCATAAGTTACACCCCAAAAAACATCCAAAGGGGACAGGCCACCCTATTCCTATAAATAGGCTCCCATTTTCACCAAAAGATCATTCCAACACACTTGAAAAGTTCCCAATACTCTCCAAACACTTTTCTCTCTAAATTCTAACTTTGGCATCGGAGGTTCTTCGGCCAAAGCCCCCCATTCATCGTGGGCGCGTGAGGTTTTTGGCCTTGACCCTAAGGTGTTAATTGTTTTGTAGGTGCAATTTTGTCCAAGATCAAGGAGGAAGAAATTTGCATCCACAACAATTATAAGATGGGCGATTATTTTGCACCACTTAAACAGCAGAAAAATTTAAATACGCAGAGCAGGGTGGGCGATTATACCGCACCACCTAACATTGCAATGAAATTAAATAGCAGGCAAATTTAAATATGCAGGGTAGGGTGGGCGATTATACCGCTCCACCTAAAAATTGCAGTAAAATTACATCTGCAGTCCAAGATAGGCGATGATACCGCACCATATTGGATTGCAGTAAGATGAAATTTGCAGTTCAAGATGGGTGATTATACCGCACCATCTTGGATTGCAGTAATATATAAATAAACATTGGGTTAATAATCAATAGCTACACTAAACAAGAAATCAAAGATATATGTAACTGTTAGGTTGAGAACTACAAGCAGGCATGGTGCAAACAGTTCTTCGCGAGGGTATGTCCAGCAGTTGAGGCAGAGGAAGAAGATGAATAGTAAAAACCTTAAAGGAAACATTTTTCTTTCTTTCTTTCGGTGAAGGTAGATGGAAACTATTTAAGGTTAGAGAGTCGTGCTGATAACATGTTATAAATAGGCAAAAGTTAGAGAGATAACCTTTCTAATGACAGGAGCGAAGCAGGTGCAAAATATCACATTATAACTTTAGTAGCTATAACACAAAAAGGATGGCAGATAAAGAGAGGGAGGGATACTGATATTATTTCTCTTGCTTTCTTTCACAGTGTGTTTGATAACAGACAGAGTACTCTATTTATAGAGAGACTCTCGTAACTACAACCATCCACAAAACAATGATGGTACTTTTGAAAGTATCAAACATTATTCCTAAGTCTTGTTCTTTTTGAGTTGGCATTCATTCATCCATCAATCCATCAATTTTACAACATTTATTTTATTTTTATGTTGAGCATTTTAATTTTCAAGCCCAATTCAAAGTAAAAGTTTAATTTGATACAATATAGCCCAATTTCAAGCCCAAATAAAAGTTTACAAACAAACAAGAAACCCAAACCTATCTAAATTTTCCTATTATGCCGCCTCACTTCACTCTCTCTCTTTTTCTCCCTTTTCTCTCTCTTTTTGTCTCCCAAGTCCCATCTGCTTTGTACAATGTCTCTCTCTTCCATATCTCCCATTTTCTTCATCTGGGCACGGTGCAAACTTTGCATCCCCTCAAAAACATCTCATATTCTCTCTCTCTCTCTCTCTCTCTCTCTCTCTTTCTCTCTCTCCCACAAACGTACAAGTATCTTGCATCATCACCGGAAACCCCCTCAAAAGCTTTCCCCAATTCCATGGTCTCGTTGCGTTGCTTAACTCATCTACTCCTTCAACTTCTCTGCAACTCTTCCCTGTCTTTTCTCTCTCTGTTCTTTCCTAGAATTGGGTTTTCATCGAATTTTGTTACTGATTCATTTTACATTTCTTGGAGTAGATCTGGAATTATTTTCTAGATTGGGAGGTTCAATCATATTTCTGGGTTTCTAGTATGCCAAATCGGTTCAAGTGGCTAAAAAAGGTAAATTTGACAGAAAACAGTGCATGAATTAAAAAAAAAGATGAAATGGAAGAAGAGTTAAGGAAAAAGAGGCAACTTTCATTCCATCATTCATAAGTTCTCTTTGCTCTCATTATTACATATTTATACTCCTCATAAAAGGGAATCCTAGCTACATGGGTCTAAAGATAAAGGCTAGTACGGGCCAACTGCAAAAGTAGAAGTATTGGGCTCGGGCTCAAGTCGTTGGGCTCAATAACTCATCCCCTCTTGAGAACAGGCCTGACCTCAGGCCGTGAAATCTGGGTAACGGGCCAAGATGTCGTCAGCTACCTCCTAGGTCGAGTCTTCAGTGGGTAAGCCAGCCTACTTGATCAGTCATTTTGTCACAACTTTATTTTTTTTCTTGAACATGGCCTTATTTAAAACTTTTTTTGGTTACCATTGAAGAACCCAAGTGGAGTCGATAAGAGGCAAAACTGACAATGGAGGAGAAGCATTTCCAAGCTTTCGTTTGAGGAGCGACACATGAAAGACTGGGTGGACTTTGGAGTCTATAGGCAAAATAAGTCGATATGTTACAAAACTGATGCGCTAAGTTACCTGAAAATGTCCATAGAACTTGGTTGTCAGCTTGTTTTTTATTCTTGCAGCCACTGAGTGTTGGCTGTATGGATGATGCTTAAGGTAAACCCAGTCACCAAGTTAAATTCCCGCTCAATTCTCTTGTTATCGTAGACTTGTCTCATTATGTTCTGAGCAAGCTGCAGATTTGTTCTCAGTATGCGGATCAATTTGTCCCTGTCTTGGAGAGCTGTTTCCATTGACTGTACCACCGTGGAACTGGGCATATAAATGTGAATTATTGGTGGTTCAACGTCGTAAACAACCTGATAAGGAGACATTTTGATGGCAGATTAAAAGCTTGGATTATACCATCATTCGGCCCAAGGAATGAGAGAAGAGAAACATCAAAGGTAATGTTCCAAGGTACGGTTGAGTACTTCCGTTTGGCCATTTGTTTGAGGGTGGTAGGCTGAACTTGGGCAAAGTTTGCTATCTTGGAGTTTAAAGAACTCTTGCCAAAAGTGCTGATGAAAATTGGGTCTTGGTCGGAAACAATCGACTTAGGCAGTCCATGGAGACGAAAGACTTCCTTAATGAAAGTATCAGCTACGGAGGTAGCTGAGTATGGGTGCTTAAGTGGGATAAAGTGGCCATACTTCGATAAGTGATCGACGACAACTAGGATCACAGTGTACCCGTTGGAGGAGGGAAGTCCTTCTACAAAATCCATAACTATGTCCTGCTAGACGCCGGTAGGGATGGGCAGGGGCTTCAGCAACCTAGGATGATGTATATTCTCGATGTTTTGGTGCTGACATTCCGTACATTAACCACAAATTGTTTTGTTTCTTTCCAAATTTCGGGCCATAAAAAATTTCGAGAAAATCTTTTGTAAGTTCGAAGGAAGCCTGAGTGTCCCCCTTGGAGAGATGCATGAAATTCTTCTAATAGTTTAGGCCTCAATTAGGATGTGAGAGGAACAAAGATCCTTTGCTTGTAGTGCAACACGTCATTTATAAGTGAGAATCCCTTGATTGTAGTGCAACACGTCATTTATAAGTGCTTTGCTAAGATAAGCAATTGGGTGACCATCTTGGCTTAAAACAGCCCCAATACTGCTGCCTGAAGCATTTGTTTCGACGACAAATTGTTTTGAAAAATATGGTAGGGCTAGCACCAGTGTTGATGATAACATATGCTTCAATGCTTCAAAGGCTTGAATAGAATCAGGGGACCACAAGAAACTGCCCTGTTTCAACATATTTGTTAGGGGCTTGGCAATTAGTACGTAATGCTTGACGAATTTGCGGTAATAACCCATTAATCCGACGAACCCTCTAAGGCCTTTGAGTGATGTCGGTTGGGGCCAATCTATGATAACCTTTATCTTGGATGCATCGAAAGCCACTCCATTGCCCGATATTGTATGACCCAAATAATCAATTTGTTATTGGCCAAATGAGCACTTGCTTAGTTTAACCTTCAAGCTGTGGTTAAAAATAGTCTAAAAAATGGTCTCCAAATGGGAGAAGAGAGTAGCTAATGAAGGGTTATAAACAAGTATATCATAAAAAAAGACTAAGACAAATTTTCGTAAGTAAGGATAGAAAATAGAATTCACCAAAGATTGAAATGTTGCAGGTGCATTTGATAAGCCAAAGGGCATTACCGTGAATTTGTAGTGTCCGTCATGGGTGCGGAAAGCTGTCTTGGCGATGTCATCGATGTTCATTCAGATTTGGTAATAGCCGGATCTGAGGTCCAGTTTGGAGAAAATGGTTGCTCCATTCAATTCATCCAGAAGTTCATCCACCACTGGTATAGGAAAATGGTCTTTGATAGTCACTCCATTTAAGGCGCGGTAATCAATACATAAGCACCATGTTTCGTCTTTCTTCTTAACAAGAAGGACCAGGGAAGAAAATGGAGTTGAACTTGGGTGAATGACACCTAAATTCAAGAATTCATGCACTTGTTTGTCAATCTCAGCCTTTTGGAAATGGGGATACCGATATGGGCGGACGTTGATGGGGTTGGTACTTGGCATGAGTGGTATTTTGTGGTCTATTGATCTTTCGGGTGGAAGGCTAGATGGAAGATTGAAGAGGTGTTTGTATTGGTGGATGAGAAATGTAATGGCGGGATGAGTGTCAATAGGTGGGGTAAGTGTGGTATCTGTAGTGGGTATAGAGGCTAAAATGGAGTAAAGGTGGGCGAGTAAGTGATCTACCCTGTAGCAGGTAGGAAACAGGTAAGCTGATGGTGTCAATCCTTGGAGTGTAAATTTTGTCTCCAACCGAGAATACCATTGTTTTAAGTTTGAAATGCCACCCAATAGATCCCAATGATTCTAACCATTCCGCACCCAAAATGAGGTCACATCCCGGTACATTCAGCAAGAGGAATGCGTCGTGCAATGTATAATCTTGGATGTTGAAAGTCACACCACTTACTCGTTTGGAGGAGTACTGGCCATGTGATGCAGTGGTGAATTTCACAGGTTCAATCAATTCCACAGGTAATTCCAATTGTTTAGCAATATGGGGAATGAGGAAGTTGCATGCTGCTCCGAAATCAATGAGGACGGTGATGGGTTTGGAGGAAATGGAGCATTTCAAGCTCATTGGTTTGCCTATATTTATTCCAGAGATTGTGAAAAGCTCAAGCATGTGACAAGAAGGCTCTTCGACAACCGTGTCTTCCTCTCGACAATCATGGAACTCTGGGGAATCATCCTCCTGCAGAGTAGTGTCGAGCAATACAAGTAGTGGGGCTTTGCATTTGTGGGTAAGGGTATATTGCTCGTGGCAACCAAAACATTCATTTTTTCTTCTTTTGTTATGCACCTCAACTGGTGTTAGGCGCCTGAAAGGCCCGTTAGGCAAAGGTGGTTGCCTTGTGGTGGTTGTTGATGTTAGATTGGGGATGGAGGAATGGGAAATGGTGATATGGAGTAGGTAATGGCGGGGGAAATTGGGGCAAATAAAACGTTTGGCTTAGAGCTTCGTTTCAAAAAATTTGGCCAGTTTCTGAGCTTGATGTAAGGATTCTGGTTCGAGAGCAAAGACGTCATGGCGGATGTCCTCTTTCAGGCCACCCAAGAACACATGTTTCAACTGGTTATCAGTCTAATAGTGACCCGACAATAAAGCCTTGTGAAATCTGCCATATAATCATCCACAGTAGTCTTCTACTGAATGTGTGTGATGAGATTTAATGTTTGCCCGATCATCGCCCCCAAATCGGTGAATCATCATTTCAACAAAAAGACTCCAGTTTTCTAAACCATAACGTTGTTCAAATCCTCTTATCCAGATTGAAGCGTCGGCTTCAAAATTGCAAGCCACCACGAGTACTCACTGGTGGGGCGGTACCTCATAGTAGTCAAGATAACGTTCTGCCATGGCTAACCATCCGTAAGGGTCCTCACCATTAAATCTTGGCAATTCCATTTTAATAGCTTTAAAATGGGAATGGGGATTCTGGGGAGGTGGGTTTGTTAATATGGGTGGAGAGAAGGGTGATGAGTTGGGAGTTGTGGAGGGAAGTATGTGGAAGGATTGTGAGTGTGCCAAGAAGGAAGAGGGTGTATATGGTGAAAAAAGTGAGGAAGAGCCATAATGATAAGGGGTACGGTTGGGGCGGCTGGTTGTGGTGGTGGTGACTGAGGTGGGTGGGGTAGTGGTGGTGTATGTGGAAAGTCGAGCTAGGTTTGGGAAAAATGGGTGGGAAAGGCCAAGACTTGATGATTAAGCACTGGAAGGCACAAAAAGTGAGCGAAATGAAATGGATGGGTTCGGGTTAGATGGGCGGGGACCTAAGGACGAAGGGGTCTAATTTGGAGGATGATGGGGGTTGAAAAGGGGTTGGTTGTGTGGTGGGTGGCGGTGTGGGTAGTTGTTTGGGAGAATGGAGGACCCGATTTGAGGAGTCGGAGTTCGTCAAGCAGTAAAGATTGAAACACTACAAACTGTGAGGTCATATTATTTTGAAAAGCTATGTTGGAGGAGTTCAAGGTATCAATAGATTTATGGAGGTGTGTTTGTTGTGTTTCCAGGGCAGAAATGGATTCACCCAAGTCGTCGACTTGCGTTCGTAGGTGTTCTTAACGAACATCAGCCGCAACAGCCACGATATCTAGATCAGAGGTGGCGAAATGTGTGTTTTTGCCCATCGAATCGACAAGCTCTTATACCAATTAGTATGCCCAATCGGTTCAGGTGGCTAAAAAGGGTAACTTTGACAAAAAACAGTGCAGGAATTAAAAAAAGAGGAAATGGAAGAAGAGTTGAGGAAAAGGAGGCAACTTTCATTCCATCATTCATAAGTTCTCTCTGCTCTCATTATTACATATTTATACTCTTCATAAAAGGGAACCCTAGCTACATGGACCTAAAGATAAAGGTTGGTACGAGCCAACTGCAAGAGTAGACGTATTGGGCTCGGGCTCAAGTTTCAGATTTTATTAAAAATCCAAACCGGTCCGAAAAAAAATCGAACCCAAAGTAAAAAATAAAAAAATAAAAAACTAAACCGATCAAAACCGAACTCACCCCTAGATAGACTACAGTGTTAACTACTTCTCCCTAAAAAAGAATAAGGCATATTCTTATCATGAAGCATGCATTTAACCATTTAAACAATGGTCATATTCTTTCTCTCAGCAACACTATTCTGTTGAAGGGAATATCCCACTGTAAGCTACCTTTCAAGTCTTAAATCATCACAAAATTTTTGGAATTACATGGAGGTGTATTCTCCACATCTGTCACTCCTCAATTTCTTGATCTGGTATCCAATTTGAAGTTTCACAATTGCTTTGAATCTCTTGAAGACAGTAAATACCTCTGACTTGTGCTTCAGGAAATACAATCAGCACATTCTTATACAGTTATCTATGAAGGTCAAGGAGAACCTATTTCCACTAAGTGTTGTGACCTAGAAAAGACCACACACATCAGAGTGTATCAACTCTAGTGGATGACTTGCTCTATAAGTTATCTCTCTGCTAAAGGCTTGTCTGTGATACTTTCCACCTGCACAGCCTTCACATATTCTATGCGTTTCACCTTTGGGAATCTAATCACCATTTATTTGCCCACTAGCATTTGTAAGCTATGGAAATTCAAATGACCAAGTCTTTTGTACCAATCCCGAACATTATCCCCTCCATTGCAGCTTTTAGTGCATTCAATTTCATGTCTTCCATTATCAAAGGGAAATATCTATTTTAGTCATTTGTACTGTGACAACATGATTCTCCAACTTTCTTTCCTCAAAGATAGCCACCGCATCATCTTCAAATAGTAAAAAATAGCCATGCTGCATCATTTGTTCTACATTGAGTAAATTCTCATCCAATCATTACATCATCATCACCTCTTTAATGTACCTAGTACCATTCTTGGTCTCTATAACCAGTGTGCACAATTTGTCCATTTTCTATTATGATTCTAGTAGTGACATTTATATCAACATTAATGAGCAATGACTCATGACAAGTCATGTAATTACTGCAACCATTATCAATGAACCAAACATGCTCCTCTTTGATCATTGATGAAGAGTTACAAGCAAAGAACATAGAGGTTTCGTCACCAACATCCTTGGCATAGTGAACTTGTTGAACAATTTTGCTTCTGCACTCCTTGGCAATGTGTCTATAATTATCATATTTGTGGCATTTTGGCTTGTCTTTGACCAGCACTCACCAAAGTACAAATTTTTCACCCTTCCTTATCACCATTGCTCTTCACCACTGCATTAGATTTCTCATTTGGCTTACAAATCCTTCTTCTCCTTGTTCTTCGAGGGCTTCATGCCCTTGTAATCACTGGACTGTGAATTACTCCTGCCTTAAACACTAAGACTACTAAAAGCTTTATCAGTAACCTCATTATCTTCTGAGTGTCTACTTAGCCTTTGTTCAAATCCCTTGAGAGTTGCTACAACTTCAGTTGGATATATTGATCACTTATTTTCTTAGTCCCCTCAATCACAAATACTATATATCATATGTAGGAGTGATACTAATCAACAGTTTCTCTACAATCCTTTATTACTCAACTCTTCACTATGCATTTTCATTTGATTAATCAATCTAAATAGTCTTGTCAAGTAATCAGATAATGCTTCACCATTTCTCATTCTAGCATATTTAAAATCACGGCAAATACTTGGAAGTTTCACAGCCATGACTTGCTTCAATGCATCCTAAGCAACTTTAGCAGTCTAATGGTTTGCAATTCTTAGGAAGATCTCATCACTCACAGAACTTTGGATCAATCCCAAAGCTCTAGCATATAGAGCAACAAGATCTTGAACAACGATTTATTGCTTCTCAGTGAGTTAATCGTTTGAATCTGAGGAAAGTTCATAGCCTTCCTCAACAAAATTTCACAAATTGTGGGATTTGAATATTGTCTTCATAGTTGACTCCATTGAAGATTGGAGCTTAAAGCTCAGCTCCAGATCCAGCCATATTGACCGTTGATTCATCTAAGTTCTTCGTAGAAAACCCAAAAACAAAAAGCACATATTCACGCCCTTGATTCAAATCGAACCAAGCTCTGAGGCCATGTTAGTGTTTGTATAGATGTGTAGCTGATTTCAGGGTAGTTTTTATATGAAAATCAATGAGAAATTGATGAGCTCATAGAGCTAGAATTGCAAAAAATACAGAGAGAAAAATGGAGTTCGTTGCTCCTTGGATTCGATCTGGATTTTGGTTACATCAGACACAAACACTGAACGCGAGAATATAGCCATTCCTCCTCTCACACGAGAATATAGCCATTCCTCCTCTCACACTAGCATTGTGACTATGATTAGGTGCACAATACACACTCACTTAGCTACGTTAAGATAATTTTGACAACTAGCACAATACACACCCTTAAGGTGTTTTAATCTTAGCCGTCAATTATAAGAACTTATTCTACTTGAACTTAAAACCCAAGAACTTATTGTACTTGAATTTAAAACCTAGAACTCATTGCCACAATGATTGAATCTTCAACAATGATTATGCTTCAGCAGAGGCCACAGCAACTGCGTAGAAAAGGGATGATTTAGTCGGTGCCAAGGCATTATACACGGTTGGTTTTCTTTGTCGATATACTTGGTTGGGCGCATTAACACGAAGCTTGTTGTAACTAAAGTTGATCGAGTCTATCCGGAGCATTCGAAGGATCACATTTTTTTTCTATATTTTAATCCGTCAACTGCTTCAACATTATGTCTTAAATATTTAATTCGTTTGTCAACGATGCAGTGTAGATGATAAGGAAGAGGATCCTCTTCGGATTCACTTTGTGGGGATCCTAAAGATCCCACATTCTAGCCGTTCATTATACATCATGCGGTCAGTTTTCGTCAGGTACTATTTGTGTTTAATTTTAAATAAAAAAATCAAATTATTTTTTACCACACAATGCATAATGAATAACTAAGATGTGAGAATCCCTAGGATCCTCGTAATTTAAATCCGAATGGGATCCAAATCATGATAATGTGTTAATTATTTCATCATTCAAATGTTTGATACCTAATTGGTCAACCATTATACCACGACTGCCAATGTTGACACTCATATACTGTGATCCAAACTCTCTGATACATACATACATACATACATACATATATACTCTCTGATACATACATACATACATACATACATACATATATATATATATGTATGTATATGTAACATCATAGAGATGTTAGACGTTAATTTATATTTTTTTAACAAGAAGTTTATAAGACAACAAATTAAAGTTGAAATTTTTTTCTTTTTTAAGAAAATCTCGGCAATACGAGATATATTCTATTAATAGAAATTTTTATTTTAATTCTTGGCAAATATGACTTTTAGATTAAAACCATGAGGAAGATAAAAATCTAATTTTAGTCCCTTAATACATGAATAACCTCATTTATTAATTATATTTTGATTTTTTAATAATTTCTCTTTTTCTTTCTAATTTTTAATGTATTAATTTTATTTCATTTTCATTTTATTTATCGTAATATATTTTGTTGTAAACATTTAAATAAACTAATTTATGTTATACAATATATTTTGATGTAGGGTAAAAAACTGTTTACTACCCTCATGTTTCATGGTTTTCAACATTTAGTACATCAAGTTTTTTTTCTCTCAGAGTCATACCTCTGTTAAATGTGCCGTTAATTGTGACGTGGCGCCCATGTGGACAATGACTGGACGCCACGTGTCAGCCACGTTTTTTTTTTTTTTTTTTTCTTTCTTCTTCTTCTTCTTCCTCTTCTTCTCTGCAACTTTTTTTTTTTTTTTCTTCCTCCTCCTTCTTCCTTCCTCCTTCTTCCTTCCCCTTCTTCTCCTTCTTCCTTCTTCTTCCTTCTCCCTTCTCCCTTCTCCTTCTCATTCCTCCGAATCTGGGGAAGTTCTTTTTTTTTTTTTTTTCTTCCTCCTTCTTCCTTCTTCTTCCTTCTTCCTTCTCCTTCCTCCTTCTTCCTTCTTCCTTCTCCTTCCTCCTTCTTCCTTCTTCTTTCTTCCTTCTTCTTCCTCCGAATCTGCCCAGATTCGGTTTTTTTTTTTTTCTCCTTTTTTCTCCTTCCTTCTTCTTCCTTCCTCTTCATCTTCTTCTTCTTCTTCTTCCTCCGAATCTGCCCAGATTCGGCTTTTTTTTTTTTTTTTTTTCTTCCTTCTTCTTCCTCCTTCTTCTTCCTTCTTCTTCTCCTTCTTCCTTCCTCCTTCTTCCTTCACCTTCTTCCTTCTTCTTCATCTTCCTCAAAAAAAAAAAAAAAAAAAAAAAAAAAAACCTTCATCTTCCCCAGATTCGGAGGAAGAAGAAGGAAGAAGAAGGAAGAAGGGGAAGGAAGAAGGAAGAAGGAAGGAGGAAGGAGGAAGGAGGAAGGAAGAAGGAAGAAGGAAGGAGGAAGGAGGAAGGAAGAAGGATAAGAAGAAGGAAGAAAAAACAAAAAAACAAAAAACAAAAAAACGAATCTGGGCAGATTCGGAGGAAGAAGAAGAATAAGAGGAAGGAAGAAGGAGGAAGGAGAAGGAAGAAGGAAGAAGGAGGAAGGAGGAGGAAGAAGGAAAGAAAAAAAAAACTTCCCCAAATTCGGAGGAAGAAGAAGGAGAAGGAGAAGGGAGAAGGAAGAAGAAGGAAGAATGAGAAGAAGGGGAAGGAAGAAGGAGGAAGAAAAAAAAAAAAAAAAAAAAAAAAAAACTTCCCCAGATTCGGAGGAAGGAGAAGGAAGAAGAAGGAAGAAGAAGGAAGAAGGAGAAGAAGGGGAAGGAAGAAGGAGGAAGGAGAAGAAGGAGAAGGAGGAAGAAGGAGAAGGAGGAAGGAAGAAGGAGAAGGAGGAAGAAAAAAAAAAGTTGCAGAGAAGAAGAAGAAGAAGAAGAAGAAGAAGAAGAAGAAGAAGAAGAAGAAGAAGAAGAAGAAGAAGAAGAAGAAGAAGAAGAAGAAGAAGAAGAAGAAGAAGAAGAAGAAGAAGAAGAAGAAGAAGAAAGAAGAAAGAAGAAGAAGAAGAAGAAGAAGAAGAAGAAGAAGAAGAAGAAAGAAAAAAGAAAAAAATACGTGGCTGACACGTGGCGCCCAGTCATTGTCCACATGGGCGCCACGTCACAATTAACGGCACATTTAACAGTTTGACTAACAGATGTATGAGACTGTCCCAAAATTTACACTTTAGGTATGACTCTGAGACGAAAAAAACTTGATGTACTAAATGTTGAAAACCATGAAACATGAGGGTAGTAAACAGTCTTTTACCCTTTGATGTACTTTGTCTTCTTCATTTAGGTACATTAAATTCATTATAATACATTTCGGTGCATATATTTAGATACACACATTTCGATACATACATTTTGATACAAGCATTTAGGTACATTAATTCAATATAATACATTTCGGTACACACATTTAGGTACATAAATTTAATATAATACATTTCGGTACTAACATTTAAGTACATTAGTTCAACATAATACATTTCAGTACACACATTTGGGTACATTAATTGTAAAATCCCACATCGCCCAGGGGTGAAGATCCTGTAAGCCTTATATGTATATTCCTATCTCTACCTAGCACGAGGCCTTTTGGGAGCTCACTGGCTTCGGGTTCCATCAGAACTCCGAAGTTAAGCGAGTTCGGGCCAAAAGGATGGGTGACCCTCTGGGAAGTTCTTATGTGAGTTCCCAGAAACAAAACCGTGAGGGCGTGGTCGGGGCCCAAAGCGGACAATATCGTGCAACAGCGGAGTCGAGCCCGGGATGTGGTGGGGGCCTGGGTCGGGATGTGACAATTTGGTATTAGAGCCAATTCCTGGCTGGATGTGTACCGACGAGGACGTCGGGCCCCTAAGGGGGTGGATTGTAGCATCTCACATCGCTCAGGGGTGAAGATCATGTAAGCTTTATTATATATATATATATATATATTCCTATCTCTACCTAGCACGAGATCTTTTGGGAGCTCACTGGCTTCGGGTTCCATTGGAACTCCGAAGTTAAGCGAGTTCGAGCGAAAGCATTGACCTCCTGGGAAGTTTTTGTGTGAGTTCCCAGAAACAAAACCAAACCATGAGGGCATGGTCGGGGCCCAAAACGGACAATATCGTGCTACAGCGGAGTCGAGCCCGGGATGTGGTGGGGGCCCAGGCCGGGATGTGACATTAATTGAGTCTTTCAAGTTTGAAGAATGTTAAATAAAATTAATAAATTAAAAAACTCTTTTTTGTCAAAAAATAAATTAAATTTTGTATATTAATAAATTTAAATATTTAATGGGGAGACATTAAATAAAATGCACATTAATTATTTTGAATTAAGGACAGATCAAGGGATTATAATCAATATGTAATCTAACACCAGATTTATTTAAATTTCAATCTTCTTGAAGGATTAAAGTTAAAAAAAAAACCCCTTTTATTAATATAACAAAAAAAAGAAGTTACATCTAGGTAAAAGGACATAGGGGTGGGAAATTTAGCCATAAACCGATTTATCGACCGAACCATACCGGTCGGCTCATAATGGTATGGTATAGTTTTGGCATTTTTTTCATAATTGGTTGGCATTTTACCGAACCGACAATTAATGGCATGACTTTGGTAATTGATTTTGTATGCTGGCGGTATGCCATACCTACCAATATATATTTTTTTTTGTATTTAGATATTTTGGGTCTTTTTTACATGCTTGACTCCTCAGTTTTAGGATTTAGAAAATAAATGACTCCTTAGTTTTAGGGTTTAAAAAATATAAGTATATGTATATGATTCATGCCATAATAAATATAGAAAATATTGTTAACAAAATTGATAGCATGATGATTACTGATACTATATATATACGTACATATATATGATTTTGAATGTATATGCGTTGCTTATGTTTAGGATGATGGAGTCTAGCCAATCAACCACTAGTGCACAACATGAATTAACCCAAAATGAACCACACAATGCAACCGAACAAGCACCCAAATCTGAAAATCAAATTGAGCCCTTGGAACTAGAAGATTGCGAGGAAGAAGTGGAAACCACCGGTTGTGCCATTTACCAATTGAACCAGCCAATAATTTTGGCTGAACCAATTTTTGGCTACCACAAGAAGACGGTTGGTTAGTGGTAACTGATTTTCGGTAATTATGTATATGTGGCTGGCAGGTGGCACAAGCAATTTGGCACGGTTTGCCAACCGAACCTAGCCCTAAAAGGACATAAACCTTACTTCACATAATACAAGAAAATTGATAAAATGAACATGAAAAAGAAGGACATAAACCTTACCCCTTTAGAAACGAAATGTAAAAAAAAAGATACAAGGAAAAGAGGGGGGTGACATGAAACCTAACCCCTCTAAAGCCAAACTTAAAAGGTCTAAACCTACAAAATAAGTCGAACAACACCACAAGGTTAGAAAGAAAAAAAGGGAGACAAATTTGTATGTTGATATGCACATTATTCGGAGAAGCGGAAGCTAGGCAAGCCAGCATAGTCCGAAAACAAAGCAACACGAACCGCCGGCGAAGGAGAATCATGCCATATCTAAGTTTGAGAAAATAAGCATATGTTAGCAAGTTTGTCCGCGACAACATTTCCTTCGCGATATATTTGAGAGGGATAGAAGTCATCTTCCGAATGCGGTCCAAACAAATAGACCATTGTGTACGAAAAGGCTAAGGAGGATAAAACTCAGTCAATTGGAGAAATATATTATTGAAGGTTCGGGATATGAGAAGCCAATAGCGCAAACGGAGGAGAGTGATCTGCAAGGGACAATCAAACATCAGCTTGAGAAGCAGGCTTCTTTCAAGAAAGGTATGTCTGCATTCTACTAGTTGAATTTTTTTTTTTATTCGTTTAGATATTTCAATCATTTATTCTTAGTACAAGTTATAATGTTTTTAGGATTTTTCATGTAGTTCACATTAAAATTTTATTCTGTAAATTGTCAAGTAAAATATGACTATATATTTAAATGAGAAGAAAGGAAAAAAAAAAACCCACCATAGTACTTATATGCTATAAACTGCAACAGAGGAAAAGGGGACAATCTCCACTTCACGTGATCCAGAACCTAAAGAATCAACACATTTGGAGTTAAATCATCATGAAATGGCTACAGTTCATGCTGATGACCAAACTGTAGAAGATGACAATGGACCTTTAGAAGTAGGAAGCGAAGACTCCCTAGGATCAAATCCTAATTTCTAGGTGAATGACCACCTCTCGGACGGTGAGGCGTTGGAAATTATGGTTGAAAGTGTTGATTCCAACACTGATCCAATTAGGGAGAAGCAAATGGATGACTTATTACTGGAGCAGAAGGCATCCCAAGAACAATTCGAGTCCCCGAAGAGAAGTCTGAAACTAGAGATGGAGGTAAAGTTGAATGTGGAGAGTAGCCAGGAATAAATTTACCACCACGAACAATCCCAGAATTGATAGACATGCACATTCGATGAAGGTAGATTGGTTGACCTTAAAAAATAAACTTACTTCGAGCTTTCCAAATAGCCAAAATAGTCGACCCCCAAAAATCCAGAGATTATGCAATTGTTGGGAAAAGGGCTTACGCACATAGATATTCCAAAAATCAACTAAAGAATCTGAAAGAGGCAAAGAAGTACCAAATTGACATGCTAACCACCTCCAAAACAACCTAGATATAGGACAGCTGAAGAAAAGATGAGCAATAGATTTCTCAGAATTAAATAACACATAGATGCCAAAGATATACCGCGTCATTTTAAAGCCCCTTCGGTTGGAAGTTATCATGAAAAAGTCGTCAAGCCAAAATAGACAGCCGAGGTGGGACAAAATGTCGCCAAATAACCTTAGCCCAAACACAATCACTATGCTTTCGTTAATAGAGATGAGACCTAATTGTATTGGCGAGTCTTATCTCTATTAGAATGTAAAGTAATTATGACTTTACTACTGTGAAATATTGTGGTTTTCAAACTTTCATACATCAGGTTTTTTTTATCCCAATCTCATGCCTAAAGTTATGTTTTTTTCTCCCAGATTCATACTTCCGTTTGGTTGATCGTAAGTAACTCCATTAAAGTGTGATGTGTCTCCCATGTGAACGCTAACTTTCATACACATGTCAATGTGGCTCCACGTGGACAATTTAAAAAAAAAAAAATTGTCAAAATAAAAATTAAAAAATAATTATGTTTTCCCTTCGTCTTCCTCCCAGAGGGAAGAAATTCGATCCAATTCTCGAATCTCAACCTTCCGAACCCAACCCGATCAAAGTTGCTGCGATGGTTCGACCGCCCCGTCTGAGCCCACCGAACCCTCAACTGATCCAGCGGTTCCTGAGCTCCGTCCTCTCCGAACGCGACCCTCCGCCCTGCGTGTACGTCAACCCTACGCGCGACATGGTCATTACTTGAAGGGAAACTGGAATAATCTTCCAAGCATTACTTTTCTCTCCCCCTATCTATATTATGTTTATTCTTGTAGTGTTGCCTGTAATAGTACAGAAGCAAATGAAGCACAACGGAGAACGAAATTATTTGAAGGGAAACTGGAAATTAAACTGATAAAAAAAAGTTACAATTCAAACTGTAACAATATAGAAGTGAATGCAAGCACAATTGGCGTGTAACCTACAATTGAGAAAATTAAGCAACAAAAAATTGATTGGAAAACTGCCATTCGAAGGCGCTGCGTGAACAAGGCCAATGCTTCAAGCATGTCCCTTCTCCTTAGGGTTATCTTCACAGTCATCCACATATCTCTTCCAAAACCAATGCTCCCTCCATACTACCTCTACCATTTCTTCAATAGGGACACCTTTAGTCTCCGGAAGTAAAAAGAACACGAAGACTGTCATGAGAAAGACCCACGCTGCGAAGAATAAGAAAATCGCAAACTTCATGTGACAAAGCATTGAGAGGAAGGCCTGTGCTATAACAAATGTGAACAACATGTTTACACACACAGTCACACTCTGCCCGGCCGATCGAGCCTCTAGCGGGAATATCTCACTGGCAACCAACCAGCAAAGAGGCCCCCATGACCATCCAAAGGAACCCACAAAAGAGCAGATTACAACAACCACAAGAATTCCCAAGCCGTGATCGAGGTCGTTGGATTGATCCTTAAGTTTCATCCCAAGTATGATCGCAATGACCACGTGAGAGAGGAACATTTGGATGCCACCTTCAATCAAGAGCACACGGCGACCAGCTCTGTCGACAAAGAAGATTGAAATAATGGCTCCGAGGACCATGATAACACCTGTTATAACCGATGAGTAAAGGGAAGCATCGTTCTTAAATCCCAAGGTCTGGAACAAAACTGGGGCGTAAAAATTGATTGAGTTAATGCCTGTGAATTGCTGGAAGAACTGCAGAAAACATTACCACATATAGAATTCAGACACAACCAAAATTCGAGAAAATTTTCTTCTGACAAATTAATTATGTTGTCAAGTTGTCAATTATAACACGCAATATATTATGCTATGAAAACCTTGGCCATTAAAAGTAGGGATATATAGATTGTTGTCCTTGAATATTGGTTTTATGTGAAAAATTCTAGTGTTAGTTTGGATTTTCATTTTAGTCCATTATGTAAGGTCCATTATTTTTTTTTCCCTGGTTGACAATATATTATTCGATTAAAGTACTCAGTATGATTTTACATTAACCAAGGCAATTAAACACTCAATGACCTGCAAGAAAATTGTAATGACCAGTTGAGGTCTGTTTTTACGGTTGAGGAGATTTCTGAAGGGATGCTTCACTTCTTTAGCAGCGCGACTTGCCTCGAGAATCTCAAGGAATTCTGGATCGACATTCTCAATACCCCGGATCCTTTTCAGAACTTTTTTTCCTTGCTCCAACTTCCCTCGTTGGATCAAACTGTTTGGAGTGTCTGTTACAATGATAGCCCCCAATGTTAGCAAGAGTGATGGAATGCCAGCCAAACCCAGCGATACCCTCCATCCATATCCCCCTTTAATCCTGCATGTGGTAGCTCAAACATTGTAGTTGGGAACTTGGAGAGAAACCGAAATACAAAATTGTAGTTGGGAACTTCAAGAGAAATCGAAATACAAAAAATTTGGTTAGGAACTTGGGATTCCTATTAGGCCCCACCCTCAGATACATATCGATTCAAATTAAATTCTTGGGTGTGACTATAATACTGGTAATTCACAACTGTTATATCCCATGTACATTAATTAATATCAGACTATAGAGTATAAATCGTTTTCTACCTTCATGAACTAGTAATACCACGTGACGGTGATACAATTACAAACAAAAGTTTATTGGGGAGATAGGCTGGCTTACTTGGCAGTTCCATAATTGATAAGTTGTGCTACAAGAATGCCAATGGTGACCATCAGCTGGAAGAGCAAGTTAAGTGCTCCACGAATTCTTGTGGGTGCAATCTCCGAAAGGAAAAGTGGTACGGCCTGTTATGGTTGAAGAAAATCGCAACATGATCAAATTATTTATCCATGAGTTAACCAATCATTAATTAGTATTTACCTGGTTAAGTAATTATGTATTTACCTGGTTAGCAAAACCAACTCCGCAACCAAGTAAGAGCCTCCCAATAATGAGCATGATAAGGTTCTTAGCTGCAGCATTAAAAATAGTTCCGGCTATGAAGAAAAACCCGGCCATCAACATGGTCATCCTTCTGCCTAGAACTCTGGTTGTGTACGACGCGAAGAAGGTTGCTGTCAATGCAGCAAGGTACAATGAAGACGTGAACAATTGCAGACCTTGATTGTCATATTTACAGTAATTACTCTCAAGTCCTGGAATTTGCTGCTTCCTATATACAACCGGGAAGAATTCCTTTAGGAAGTCGGGCATTGATGTAACACCACCTGCATCGATTGGTACATCAAATTTAAAATTAATATGTACAACAAATTTAATTTTTGATTCATGAAACAAAACAAAATTTTGTGCATATATACATGACATGTTGTAGGTTTTATACGAGTACCTGAAATGCCAATATCATAACCAAACATTAGGCCTCCGCTAGCTGCCAATATGCAAGAAATGACCACAATAGGCGTGACCTTTCCTTCAAAATCTTCGCCGCCTGTCAGCCCCCCGAATCCCCCCGCCATGATTCCTACCCTGTTTTTCTTCTTCTTATGCTTTGCTTAGTTATACCTGATTAATTCTTGAACCTAATTATGTTACAAGACGATGCGGCCGACCGGAGTAGAGAGAAAGGAGAGAGTAGCTGGTGAAAATGCATATGTGTGCGTGCGTGAGGGGTTTATATATTAGACGACATCAAGGTAACAGATCGAGATTGAAAGACGTAGAAAATGGATGAATTAGTAAGTGCCATGGTCAACAGCTTTTCCTGTGGCGCGACCTGCGGTTTGTGTTCATCCTTGTTGCTTGGTTAGTCATGAAGGGTACGAGAAGTTAGTTGCACCACAGTTGATTAAGTCGTTTAGAGTTATGTTAGAAGCACCACGTTTTCCAACCAGATTCTTTAGCGAGCTCAACACATCATGTGGCCTTCAATTTATCAAATAACAGCTTGTCATATAATAATCAAATTAATATGTAGAGAGTACATAAATTTCCACGACAAGGGTTACATTGTGCATCTGTACTAGTCAGAAAATTGCATCTGATTCCTGGTTAATTATACTAATTAATTGAATATGCAACGATAAATACAAGTGTAATTTTAAAAGAGTATTGGTAGGGGATCACATTCTTGTAGCAAGTAATGCCAGTAGTTGTCTCTTGGATTATGTTATTTTTAGGTTGGCTCGGCCTGTAGTATTTGAACCTATTGTATTATTTCGTTTTAGTCTCTAGTTACACAGTTGGGGACTAAAGATTGGTCCTAAATTCAATAATCAATATTTTAATTATTTTTATAAACAAACGATATTATTTACAATTATAAAAACGATATTATCTATACTAAAGGGGTCAAAGAGTGGGCTAAGCCTTATAATGATTTAGCAACAATTTGGTTCAAATTCGTCTTTAACTAAAATTAAATCTAACACCTCTCACTTACAAATGAAAATGAATACCACTATTTTTAAGTTAACATTTAAACGGATATCAACATAGAAATTTTGGCCGAAGTGTATAGCACGCACTAAAGGCTGCATTTAATACTTTTCTGTTGGGAAACAAAATATGGTTTTTATCACAAGTAGTCCCTGAAATTGACTTATACCATCAAGATGGTCCCTAAAAATAAAAGTCAATCAATATAGTCCCTGAATATGGGTGTCGGAAATCAATGTGGTCCTTTTGTTAGAATTCAGTCAAAATTTCTATTAGTATGTTGATTTGACACATGTAGACCCCACAAATATTGCAACATGGATAAGTTATTAAAAACTTTATAAAAATTTAATTTAAAATCATTTAAAACTAAGTTCAAAATGATTAAATAAAAAATTAAAAGTTGTTGGACAAAAACAATTAAAGCTGCTACTTTCACGATGAGGATGACTCAATTCATGCAAGGACAGAGAGAGCCATGGGCAAAAGAGATCATATACAATGACCGAGTCGAGGACGTCATCCAAGCTTGTCCAAAAAATTATTCGTTCTTAGGTTGTCTCGCTGTCTCAAAATTGGGATCAGGGGTTGCGATGGGGGACTGGTGGTTATTGGCTTGGTGTCGGTCGGAGGTTGGGTTGAACGGAAACGGGTTGAGGTGGGTAGGTGCAGTCACAGTGAGGAGGGAAGGGGTCGATGATTCAACGGTGAGGGGGAAGGATTGACAACAACGATGTCAGGGTGGGGTGCGGGTGGGGAAGATGGTGGCTTGTGGTGGGAAAGATGGCAAGAGAATTGGCAGATGATAAGGATTGAGAATTAAAGTTGCACCTAATTGTTTAATTTAATTAGATGAGGCTTGAGGATTAAAGATGCATCTAATTTTTTTGTTGAATAGCTTTTAATTTTTTTTAATTTAATCATATTTTGAATTTAGTTTTAGTGATTTTAAATTAATATTTAAAAACTTTTTAATAATTTATTCATGTGGCAATATTTAATAGACTTATGGGTCCATATATATGCCAAATCAACATACTAACATAAATTTTGACGGAATTCTAACGGGAGTACCATATTGATTTGCACCAATCATTCTCAAGAACTACATTGATTGATTTTCATTTTCAATCAAAACTGACAGTGGAGAAGCATTTCCAAGCTTTCGTTTGAGGAGAAGCATTTCCAAACTTTCGTTTGAGGAGAAACATTTCCAAGCTTTCCAAGCTTTTTTTGGTTGCCATTGAAAAACCCCAGTGGAGTTAATAGGAGGAAAAACTGACAATGGAGGAGAAGCATTTCCAAGCTTTCGTTTGAGGAGCGACACATGAAAGACTTGGTGGATTTTGGAGTCTGTAGGCCAAAGAAGTCGATATGTTACGGAACCTATGCGCTGAGTTACCTGAAAAGGTCCATAGAACTTGGATGCTAGATTGATTTTTGTTCTTGCAGCCACTGAGTGTTGGCGGTATGGATGAAGCTTAAGGTAAACCCAATCACCAATGTTAAAATCCCGTTCAGTTCTCTTGTTATCGTATACTTGTCTCATTCTATTCTGAGCAAGCTGTATATTTGTTCTCAGAAGGCAGATCAATTTGTCTTTATCTTGGAGAGCAGCATCCACTGATTGTACCACCGTGGAACCGGGCATATACATGTGAATTGTCAGTGGTTTAACGCCGTAAACAACATGATAAGGAGATATTTGGACGGCAGATTGAAATCTTGGATTATACCACCATTCGGAGGAGTAACATTGAAGGTAATGTTCCAAGGTGCGGTTGAGTACTTCTGTTTGGCCATTCGTTTGAGGGTGGTAAGCTGAACTTGGGCAAAGTTTGCTACCTTGGAGTTTAAAGAACTCTTGCCAAAAGTTGCTGATGAAAATTAGGTCATGGTCAGAAACAGTCGACTTAGGCAGTCCATGGAGGCGAAAAAACTTCCTTGATGAAAGTATCAACTATGGAGGCAGCTAAGTATGGGTGCTTAAGTGGGATAAAGTGGCCATACTTCGATAGGCGATCGACGACAACTAGGATCACGGTGTACCCGTTGGAGGGGGGAAGTCCTCCCACAAAATCCATAGTTATGTCCTGCCAGAAGCCGGTGGGGATGGACAGGGGCTGCAGCAACCCAGGAGGATGTATATTCTCGATGTTTTGGCTCTGACATTCCGTGCATTCAACCACAAATTGTTTTGTTTCTTTCCGAATTTCGGGCCATAAAAAATTTCGGGAGAGTCTTTTAATATGTGGAGAGTATATTATTTTCCACGACAAGGGTTACATTATGCATCTGTACTAGTCATAAACTTGCATCTGATTCCTGGTTAATCAAACTAATTAATTGAATATGCAACAATAAATACAAGTGTAATTTTAAAAGAGTATTGGTAGGGGATCACATTCTTGTAGCAAGTAATGCCAGTATAGTCTCTTGGATTATGTTATTTTTAGGTTGGCTCGGCCTGTAGTATTTGAACCTATCGTAGTATTTCATTTTAGTCTCTGGTTACACAGTTGGGGACTGAAGATTGGTCCTAAATTCAATAATAAATATTTTAATTATTTGTATAAACAAACGATATTATTTACAATTATAAAATGATATTATTTATACTAAAGGGGTCAAAGAGTGGGTTAAGTCTCACAATGATTTAGCAATAATGTGGTTCAAATTCGTTTTTAGCTAAAATCGAATCTAATACCTCTCACTTACAAATGAAAATGAATACCATTATTTTTAAGTTAACATTTAATACTTTTTTGTTGGCTGAAGTGTATAGCACGCACTAAAGGCTACATTTAATACATTTTTGTTGGGAAACAAAATAGAGTTTTTACCACAAGTAGTCCTTGAAATTGACATATACCATCAAAATGGTTCTTGAAAATAAAAATCAATCAATGTAGTCCTTGAATATGGATGTTGGAAATCAATGTGGTCCTTCTGTTAAAATTCCGTCAAAATTCCGTCAAAATTTATGTTAGTATGCTGATTTGCACATATATAGATGCCACAAATATTGCCACATGGATAAGTTATTAAAAACTTTATAAAAATTTAATTTAAAATCATTTAAAACTAAGTTCAAAATGATTAAATAAAAACTTAAAAGTTGAACAAAAACAGTTAAAGCTGTTACTTTCACAATGAGGAAGACTCAATTCGTGCAAGGACAGAGAGAGCCCCAGATGTCACATCCCGGCCCGGGGCGTACCACTTCCCGGGCCCGCTCCACCACCGTAGCACGATATTGTCCGCTTTGGGCTTACCATTCCCTCACGGTTTTGTTTTTGGGAACTCACGAGCAAGTTCCCAGTGGGTCACCCATCCAGTGATCCTTAAATGTATATTCTCATCCCTACCTAGCACGATGCCTTTTGGGAGCTCACTGGCTTCGGGTTCCGTAGGAACTCCGAAGTTAAGCGAGAAGGAGGCCAGAGCACTCCCAGGATGGGTGACCCACTGGGAAGTTGCTCGTGAGTTCCCAAAAACAAAACTGTGAGGGAATGGTAAGCCCAAAGCGGACAATATCGTGCTACGGTGGTGGAGCGGGCCCGGGAAGTGACACCAGAGGAGATCATATGCAATGACCGAGCCAAGGACTTCATCGAAGCTTGTCTAAAAAATTCTTCATTCTTAGGTTGTCTCGCTGTCTCAAAATTGGGATCGGGGGTTGCGATGAGGGCTGGTGGTTGTTGGCTTGGTGTCGGTCGAAGTTTGGGTTGAGGTGGGTTGGTGCGGTCACGGTGAGGAGGGAAAGGATCGACGATTCAACGGTGAGGGGAAAAGATTGACAACAACGATGTCAGGGGTGGGGTGCGGGTGGGGAAGATGGTGGCTTGGGGTGGGAAAGATGGCAAGAGAATTGGCAAATGATGAGAATTGAGAATTAAAGCTGCACCTAATTGTTTAATTTAATTAAATGAGGCTTGAGGATTAAAGATGCACATAATTTTTTTTTGTTGAATAGCTCTTAATTTTTTAATTTAATCATATTTTGAATTTAGTTTTAGTGATTTTAAATTAATTTTTATAAAGTTTTTAATAATTTATTCATGTGGCAATATTTAATAGACTTGTGGGTCCATATATGTGCCAAATAAGCATACTAACATAAATTTTGACGAAATTCTAACGAAAGGATCACATTGATTTGCAACAATTATTTTCAGGAACTATATTGATTGAATTTTATTTTCAAGGATCATCTTGATAGTTTGCGTCAATTTCAATCATGTGATAAAAAAAAAACCCAACAAAATATGTGTTTTCATACTGTCAACTTTTGATGTCTTACATAGCAAGGTTTATTTGTCAAAAGTCAAAAGGAGTGTCGGGTTTTCTAAGTCAATCAGAAAGTAATGTAAACTTGTCTTTGCAAGCTTTAGTTTTCCTTTTAGTTGAACACTGACACAATGACATGTTGTTTTGCTCAATTTTGTATTGCTTTTCTGTTACGTTTGTAATTGAGAAAGGAAATGGATTCTCTCCTGAGCATATGCTCAGGATCCAGCTGAGCAGGACACGATGACCGTTGGATGAAAATCCAACGGCTACAATTATTATAACTTTAAAGGGACCCCCCTGTTTGTAGCCGTTGGATTTTCATCCAACGGTCCTCGTGTCCTGCTCAGCAGGATCCTGAGCATATGCTCAGGAGAGAATCCATTTCCATTGAGAAATTGCATTCTCGAGAGACGGAAGTGATAACAGTACCTATGAGGGCCACTAGTACTACGGTCTAGTGGTATTCCTCCTCACTGATTACTGAAAGGTCTTAGGTTCAACTCTCGCCAAAGGCGACACCCATTCCCCTTAGTGTAGATATTATCGATTTCTTCAAAAAAAAAAACAAAAAAAAAAAAAAACAGTACCTATGAGTCTGTACTTTTCAAATAATAATGTTATTCTTATCATATTTTTATACTATATTTATATATCATCTTACGTGCTATTTGATGTGGACAGATACATCATTTAAATTAATCACAATTTAATTTAAATTAAAAACCATTTAATAAATCAATAATTAAAAAAGAAACTGGAATTAAATGGTTATTGTGATATAGGAGGAATCTTTTGTTTCTTCTCCCGTTTCTTCTTCCAGTTCTTTCACGCCATATTTTTTTTTCTTCAGCCGCCTCACCATTGATGGAAGCAGACGAAGTAATGGAGCTATACGATTCTTTCTGGTTTGAGCTCTAGATCTTCAAGAAACAACCAGTTTCATCGAACCCATCAAATTTCAAAGAACACCCAGATCATGAAATCGAAGAAAACTCATCAAAACCAGAGTTTTAAAGGATTCCAACCAGGCACACCAGGTCCATGAGCGACGAGTTGAGCTTCAATATGAGCACTTTCTCGCTGGACTCTGTCCTCCACAGACCGAAGCTCTCCACAATTCTTTCCAGAAAAGAAGCCAGGGAAATCGAAAATTGAAAACCCGAAGCAGATATATTCAGAAGAAGAACCACAGAAGAAAGTTGAAAGGAGAAGAAGAAGAAAGAAGAAGAGTGAGAGCAAGAGCTTGACGAACCTTCAGTTTGAAGAGCTAAAGGGGTTTATAGATCTTGGTTTTGTTTTCTCAGAGGAAGATAAAGATTCAAACTTGGTTTCAATCATTCCTAGGCTGCAAAGATTGGGAAAGAATGATGATAGCAGAGATGAGAGTTTTGATGAGTCTGCAATTACAAGGCCGTACCTTTCTGAAGCTTGGGAAGACGACATCAGATTAATTTAAATGACTTTTAAATTATTGGTTTATTAAATGATTTTTAATTTAAATTAAATTCTGATTAATTTAAATGATGTGACTGTACACATCAGATGCCACATAATATAGTATATAAATATGGTATAAAAATATGGTAAGAATAACATTACTGTTTTTAAAAACTTCATCACAAACCATTGAACGTGGTTTCTTTGCAGCACTGGTATTGTCAACAGGGGATTTGGATCCTCTCCAAGGCAACGGGTCGGATCCTCCTGATCAGTGTTCGTGGACCGTTAGATTTTTATCTAACGACAACAATTATTATAATTTTTAAAGGGTCCCCTGTTTGTAGCCGTTGGATAAAAATCCAACGGTCCACAAACACTAATCAGGAGGATCCGACCAGTTGCCTCGAAGAGGATCCAAATCCATCAACAAGGGTGATGTACACGAAATTTTATATATACTAAAACTCAGTTCAGCAGGTTTACTGTTTTTAAGTACAGTAAAATGACTGAATTGCCTCCGTCTTTTGCATTCCTCTTCGTTGTGTTTTTCAGTCTCAACAGTAAAATGATTATGTTGGCCTTATTGGATACGTGTTGGCCATCTGTTATTCCATTCTTCAGCTGTCGTTGGCTCCTTTTGACAGCGAGTACTGCCGACCGCTCCTCCACCGCTGCTGTGTTTACCCTCTCTCTTCCTTCCTCTTACTCAATCCACTACTGCTTTGATTCATATGTTGTTCTGTTAACCAAAAAGCCAGAGCCTGTTTCTCGAACTCTCTCCTACGGCGGAACCACCGCCATCATCAGGTGCGGCAGCTCCTTTTTGAATCTGAGTATTTATGTACCTTAAAAAATTAGGGGGAAAAAGTGGGTCTTTCCTTTTTACTACTTCCCTTTGATCTCTGCAAAAGCAAACTGAAGTTTTGATATTTTATTTATATCGGTGATGATTTTCTGGTAATTTAGCTTGTTAGATTCACACTCAATTTTCCTCAGAAGTCGAATCTGCAACCACGATGTCCATGGGAAACAGGGAGTCTGATCGGGGAAGTTCTTGAGCCAATTTAGGGAAATTGAGATCGGTAGAAGCACCTTTGAGGTCTATAGCTGCTGCATCCTATGCTCGAGCTGCCATTTCAGTTGTTGGGTATGACTAATTTCTTTCCTTTCTGGCCAATTTTCGACACCCAAAGTTGTTATCTTTCAATTTCCCACATGGCTCTTCTGGTTCCTCGATTCCCTTCACTCCTCCTTTCCCCATTCCTACTCCTCCACTATCCTCTTTCTTTATTCTTCTTATTTCTTCTCTTTAATTTTTAATATTTTTTTCTATAAAGCTTTTGAAAATATTTTGGCTTAGGATTTTGTTTGTTTTGTGTGATTGTTATGCACTGTTATGGACAATATGTGATTGTACGTATCAGGAAATGCACTGTTATGGACAAAGTAATCGTCAAACAGCTCTTCGCCCCGTCGTTGCCTGCTTCTATCAAGGTTTCTTGAACGGTTGGGCCTGCATATCTGAGCAACAGTCTGGATGACTCGACGGGAATGTGAGGCTCTGGCCATTCTTGTTTCGTCATCTCTCCTTCTACGTTCCTCATCCTCTTCCATCTCATTTTCGGCTATCTGAAGGTTGAACATTCCTTCAGATTGGTTAAACAATTCTTCCTCTTACTAATCGATTTCCCACATCATTGAAGAAGACATTGTAATGGTGAAGAAGAAGCAGAAACTATGAATAATGAGATAGAGATGTTGAGAAAATTTGTGTGAGATTTGTGAGGATGGATGGTGGATTATATAGGCGATTCAGAAAGGATTGGATTGTAGATAGTGCCACGTGGCATGCCGTCATTCGTTAAAAATTTGATCGAAATCTATCCTCAAAGATTCTGAAAAGATAATGACACGTGGCACGATCGTATTGGATAAAAATCTTATCGAAATCGATCTCCAATAATTATCTTTTCGGATAATGACACGTGGCGCAATTTTGAACGAGTTAAAATCTGATTGAAATCTATCGTCAAAGATTCTCAAAAGATAACGACACGTGGCACGATGACATTGGATAAAAATCTTATCGAAATCTATCGCTAAATAATTGTTTTTTTTATAAAATGACACGTGGCGCAACGAGAACGATTTAAAAAATCTTATCTGAAATTACAAATAATTTTATTTTGTATTATTTAAACAAACAAAAAAAACTAATATTTTATTGTCTATTGCCAGGGGAGGGCTCCAAGGGTGGAGATGCAAATGGCAGTTACTGTTCATTAATGGCAGTTACTATTCATTAAAGGCAGTTACTGTTCAAAATGGTGGATTGCCAGGGAGAGGGCTCCATGGGTGGAGTTGCTCTAATTGAAGCAATTCATGTCATGACTGGATCACTATTTCACCTATCGCCAATGAAAATTATTGTCGACGATAGGCATTGAAAAATCCATATGTTTTTATCTGCAAAACATTCAGATATGGTGTATCTTAATAACTTTCTCATGACCGCCAAAGAAAATTACTGTATCGACTAGGCATTGAAAACTGCCATTATTTATAAGATGTTATTATCTGCAAAAACATTCACATATGGTGTATCTTAATAACTTTCTCATGCTATTTTATTTGATTCTATAATCAAAATTTTGTAGTTTTTAGATTTTGTGGATCTTAGTAAATTAGGTAGTACGAAGAGTTGAATATCAGAGTGCGCCACGAACAAACAAACAAACTGAATATAAAACTTTATTAAATGGAATTGCTAAGAAGGCTACATAAACCGAAGAGACTACATCTTGACTGACTTATAATTCTACGAGCTGCAAAGCATCATATATATAGAGAACTAACCTAACCCTAATAAGCAAGAAAACGAAACCCTAATACTAACGGGCTAAACCCAAATTCAAACAATAGAATAATCCTAAATTCCAACACCCCATTGTCAAACTCATGGCTGTACACGTCATGAGTTTGCCAACAAGCATATGTAGATGCAAGCTCTGTTAGGCAAACACGACAAGACAAGCTCTGTTAGGCAGACACGACAAGGCAAGCGGGCAAGCAATCAAGTGAGCAAACGAACAATCCAGGCTTCAATCAACAAGGCCCAACCAATGGCCTTCAAACAAATCATAATAGCCCAACAGATTGTGAGCTCCATACTTTTTTCTTTTTTTCCTTTTTTCCTGTTTTCTTTTTCTATTTTTTTTCTTTCTTTTCCTTCTTCTTTCTTTTTCTATGCGAACAAGTGCAAACAACGACGGCGAGACTTTTGGTTGCAGATGGCAGGTGGTGGTGACATCGTTCGATGGCGATGGCATTCTGTTGCAGCGGTTGTTCCAGTGGGTTCGACATTCTGGTGCAGTGGTTATTCGAGTGGGTTCAAAACTGCAGTAGAGTACAGGGCGATGATAAACTCGATCTGAGTTTGTGGTTCTCCGGTCGAGCAGGAGCAGTGGTGGGGCAAACGGGTTCAAGGGTTCCGGTGGGCTTGGTGGCGGGTTTGATGCAGGTTTGGCGGCGTGACAGGGTTAGGTCCAAGGCGGCGGGAGGTTCATCAAATCCGACGCGGCGCGCAGACAGCGACTTCAAGTGCGGGTGCGGGTCATCAGGTGTTTCAGATTGGGTGCAGGGTGGCGAGGTGGTGCGTGTCTAGACGAAGCAGCAGTGGTGGATGGTTCAAACAACGGGTGCACAACGATGATCTCAATCAAGCAGAGACTGATTTTAGCGAGTTTGCAATAGCAGGTTCAAATGGGTCTAGGATGTGCATAGCGACGACTTCAAATTTTTTTTTTTTAACTACGAAACCCTAACCTAGGGCACAACGAGAAAACAAATCACAACGAAGAAGATGACAAGACAAACAAGCTAGCTACCAAGAATAGATTTAACCTCGGAAGATCAAACCTGCTCTGATACCAAGTTGAATATCAGAGTGCGCCACGAACAAACAAACAAATTGAATATAAAACTTTATTTAATGGAATTGCTAAGAAGGCTACATGAACCAAAGAGACTACATCTTGACACTACTACAATATATGCTATCACCATCGGAGCAAAAACCGACGAGAAATCCGATTTCTGTCAGAATTTTGGCAAAAATCCGACATAAAACAATGTAATGTCGCATTTTCAAAGCGACACTATTGCTAGCGTCACGAAAGGTCTTTAGCGTCGGTTTCTTGGCTTAAACCGCCACTAAACAGCGTCGCTTTAAAGCGACACTAAAATTCACGTCGGTTTAAAGCGACGTATACGTACACGTTACGTCACTTTAAGGCGACGTTCATTAGCAATTTAATTGTAAAATATCCATCCTACTGTCGCTTTTAAATGACGCTGAAATAATATTAAATCAATTTAATATCCCATAAACCGACGTCAAATAACAATTAAATAAATAAAATATGCAAACTAATAACGGTCTTAACCGACACCACCTTTGTTAATAATAATAAAAAAAACGGACAAACTGCATTCGTCTTCAATTCATTGTAACAGAAAATTTTTATATAATTATATTAATAAATTCCAAGGCCAAAATAAACATTAATGAAAATAATTAACAAGAAAAATAGTGCCAAAATACACAAATATTGTACATACATTAAGGAAAATAATTAACAATAAAAATACTGTCAAAATACACAAATATTGTACATCTAACGTTCCGCTTAATATACAAAAACTCATCCGTCATAACAACTACTAAATCCGACATTACAAACATAACATAAAAAAACAAAAAAGATAGAACGATTAAAGTGTCATATTTAACCGACAAGAAAGCGAACCAAATAAACTACTGAACCGAATCTGCGCCTGAACGTGGCACATATCCTTCTCGTCCTTGAGGTCCTATATTTGATGCCAACATCCTCGACAAGTCCACATCAGATCCAACGCCCGCAAGCATTTCAGCAAACCCCCCAGCTGGAAATTCAGGACAAAGAGCAGCCATCTCGGGTCGATATACTGGCACTTGATAAGTCGGCTCCTGCATGTAAGGCATGGGAGGCTGCTGCATGTATGGCATAGGCGGCTGCTGCATGTATGTCGTGGGCTGCATAGGCATCGGATACATAGGATACGGAGGTTGCTGATTATGGCCAGCATACGGATATGCAGGGGGTGGCTGACTTTGACCCGACTGTTGAGGGGGAGGAGGCTGACTCTGGCCTGATTGTTGGGTTCCCAGGCTATACGGTGGTTGTGGTTGTGGCTGAAATCTTTGGAAAAGCCACGCAAACATCTGACTTTGCTTGTTCTCTAGGTCCGAAATCCGTTTATTGTTATTTTCGTCCCTCAATTTCAACTCATTATTTTGAGTCATCAACAATGCCATTGCACTGTTAGATGACCTCTTGGAGGAAATTGATGTAGAAGATGAAGAAGACGCATAGGACACCATATCAGGAGTCACCCCATGACCATATCCTCTGACTCTATTATACCTCTCAGGACCCATTGTATCAACATACACTTGGGTCTTAAGATCTTCATTATCCTCATGCCCCGACTGAATCAAAGTTTGCAGATTGCTCTCCATTGTTGCCTTGCATTACAATTTTTAAAAATAAAAATTCAATCGTAAAACAGAAAAATAAGCTATAGATAATACAAATTAATAACAATGAAATACTAACACAGTAAAATAAATTATCCCTTTACGCTCCGATTCTTCATCAATCCAAGTTTCATTTTTTCGTGTATGACATTCACAAAAAAAGGTTACAGGATCGGCTTCTTTCCCATGCTTCTTCCGCTTTACCAAAAATAAAATTTCACACAAATAATTTTAGGCAAACCTCATTAAAATTAAAATTTATAACAACTATAGAATATTTTAAATAACATTTCTTCAAATTGTACAATCCATACATATTCTTGCCGCTTTCTTGCAAAAGATTTTGTACCAGTAGTATGGTTCATTGTTTTCCTTTGCCGATTAATCTTGTTTTTTTCAGCAACCTCCTGAAAATAAAAATAAAAAAATTATTACACAAATTTATAGTTATAACGAAATAAACTACATCGATTACCTTTGTTTTATCTCCACTCCAGTATGCCAACAAATTACCCCACTGGGTAGGATTCACATCAGGAGGAGGCTGGCGACGCTCCTCTGCTGCTCTCTCGGTATAATACTTTTTTTTTAACTTATTTCTAAACTCTTTATGTGCATGCTCAGCAACCTTAAGCGTCATAAAGCGGATCAAAGGCATTTTTGGTATATCTGCATCTTCAAAAACAATATTTCCCTACATCCATAAAAAAAAAAAAAAAAATCAACCAAGTCAAATATTATAACAATCATTGAATTATTCTTTTATTTTCTAATAAAAATAAAAATATCTATACCTTAATTCTATTCCAGAAAGCTTCCTTATCTACATCCTTAATCTTACGCCAATGCTTCGCCAATGGGAGATTTCTGTGGTCTCTAACCTCCGATGCCACATATTTTGAAAATGCACTAGAATTATCACTAACGCATTTTCCGGACATATCAAACGAACAAAGCTGTTTTGTCCATTTGGGAACTAAGGGTCCTCGCCTCCGTTGAGATGTTCCTTGTTCATACAAAAACCACAATTAAAACACACCAAAAAAGTAGGAAACAAATGTAAATTTTCAGTTTATAAGAATAATAGAAGATTAAACACACAAAAAAAAACGAAACTAATAATAATATGGAAAAATAACCAGCTTCGACCTCCTCCTCTTCCACATGAAGTTCCTCATAACGTTGATGATCACTACTACTATCCATAGCAAAAGTAAAGGAATCACGGAAGAAATGCGGAATACAGAAGATGGAGAATGAGAGGGAGTGAAATGAGGGAGTGAAGGGAGTGAAATGAGAGAGTGAAATGAGAGAATGAAAAGGAAACACACGGAAATAGGTCGTAGAAGCTTAAATATGCAAAAAAACTTAGCGTCGAAATATGCAAACATTACGTCGCTTCAAACCGACACAACCTCTGACACACTTTTGACTGCAAGGATACTGGCGTCGAAATAGGGTCATATTGCGTCGCTTAAAACCGACGTTAGTCTGACAGATTTGCCTAGCGTCGAAATAGAAGACAATTGCGTCGATTTGAACCGACGTTCTTCTGACAGACAGTCATTGCAGTGGCCTCGGAATTGGACGTGCAAATGAACCGAGGCATCGAAATAATAAATGCTTGCGTCGAAATAATAAGTGGTTGCGTCGGTTTAAATCGATGCATTAAACGAGGCGTCGAAATAATAAGTGGTTGCGTCGAAATAATAAGTAGTGGCGTCGGTTCAAACCGACGCCACTACTTATTATTTTGATGCAACCATTTATTATTTCGATGCCTCGGTTCATTCGCACGTCCAATTCCACCCTAATTCTTCCAATCCATTTCCCCGTGCAAAAAAAACCGGGAAAATTCCCGCCCAACATAAAAAAAAATGGAAACGCAGGAGAACAAAAAAAAGTTTAACCCAAAATTAAAAAATAAGCAGTTATGTTATTTCATATAATATTTTAATATATAAAATTTAACTTATACATAATACTTAATAAAAACAGAAATATAATTTTAGGATCATTTTGATATAGATGCCTTAAATTTGAATTTTTTTAATCAAACATCTATAACTTTGAAACTTTTGATCAAACATTCTTCTGTTAATTTTTAATTAAAAATTTGATTTTTATTGTAAATAATTGACCAACTAGTTCATAAAATAATATGATAAATATTCTAAAATCACCACAAACATCCTATCTTATCTTATCATAATTCGTTTAAAATGAATTTTTCTTATGCAAATAATTTGTTGTATTAAATTATAAAAACATATAAACATCATATTAACATACAATTATGAAATATAACATGCACAAATATTAAATATAACGTACCAATTTGTATTAATCTGGGTATAACACAAGATTTTGTGATATCCACTAGTGTAAATATTTATTCATATAGGGTGAAGGAGTGTACATATAAAAAATCATCAAAATCGGAGTTAAAATAACCGTTAAATCGTGATTTTTCGTTCATAACCGTCGAATAAGTTTTTCCCGTTACTTTGTCTCAGAATTTTTTTTTTTTGCAATTTTTGGCGTATGCGATCTCGAATTATATACAAACATGTTTGACGGTTCGATCGTTGAAATTAGTTTCGTAGAATTCGTATTCCATCAAAACGATAGATTCACTAACACTTAAAGAGTTTATTCAACATTTCATTAAGTATAACACAAGATTTTGTGATATCCACTAGTGTAAATATTTCAAATTGAAGATCGCATTCATTCACTGTATTCATATAGGGTGAAAGAGTGTACATATAAAAAATCATCAAAATCGGAGTTAAAATAGCCGTTAAATCGTAATTTTTCGTTAATAACCGTTGAATAAGTTTTTCCCGTTACTTTGTCTCAGAATGTTTTTTTTGCAATTTTTGGCGTATGCGATCTCGAATTATATACAAACATGTTTGATGGTTTGATCGTTGAAATTAGTTTCGTAGAATTCGTATTCCATCAAAACGATAGATTCACTAACACTTAAAGAATTTATTCAACATTTCATTAAGTATAACACAAGATTTTGTGATATCCACTAGTGTAAATATTTCAAATTGAAGATCGCATTCATTCACTGTATTCATATAGGGTGAAGGAGTGTACATATAAAAAATCATCAAAATCGGAGTTAAAATAACCGTTAAATCGTGATTTTTCGTTAATAACCGTCGAATAAGTTTTTCCCGTTACTTTGTCTCAGAATGTTTTTTTTTTGCAATTTTTGGCGTGCGATCTCGAATTATATACAAACATGTTTGACGGTTCGATCGTTGAAATTAGTTTCGTAGAATTCGTATTCCATCAAAACGATAGATTCACTAACACTTAAAGAGTTTATTCAACATTTCATTAAATATAACACAAGATTTTGTGATATCCACTAGTGTAAATATTTCAAATTGAAGATCGCATTCATTCACTGTATTCATATAGGGTGAAGGAGTGTACATATAAAAAATCATCAAAATCGGAGTTAAAATAACCGTTAAATCGTGATTTTTCGTTAATAACCGTCGAATAAGTTTTTCCCGTTACTTTGTCTCAGACTGTTTTTTATTTGAAATTTTTGGCGTATGCGATCTCGAATTATATACGAACATGTTTGATGGTTCGATCGTTGAAATTAGTTTCTTAGAATTCGTATTCCATCAAAACGATAGATTCACTAACACTTAAAGAGTTTATTCATACTTTCATTAAGTATAATATAAGATTTTGTGGTATCCACTAGTGTAAATATTTCAAATTGAAGATCGATCGTTTTTTACGGGTATAAAATTGTTAAATAAAGGAATTTAATATATATATATATATATATAATTATTATAGTTTTTAGAAGTATAAAATTGTTAAATAAAAAGAAAAATAGTGTAATTAACAACTCAAAAATTTCGTGAATTGTAAATAAGAAAAAAAATCATCCTTTTTTTGCATTAATACATATAATTCACAACAGGTTTTTATCTTGCGTCGAAATAGACTGACATTGCGTCGAAATAGGCTAACATTGCGTCGGATAAAACCGACGTAACATGATAGTCTGTGTCGAAATAAGCTTTCATTGCGTCGAAATAATCTTAGGTTACGTCAGTTAAAACCGACGCCAACATGACAGTCTGTGTAGAAATAAGCTTTCATTGCGTCAAAATAATCTTAGGTTGCGTCGGTTAAAACCGACACCAACTGAATGAAAAAAACAGGGAAAAGTGCCGCCCAAAATATTTCAATTAAACCGACGTCGGTTAAAAGCGACAGGAAACAAGCTAAAAAAAAAAAGTATAACCCAATATTAAAAAAAAAGGTTTAACTTATATATAATACTTAATAAAAAACAGAAATATAATTTTATAATAAGATATCATAACATACGAAATGAAAGATAGTATAATTAATACATAAAATAATTAACATATTTATTCTCCGTCATCATCTGTTAGCTCATCGTCGACATTGACATGATTAACGAACTCGGTAGGCAACGCTAATGATTCAAGAAAAGGAGTCTCTTCCACGCCAACCCTTGTATGAAAATTTTCATTATCAAGAATTCGATCATCCAAGTTTGGTATGGCATAATCATCAATAGCATCACTATCCTCTAGTACGTCAAACAAATCCCTCAGCTGGGTTCGAACAACTACGTGCCAATCTTTTTCAATTGTGTCCTCCACGTAAAATGCTTGTAATGCTTGTGATGCTAGTATGAAAGGATCCTCTTTAAATCCCAATTGATTGAAATTCACCATAGTAAATCCATATTGATCAGTCTTCATTCCTCGTGGACTTTCACTATTAACCCATTCGCACTTAAATAACATCACAGCTCGACCCCTATCTCCTGCCTCAGTAGGACCACAATATTTAACCTCGAACATATCTACAACTCTGCCATAACAATTCACTTGCCCAATTGCTCCAGGAACATTTGCAGGTACAAAGACACCACAATTTTGATTCTTATGCTTATCATCCACAGATTTTATACGAAATCTAAACCCATGAACAATGTGACTTTTATATCTACTCACAACCCTACTAGGATAATTAGCTAGCCAATGCAAGTCTTGAGATATCAACGTGTCATTAGCATGATAGCTTGAATTTATCTGTAATAAGTATGAAGATAAAAATTGACAGAATAACTATAACATGTTATAATTAAAATGCAAAACAATAAATAAATAATGTGATTGTTATATCAACTCACATGTTGCTTGAACCATTCTGGAAATTCTTTCTTGCTTAGCTCCTTAATTTGTCGCATAGTTAACCTTTCTCGACGATGTTTAGTTTTCAAGAATTCCTCATGTTGGCTACACAATTATGTCCAAATTTAGATAATTAATTTTTCAAAGTTAAGAAAATCAATAAAACATTAAGACGTATGATTAAACGTTCTTACCTTCTAAATGGGTTCACTTCATCACAATTATTTAGAATGTATCTATGGCACTGATCAAGAGCATTTAGATCGAGCTCCACATGTTCTCCTGAACCCATATAACATCATTTGGAGTCAAAAATTGATAACCCACCAGACACTCCACGTCCAATACCATCTTCATTTCGGCCTCTACGGGTACGACGAGACTCGACACCTCTAAGATACATGGAACAGAAGGACAAGCACTCATCCACCAAATATGCTTCAGCAATAGAACCTTCAGGACGACCCTTATTACGAACATAGCGCTTCAACGTTTGCAAATACCTATAATTATAAACGAAACACAAACAATTATAATTATAAATTAAAGTTATGACTACAATTGTAAAAAAATTAGAAAAATTTATTAATTACCGTTCAATTGGATACATCCATCTATAGGGAACAGGCCATGCAAGAGCTGCTTCATCTGCCAAGTGAACTGGAAGGTGCACCATTATATCAAAAAATGCAGGAGGAAATATTTTTTCAAGTTGACATAATGTCAAGGCAATTCTTGAACTCAGTTCCTTGAATCCTTCCTCAAACTCCTTCTTACTACACAACTGTCTGAAAATTGCACTCAACTCTAATAATATCATAGTAACAGCTTTAGGAAAAACCGGGCGTATTGCAAGCGGGAGTAACTGCTGCATTAAAACATGGCAATCATGACTTTTCAACCCATGTATTTTTCGTTCATTCACGTGCACACATCGCGATAAATTTGATGAATATCCATCGGGGACCCGAATAGTAGACAACACATTGCAAAATGCAGTTTTTTCTTCTCTTTTCAACGTGAACAAAGCTGGAGGTAGAAATGTTCTATTTCCTTCTCTACGTGGGTGTTGATTGCGTCTTATGTTCAAGACTTCAAGATCTGCACGTGCAGCCAATCCATCTTTAGACTTTTCTATACCTAGCAATGTTCCCACCACACTGTCACATATATTCTTCTTGATATGCATAACATCAAGATTGTGTCTAATCAACATATGCCTCCAATAAGGTAGTTCATAAAAAATAGATTTCTTCTTCCACTGACTGTTACCACTTGTACTGCTCGAAGTTCTTTTTTTGCCTTGCCCAACTGAAGCATTTTTCTTTGGTTTTCCAAAAGTAAATCTCAATGTACAAAGTTCTTCGAGACATTGTAAACCAATCCACTGCCTTGGTGCACTACGATGCTCTCGACGACCATTAAAAGTTGTGGTTTACCTTCGAAACCTATGATTATCTTCAAGAAAGCGTCGATGCCCCATATAACAAATTTTACGACTCGCCGGCAAGTAAATAGATTCTTTATCATGCATGCAATGTGGACATGCTTTATAGCCATGTGTACTCCATCCTGACAACATTCCATAAGCCGGAAAATCACTTATAGTCCATAAGACAGCAGCCTTCATCGTAAAACTTTGGTTGGAATACGCATCATAAGTTGGAGTGCCCACCTCCCACAACTCATTCAACTCGTCAATCAGTGGAGGCATGTATACATCAATCTCTTTACCAGGACTGCGCGGTCCTGGTATTAAAAGAGACAACAACAAATTTGGTTGCTTCATGCACATCCAAGGCGGCAAATTGTAAACAGAAAGTACCACAGGCCATGTGCTATGGTCATTCCTCATTTTTCCAAAAGGATTAAATCCATCACTGGCCAACCCTAATCGGACATTTCGAATTTCTGACGCAAAATCCGAATATAAATTATCCAAATGCTTCCATGCTGGAGAATCTGAAGGATGTCTCATAAACTCATCTTTAGGACATTCAATTGCATGCCACCTCATATGTTCAGCCGTATGCTTCGACATAAAAAATCGTTGCAATCGTGGTTTTAAAGGAAAATACCACATAACCTTAGCTGCGATCTTTTTTCTCGACCTATCCGCTGCGTTGGTAATTTTATATCTTGATTCACCACAAATCGAGCACACGGTCAAATCAGAAGTATCTTTCCAATAGATCATGCAATCATTGGGACATGCATCAATTTTCACATACGTCAGACCCAAGTCATTTATAAGTTTTTTTGCCTTATAACAAGATTCAGGCAAACAATCCCCTTCAGGCAACATTCTTTTAATTAACTCCAGTAAAGTTGTGAAGATCTCGTCTGGCATTCCTGCTAAACACTTGATCTGATACAGTCTGACAACTGCTTCTAATTTCTTAAACTCCTTACACCCTGGCCATAAATCTTGATCTGCCTCTTCAAGCAACCTAAAAAAAGTCTCCACTTATTCTGGACGCCCTTCCCCAATAGACGGTTCAGTAGACGACCCAACACCTTCTTTTGTTAATGGTTGGACAAATACATCATTAAGAAAGTCATGCATGCCAATCACCTCATCTCTTGTTTCTTCTTCTCCAATTGCCACATTTTGCTCTCCAATGTTTTGCTCGCCATGATGTCGCCAGCAAGCATTTTTATAATCTTTATCCATATCATACAATATGAGATGTTCAATAATAGTGTTCCTAACAAAAGTATATCGATTACAACATCTTTTGCAAGGACATCTAAACTTATCAGGATCAACACCATTTGCAACTGCTTGATCCAAAAACAAATTAATTCCAGCTGTATACGCTTCAAAATTTCGGGGTATCGTCAACCAACTCTTGTCCATGTTTTACCAGTTTACGAGGGTAAAATATTACGCTGACACTAAGATGCCTACAATCTTGCAATCCCTATCATGTAGGCATAACTATTAGAATTTTCAATTTCTATCTTTCAACCCTCGAACTCTATCACGATTGCAATCTTTTAATTTTCAACACCTATTATAGTAAAAACAAATTAAAATAACAACAAAAAGTTATCAAAATTATGCTCATCTAATCCATTCTAGTAAATAACAACCAAAAGTTATCAAAATAACAATAAATTAAAATAACAATTATAGTGCAAAAGTTATATTTAATATTGTTAATTTAACATAAATGCTTATTTAAATTATTCATTCCATTTTCTCATAACAATTCAAATTGTAAAAAAAATTAATTTAACATAATATATTCTTATATTACTAAAAATGATAAGTTTATGTTATATTAATATTGTTAATTTAACATAAATGCTTATAAATATTATTCATTTCATTTTCTCATAACCATTCAAATTGCAAAAAAAAATTTATTTAACATAATATATTTTTATATTACTAAATATTATAAGTTTATGTTATATTTAATATTGTTAATTTAACATAAATGCTTATAAATATTATTCATTTCATTTTCTCATAACCATTCAAATTGCAAAAAAAATTAATTTAACATAATATATTTTTATATTACTAAATATTATAAGTTTATGTTATATTTAATATTGTTAATTTAACATAAATGCTTATAAATATTATTCATTCCATTTTCTCATAAAAATTCAAATTGCAAAAAAAAATTATTTAACATAATATATTCTTATATTACTAAATATTATAAGTTTATGTTATATTTAATATTTTTACTTTAACATAAATGCTTATAAATATTATTCATTCCATTTTCTCATAACAATTCAAATTGCAAAAAAAAATTAATTTAACATAATATATTCTTATATTACTAAATATTATAATTTTATGTTCAATTTAATATTTTTAATTTAACATAAATGCTTATAAATATTATTCATTCCATTTTCTCATAACAATTCAAATTATTCTCATCTAATCCATTCCAGTAAATAACAATAAAAAATTATCAAAATAACAACAAATTAAAATAACAATTAGAGTGCAAAAAAAATTAATTTAACATAATATATTCTTATATTACTCAATATTATAAGTTTATGTTATATTTAATATTGTTAATTTCGTTTATAAATGCTTATAAATATTATTCATTCCATTTTCTCATAACAATTCAAATTATTCTCATCTAATCCATTCTAGTAAATAACAAGAAAAAATTATCAAAATAACAACAAATTAAAATAACAATTAGAGTGCAAAAAAATTTAATTTAACATAATATATTCTTAAATTACTCAATATTATAAGTTTATGTTATATTTAATGTTGTTAATTTAACATAAATGCTTATAAATAATATTCATTCCATTTTCTCATAACAATTTAAGTGACAAAATTAATTAATTCGCCTAAATATTAATTAATTTAACAAAAATAGTAGAAAATTATCTAACTACTTAAATTACAATTTTTAAATAAATAAACTTGTGTATTATACAATTTAAAAATTAAAGAATTTAGTGATAGAAACCTGAATTATAGAAGAATTCCGTCGTCGATCAATTCTTTATGTACTCAACCAGCTCAAATAAATTCCCTACAAAAATAAATTGTATGTAAAAATTAAACATAAGAGGAGAAAATAAAAATATTACAAGCAAGAAAAACTTACCTTTGTGAAGAATGAACTTGCAAAAACTCGGGAAGGTGAAAGAGAAGAAGAAATTGCAATGGTGAAAGAGAGAACCAGAAGGCTTCGTAAATCGTAAGAATGAGATAAATGCAAGAGAAGAAGAAGAAAACACGGGGAGGGTATATAAAGACTATCAATCTGCCGCTTACAACCGACACCGGGTTTCAAAATATTTTAAAAAATAAAATATATGTCGCTCAGAACCGACGCAGGATTTAAAATATATAAAAACAACAATTAATGTGCTTCTATATGCGACACCCATACTTTATGTCGCTTAAAAGCGACACTGTTTTATTTAAAGCGACGCCAGTATTTAAAATTATAAAAATGTGTGTCGGTTATAAGCGACATTAACTGTTTACGTCGGTTTAAAAGCAACGCAGGCTTTGTAAATCCGACGTCATATTCAGTGGGTGTCACAAATCTCTTGTGCGCCACTATATTATATTAAACCGACGCAACAACTGACACTATAAGGCCCTTTTTGTAGTAGTGTGACTGACTTATAATTCTACGAGCTACAAAGCACCATATATATAGAGAATTAACCTAACCCTAATAAGCAAGAAAACGAAACCCTAATACTAACGGGCTAAGCCCAAATTCAAACAATAAAATAATTCTAAATTCCATCACGAAGTACTCTTTTGCTTCTTTCATTGAATGTGGGTGAATCATAGTTGCATAAGTAATGATGTAGTTCGCAATTGCTAAAAACATTTGGCTTACTACTCTGTCAGTTGTGCATCTAATCTTCTGTAGGTCGGCATTATTCATGCTATCAAAAAGCTCCATGGTGATCTTCTAGCCATGGATTAGCGGTTTCACTTCATGCATCCGTCCAAGAAATCTGTTGTCAGATAATGCCTGCAACTCGGGCTTTTCCTTTACCTTTAGTACAGCTTATGGATACATTGCAAGACTACCAAGAGAACACATAAAGTTTTATTACACCTCATGCGTTTAATAAATTCTTTTAGCTTTCATTTGTTTGCAATGAAACTTTTACTATCGTTTTACACTCCTACAGAATCTCACTATAGCCCTTTTATCTGATTCTGCAGTCAACCAAAAATATTCATTGAATACATAATGTTTGATGGAGTGACTGATGAAGAGCAACATGCACACCTACTCGGGGCAAAACTTGGAAAATTGCTAGAGACATTTCAAGTGGTGAGTTCTAATCTTTATGTACTTGCATAATAGGAGGAACTTCAATCCCTTTTGTGTGTTTCGTATAATATATATACAAAATAACTTTTGCATTTGTTGTCTCCTTTCCTACAATTCATGAATTAATACCTTTTCATCCAATTGGTATTCTGAGTAAATTCACAACCAGTAATGAAAGCAAAGTAATGAGCTTCTTTCTTTTCTTAACTATGTTTTTTTTCTTTCAGATCATGGAATGCTTTTCTCATGCTGAGATTGTAACCCAATCAATAAGCAAGTGAAACACACAAGTTCTTCATCACATGTTAGTTTTGATCCATTTCTAAAAATCCTATGCGTGGTACAAGAAGAACATCTCTTTAGCAGCAAAGAAGAAAGAAGAGTAAAGTACTGAACAACAATATGAAAAGTTGGGACATAGAAAACAAGATATTTTGTGTATTATAACTATATGGATGTAAATAAGATAATTTTTACGTATGATTTGGTCTCTATAGAACATAGGGATGTGAATAGATTTTGATATGGATGTAAATAAATTTTTACAAGTCCCACACATTTAATGAAGTTTTAAAACCCGCGCATTGCTCGAGCTCTTTTGCTCGTTTAAGCTAAAGCGAGGCCTTGTAATGGCAGAAAAATATTTCTCAAGATTGAGCCAATATCCAACAGTATGGGGAAGAACACTCTCAATAGGGGTGATTTTATCCGAGTCTTACATGTTCTATCCTTTGTTATCCAATGTTTTAAAGAGGGATTCTCAATGTTGGTGGAACGATATTGAGGAAGACATGTTTCAGATCTAACTATGATACGGCCAAGCTTATAATATGTCTGCAATACTGGGATAAATGGACTACCCAAAGTAGGTAGTTATCGCCTGCGAGCTTAATGGGTAGGAGGGAGGCAACATTCCAAGGAACAACGTGTAATATTGTACGTTTGTGCACAAGAGGAAAAGGTATTGAGGCCAGTAAAAGAATAAGTCAAGCCATTAAGGAAGAGGGGAAGGAAGAAATTCTGGTGGATGAAGAGAGGAGAAGAGAGAATAGACAACAGATAACAGAGAAATTGGTTTCTTGCTTGGCAGGTGAGCTTAAGCTCTTACCTTTGCTTAGTTATTGAAGCAGTTTTAACATGTGAAATATAGCATTCATATTAATATTTTTGGTCGCATATAGATCCTTGAAAATTTGGAGGATTTATAAGATTTGGATTTTCGTATGAATTATATCTACTTGTATTAGAACAGCTTTTGACACCTTAGAAATTGTTATGTCATTAAACTCATCCATATGCTATATTAGAAAGCCTAACTTCCTATGGAACAAAAAGGAGAGTCAAATTGGATTAGCCGCAAAAGTGCACAAGTGTCACCCTTTGATCCTTTGTGGCAAATATGAAATCATATTCTAATAAACCTATGCGTACTAGATTCCTAGACACACGGGCAATTTCAGTCAAATGGACCTAACAGTTGACGGATTACCTGCCACATATCGCAAAGAAATGTGGTCGTTCAAGCATTACTCTTAACAGACTCGATCAACTTTGGTGCAACTAACTTCTCGTGAATGCCTGACCAAGCATAAAGAAAGAAATTCAACCGTAGATCATGCCATGGGGAAAGATCCTGACCGTGGTAGTGACTAAATCATCCACTTTCTACGTAGCTCACTCGCTGTTGCCACAAAGTTTTTCAGTATATAAACCCCACAAGCACACGTCTTATTTCAACAAGCTAGTCTCCTCTTCTAGAGTTTCCTTAGATCATCTAATACATAAAAAAAATTCCACATTCATCAAATTCGATACTGTGACATATAGTGCAGCAAAATAAGTTTGAGCACTTAATTAAGAGCCAGAAACCATGGCAGGCGGTGGGTTTGGGGCCGCATCGGGAGGCGGAGACTTTGAAGCAAAGATCACGCCTCTTGTGATCATTTCTTGCATAATGGCCGCTAGCGGAGGCCTCATGTTTGGTTATGATGTTGGTATCTCAGGTACATATACGTGACTCAACAGCTTTCCGTCGCATCCACACATACAATTAACTATTAACGTACGTGTTTTGTAAAAAATTTATTAGATTTCACGTATAATTCTGTTTAATTTGATATATGGATATACAACGCAGGGGGTGTTACATCCATGCCCCATTTCCAGAAGAAATTCTTCCCGGTTGTGTATAAGATGACTCAAGAGCCAGGACTTGAGAGCAACTACTGCAAATATGATAATCAAGGCTTGCAGTTGTTCACATCTTCATTGTACCTGGCTGCTTTAATGTCAACCTTCGTTGCCTCGTACACAACCAGATCACTAGGCCGAAAGCTAACTATGTTTATTGCCGGGATATTTTTCATAATCGGAACAGTTTTTAATGCTGCAGCTATTAACCTTCTCATGCTTATCATAGGGAGGATCTTGCTTGGTTGTGGAGTTGGTTTTGCTAACCAGGTATATAGTATAAATTTGTAATAATCAATTTTTTTTTTTTTTCAATAAACTGCCTGCTACTCAATTGCTAATGCCAGCTGGATTTTCCCGTTAAATGTTTTTGAACACAATACGTTTACTAAGAAATATACGTAACTACAGGCGGTACCGCTTTTCCTTTCGGAGATTGCACCCACAAGAATTCGAGGGGCACTTAACATCCTCTTCCAACTCAATATTACCATTGGCATTCTTTTTGCAAACCTTATCAATTACGGAACTAACAAGTAAGCCGGCCCAATCTTGCTAGCTAATTCAAAAGACAAGATCTGAAGTTCTGAGCCAACAAATTTTAGCGTAGTAATATGTTCCAATCACTTGAAAGAATATACAACTAAGTAATATTTTGTTTACCATACATGCGCAGAATTACGGGAGGATATGGATGGAGGGTATCGCTGGGTTTGGCTGGGATTCCAGCCGGTTTGCTAACCTTGGGGTCGCTCATTGTGGTAGACACTCCTAACAGTTTGATTGAACGAGGCAAGTTGGAGGAAGGAAAAGCAGTTCTTAAAAGGATTCGTGGTGTTGACAATGTGGATCCAGAATTCTTAGAGATTGTTGAGGCAAGTCGGGTGGCTAAAGAAGTGAAGAATCCCTTCCAAAATCTCCTTAAGCGTAGGAACAGGCCACAACTGGTCATTGCAGTTATGATGCAGGTGTTCCAGCAATTCACTGGCATCAACGCAGTCATGTTCTACGCTCCGGTTTTGTTTCAGACATTGGGTTTTAAGAGCGATGCTTCCCTCTACTCAGCTGTTATAACAGGAGCTGTCAACGTGCTATCAACCGTTGTATCAATCTACTTTGTTGACAAAGCTGGTCGCCGCATGCTCTTATTAGAAGCCGGGGTCCAAATGTTCCTTTCTCAAATGGTGGTTGCAATAGTGATGGGACTCAAAGTCCAGGATAACTCTAACAACCTTACCCAAGGCATGGCAATTCTTGTTGTCATTATGGTTTGCAGTTTTGTTGCCTCCTTTGCATGGTCTTGGGGACCTCTCGGGTGGTTGATTCCTAGTGAGACTTTCCCTTTGGAAGCTCGCTCGGCTGGCCAGAGTGTGGCTGTGTGCATCAACATGCTCTTCACCTTTGTTATAGCACAAGCCTTCCTCTCAATGCTTTGCCATATGAAGTTTGGCATCTTCCTGTTCTTTAGTGCTTGGGTCCTTGTCATGACAATCTTTGCAATGTTCTTAATTCCCGAGACCAAGGGTGTCCCGATCGAAGAGATGACAGAAAGAGTCTGGAAGCAACATTGGTTCTGGAAGAGATTCATGGATGACTTTGAAGATGATCCCAAGGGCAAGGCCCATGTTTGAACTATCTCACCTGGCCACCGGTCTCTTCCTCACAGTTTATTACATTTCATGATTTCCTTGAGTTTGAAGCTTAGGATCAACTAATAATTCTTCCTTTACTTCTAGCTAGTTGCCTCACAACGGGAGCTCTCTGAATGCCAAATGCTTTGTTTATGTTTTGAGATGGGCTATTTGCACTTCCGAATAAACTCCTCTTGTACTTCCCTTTTGCTTTCTATTCTTTTGATCTCTTATCCGTTTATTAGTTGTGTTTTAACATGCTAGGTGTAATTTCTGATACAATAATCATCCGTTTATAAACATCACCATTTTCTATGGGATGAGTTAATTAATAAATGGTATGTCAAGGCAATAAAAAGGATCAAATTTAAAGCATTAATAAGATAATCTCTTGGAGGAAGTTGCTCTTTATCACGTCCTACAATGATATAGTCTGCCACATAATCATTGCTAGAATCTTTAATTAGTAAAATCACGTATACAATTAGACCCGGCAGTTTCTGACACAATACAAAAACGACACGAAAATAACGGGTTTCGGGTCAAACACGATAACTTATCGGATCATTATCGGGTGACCCGTTAAGAACCCGTTCTTAACGGGTATACACGCGGGTAACACGTGGGTAACCCGTTTCGACCCGTTAAGAAAAAATTTATTTTGATAATTTTAAAGTTTAATTACTAAAAGATTTATTATAAAATACAATAGCCATATTAATATATACAATATATTCTATATTAAATATATAGTTTTGTATTATTATTCTATATAAGTTTTTAAAAAAAATGTAGTCATTATTTATTTTTATTATGAGAGTTCCTTATTATCATTACTAGGATAAATTTTACTTAACATGTTGTTGTCCAAAATTAAAATAAACTAATAAGGTATTTGTATCGGTAAGAACTAAAAAGACATACATCCAAGTATGAAAAATGTGAAAGAATAAATAAACACTCGTGATTCATCATTATTCCTCCATGAGTAGATAATGGTTACACTTACATTAACGTTTAGATTTTTAAAATCCTCCAAACCTTCACGAATAATGTTTTTTATTTTAGGGCAAAATTAATAATAATTATTGTAGAAGTGTAAAAATGTAAAAAAAATATACAATCACTCATAGTGACAAACTTTACAACTTTCATGAAGGGGTCAGCTTCGAAATCCAACACTATAATTCATAAACCTTAAATTTATATTTAACTGTCGATTGCCATTTACGCTTTATTCTTCTTACTGAATTTCATTTTTTAAATTTTCTTTTTTGAAAACATGATCATCTGGCGAATGTAAGAAGATGAACGGTTCAGATCTTTGATATCACGTTTTGATATTTACGGTTAACTAAAATATGAGTCGATGTCATATAGTTTGTAGAAACTTTATAAACATCAAGCAATATTTTCACTAACCGTAAAACTCTGAATATAATATCAACGATCCAAACCGTTCATCTTCCTGCATCCTCTAATAGATCAAGTTTTCAAAAAACAAAATCTGAAAAAACAAAATTTGATGAGAACAATGAAGCGTAAATGTAAACAACAATCAACGGTTAAATTTTGATCTATGATTTATATGATTATAGTGGCGAATTTCGAAGTTAAGCTCTTCATGAAAGTTGTAAAGCTTGTCATTACGAGCGTTTATATATTTTTTCTCTATTTTTTTACACTTCTACATTAATTAAAAAACTATTAAAGACTTTAGGTAAGTGAAATATACTTAAAAGAAAAATGTGTTTTTATGTTTTGGATGTGACAATATGATCTGTATATACTTATTTAGTTTTATGCTTTTCATTTGATTATTTATTGGTTTAAAATATATTTTCCTTAACGGGTAACGGGTCGGGTCATATTACCTGTTAATATTATCGGGTCGATTTCGGGTCAAGTCATTTTACCCGTTTATTTTAACGGGTATTACACGACACGACCCGTTAAGATATCGGGTATGACAGGAAAACGACACGAATACGGAAAACACGACACGAATGACAGGTCTATATACAATATATTTGCAGAAGTAAGTTTTCTTCTATTGATACGAAGACTGTATACAAGGAGGTTCACTTAACAAAGAAGTAATTTAGCCTACATTCTACATATACGAAAGGAATATAAACTCCTTATACTAAACAACTACAAAAAAAATTTCCTATACTAAGCCAAAACTACCAAGGATACTATCGTTGACTTCTCATTCTTAACACTCTCCCTCAAGTTAGAGAGTGGATGTTGAGAACTCTCAACTTGTGTACAACAGTTGAGAAAGTTTTCTTTCCCAATGCTTTTGTGAATACCATCTGCGAGTTGGTGTGAAGAGGGAACATATTTGGTGACAACTAAATCATCTTGTATATCTTATCTCGAATAAAGTGGCAATATGTCACCATATGTCTAGTTCATTCATGAAAATTGGATTAGTAGCAATATGGAGACCCATTTTATTGTCACAATGTAGTAAGGCCGGTTTTGGATGTAATAAACCCAAATCCCTTAGAAGATATGGAAGCCACGTCAGTTTCACAACAAGTTCTAGTCATGGTTCTATATTAGGCCTCAAAGCCGGCCATGAGGGTGTGCAAGTGGTGCCACCCACAGGGCTCCCAAATTTTTTATTTTAGTTTACCTGTATGTTGCATATATAAATTTAAACATGCAATAAAATAATAAATTGTTCTCTTAGAGCTAGTGTTTTGTGTGTATTATCCGTGAACCACGAACTGGGTTCAAGTCCGCTCAGTGGTGTTTATTTGTGTGTTTTATTTTTAATTATTTTGGTATTTAAAAGCATGGTTTTGTGTTTTATTTTAATTTTTGTTGGTATTTAAAAGCATGATGTTTTGAACCCAAAAACTTAGGGGATGCAAATAGGCACCTAGCCACCACAACAAGATTTTTTTTTTCTTTTACATTATCTGTTTATACATTATCATAAAATTTAAAATGTAAAATAAAACATAGCAACTAAAATGTTAGACTTTCTAAGGACTTTTATTCATTTTTGTTGGTATTTAAAAATAAGGAGTTTCGAACTTAAAAACATAGGGATGCAAATAGGTACCTAAGCACCGGTCCACCACACCAAAATTTGTTTTTATTTATCTCAATTTATACATAATCATAACAATTAAAATGTAAAAGAAAGCATAGCAACGAAAATTCTATAAATTTTAAGGGCCTCCATTAAAGTCCCCAAAATCTCAGGACCGGGATTTACAAGAAGATGTTTTTGTGGCTTAGGCCCTGGGATTTTTTTATCCTCAACATCCTAATCATGTGTGTAAGTTACATAACACGTTATATGGCGTCAAACAAACTCCGTGTACATTATCATCCTTTTACTTTATGTGGATGATAATGTATTGACTAGAAATGATTCTTGGAAATTAAAGATCTTGGTGTTCTTCACTATTTTCTAGGTTTTGAGGTTCATCCCACTTGTGCTGGTATTCATATGTCTCAGACTAAACATGCTCTTAAATTACTTAAGCAGACCAATATGCTATTAAGGGTAAAAATGTAATACAGTTAGTAATATAGTTAGGTAGTTAGTATTTGGTTAAAGTAGTTAGGATTTCTATATAAACAGTATGTGTAATCTTCATTTGATAAATCAATACAAATCCTATTTCTCTCTCTAGATTCTCTCTTGCTTCTCTTTGTCTTCTTCCTCTTCCTCTGTACAAATCCTTTATCCTTTACAATGTAGTTAACATGGTATCAGAGCCACCAGGCTTATGCCATTGATTCTGGTGGTTCCGTATTTTCTTTTAGATTTCTTTTTCTAGTTTTATTTTCTCTTCAGATTTTCTTGAATTTTTTTGTCTAAGTTCTTTGGTGTTTCCTTCTTCTCTCTGATCCCTGAATCGGAGAAGGAAGCAGAATCAATTTCTTACTCAGTTTTTGTGGATGCGAATCGACTGAAAAACGTCGTCACTGACCTCGCCGATTTCAACTGGGTCCGGATGACAGTTGGGTTTGCGGATCTGGGTCGGGATATTTGAAGAACAGTGTACCAGCCAGGTGGGTTTTGGTCGGTAACAACAAGAATTTGGTCAGAGCTGGAGTTGTAGGGGTCGGATTCTCGACTTCTTGGCGGTTAATTGTGCTCTTGAGATGCGAGAAAGGCAAGATTGGCCGGGCGAAAAGAACGACGTCAATGCCGTGATAATCTTTTTCAGCTGCAGCGGCAGCACCGATCAGAGCCGTACTCTGGCCGAGATGCGAGTCATCATATCTGATCCTCAAGATCTGGCTGTGCAGCACGCACCCCGTCTTCTTCGTCGTCCCCTGCCACTATCGCCCCACCGACCTCGACGACTCCATCTCTTCCGACGATCCCGTGCTGTCCTCCTCCTGGTCCTCCGTACACAGATTGCGCAATGGCGTTGTTGTTAGGGATTTTGTTTTGGTCCAGGTGTTTCCCAAAATCTTATGCTTATTGTTCGCTGTAGTCCAGGTGTTTGACTAAATGCCCAGCTCAAAAGTTTTATGTGAAGGTGATATGGAGTCGTTCAGTTGATTCGGTGGCGATTCTTTCTCTTGTTCGTCTGGGAATTTCCCTTTTGTGGTTCTGCGGTGCTGATTGGAAAGTGGGAATTTCTCTTCCGCGGTGGTGATTCTTTCTGCTGTCAGGTCTTGATTGTTTGCCAAGATAATTTGAGTCGGTGTATCTGGAATTTGAGTCGGCGAATCTGGTTTTGAGTTGGTGCATCTGGGTTTTTCTCGACATTGCTGGACTCCTCAGGTTATATGTTTCAATTCCCTGCAAAAGTATGTGATTCTTTGATTTTGTGAAGTAGTCGATTGATTTCTTTGAGGCACGAAGCCATTGTTCTTTGTTTGCGGCACGAAGCCATTTCATGTTTGTTTCTTTGGGCACGAAGCCATTACTGTTTGTTTGCGGCACGAAGCCATTACCGTTTGTTTGCGGCACGAAGCCATTTCAAGATTGATTTTTATTTTTATTTTTGGCACGAAGCCATTTTTCTGTATAGATTAGTTGATTGAAGTTTGTGGGCACGAAGCCATGTTTTTTGTAAAGATTAGTTGGTTAGAGTTGTAGCTGTTGAAAGGCTTGGTTTGCAGGGGATTGTAAAATTCTCCATCTACTGCTGGCATTACTTGTTGGGCAAGTGACATCCTTTGGTGGAGAGGAGACTCCATTTTCCCATCTTTTGGTGAAAACAAGGAACTTAGAAGTCTTTGGAGCATCAGACTTGACAAAACCACCACGAAGATATTGATTGTGCAATTGAGAGGGCTGCTGTTGTTCAACTTTGAATGGTTCAACTCAGTCTTTTGTTTTCTGGTTTCATAACAGTGATTGCAGTTGTTCTTCCAATCTCAAACTGAGTTACCCCAGTTGAGATTGAGGGGGAGTATTAAGGGTAAAAATGTAATACAGTTAGTAATATAGTTAGGTAGTTAGTATTTGGTTAAAGTAGTTAGGATTTCTATATAAACAGTATGTGTAATCTTCATTTGATAAATCAATACAAATCCTATTTCTCTCTCTAGACTCTATCTTGCCTCTCTCTGTCTTCTTCCTCTTCCTCTGTACAAATCCTTTATCCTTTACAATGTAGTTAACATATGCTTGACTGCAAACCTTCCAATGCTTTTATTGCTTCACATGCTTAATTGTCTAATCAGGATGGTACTCCGCTTTTTGACCCGTTCAATTTTCGGCACTTATTAGGCTTCTTGCAGTATCTTACTTTGACTCTTCCGGACATTGCTTATGCGGTTAATCATATTTCTCAATTCATGTCTTGCCCTACTCACATGCATCTTATTGTCGTTAAACGTGTTTACGTTATATTAAGGGCTCTCTTGAACATGGCATTTCATTCAGGCACTCTTCTATGCCTCCTTTGCTTCTTGGGTATTCTCATGCTGATTAAGCTGGGTGCCTGGACACACTCGCCGCTCTACTTCGGGTTTCTTACTATTTCATAGCCAGATTTAATATCGTGGAGCTCCACCAAGCATCCCATTGTTTTCCAGTCTAGTGCTCAATTGGAATATTGTGCCTTGGCTCATGCTTGCGCCAAATCTATTTAGCTCACCTATGTGCTTTGTGAATTTCGGTTTCCGGTGCCTCACCCCACTCTATTGTTTTTGTGATAAGTTGAGCACAACATACATGGCTGCTAATCTCATATTTCATACTCGGACAAGGCATATTGAGCTTAATTATCACTTTGTCCGTAAACAGGTCAAACTTGGAATCACAAGGTACAATTTATTCATTCCGTTGATCAACCTATGGATGTTCTCACCAAAGGCTCTCCAAGCCACGTTACTTCTCCGTTCCAAACTTGTCTCTCCACAACCACCAAGTTTGGGAAGGGCGGTTTGTATAGGAGAATCCGGTTAGGATTCTATTGGGTTAGATCTTGTAAATTCATGTGAACTTAGAATTACTTGTATGACAAGTCATAGGCTAGTATATATTTGTACCTTGTGTTATAAATACATTTGACTCAATTATAATTCTACACATTGTTCAACAATGTATCCGTCGCAAATTTCTATTCAAATTCGATCTGTAAGCTATTTTTTGTTTAATTAAAATTCTTGTGTGGTTTTTTTTTTTTTTTGAACAAACAATATTTCTTGTGTGGTTTATTTTGTTTCACATATTTGCTATTGCTCTAACTAGTACTAGAGCGTTGTTGACGCGGAGAAGGACTTGTCACTACATCACTTTGTAAAACAGGTTTTGTGAAAGTCTTTTGAACAGCAATAATTGCTTTATTTCGGAAAAGGAGCTGATTAAGCCTTGTCGGGGGCATTAACGTAAATCGCTTTCTTGAGCTTGCATACCATAGGAGAAGAGAAGCCTGGAGTTGGAGGAGGCTGAATATAACTTTTTCTTCGAATACAGAGAGCAACAAGAGATTTTCTTGAATTTTTTAAGCAACCATAGTGGAGAGGGAAAATTCGAAGTGTGAACGGCTTTTACAGTGTTTTTTTCGTTGTTTAGATGTTGTAAAATACACTTTAGCGAGCGCAAATCAAATCTCAATTGAGTGATTTCGTTTAAAACTGCATAGTGTTATTGTCCTACTACACTTGTCCATATGCTTCAAGGTGGTAAGGGAGGTGGATAATGAATCAGAATTAATTAGGATAGGTTCAGGTTTAATTCCTCCAAAAACCTATCTCAGAAAGCTAACACACTTTCATGTGGGACTCTGCCTTTTAAATTCTAAAACGACTTATCCTTATGGATTATGATCCTGATGCTTGTGCATGGAGGTTAATACATTAAGCAATGCCAATCAAATAATACAAGACAATACACCTGCATTCCACACATAATATTAAACAAAACGAACCATTAACTAAGTTCGTTATAATTTTACAAACTTCAACATAATGATGCATCAGAGGGATTTAACACAGTTATTTTGATGACATTTTCTCTTGGAACCCTCCAATATAACCATAAAAATAAAATTATTTGACTCGACCACCTTCGTAGTCGTCTTTATATCTCTTCCAAAACCAATGTTGCTTCCACACTCTCTCTGTCATCTCCTCAATAGGGACATTTTTGGTCTCGGGAACCAAAAATAGCACAAAGAGTGACATGACCAAGACCCAAGCAGAGAAAAACAAGAAGACGCCATACTTCAAACTGCAAAGCATTAAGAGGAAGACTTGTCCTATAAGAAAACAGCAAAGCATGTTCATGCAAACCGTCACACTTTGCCCCGCTGACCGAGTCTCCAACGGAAATGTCTCACTAGGAATTAACCACCCGAGGGGTCCCCAAGACCAGGCAAAGGCGGAGACGAAAGCGCACACCATGACCACCACCACAATCGCCAAACCATAAGATAAGTTATTAGAGTGATCCTTAACCTTGAAGGCTAGCACTATTCCGATAACCAATTGAGAAAGCAACATTTGGATCCCAGCTTCTAATAACAGCATTCGACGCCCAACTTTGTCAACCAAGAAAATAGATACAATCGTCGCGAGGACATTGACAGCTCCTAGTATAACTGCGGCATAAAGGGAGGCATTGTTGCCAAAGCCCATGGTCGCAAATAAAATGGGAGCATAGAAAAGAATTGCATTCATGCCTGTGAACTGCTGGAAGATCTGTACAGCAAACATCATTAATATTAACATTACACTACTACTTTTCAATTGTAGTAACCAATGTATGTGTATATATACTGACCTGCATTGCTATTGCAATCACCAGTGGGGGGCGATTCTTCCGTTTAAGGAGATTTTTAAAGGGGTGCTTTATTTCTTTGGCTGCACGACTTGCCTCCAGTATCTCCGAGAACTCTGCTTCAACATTTTCAGTGCCTCTGATCCTTTTAAGTACTGCTCTTCCTTCATCCAACTTACCACGTTGTATCAAACTGTTAGGAGTGTCTACCACAATGAGTGACCCCAAGGTTAGCAAGAGTGCCGGAACGCCAGCCAAACCCAGCGATACCCTCCAACCCCATCCCCCTTTAATCCTGTATTTGGCAGAACACATAATTACATATCAATTATAGTGGATGGTGGTAAAGCACAAGAAGTAAGAAAAAATTAATTCATGCCCATTAATGTTGTATCTCGATAATCGTTATAGACATTTCTCTTCATGTGTCTAGTAGAATAAGAACCTAATTTCATTTGTTGATATTCTTCATATATAGGAGTACTCTTTCAAACCAAGGAGAAGGGGGCGTACTTAGCAGCACCATAATTGACAAGGGTAGCAAAAAGAATTCCAACGGTTACATTTAGCTGGAAAAGTATGTTGAGTCCTCCACGAATTCTTGTGGGTGCAATCTCCGAAAGGAATAGTGGCACAGCCTGCAAAACATCGAAACCATTACTCGATGACCAAATTAGGGGAAAAACATATATGGCTTAAAAGCAAGAAAATGAAAGCTGAAGCTCCTCTTCATATGGGGCATACGATACAGATCAATATTCTTTTTAGACTTACATTTGAATTTTAAACTCTAAATCGTAAACTTCAAATGCAAAACATAAAATGCTTAATTATCTTTAAATCCTCAAAAACATAGTTTTAAAATGGGAAATTTAGAGAAATGCCTTATTTAGAGGCTCAAAAGGGCTTTTGCCCCTCTATTCAAATTTTTTAAAATTTTTATGAAATACTTAACTAACCTAACAGTTTTCATTGTATTCAAAGCTTTTGCCCTGTTCCCATTGCTCGATACCCCATTGATAACAACTTTATCCCTCGAGTGCTATATATGCTTGCTGCAATATTACTCAAGGGATGTCACAGATGGACCTTTCTCGAGGGGTCCTCGAGCAAACTCGAATTAGGCAAACAAACTGTATGAATCAAATTAATTAAAAGTACAGGGTCAATGATGATGAACGACCATCTCCAACTATTATGACAGAGCTGGTTCAAGGGAAACGGCTAGTCAATCGAGATGTTGAAACCACATTTGAGGAGGCTGATAAACGGATCAAATTTCTTCTTCGGCCCGGAGAAATAAAGGCACGCTTCGAGCATTTCAAGCAAGAAGCTGAAAGTAAATTGTCCCCGCCAACCACACAAGAACCTTTGATCAAAATTCGACGGAATTTACATCCACCATTTCTCAGGGAGACCTTGGAATATATGCGAGAGTTTCATAAAAAAACATTCGGCCAACGATCTATATGGTTTGTTGAAAGCATGTCAAGATACAATCGATCTCGTCCTAACTTGCCCGGATGCCGAGCGAATTATTCAGAAGACCTCAGACCCAGGATTGAAAGCTAGGTTCCAACACATACGAGAAACTCGAGTTCTTGGCTTTGAAGTCGACCCATATACTGATATCGATGCAGCCGACCTTCCTTTCTCCATGGAGGACCTTCAATATTTACGATACCACTTCGAAGTCTTTTCGGCCGTTTTTCTCTTCGGCCTCACGGCCGATGAAATAACACGAGTTGCACGGTTGGATGCCTATCTCGACACCAGGGATGCCCGTATAATGTACCAAGAGCAAGCTCGTATCCTAGCATCAATCCCAGACACAATTCCAATTTCAGATGCATCTGAGGCACCTACACAGAACAAACAGGCTTCCGAAGAGACACCGCGGGAACAAACCATTGAAGAAGGAGCAGAGGAGTCTCTTAGTACCACTCCGACGGAAGCAGATGCCGTAGTCGGTGACCAGGAAAGAGAAGAGGCTGAAGAGGATGATCGTAACCCGATGGGCCCGTCGGTCCTGGATAACATGGAAATCAGTATGGTCCATGTTTTGCTTGCTGATTTTCAGTCGAGCACATCTCAACCGAATTTCCTCGATGGTGACGTAATTGCCGAGGAAGCCGGTCACATTGATTTTGTAACTGTTGTTGACGACGAGTTGACAACAAAAGATGACAACCTCAAAGCAGCTTTAGCCGAATTGTTTCCTCGCTCATCATCGGCCAAACTTCATCATTTGAAGCCATTGTATGTAACGGCCTATATCGAAGGGTATCCAGTCTCCAAAGTTTTTGTCGACTGTGGAGCCACTGTCAATATCATGCCTGTAAACGTCATGAAGGCGTTACGTCGCTCCAATGACGAACTTATTCCCTTCAGGATCATAATGAGCAGTTTCGTCGGAGACAAATCCTAAACCAAAGGGGTGCTTCCTTTAGCGGTAAATATTGTCGGCCGTAATCACATGATCGCCTTTTTTATCGTCGACTCCAAGACGGAGTATAATGCACTGCTCGGTCGAGACTGGATTCATCAAACCAACTGTATTCCTTCATCATTGTATCAAGTGCTAGTTTTTTGGGACGGCAAATCGATCATTGTTCACCCGGCCGATAGTCAGCCCTTCGAAGCTAAAATGATCCAAGCACGGTATTATGATGACCACGTCGGCTACATCACCCTACAGGGTTTCAATGATGAAGGACGGCCGACTATGATTTCTATTCAAAAAGCTATCGAGGTTGGCGCCGAAACTGTCCACCAGGATTAGGCGAGACTCGGTTTAGCTAACTTCATCCCCGACCCTGATGTTTGACACCGATCGAGAAAAACGTCGGGCCACGGTTTCATCTACTATGGAACGATTGCTGGCTCATTGGTATACTATATATAAGCAACCAAATCCGGGCGTTAACCTCGTCGAGTTCCTCACCGAATGAGATAATGGTCCTGTCTTATCTCTTGACAAAATTCAAGTTGCCCTGGCCGAGCTCGAAGACAATCGGCCCCTAGTCAAGGACCCCTTGGAATAAATTAATGTTGGGGCGGCCAATGACCCATGGCCTTTATTTATTAGTGCTTTACTTCCCCAACCTATGAAAGCTGAACTCCGTGCCCTGCTTGAGGAATTCAAAGATTGTTTTGCTTGGAGCTACCATGAAATGCCTGGCTTAGATCGCACTCTCGTCGAGCATGAGTTACGTATTAAACCTGGGTGTAAACCTATCCGTCAACCACCTCGACTCTTCTCGACCGAAGTGCAACTCGGTATCAAGGATGAACTGGTTCGGCCTTTAAAAGCAGGGTTCATTCGGACAGCTCGATACGTTGAATGGTTGGCCAATATCGTTCCTGTTTTAAAGAAAAGTGGTGCATTATGCATTTGCATCGACTTCAGAAATCTGAATCTGGCAACTCCCAAATATGAGTATACAATGCCGATTTCGGATTTGTTAATTGATGCCGCGGTGAATCATGCGATCTTATCTTTTATGGATGGACATGCCGGGTACAACCAAATTTTCATTGCCGAAGCCGATATGCACAAGACTGCTTTTCGCTGCCTGGGGGCACTCGGCACTTACGAATGGGTTGTCATGCCATTCGGCCTAAGAACGTCGGTGCCACATACCAACGAGCAATGAACACCATAATTCATGATTTAATTGGAACCATCGTCGAAGTCTACATCGACAATGTTGTGATTAAATCTAAACACCGGCAGACACATCTGGATGATCTCCGACAGGCTTTCCTCCGTATGCGTCAACACAACCTCAAAATGAATCCTGCCAAATGTGCCTTCGGTGTGTCGGTCGATAATTTTCTCGGCTTCCTCGTGCATCACCGTAGGATTGAAGTGGATGAAAATAAAGCACGCGTAATCATCAATGCTTCACCCCCGACGACGAAGAAACAACTACAGTCCTTACTCGGTAAGATAAATTTTCTCCGCCAATTTATAGCTAACTCGGCGGGTAAAATGAAAGCGTTCTCCACGCTTTTGAAACTTAAGGACTCAAATAAATTTGAGTGGAAAGACGAGCATCAGGCGGCGTTTACGCAAATCAAAGTCTCCCTCAAGACACCACCTGTCCTTGTCCCACCCCGGCGCGGTAAGCTTTTCAAGCTATATATCTCGGCGGCCGAATAGTCCATCGGCTGCCTCCTCGCGCAAGACAATGATGCCGGACGAAAGCAAGCTATTTTATACCTCAGTCGAAATCTCATCGGTCACACAAGTCATTGCCCAGACCGACGTCATCCGCTACATGCTCACCCGACCCATCGTAAAATGCCGAATTGGAAAGTGGACAATGGCGTTGTCCGAGTTTAGCTTGCAATACGTGCCCCAGAAAGCTGTCTAAGGCCAGACACTGGCTGATTTCCTTGCTCAACACCCTTCCCCCTATGGTTTTGGGGGCACCGACGTTGAAATCGGCATGGTTGACACGCGCGATAACTACTGGACGATGTACTTTGACGGCTCAAGTACTTCATCATCGGCTGGCGTCGGAATTGTCATTCAATCCCCAAACCACGATTGTTGGTATTTTTTGCTCAAGCTGGATTTTGAATGCACAAATAATCAGGCCGAATACGAAGCCCTTATTATCGGCATTGGCATCCTTCATGACTTGCGGGCAACCCGTGTCCTTATCCTCGGCGACTCCGAACTCGTGATTAACCAACTTAATGGGTCTTTTCGATGCATGAGTTGTACCCTGACACCCTACCACATGGCCGCCAGCTATTTGGCCGAATCCTTCGACGGTATTACATTTGAACATATTCCTGGGGGGCAAGCTAGGCCGAGAAATACCCGTGTTACGATAGCTATACCCGGCCTTGGTTAACCAGCAAGTCCTCCGACGCGACAACTTGATAAGCACCAGAGTCATGTTCTTACCTTCGTTGTTAGACCGACAATAACTTATAGATGTTTGCGCCATCGAGGCAATACCAGATGATTGGAGAAAGCCCATTATGCAGTATCTTGACAATCCCAATGGCAAACACAGTCGCAAGACAAGAGTTCACGCCACAAACTATGTCACGTACCAAAACGAGTTATACCGAAAGGGTGAGGATGTACTCAAGCAATCACAGAAGTCCATGAAGGGGTTTGCGGAGCTCATCAGTCCTGACGTAAAATGCGGTGATTGCTTCGACGACACCGTTATTTTTGGCCAAGAATATTAAAAGATTGTATCGAGTTCGCACGAGGGTGCATACAGTGTCAGATTCATGGTCCTATACAACGGGTCCCGGCCGAGTCATTACATTCGGTCACTAAACCATGGCCGTTTAGAGGATGGGCCATGGACGTAATCGGCAAAATCACACCATTTTTCAGGGCTGCCAAGGAGTCATTACATTCGGTCACTAAACCATGGCCGTTTAGAGGATAGGCCATGGACGTAATCGGCAAAATCACACCATTTTTCGGGGCTGCCAAGCACGCATGGATACTGGTAGCAACCGATTACTTCACTAAGTGGGTCGAAGCAAAATCGTATACCGAGCTAACGTCTAAAGAAGTTTGCGACTTCGTGGAAGAACACATTGTGACCAGATTCGGCGTACCAGAAATGATTATAACTGATAATGGCACAATCTTTACAGCATAGAGGTTTAAAGAATATACGGCAAGTTTGAAAATTCAGCTTGAACAGTCTACACCATATTATCCACAAACAAATGGGCAGGCAGAGGCAAGTAACAAAGTGTTGATCGGCATTCTCGAGAAAATAATAAAAGAGAGGCCTGGCATGTGGCATTTAAAGTTAAATGAGGCTTTATGGGCATAACGAACATCGCTCCGATCGGCGACTGGGACAACCCCGTATGCACTAACCTAAAACACGACGCAATGTTACCAGTCGAGCTAAGCATAAATTCGTTACGAACAATTGAACAAGGTAGTTTGTTCAGCGCCGAATATAATCAGTCCATGAGACAGGAGTTAGAAGACTTAGAAGAAGCGTGACTCGATGCTTATAACTTGCTGGTGGCACAAAAACAAATTGCCGAGCGAGCGTACAATCAAAAGGTCTAACAGAAAACATTTGGCGAATGAGAATTAGTTTGGCAAACGGTTTTGCCCGTAGGAATTAAGGACTCTAGGTTCGGTAAATGGTCGCCAACTTGGGAAGGGTCTTTCGTCATACATAAGGTTCTCGGCAAAGGCGCATATCATCTTAGAGACCGGACTGGTTTAGTTCACAAATTGCCAATTAATGGGAAGTTTTTAAAGAAGTATTATCCGGTCACATGGGAAATGCGGGAATAGAAATTCAGTTCATTAAGATCGATAAGAGAATACACAAATGGAGTAGGTCGATCAGTTTACATTTAAATAAATTCAGGGCGAAGAAGGAAGAAGAGTGCCGAGAAGGGCCTTCAGCTCCCACCACCGCACCTCGCCCATTATGACCTCGGCCTGCCGGTTCTTCTTGTCTATTTTCAAGTGCTCGACCCTTTTTGTGCTCGCTGCATATTCGGTTAAACAAGCTTTGCCGCCCGACTCGAAGTCCTTCGCAAGCTCGAAAGCAATAGCCGACCTTCGTTTTGCCAATTCGGCCATTTGACGGTCGAGGTCGGCCAAAGCCTCCCATTTTGCCTTTAAATCATCAATCTTCGGAATTAGAGTTTCTTGGACAGCCGTAGCAGCTTGCAGATCTTGTTCGGCCCTCAGAGCGTTCTCGAAGACACTAAAGGTTTCTCGAACTCACTCCAAGGCGGATGACGCCTAAACGATGGCCTCGGTGCTCAGTTGACCGTCGGCTCCGAGGTCATTCAGACATGCACCCAGCAAATCAAGACCTTTGCACTCAAGGACTTGCGACCCCGAGAGAGACAATACATCTTGCAACAGAGCTAGAGCAGTTGAATCAGCGGCTGCAGTTGTGGTAGCCGAAGGACCAGCCACTCCAGTAGTGCTGGACAAAAGGGCTTTAAACTCGACTTCCCATGAAGCCTGCACACAAAAATCAGTTTAAGCTCAAGGAAATCAAGAAAAAGGTAGAAAGAAGATTTTGTTTTTTTTAAACCTGTCGAGATGAGACTTCGGCCATGTCTTCAGGATCGTTGCTCTAACCTAAAGAACTTAATGGTCGAGCCCAGTATCTTAGATTGCTTTTCAGTTCACGCGGCCGATGGAGGTTATCTACGTTCGACGGCCACTGAGGCGGCCAAGAAATATAGATAACACCCTTCGGCGCATAGAATTTTCGATGAAAATAGTGTACAGGCACCTGACATTTAGTATTTTCCTGGTTTAGAGTTCTATGGCAGAGAAATAACCAAGGAAAGACAGTATGGGGTATTAACAAAGGCCGAAGTGGCTTCCTACGGAGGAATATTGAGGTCTTGGTCCTGCGGATGAACGGGGGTTTCCACCGTCGCTTCTAGCTCTCCTTCAGGTCGTTTGGCACGGTCGGCCGTAGAAGGGCGGACTTGGACAGCCGCCTCGGACACAGGAGGAGGCACCTGACATTTAGTATTTTCCTGGTTTAGAGTTCTATGGCAGAGAAATAACCAAGGAAATATGATAGGGGGTACTTAAGAAGGCCGAAGTGGCTTCATACGGAGAAATATTGAGGTCCTGGTCCTGCAGGTGAACGGGCGTTTTCGCTGCCGCTTCTGGCTATCCGGTAGGTCGTTTGCCACGGTCGATCGTAGAATGGCCGACTTGGACAGCCACCTCGGACACAGGAAGAGGTTGACGGCGGGGTCGAAAGCGACTCGTCAGTGGAACCTCGTCGCTCCCGTCGCTCTCTTCCAGAACGAAGGCCGAGGGTTTTGGATTTTCAAGATAAGTTCCCTCGGTCACAGGGACTGCCTCTTCCGGGACAAGTGCACCTCGACCGGTGGAACAACAACTGGTTTACCGACTTTACAAACAGGCCTTACTTGGACTGTTTCTTCGGTCGAAATTGACCGTTTCTCAACCACAACTTGGGTGATGGGGTGAGAAGGGGAAACACTAGGAGTCGTCGCCCCCGTAATTTGACTGGAGATAACGTGAATCTCCCGTTCCCCTTTCTTCGCCAGCTTTTTGACCCGTTTGGCGGGCCGATGAGCTTCGATGGCCGGCTCGACCTCTTGACGAGGCCGTTTGCTCAACACGGCCTGCACAGCGGTCTTAGCCCTCTTGGAAACGACCGATTTTTTCTCGGTCGCAGCCGCAGCGACATCTTCCACCTTTTTCAATGGCCGACTGCCTGGAAAAGTAAAAGCAAATCAGCAAAGCCGATCAGTAGTTCAAAATTGAAGGAAAAAGGTAGAAATAAACTGTTACCTTGGGGTTGGGGACAAGAGCCTTCTTAGGTCGATCACCGAAGATTTTGTTCAGAACGGTTTCGACCGGAACACCAAAAAACTGTTGGGTATACTCTTCCCACCAATCACCGAAAGTGTCAGTGCAAAGAGGTTCTGGAGTGACCGGTCGAATATGGAATTTTCGGCACCGCTCCTGGAACTCTCTTTTGGCGTCGTTGCATTCCTTCTCTGAAGAGCCAGGTTCGCGTCCGTGGCTTAGGACGGACCGTGAGGAGAGAATGGGGATTGGGCAACCTTGAAGGTAGCCAAGCTGCCGAGCGAGGAAGTTGGGATTATACACTTCCCAACTCGCTCGGCGACCCTCACAGCCGAGAGGTAGGTCGCGGGCAAGCACGAAGGACCCCCAGGATTGACGAAGGTCAGCATCTTCGTTTGCGCCCCACGCTGAGGTAGGAAGTCTGATCGACGAAGGGTATTCTCAACGATGGCAGATCAAGAACTCGTCATCAGAAAGGTCGTCAAGAGAGAAAAAGTATATGAACACTTATTTGGCTTGGTGATGGGGGATTGGCCGAAAAGCTAGCTGAGGGCCAAGCGCTTCCTTAGGCAAGAGATCGACAATCATTGGCCGAAGAGGAGCAAAGTAGACCTGCAGCCAGAGTTGGAAGACCCAAAGGGGACCATTCTGCTGCGGATCGACGTTATCTAGGGTCGTTTCGGCCAAGCAGCGTAGGAGATGGGCGAGAATGGCCAGGCTGAGTGCTAGAGTGTGACCGCTAGCTAGGGCTTCGACCACTGGCATATTCTCGACCAGACACTTATTAGATTTGGTACAACAGATAAATTTGTTGTACCAATAGAAGAGGAAAGCCTCGTGTTCTCCTTCTCGCAGAGCCTCTTCTCCTCGACCGGCAAAATGGAGATAGAGGGTGTTATAGTTGAAGAAGTTCTTGTGAAGCTTGTGAACCTCTTCTTTCGAGGGTATTTGGCCTTCACCGCTTAGCGTCTCAAGGGCCCGTTTGTCGAAGAGCGCCTACAAGTTAAGGTTCGACGAGTACCCAGAGAGGGCAGCGTCGATTGAGATTCCAGTCGGGGAAGTCCCCAAGATGGCAGTGAGATCAAGGATGGTGGGGCCAATGGGGCCGAGAGGGAGGACCATGGTGTTGGTGGCCGAACACCAGAAGCATAAGGCCGCTAGGAGGAGCTCCTTGTCCAGGATGACCTTCATGGACGAGAGGTGAATGGCGTCGTAAATGTCGAGGACTTTCCATTGCTCGCCGAAGAGCTTTTCCATTTGTACAACCCAGGCTGCCCAGGTTGTAGTGGTCGATGGCCAAGAGCCTTGAGGCCTTGCCACATCCCACTTCGGCCATTCAAACCCTTGTAGCAAGGGTGACAGGCAGTGTTTCTGGAGAAGCCCAGTGATGGTTGATGGTACTGCCGCTTTAAAGAGAGAACCCAAGATTTGATGAGGGGTGCTCATGTCACTTTCGAACCGTATGGTTTTGATCGAACTTTGATCAATAATTTTCTGACATTGGTCGCATTCCTTGGAAAGCTTGGAGATGAAGGAAGCCATTGTAAAGGGATTAAAAGAATGCGAGACGAAATGAGTTTTTCTGGGTTGGGAGATTTGAAGACGAAGATCCGAAAGGAATGAGTGCACCAGAGAGCGATGGCCAGAATTTCAGAAAATTTGAAAGCGTAAAGTACAAATGAGAGAATTTCGATATTTATAGAACGGTGGAAGGAAGGGCAATCGTTTGAAATTCAAAATGAAGGGTAACATCGACCGAGAAATTCGCTAATCATTATGAACATTTAGAAAATCCAGTTGAGAAGACCGAAGGTTTCGTGTTTCGGGGGATACACGATTGCGTGTGGCGGCGAGATTTATGGTGAAAAACGTTTTGGCGTCTGCACGATGCTGAATGGTTCGCAGATCGAGGCGGCATGGTTGTGTTCAGCAACAAGGTCATGATGGTATGACGGTTCAGGGAGTCGCACGCTTTAAACGTCATTATTAGGGATTAACCGTATAAAAGGATGCCATGTGGTGTATTGGTTAGCAGGATCAAGATCGTGCAATCGTGCTCAATAAATGCGCCTCGGAAATAGAGTATTTGGATTTTGAGTGTTAATTTTGCTTCTTCAAGGTCAGAGCTCGACCAGAGGATTCAGGCCGAGGACCTCAGAAGCGAGGGGGCAATGTTTGGGCCCAAAATATCAGTTTGGGCCGAGTATAGAATTATTCTCGGCCCAAAAGGCCTTACGACATGGTTATCTAGGATCGTTTAGTTCTGGATCGGTTAGGTCGTGGGCTTCCAAACCTGGGTCGGTTAAGTCATGCTGCAAGACGAGTCAAATCCTGGTGCAATGAGGAGTCTCGGCAAGATTAATAACTCGGAAGTGAATCCGGCTCAATAAAGAACTAGGTTCACAATTATAGTGAAAATAGGATTGGTCGAGTTGGTGTTTGATCAAGAGAAGAAGTCTTAATCCGGGTAGGGTTTTAACTCGACCTTGAAGGTATCCGAGTAGAGTTTTAACTCGACCTTGAAGGTATCCGGTGATATCTTAAGTCGGCATAGATAGCTCTGTCGCCGTAGAATCGGCCGATCTCGCAACATCTTCCGTTGGCATCAACAGCAATGCGGCGATGACGGTTGGTTACCTATCCAAGTCTCAGTCGAGAAGGATTTTCGAATCCTTATTGATTGAGGTCATCTCATTAGCTTTCTTGGCGAAGTGAGGTGTTACAGTTTACTAAGCTCGGCGCATTGCACGTCGAGTTATTTTATGATTGGATACTCTCAAGTGGGATTTAGAGTTCGGCATTCAGACGGTCGAACCACGTTCACTATTAAGACTTATATTCGCTTTGAGTATTTGTGCCCTTACACTTTGATGTCGATTCGGCATGAGTTTACTCTGACGAATAACATCACTGTGACCGAATCCGACGACGGCGATTCGTGAACTTCGTAAGAATAGTAGCCTTGTCTTCAGGTTCGAGAACCCAAGAGGCCGAGACGTGTTCCTTCCTCGGTCGCAATCGCAAGACGCAGAAGTCAGCCGCGCACCCAATGCAACATCAACAAATTTACTCCTCGGCCGACGAGTTGGCACGCCCCGTATTCACCGAATGACGTAGTTAGCTTATAGATTACTCGGCATGCGCGCCACGTAGGCTTGGTAGTTTTTAGGGTCAACAGGGTTAAAACAGGAGGAAGAACAAGAAATAACAAAAAATATATATAAAAAGAGATAAAAAGAGATAATCAAAGAGATAATTAGGAAGAAATTTGATTTTTACAATAAGTTTTTTCTTTTAAGAGATAATTATTGATAATTAAATAATTAAGTTTAAAGAATTGGACTTATTTTAATAAATTAGACCATTCCTACTATTGGCTCAAAAAATTGGAGTTGTATCAAGTTTCCCATTTATTTTAATTTATGTTGGTATTTAAAAGCATGATGTTTTGAACCCAAAAACTTAGGTGATGCAAATAGGCACTTAGCCACCACACCAAGATTTTTTTTTTTCTTTTACACTATCTATTTATACATTATCATAAAATTTAAAATGTAAAAGAAAACATAGCAACTAAAATGTTAGACTTTAACGGGTATTACACGACACGACCCGTTAAGATATCGGGTATGACAGGAAAACGACACGAATACGGAAAACACGACACGAATGACAGGTCTATATACAATATATTTGCAGAAGTAAGTTTTCTTCTATTGATACGAAGACTGTATACAAGGAGGTTCACTTAACAAAGAAGTAATTTAGCCTACATTCTACATATACGAAAGGAATATAAACTCCTTATACTAAACAACTACAAAAAAAATTTCCTATACTAAGCCAAAACTACCAAGGATACTATCGTTGACTTCTCATTCTTAACACTCTCCCTCAAGTTAGAGAGTGGATGTTGAGAACTCTCAACTTGTGTACAACAGTTGAGAAAGTTTTCTTTCCCAATGCTTTTGTGAATACCATCTGCGAGTTGGTGTGAAGAGGGAACATATTTGGTGACAACTAAATCATCTTGTATATCTTATCTCGAATAAAGTGGCAATATGTCACCATATGTCTAGTTCATTCATGAAAATTGGATTAGTAGCAATATGGAGACCCATTTTATTGTCACAATGTAGTAAGGCCGGTTTTGGATGTAATAAACCCAAATCCCTTAGAAGATATCGAAGCCACGTCAGTTTCACAACAAGTTCTAGTCATGGTTCTATATTAGGCCTCAAAGCCGGCCATGAGGGTGTGCAAGTGGTGCCACCCACAGGGCTCCCAAATTTTTTATTTTAGTTTACCTGTATGTTGCATATATAAATTTAAACATGCAATAAAATAATAAATTGTTCTCTCAGAGCTAGTGTTTTGTGTGTATTATCCGTGAACCACGAACTGGGTTCAAGTCCGCTCAGTGGTGTTTATTTGTGTGTTTTATTTTTAATTATTTTGGTATTTAAAAGCATGGTTTTGTGTTTTATTTTAATTTTTGTTGGTATTTAAAAGCATGATGTTTTGAACCCAAAAACTTAGGGGATGCAAATAGGCACCTAGCCACCACAACAAGATTTTTTTTTTCTTTTACATTATTTGTTTATACATTATCATAAAATTTAAAATGTAAAAGAAAACATAGCAACTAAAATGTTAGACTTTCTAAGGACTTTTATTCATTTTTGTTGGTATTTAAAAATAAGGAGTTTCGAACTTAAAAACATAGGGATGCAAATAGGTACCTAAGCACCGGTCCACCACACCAAAATTTGTTTTTATTTATCTCAATTTATACATAATCATAACAATTAAAATGTAAAAGAAAGCATAGCAACGAAAATTCTATAAATTTTAAGGGCCTCCGTTAAAGTCCCCAAAATCTCAGGACGGGGATTTACAAGAAGATGTTTCAGTGGCTTAAGCCCCATGATTTTTTGATCCTCAACGTCCTAATCATGTGTGTAAGTTACATAACACGTTATATGGCCTCAAACAGACTCCTAGTGCATAGTTTCAGCGCTTCAGCAACTTTATTCTTCGTCAAGGTTTTGTGCAGAGCCTAGCCGACCCCTCTCACAGAGCCGGCTTTGGGGGAGTGCCACCGGTTCTATGGCACAGGGCCCCAAAAATATTTTTTATTGAATATAATAATATATATAAATACTAATCAAATCAAAATATATACATATAAAAATCCAATGGGCCAAGACTACTACCTAAAAGCCATGTCAGACTACTACCTAAAGCTAAAAGCCATCACCCATCAGACTTAGACTACTAAGCCATCACCCATGACCCATCAGACTTAGACTACTACCTACAGCTACAACCTATACAAAAATATATAAAATAATAATAATAAAAGGCAAACCGGCAAAGTTAATCAATTAAAGTGGAAAACCCACTGACCGAGGCAAAATTCAGATACACTCTCTCACGCCAAAATCCCAATGTTGCGTAACTGCGTTCCACTTTTCTTCTTTTCACACCAGAGTACCAGAGCACCGAAGTCAAAATCTCAGACGCTGTGCCTACCAGTGTCCCGGACTCCCAGTGTAATTCCCTTCTCTCTTCGTTCCACTGTTATATTTCCCACAAATTATTAAACCCTAATTTATAAATTTATGAAATTAAAGAGAAACTTTCAAATTATCAGAGTGATGTAGACTTCGATCAAAGTAAGATATTTACTAATTTAAGTATATTGACTCGAAATTTGAAGATTTGGGTATTTCTCATCTATAATGATTTTTATTTTTATTTTTGTACTCTTGAGGACAAAATCAAAAGAAGAGCAGTCACAAAAAATCATTAGACACACACGTATTATGGATTATCAGGTTTCATTGTTCATACTTATTATAATTTTTTTGTGATCTTGTTTGAGATATAAAAGATGGCACCTACTAGAAAATATCCATCTGACTACTGGAAGCGTCAAAGAAAAAGAAAAGTTGAACAATTGATTCAGTCTCAAAAATGAGCTATTGATAGGTTCTTTTTTTAAGTTTTGTTTATTTCCATATTGCTTTTTAGCATCAATACATTGTTCAATTTTTTTAAGATGTCTTATAAGAGGCCCCTTTTATGAATTTCGCACAGAGCCCCTGAAATCTCAAAGATGGCCCTGCCCCTCTCTATTCACTTTTCATCACTATACGGTTCATCTCATCCCTTTACTTTATGTGGATGATAATGTATTGACTAGCAATGTTCTTGGAAATTAAAGATCTTGGTTTTCTTTACTATTTTCTAGGTTTTGAGGTTCATCCCACTTCTTGCGGTATCTTACTTTGACTCTTCCGGACATTGCTTATGCGGTTAATCATATTTCTCAATTCATGTCTTGCCCTACTCACATGCATCTTATTGTCGCTAAACGTGTTTACGTTATATTAAGGGCTCTCTTGAACATGGCATTTCATTCAGGCGTTCTTCTATGCCTCCTTTGCTTCATGGGTATTCTCATGCTGATTAAGCTGGGTGCCTGGACACACTCGCCGCTCTACTTCGGGTTTCTTACTATTTCATAGCCAGATTTAATATCGTGGAGCTCCACCAAGCATCCCATTGTTTTCCAATTTAGTGCTCAATTGGAATATCGTGCCTTGGCTCATGCTTGCGCCAAATCTATTTAGCTTACCTATGTGCTTTGTGAATTTCGGTTTCAGGTGCCTCACCCCACTCTATTGTTTTTGTGATAAGTTGAGCACAACATACATGGCTGCTAATCTGATATTTCATGCTTGGACAAGGCATATTGAGCTTAATTATCACTTTGTCCGTAAACAGGTCAAACTTGGAATCACAAGTTACAATTTATTCATTCCGTTGATCAACCTATGGATGTTCTCACCAAGGGCTCTCCAAGCGGCGTTACTTCTCCGTTCCAAACTTGTCTCTCCACAACCACCAAGTTTGGGAAGGGCGGTTTGTATAGGAGAATCCGGTTAGGATTCTATTGGGTTAGATCTTGTAAATTCATGTGAACTTAGAATTACTTGTATGACAAGTCATAGGCTAGTATATATTTGTACCTTGTGTTATAAACACATTTGACTCAATTATAATTCTACACATTGTTCAACAATGTATCCGTCGCAAATTTCTATTCAAATTCGATCTGTAAGCTATTTTTTGTTTAATTAAAATTCTTGTGTGGTTTTTTTTTTTTTTTTGAACAAACAATATTTCTTGTGTGGTTTATTTGTTTCACATATTTGCTATTGCTCTAACTAGTACTAGAGCGTTGTTGACGCGGATAAGGACTTGTCACTACATCACTTTGGTTTTGTGAAAGTCTTTTGAACAGCAATAATTGCTTTATTTCGGAAAAGGAGCTGATTAAGCCTTGTCGGGGGCGTTAACGTAAATCGCTTTCTTGAGCTTGCATACCATAGGAGAAGAGAAGCCTGGAGTTGGAGGAGGCTGAATATAACTTTTTCTTCGAATACAGAGAGCAACAAGACGCTAGATTTTCTTGAATTTTTTAAGCAACCATAGTGGAGATGGAAAATTCGAAGTGTGAATGGCTTTTACAGTGTTTTTTTCGTTGTTTAGATGTTGTAAAATACACTTTAGTGAGCGCAAATCAAATCTCAATTGAGCAATTTCGTTTAAAACTGCATAGTGTTATTGTCCTACTACATTTGTCCATATGCTTCAAGGTGGTAAGGGAGGTGGATAATGAATCAGAATTAATTAGGATAGGTTCAGGTTTAATTCCTCCAAAATCTATCTCAGAAAGCTAACACACTTTCATGTGGGACTCTGCCTTTTAAATTCTAAAACGACTTATCCTTATGGATTATGATCCTGATGCTTGTGCATGGAGGTTAATACATTAAGCAATGCCAATCAAATAATACAAGGCAATACACCTGCATTCCACAAATAATATTAAACAAAACGAACCATTAATTAAGTTCGTTATAGTTTTACAAACTTCAACATAATGATGCATGAGAGGGATTTAACACAGTTATTTTGATGACATTTTCTCTTGGAACCCTCCAATGTAACCATAAAAATAAAATTATTTGACTCGACCACCTTCGTAGTCGTCTTTATATCTCTTCCAAAACCAATGTTGCTTCCACACTCTCTCTGTCACCTCCTCAATAGGGGCATTTTTGGTCTCGGGAACCAAAAATAGTACAAAGAGTGACATGACCAAGACCCAAGCAGAGAAAAACAAGAAGACGCCATACCTCATACTGCAAAGCATTAAGAGGAAGACTTGTCCTATAAGAAAACAGCAAAGCATGTTCATGCAAACCATCACACTTTGCCCCGCTGACCGAGTCTCCAACGGAAATGTCTCACTAGGAATTAACCACCCGAGGGGTCCCCAAGACCAGGCAAAGGCGGAGACGAAAGCGCACACCATGACCACCACCACAATCGCCAAACCATAAGATAAGTTATTAGAGTGATCCTTAACCTTGAAGGCTAGCACTATTCCGATAACCAATTGAGAAAGCAACATTTGGATCCCAGCTTCTAATAACAGCATTCGATACTGTGACATATAGTGCAGCAAAATAAGTTTGAGCACTTAATTAAGAGCCAGAAACCATGGCAGGCGGTGGGTTTGGGGCCGCATCGGGAGGCGGAGACTTTGAAGCAAAGATCACGCCTCTTGTGATCATTTCTTGCATAATGGCCGCTAGCGGAGGCCTCATGTTTGGTTATGATGTTGGTATCTCAGGTACATATACGTGACTCAAGAGCTTTCCGTCGCATCCACACATACAATTAACTCTTAACGTACGTGTTTTGTAAAAAATTTACTGAAAATATGACTTTAACCCTTGAAACTCAAGTTTCTTTACATAAAACCCGACATAGTCTTTTTACCTAAATAAAACCCAATGACTAGGCTCCACATAAGCAAAGTCATTAATTCTATTTGCCTTTACACATTTTGCATTCTTTAGATGCCTAAAACACCCCTAATTAAAGTTTTAATGTATACATTAAATTCTATGCAGATTTGAAGGGAGGGATTAATGAAAAAAATGCATTAATGTTATACTTTCCTTAAGATGTTGTAATTGTTTTTCAAATTTGCATAAAATTTGACAGTTTTAATTTGATCTTGTCATTTTCTTACCCAAATGAAAATCTGAAATGGGCACTATAAAATTTGTCCAGTAATAATAATACATGCAAAATAATTTACTTATAAAATTAAAGAAATGTTATTTGATTCAAAAGAAATTTATCTATATATATATGGGAAAACTTGATATAAGTCCAATTTTTTTAGCCAATAGTAGGAATAGTCCAATTTATTAAAATAAGTCCAATTCCTTAAATTTAATTATTTTATTATCAAGTTTCACCATGAAATGAATATCGTACTTGATTTCAAAAAAAAAATTATTATCAATAATTATCTATTCAATGATAAGATTTATTATAAAAATCAAATTTCTTCCTAATTATCTCTTTGATTATTTCTTTTTATTTTTATTTTTTGTTATTTCTTATTCTTCCTCTTGCTTTAAACCCCATTTATAGATTTTATTTTTAATTTTTATAATCAACCTATATCACAGGTTAATTATTTTTATGTATCTATATGACAGATTCTTTTTTATAATCAACATGTCACAAATTAATGTGTCATGCTTGTAGGTATATTATGTTTTTTCCTACCTTTTAGTTAGGTTTCATATCTCGCTTACAGGTATAATATATATTCATATATTTGTTACTTGAGTTAAGGTTGAATGTTTTGTAGATAATTTATGTTAGTATATTAATTTTTGTTGTTGTAAGATATTAATTAGATTTTTTGGAGTTGAAAAATGCATAATATTAGAAGATTTTAATTGATTTTTAATATTTAAAAAATATATAAAATGAGTATAAAAGAAATAAAAACATGCAATTAGATAATTTGACTCACTCCTAAAAATCATCTATGTTTTTGGACCTAGATCTAAAAACCCCTATATATATATATGTATATATATATATATATATATATAATAATGCATACAAATAATTCACCTACAAATAAAGGAAATTTGGTTAAAAATAATATATCTACTACTTTCAATGTTCCTATTTTTTTTTTACAAATATAATGTACCTACAATATAATTTACCTATTGTTTAATCAAATAAAAAAAATAACGTATCTATTGTTTCATTTTAATGGTGATAATTTGTCTTGGTTTAGTTTTTACAAAATAATTTAGGCACTGTTTAACTTGACCAAAATAATGTAACTACTATTTTAATTTACCTACAAAATATCATCTATTTGATTCAAAATTAATTTACTTATATTTTACATATAAATATAGATAAATTATTTTTAACATGCATATATAATAACAAATAAAAATGTCTAATCTATGTAAAATAATTTACCTACAACATAAAGAACATTAATTGGTTTGTTTTTTTTATCAAACAATATTATTTGATGCAAAATAACTGATTATACAAAGGATTTTCTTTTTTCATACGAAAAATGTGCCCATAATTGTTTATGAATATGGATAAATTAGTGTATATATATACATGTTACTAATATTTATGATACAAGAAAGGTAAATTTCCATATGGGGTTAATTGCTAATCATAATTAGGGTGAGTAATACTATTTATTGACATAATTAGGGTTTTGTGGCATAAGTTGTAAATATGTTGTAATAATTGGTTACATATTTGTCTACATGGTAGTCTATTTGAATTTTGGGTTTTATTTGAATATTTATTATTGGGTGGGTTTTTGTTTGGAAAATAGAAGTTTCAAGGGCCTTTCTCTAAAGAACCCAAAAATTTATTAGATTTCACGTATAATTCTGTTTAATTTGATATATGGATATACAACGCAGGGGGTGTTACATCCATGCCCCATTTCCAGAAGAAATTCTTCCCGGTTGTGTATAAGATGACTCAAGAGCCAGGACTTGAGAGCAACTACTGCAAATATGATAATCAAGGCTTGCAGTTGTTCACATCTTCATTGTACCTGGCTGCTTTAATGTCAACCTTCGTTGCCTCGTACACAACCAGATCACTAGGCCGAAAGCTAACTATGTTTATTGCCGGGATATTTTTCATAATCGGAACAGTTTTTAATGCTGCAGCTATTAACCTTCTCATGCTTATCATAGGGAGGATCTTGCTTGGTTGTGGAGTTGGTTTTGCTAACCAGGTATATAGTATAAATTTGTAATAATCAATTTTTTTTTTTTTTCAATAAACTGCCTGCTACTCAATTGCTAATGCCAGCTGGATTTTCCCGTTAAATGTTTTTGAACACAATACGTTTACTAAGAAATATACGTAACTACAGGCGGTACCGCTTTTCCTTTCGGAGATTGCACCCACAAGAATTCGAGGGGCACTTAACATCCTCTTCCAACTCAATATTACCATTGGCATTCTTTTTGCAAACCTTATCAATTACGGAACTAACAAGTAAGCCGGCCCAATCTTGCTAGCTAATTCAAAAGACAAGATCTGAAGTTCTGAGCCAACAAATTTTAGCGTAGTAATATGTTCCAATCACTTGAAAGAATATACAACTAAGTAATATTTTGTTTACCATACATGCGCAGAATTACGGGAGGATATGGATGGAGGGTATCGCTGGGTTTGGCTGGGATTCCAGCCGGTTTGCTAACCTTGGGGTCGCTCATTGTGGTAGACACTCCTAACAGTTTGATTGAACGAGGCAAGTTGGAGGAAGGAAAAGCAGTTCTTAAAAGGATTCGTGGTGTTGACAATGTGGATCCAGAATTCTTAGAGATTGTTGAGGCAAGTCGGGTGGCTAAAGAAGTGAAGAATCCCTTCCAAAATCTCCTTAAGCGTAGGAACAGGCCACAACTGGTCATTGCAGTTATGATGCAGGTGTTCCAGCAATTCACTGGCATCAACGCAGTCATGTTCTACGCTCCGGTTTTGTTTCAGACATTGGGTTTTAAGAGCGATGCTTCCCTCTACTCAGCTGTTATAACAGGAGCTGTCAACGTGCTATCAACCGTTGTATCAATCTACTTTGTTGACAAAGCTGGTCGCCGCATGCTCTTATTAGAAGCCGGGGTCCAAATGTTCCTTTCTCAAATGGTGGTTGCAATAGTGATGGGACTCAAAGTCCAGGATAACTCTAACAACCTTACCCAAGGCATGGCAATTCTTGTTGTCATTATGGTTTGCAGTTTTGTTGCCTCCTTTGCATGGTCTTGGGGACCTCTCGGGTGGTTGATTCCTAGTGAGACTTTCCCTTTGGAAGCTCGCTCGGCTGGCCAGAGTGTGGCTGTGTGCATCAACATGCTCTTCACCTTTGTTATAGCACAAGCCTTCCTCTCAATGCTTTGCCATATGAAGTTTGGCATCTTCCTGTTCTTTAGTGCTTGGGTCCTTGTCATGACAATCTTTGCAATGTTCTTAATTCCCGAGACCAAGGGTGTCCCGATCGAAGAGATGACAGAAAGAGTCTGGAAGCAACATTGGTTCTGGAAGAGATTCATGGATGACTTTGAAGATGATCCCAAGGGCAAGGCCCATGTTTGAACTATCTCACCTGGCCACCGGTCTCTTCCTCACAGTTTATTACATTTCATGATTTCCTTGAGTTTGAAGCTTAGGATCAACTAATAATTCTTCCTTTACTTCTAGCTAGTTGCCTCACAACGGGAGCTCTCTGAATGCCAAATGCTTTGTTTATGTTTTGAGATGGGCTATTTGCACTTCCGAATAAACTCCTCTTGTACTTCCCTTTTGCTTTCTATTCTTTTGATCTCTTATCCGTTTATTAGTTGTGTTTTAACATGCTAGGTGTAATTTCTGATACAATAATCATCCGTTTATAAACATCACCATTTTCTATGGGATGAGTTAATTAATAAATGGTATGTCAAGGCAATAAAAAGGATCAAATTTAAAGCATTAATAAGATAATCTCTTGGAGGAAGTTGCTCTTTATCACGTCCTACAATGATATAGTCTGCCACATAATCATTGCTAGAATCTTTAATTAGTAAAATCACGTATACAATTAGACCCGGCAGTTTCTGACACAATACAAAAACGACACGAAAATAACGGGTTTCGGGTCAAACACGATAACTTATCGGATCATTATCGGGTGACCCGTTAAGAACCCGTTCTTAACGGGTATACACGCGGGTAACACGTGGGTAACCCGTTTCGACCCGTTAAGAAAAAATTTATTTTGATAATTTTAAAGTTTAATTACTAAAAGATTTATTATAAAATACAATAGCCATATTAATATATACAATATATTCTATATTAAATATATAGTTTTGTATTATTATTCTATATAAGTTTTTAAAAAAAATGTAGTCATTATTTATTTTTATTATGAGAGTTCCTTATTATCATTACTAGGATAAATTTTACTTAACATGTTGTTGTCCAAAATTAAAATAAACTAATAAGGTATTTGTATCGGTAAGAACTAAAAAGACATACATCCAAGTATGAAAAATGTGAAAGAATAAATAAACACTCGTGATTCATCATTATTCCTCCATGAGTAGATAATGGTTACACTTACATTAACGTTTAGATTTTTAAAATCCTCCAAACCTTCACGAATAATGTTTTTTATTTGAGGGCAAAATTAATAATAATTATTGTAGAAGTGTAAAAATGTAAAAAAAATATACAATCACTCATAGTGACAAACTTTACAACTTTCATGAAGGGGTCAGCTTCGAAATCCAACACTATAATTCATAAACCTTAAATTTATATTTAACTGTCGATTGCCATTTACGCTTTATTCTTCTTACTGAATTTCATTTTTTAAATTTTCTTTTTTGAAAACATGATCATCTGGCGAATGTAAGAAGATGAACGGTTCAGATCTTTGATATCACGTTTTGATATTTACGGTTAACTAAAATATGAGTCGATGTCATATAGTTTGTAGAAACTTTATAAACATCAAGCAATATTTTCACTAACCGTAAAACTCTGAATATAATATCAACGATCCAAACCGTTCATCTTCCTGCATCCTCTAATAGATCAAGTTTTCAAAAAACAAAATCTGAAAAAACAAAATTTGATGAGAACAATGAAGCGTAAATGTAAACAACAATCAACGGTTAAATTTTGATCTATGATTTATATGATTATAGTGGCGAATTTCGAAGTTAAGCTCTTCATGAAAGTTGTAAAGCTTGTCATTACGAGCGTTTATATATTTTTTCTCTATTTTTTTACACTTCTACATTAATTAAAAAACTATTAAAGACTTTAGGTAAGTGAAATATACTTAAAAGAAAAATGTGTTTTTATGTTTTGGATGTGACAATATGATCTGTATATACTTATTTAGTTTTATGCTTTTCATTTGATTATTTATTGGTTTAAAATATATTTTCCTTAACGGGTAACGGGTCGGGTCATATTACCTGTTAATATTATCGGGTCGATTTCGGGTCAAGTCATTTTACCCGTTTATTTTAACGGGTATTACACGACACGACCCGTTAAGATATCGGGTATGACAGGAAAACGACACGAATACGGAAAACACGACACGAATGACAGGTCTATATACAATATATTTGCAGAAGTAAGTTTTCTTCTATTGATACGAAGACTGTATACAAGGAGGTTCACTTAACAAAGAAGTAATTTAGCCTACATTCTACATATACGAAAGGAATATAAACTCCTTATACTAAACAACTACAAAAAAAATTTCCTATACTAAGCCAAAACTACCAAGGATACTATCGTTGACTTCTCATTCTTAACACTCTCCCTCAAGTTAGAGAGTGGATGTTGAGAACTCTCAACTTGTGTACAACAGTTGAGAAAGTTTTCTTTCCCAATGCTTTTGTGAATACCATCTGCGAGTTGGTGTGAAGAGGGAACATATTTGGTGACAACTAAATCATCTTGTATATCTTATCTCGAATAAAGTGGCAATATGTCACCATATGTCTAGTTCATTCATGAAAATTGGATTAGTAGCAATATGGAGACCCATTTTATTGTCACAATGTAGTAAGGCCGGTTTTGGATGTAATAAACCCAAATCCCTTAGAAGATATCGAAGCCACGTCAGTTTCACAACAAGTTCTAGTCATGGTTCTATATTAGGCCTCAAAGCCGGCCATGAGGGTGTGCAAGTGGTGCCACCCACAGGGCTCCCAAATTTTTTATTTTAGTTTACCTGTATGTTGCATATATAAATTTAAACATGCAATAAAATAATAAATTGTTCTCTCAGAGCTAGTGTTTTGTGTGTATTATCCGTGAACCACGAACTGGGTTCAAGTCCGCTCAGTGGTGTTTATTTGTGTGTTTTATTTTTAATTATTTTGGTATTTAAAAGCATGGTTTTGTGTTTTATTTTAATTTTTGTTGGTATTTAAAAGCATGATGTTTTGAACCCAAAAACTTAGGGGATGCAAATAGGCACCTAGCCACCACAACAAGATTTTTTTTTTCTTTTACATTATTTGTTTATACATTATCATAAAATTTAAAATGTAAAAGAAAACATAGCAACTAAAATGTTAGACTTTCTAAGGACTTTTATTCATTTTTGTCGGTATTTAAAAATAAGGAGTTTCGAACTTAAAAACATAGGGATGCAAATAGGTACCTAAGCACCGGTCCACCACACCAAAATTTGTTTTTATTTATCTCAATTTATACATAATCATAACAATTAAAATGTAAAAGAAAGCATAGCAACGAAAATTCTATAAATTTTAAGGGCCTCCATTAAAGTCCCCAAAATCTCAGGACCGGGATTTACAAGAAGATGTTTTTGTGGCTTAGGCCCTGGGATTTTTTTATCCTCAACATCCTAATCATGTGTGTAAGTTACATAACACGTTATATGGCGTCAAACAAACTCCGTGTACATTATCATCCTTTTACTTTATGTGGATGATAATGTATTGACTAGAAATGATTCTTGGAAAGTGGGAATTTCTCTTCCGCGGTGGTGATTCTTTCTGCTGTCAGGTCTTGATTGTTTGCCAAGATAATTTGAGTCGGTGTATCTGGAATTTGAGTCGGCGAATCTGGTTTTGAGTTGGTGCATCTGGGTTTTTCTCGACATTGCTGGACTCCTCAGGTTATATGTTTCAATTCCCTGCAAAAGTATGTGATTCTTTGATTTTGTGAAGTAGTCGATTGATTTCTTTGAGGCACGAAGCCATTGTTCTTTGTTTGCGGCACGAAGCCATTTCATGTTTGTTTCTTTGGGCACGAAGCCATTACTGTTTGTTTGCGGCACGAAGCCATTACCGTTTGTTTGCGGCACGAAGCCATTTCAAGATTGATTTTTATTTTTATTTTTGGCACGAAGCCATTTTTCTGTATAGATTAGTTGATTGAAGTTTGTGGGCACGAAGCCATGTTTTTTGTAAAGATTAGTTGGTTAGAGTTGTAGCTGTTGAAAGGCTTGGTTTGCAGGGGATTGTAAAATTCTCCATCTACTGCTGGCATTACTTGTTGGGCAAGTGACATCCTTTGGTGGAGAGGAGACTCCATTTTCCCATCTTTTGGTGAAAACAAGGAACTTAGAAGTCTTTGGAGCATCAGACTTGACAAAACCACCACGAAGATATTGATTGTGCAATTGAGAGGGCTGCTGTTGTTCAACTTTGAATGGTTCAACTCAGTCTTTTGTTTTCTGGTTTCATAACAGTGATTGCAGTTGTTCTTCCAATCTCAAACTGAGTTACCCCAGTTGAGATTGAGGGGGAGTATTAAGGGTAAAAATGTAATACAGTTAGTAATATAGTTAGGTAGTTAGTATTTGGTTAAAGTAGTTAGGATTTCTATATAAACAGTATGTGTAATCTTCATTTGATAAATCAATACAAATCCTATTTCTCTCTCTAGACTCTATCTTGCCTCTCTCTGTCTTCTTCCTCTTCCTCTGTACAAATCCTTTATCCTTTACAATGTAGTTAACATATGCTTGACTGCAAACCTTCCAATGCTTTTATTGCTTCACATGCTTAATTGTCTAATCAGGATGGTACTCCGCTTTTTGACCCGTTCAATTTTCGGCACTTATTAGGCTTCTTGCAGTATCTTACTTTGACTCTTCCGGACATTGCTTATGCGGTTAATCATATTTCTCAATTCATGTCTTGCCCTACTCACATGCATCTTATTGTCGTTAAACGTGTTTACGTTATATTAAGGGCTCTCTTGAACATGGCATTTCATTCAGGCACTCTTCTATGCCTCCTTTGCTTCTTGGGTATTCTCATGCTGATTAAGCTGGGTGCCTGGACACACTCGCCGCTCTACTTCGGGTTTCTTACTATTTCATAGCCAGATTTAATATCGTGGAGCTCCACCAAGCATCCCATTGTTTTCCAGTCTAGTGCTCAATTGGAATATTGTGCCTTGGCTCATGCTTGCGCCAAATCTATTTAGCTCACCTATGTGCTTTGTGAATTTCGGTTTCCGGTGCCTCACCCCACTCTATTGTTTTTGTGATAAGTTGAGCACAACATACATGGCTGCTAATCTCATATTTCATACTCGGACAAGGCATATTGAGCTTAATTATCACTTTGTCCGTAAACAGGTCAAACTTGGAATCACAAGGTACAATTTATTCATTCCGTTGATCAACCTATGGATGTTCTCACCAAAGGCTCTCCAAGCCACGTTACTTCTCCGTTCCAAACTTGTCTCTCCACAACCACCAAGTTTGGGAAGGGCGGTTTGTATAGGAGAATCCGGTTAGGATTCTATTGGGTTAGATCTTGTAAATTCATGTGAACTTAGAATTACTTGTATGACAAGTCATAGGCTAGTATATATTTGTACCTTGTGTTATAAATACATTTGACTCAATTATAATTCTACACATTGTTCAACAATGTATCCGTCGCAAATTTCTATTCAAATTCGATCTGTAAGCTATTTTTTGTTTAATTAAAATTCTTGTGTGGTTTTTTTTTTTTTTTTTGAACAAACAATATTTCTTGTGTGGTTTATTTTGTTTCACATATTTGCTATTGCTCTAACTAGTACTAGAGCGTTGTTGACGCGGAGAAGGACTTGTCACTACATCACTTTGTAAAACAGGTTTTGTGAAAGTCTTTTGAACAGCAATAATTGCTTTATTTCGGAAAAGGAGCTGATTAAGCCTTGTCGGGGGCATTAACGTAAATCGCTTTCTTGAGCTTGCATACCATAGGAGAAGAGAAGCCTGGAGTTGGAGGAGGCTGAATATAACTTTTTCTTCGAATACAGAGAGCAACAAGAGATTTTCTTGAATTTTTTAAGCAACCATAGTGGAGAGGGAAAATTCGAAGTGTGAACGGCTTTTACAGTGTTTTTTTCGTTGTTTAGATGTTGTAAAATACACTTTAGCGAGCGCAAATCAAATCTCAATTGAGTGATTTCGTTTAAAACTGCATAGTGTTATTGTCCTACTACACTTGTCCATATGCTTCAAGGTGGTAAGGGAGGTGGATAATGAATCAGAATTAATTAGGATAGGTTCAGGTTTAATTCCTCCAAAAACCTATCTCAGAAAGCTAACACACTTTCATGTGGGACTCTGCCTTTTAAATTCTAAAACGACTTATCCTTATGGATTATGATCCTGATGCTTGTGCATGGAGGTTAATACATTAAGCAATGCCAATCAAATAATACAAGACAATACACCTGCATTCCACACATAATATTAAACAAAACGAACCATTAACTAAGTTCGTTATAATTTTACAAACTTCAACATAATGATGCATCAGAGGGATTTAACACAGTTATTTTGATGACATTTTCTCTTGGAACCCTCCAAAATAACCATAAAAATAAAATTATTTGACTCGACCACCTTCGTAGTCGTCTTTATATCTCTTCCAAAACCAATGTTGCTTCCACACTCTCTCTGTCATCTCCTCAATAGGGACATTTTTGGTCTCGGGAACCAAAAATAGCACAAAGAGTGACATGACCAAGACCCAAGCAGAGAAAAACAAGAAGACGCCATACTTCAAACTGCAAAGCATTAAGAGGAAGACTTGTCCTATAAGAAAACAGCAAAGCATGTTCATGCAAACCGTCACACTTTGCCCCGCTGACCGAGTCTCCAACGGAAATGTCTCACTAGGAATTAACCACCCGAGGGGTCCCCAAGACCAGGCAAAGGCGGAGACGAAAGCGCACACCATGACCACCACCACAATCGCCAAACCATAAGATAAGTTATTAGAGTGATCCTTAACCTTGAAGGCTAGCACTATTCCGATAACCAATTGAGAAAGCAACATTTGGATCCCAGCTTCTAATAACAGCATTCGACGCCCAACTTTGTCAACCAAGAAAATAGATACAATCGTCGCGAGGACATTGACAGCTCCTAGTATAACTGCGGCATAAAGGGAGGCATTGTTGCCAAAGCCCATGGTCGCAAATAAAATGGGAGCATAGAAAAGAATTGCATTCATGCCTGTGAACTGCTGGAAGATCTGTACAGCAAACATCATTAATATTAACATTACACTACTACTTTTCAATTGTAGTAACCAATGTATGTGTATATATACTGACCTGCATTGCTATTGCAATCACCAGTGGGGGGCGATTCTTCCGTTTAAGGAGATTTTTAAAGGGGTGCTTTATTTCTTTGGCTGCACGACTTGCCTCCAGTATCTCCGAGAACTCTGCTTCAACATTTTCAGTGCCTCTGATCCTTTTAAGTACTGCTCTTCCTTCATCCAACTTACCACGTTGTATCAAACTGTTAGGAGTGTCTACCACAATGAGTGACCCCAAGGTTAGCAAGAGTGCCGGAACGCCAGCCAAACCCAGCGATACCCTCCAACCCCATCCCCCTTTAATCCTGTATTTGGCAGAACACATAATTACATATCAATTATAGTGGATGGTGGTAAAGCACAAGAAGTAAGAAAAAATTAATTCATGCCCATTAATGTTGTATCTCGATAATCGTTATAGACATTTCTCTTCATGTGTCTAGTAGAATAAGAACCTAATTTCATTTGTTGATATTCTTCATATATAGGAGTACTCTTTCAAACCAAGGAGAAGGGGGCGTACTTAGCAGCACCATAATTGACAAGGGTAGCAAAAAGAATTCCAACGGTTACATTTAGCTGGAAAAGTATGTTGAGTCCTCCACGAATTCTTGTGGGTGCAATCTCCGAAAGGAATAGTGGCACAGCCTGCAAAACATCGAAACCATTACTCGATGACCAAATTAGGGGAAAAACATATATGGCTTAAAAGCAAGAAAATGAAAGCTGAAGCTCCTCTTCATATGGGGCATACGATACAGATCAATATTCTTTTTAGACTTACATTTGAATTTTAAACTCTAAATCGTAAACTTCAAATGCAAAACATAAAATGCTTAATTATCTTTAAATCCTCAAAAACATAGTTTTAAAATGGGAAATTTAGAGAAATGCCTTATTTAGAGGCTCAAAAGGGCTTTTGCCCCTCTATTCAAATTTTTTAAAATTTTTATGAAATACTTAACTAACCTAACAGTTTTCATTGTATTCAAAGCTTTTGCCCTGTTCCCATTGCTCGATACCCCATTGATAACAACTTTATCCCTCGAGTGCTATATATGCTTGCTGCAATATTACTCAAGGGATGTCACAGATGGACCTTTCTCGAGGGGTCCTCGAGCAAACTCGAATTAGGCAAACAAACTGTATGAATCAAATTAATTAAAAGTACAGGGTCAATTAAGTTTTTTCAATGTAAAATGACCAAAAAACAATTGAACAAACGGTATTATATATCCTAACAGGTAAATGAGTGGGCTAAGCTTCACAAAATTTAATTTTAAAAAAGACCAAAGGTTCCCTTTTTAATTAAGAATTTTAGTTAAAAGTAAACGGCTTTATTTTCTTCCAAATTTCCTTTTTGAAAAAATAAAGGCAATATAAGCACCAAAAATTATATGCAGATCATCTTGTTTCATCTGATGCAGTGGTAATGAGTAACTTGGCAGTGGTTGTCGCTCTTTCTTCCTCCTTAACATCGCCCTATACTTTAAGATTTGAATGTGACACTATTACCTGAAATTATGATTAAAGTTGCCCTGACTACCTCTTTTAGGAAATATATTGCTAGAAATTGATAAAGGATTAGAACATTACCGTTAAGAGTCTCAAAATATGGAGGAATAACAAAATTATAAACAATACAAAGTTAAAAACCTGATTGGCGAAACCAACTCCGCAGCCAAGAAAGATCCTGCCAATGATAACCATGGAAAGTTCTTGAAATGAAGCATTAAGAACTGTACCAACAATGAAGAAAATCCCAGCAATTAACATGGTCAGCCTTCGCCCTAGCCTTTTGGTAGTGTACGATGCAAAGAAGGTCGATACCAAAGCAGCAAGGTACAACAAAGAGGTGAACAATTGCAGGCCTTGATTGTTAAATCTGCAATAATTGCTATTGGTCTTCAGTTTCTGAGTGCTAGCGTACACGTCTGGGTAGAACTTTTTCAAGAAACCTGGCATAGCTGTCACACCGCCTGCATCAAGTACAACCAATGGCTAAAATGTGTACTCCCTATACGAGTTTAGTCAAGTTGCTTAATACATTATACTCCCTCTCTATACATAAGTTCGAATCTCTTCCCATAGTTTAAATGAATTTAGTATGGAATTTGTCAAAAAAAACCCCGAAAATTAATATAAACAACAGTATTAATTAGACAAACAAATTAAAAATTAAAAAATTGTGGGTGTTTGTGGTTACCGACCAGAAATGCCAACCTCATAACCAAACATGAGGCCTCCACTTGAAGCGAGTATACATGAAATGATGACAATTGGTGTGATCTTTGCTTCAGAAATATCAGCTGCGGTGCTTGCTGAGGCCATGGAGCTGCCCTGCTCAGCCATAATTACTCTATAAGTATATGATCTCAACTCTCAAACATTCAAAACAAAGCCTCTTAATTGCTACAACTTCCTTGCAGCTCCTTATACAGCTTTGTATATATCCAAGTAACTGAGTGAAAGAAAGAGACTTTCTGCAAAAACCAGCAGATGGGTGGTTTCTTTTAAGATAGCTAGCATGTGAGAGAGGGGCACTGCATGGGAACCAGGTGTCCAAATTCTGAGGTTTAGCGTAACAATTGTCAGCTGCTTCATTCTCTGCTTCCTTATCACCAAACTATAGTTTAATATATTTTAATACGTTTTCTTCTTCCATTCCTTCATTGTTTGAGTTACAACTTTACTTATTGATTAAGTGACTCAATGATATGATTTTATACTTGTGGAGATTAATTTGCTGCCAATGAATGGCAATATAGCATATCATTTATAATAGGGAGAAATTCTCTCTTCTTCTTTCCCTCTTACATTTTGCTCTTTGTCTTTTTGTCTTTTAAAAAAAAATTAATATAAAAAATTAATATAATTTAATTGTAATCGTTTAAAAAAGAGAAGAAAAAAATAAGAGAGAGATTAAGGGTAGAAAGAATAATAGTTGGACGTACTTTGTGATCTGATGAAAACTTGTGAAGCATAAGTATCACCTGACCAAATCTCCCATAGATTATCTTAGAAGGAAAGAAATTCTCTTCAGATCTCTTTCATCAAAGTCACCGGATCAAGTGATTTGGACCTTTGAAATTTCATCAAACGGTAAAAAATTATTATAACTTTTAAGAGATCAAAATAAGTAGGTCATTGAATGAAATTTAAAACCCGAATCACTTGATTCGATGACCTTGTTGAAAGAATCTCTACTCATCGTGGAAAAGAAGAACTCAGACAGGTTATGTACTTATAGGGCGGCACACTGTTCGATTGAACAGTTCCATTTTCAGTGGCACACAATTCAACCGACTAATATTTTTTTTGGTGCATTATTTAGTTTAGAGAAATATTAAGTAGATTTTTAAAAGTAAGATTTTTTATAAATTTTCTATTATCTTTTATTTTAGATATAATGTTTTGTTATCACGAAAGTTGATATTAACTTGTGAAGTAGAAGAGAGTTTATGAAAAGTCCATTTAAGAGAGTTTTCTTAACATTGGTGATTCAATTTAATTTGAATGAAAATTATAAAAACTAATATTTTTAGTGCATGTTATGATCAAGGTTATGTTTCCATTTTTTGAATCACGGCGTGTTACGCGCGACTTTCACGTTTTAAATATATTTATATTCGTAAATTGACAAAAGAAAAATAAAATATTTGAAGTAAATGAATAATCTTAGATCATACTAGAAGAAACACCTCATAAACCAATTAAAGCAGTTGAATCCATATAATAAAATCGGTATCTGTAAAATTTACATGTAGAATAGAGAAAGTAATATTTAATAAACAGCTGATTGAATCACATTATTGCTAGCTCATTGTGAGGCTAAGCCCACCCCCTTCCCCTTAGTGTAGATAATATCATTTGTTTAAAAAAAAATCATTTGACAACTAATTTAATCACATTATTATCCGCGTGCGAAAGGCATTTTTTATAATCGGCATTACACGCCTCTTGAGATATTTTGAACGTGTTTAAAAATAGGGAAAATAATATTGAATGAACAGCTGATTGAATCACATTATTACTCGCTTATGGTGAGATACTAATTAAAAAAAAGTACAAAAAAAAATTAATTATTAAAAAAACACTGTTAAAATGACGAAAATACTTCTGCCACATTTGATGCATTATTTTGGATTGCCTTTGAATGTTTTTTTGTTCGAGAGGCATTTTTGTCCAATTATTTTTGTTAAAGCTTGTGACACCAAAAAGTACACTTTTATTGTTGGCTTTATATATAGAAGAAGATAAATACTATAAAAATTATAAACACTAATAATTATACTCTCTCATTAACCGACTAATATTTTTAGGCATGTTATGTTCAAGTTTCTGTTTCCATATTTGATATTGATAAATACTATAAAAACTATTAAAACTAATAATTATACTCTCATTAACCGATTAATATTGACACACCCCGATCCAGAGGATCAAGGCGTGCTGGCCGTCACGTGAGCGTGACGTAACCAACAGTGCGACACGGAAGCATGATAATAGAATACGAAGGAATTTAAACCAATCTCTAGATGAACAACCTACTAGAGTAATGGGAGAGTTAAGATAATACACAAATTCAGAGCATAGGTTTTAGTGCAGTCAAGTAGGACTAAAATAAAGTTACTTCACCCTCGGGTGAGTCCTACATGTTAAGAGTCTGTCAGGATGCCGGAAAAGACCTCGAGAGCTACCAGCCGCAAACTAGAACCTGGAGGGGCGCAAAACAAAATGAGTGGGTCAGTAAAATCAAGATTTTTCCAAAAACATTTCATTAAAATCATTTCTATCCCCTCACTGTAAAACCTGTATACTTTCCTAGAAAATAGTATATAAATATATATATATATATATATCATCAAAACTCAAATCACAATCCTTCAACGCTTTAAGAAAGAATATGCCATGCCAAGATATGCCAAAGTATAATATGAATGCATCAATATAAATCAGGTGAAAATAAGTCAACCGGAGACCCTAAAGTGGTCCTGTACGGTTGATTCTAAAGCTCAACATCCTCGTCAACCGGAGTCACCTCGGTGACCTGTACGGTCTAACTCTGCAAGTCACTCGGAACTACATAAGGTAGTCTGTACGATGACAGGTGTATAATTACGCTCTAGTGCTTCTCACATCAATCAACTATGCACATAATCTAAATGTCACCCACCAGTCGGAACCCCTCTAATGGTCTGTACGACTGGCATGTCGGAACCCTCACAGGGTCTGTACGACATCCACCTACTTAGATCCAAGACGAGCGTGCGGTGTGGTGAATAAATATAAGCACTAACACCTAGGGTGCAGGTTATGAGCTTAAACGTTTCAACATCAAATAATTCAATGAATAATGACTCACCTGACTTACCTGCGCCTCCACAGCACCATGCAACATGTATGCATCATATATCCATTATCAATCAAATATTCAATGTTTTCATGCATGGCAATTTAAATTCATTTTCTCATATAAAAGCATTTTCTGGGAAAACAATAGTATATAGGTAATACGAAAACAAAACTGCCCACTCACTGGTATGTCGATGGGTCGTAACCCCCGCGACGTCCTTGGATACGCTCGTCCTCGGGATACTCGTCACCTATATGAGAAATAACTAAAATAACATTATTTTTAAGCACATCACCAACATTTCGAAATAACTTCTCATACGATGCTCAATTTGGGTATATGAATATACCACATCGACCTACTCGACGTCACGGACGTCTCATAATTTTTAGAATAATTTTTCGAGGTCTCACGCGCCCCCACGCGCCGAATTAGGCACGGGTCTACGCGCCCCCTACGCGCAGCCACGTGCAAGGCCTGCTGACGGCGTCAGTTGACGCCGTTAGGAATATTCCGGAATATTCCGTCAGGACTAACGGTTACCGTTACTGCCGTTAGGAATATTCCGTTAAAACTAACGAAATATTCCTCCTTCTTCTCCGACCTACCCTCGCTGGACTCCGGTCACCGGAAAACTGGGAAAATTTCTACTTCACTAATCTCACTCGATTTTCATCCAAATTTCTCGAATTTTATACCAAAATGAAGCCCTAGATGAGTACTATCACGTTGGACTAATTTTAAACACTAAAAACCACGGGATCATACCTTCCAAAAATCCAAGAAATCGGCCAAACTCGAACCAGGTGATCCCGACGTCCAATTCTTCCAAATGAAGCACTCTGAGCTTCCTTAGGACTTCACCAAGCTTCCTACAAGCTTCAAATTCTCAAAAACATAAGAATTTACGTGTGCATGAACAGTGCACCATCACGGGGACTTTAGAAACTAGGGTTTTCGAATGAGATGTTACCTGAAAATGGTACCAACGTACTCGTGGTGTCCTCAGGAGTCCAAAGGTGGTCCTAAATCCGTCGATCCGTGAAGTTTTGGGGTGGTGTTGGGTGTGCCGTACGATGGGTGGCTAGAGAGAGAGAGAGAGGATGTCGGGGTGGAGACAGGGAAGGAGAGAGAGGGTTACGGGTTAGAGAGAGAGTGTCAGAGTTTTTGTCCAAATCAATCCTCACCTTCCATTTAGAAATCCCTAAACAACAATTAAAATTATCCTTTTAATAAATTTTCAACTTACTACTATACATTTCCCCTAAATTGATTAATATATGAACCAATTTAATGTCACATATATACGTACCTTAATCACGTCAAGGGCATTCCCGTCATTTCATACATTCGATATGAAAATCTCGGGACGGGCTGTGACAAATATTTTTAAGGAAAAATAATGAAAATGGCTTGAAAAGTTTTAGTTTTAATAAAAAAATAATTTTATAAGTTTTGTTTAATTATTAGTACAAGGCCCATATTAAAGTAGTCCAACTAAAAATGGTCTAACTATAAAAAATTATGATTTGTCGATTTTACCCCTAACTTTTTTAGGTTGAGTTCCAGATTTTCGTCGTTAATGGAGTTCATCGTTGTTTTGCAGACCTTCTTCTTTTTCTTTGAAACAAAAATATAGATCTTCATGCTATTTAATTTATATTTTGTATTATTTCGTTGAAACGTGATCGTCGTTATTCATAAAGTATTCGAGGTACTGTTTTTCAATTTTTCTTCGTTAGTGGAGTTCATTGTTTGTTTCTCCAGAAAATAAATTTAAGATCTGCATGTTATTCAATAATAATGACGGGTCACTGTTACTAGGCTGTAAAAATAAATTGTTTCTAGATTTTAAGTAACACTATTTCTGAAATCTAAGTTACCGTTTCTAGAATCTAAGTCACTGTTTTTGGATCCAAATGAAATAGACACACTGTTTCTTAAATGTAAGCTAGAAAAGAAATAGTGAAATTCATTGTATTTGGATTCAAAGCAAAATAAGCATCTTGTTTCTTAAATATAATCAATTGATGCATGAAAGAAAAGAAACAATCAAATGTTAAAACATAGACTGTTTCTGGAATCTAAGTCAGTGTTTTTGTAATCTAAGTCACTGTTTCTGGAATTTAAGTCACTGTTTCTGGATTTTGGTTCTTTTCTTTCCAGATACAGTGTTTGTTTGTGCACAGAAAAAACAAACATTGTATCTGATATTTTTTTCCAGAAATAGTGTTATGTTTTGGGTTCTCCAAAAACAGTTTTTTGTTTTTTTTTTCCTATTTACAGACGTCTGACATGTACGTACATCACCGGGACCGTAGGCAGTGGCGAAGCCACGTGAGGGCGAGGAGTGGCGGCCGCCACTCCCCTCGCCGGGAAACTCCACTGGACCCAGCTCTTCGCCACTCCCCTCGCGCGCGCCTCGCCGGAAAACCCTGGTGCATCTCCTCTGTTTTTCTGGGCAATCTGCAATCTGCGCAAATTGATGTTTTTTTTTTTTTTTTTAACCAGGCCAAAACGACGTCGTTTTGGGCCTTGTAAAAAAAATTTAAAAATTGTTATACAAAACGGCGCCGTTTTGTATATTTGAATTAAAAAATATATATATATGAAGGGGGACCGCTTCCCTTCCGCGTGTCACCCCAAAACCCTATATCATATGTCCCCCCCGACCCCATTCCCCTTTACTGCTTATTCCTGCTGTTTGTTTACCAATCAACACAGAGAAAGAGAGCCAAGCTGCTCCCCAAAATCCCAGCAGCCAAGCCAACGCCAAGTGAGTCCCCTTTAATTTCTGTTGAGCCTTCACAGTTCACAAGCCACTCTCATCTCCTCTCCACCTTGAGCTTGAGCCGGCTTCCACCAATCACCATTTAAAGGTAAAATTTTTAATTCTTAAATGTATAATCCATAACCCTAATTAATTATTTAATACAAATTTCATTTAATTGGTATAGAATCATATGGTAATGCATTAATATGGTTATTGGTTATTGATTATTGATGTGAATCGTATGCTTCTATGATTATTGATATGAAATTATGAAATTATGAAATTATTTTTTAGGGTGAAATTATTGATACGAATTGGGAATTAGAAGAATTGTGCTTTTAATTTGCTTCTTACTCTTATCATATGTATGTATAATTGTACATATAGATAAATTGGCATGTCAAAAGCCATCTTTAACTAAAATTATTGGTAATAAGCCACCAGGATGGACGCAATGAGCCATCTTTAACTAATATTAGTACTTTTGATTAATTGAATTGTTGGTTGGTTGGATTAGTTATTATGCATACTATAATAATAGTATAGTCTACTTTAGGATTAAGAGTCTAAGAATTTTTATTTCTTTTCATTTTACAGTTACGTAATGGAACGATACTATAAAAAACAATGCTTAAATCCTCCTTCAAATATTTCTTTTAAGTCCGCCCCTCCCCCCGAGAAATCCTGGCTTCGCCACTGACCGTAGGTCCTTATTGGATCTGATTGGAATAAAATACTAATACTATAAATTGTTCGTGGTGCAGATAAGAGGATGAGGATGAGGATGACGACGACGACGAGGAAGAGGAGGATAAGGGCACGAAAAAGGTAGACAATAGTTTTAGATGGTTTTTTATTAAACTTTGAGCATTTTTAGTTAAATAACATTTTAAGATGGTTTTTTATTAAATATTTATTAGCCCAAACATTTTTCATTAAAGCTTCCTTATTTTAGGCATGTTCTGCTCAAGGTTCCGTTTCAAAAAAATTGCCTCTACTATATTTGATATTGATAAATACTCATAAGCTATATTCTCAAAAACACCTTAAGACGATACGTCTATAAGTTTTCCTAACCATGCATGCAGTAGCTATTTGAGACTATGCGTCTCTTTTACAACATCTACTTATTTGAAATTGACATGTACTTCACTATTAATGCAGTATTTTATATCTATACAAGTTTCACTAAAAATAACCAAGTCAAAAAATAGTTTTTGTAATCATGACAAAAAGGAATAAAAAGTGTATTAACAAGTACGCTAATTTTGTGCATACAAATAAAGTTTCACCAAAAATAACGAAGTCAAAAAAATAATTTTTGTAATGAATGAGGATATTTTTTGGATTCTCTTCGCAAGCTTCACCAAAAATAATTTTTGTGCATACAAATAAAGTTTCACCAAAAATAACCAAGTCAAATAAAGTTTCATTTATCGTAAATCGTGTGGTCAGTTTTTGTTATGTACTATTTGTGTTTAATTTTAAATAAAAAATTTAAAATAATTTCTGACTGCACGATGTATAATAAATAGATACAATTAAAGAATTTTCAGGATCCTCACAAAGAGAATCCGAAGAATTACCTCATTCTTTTGTAATCATTACATAAAGGAATAAAAAGTGTATTAACTAGTACGCTAATTTTGTACATTACAAATAAAATTATCTTACAGAATATGTTTGAGAATACCGAAGAAAAGTGAGTGAAGTTTTAATAAATCATCACAAAAGGGCTCGGCCCAGATGTTACACAATTACTGCGGTTTATATAGCCCAAAGATGAACCGCATCGTAGCCCACTTTTACATATCCAGTCTATTTGCGACTTGGACGCAGTCCAATAATCATGTCAACCTTCTCAATTTCATGTGCTTATATATAAAATACAGAGAAAATTTTAGGCTTTTTATATTAGCACCCCATAAAATGTTGAATGCATCACATATTAAAATTTAATATTAATGATTTATTTACTCTACTATGTAATGACAATTTTGACCTTATTAGGTTTAAAAAATCATAAAAATTTTATAAATACACTACAAATCTCTTTTAACGTAATATTTATTTATTTCAACTATCAAAATCCCTCTCATTCTCCTTTGTTGAATAAAACCCTAAGCAATGAAACTATAAACATGTTGATTAAGAAAAATTATTTTTGACGAATGGAACACGAAATCGGTGTTTCGAAAGCTTTGAAATCATTATTATTGTTATTGAAAAATGTTCAAATGAGTCTAAACATTTTTTTTTAAATAATTCAATTTGAAATCATTCGACAAACTAAAGTCCATATAGTTTGAAATCATTCGGCAAAATTAAAAATGAGTGTTATAAGATTTGAGAAATGTGGGATGTATAAAAAATGTGGGGTGTGTGTAGAAAATGTAAGATGTATATTAAAAATGTGGGATGTGAGGGTATTATGGGGAAGGAAGTGGGGTGTATTAAGATAATTTTTAATTAAAAAAATAAATGTGAGGTGTATTAAGTAAGTGGGGTTTATTCAACAATTTGTGGGGTGCTAATATAATAAGCCAAATTTTATAACTAGTATTGATATTTATTGAAGACAACAAAAATTTCTAGGGATGGTTCGGTATTGGATCCCAAACCGAAAATAGGATTATGAATTTCAAATCAAAAAATTTTGGGACGAGAATTTGAAGACCAATTCTGAACCGAAATTTCGGTATTCTCAAATTTTGAGATTCCAGAAATGTTTTCGGTATTTCGAGATGGATCGGGATTGCGTTTTGAGTTTTGGGCTTTTTGGCATAGATTTGCGAGAATTTCGATATTATCGGTTTGAGAACTTTTCGGTATGAGATCGGAATTTTTTTGCTTTGGTTTGGAATTTTCGGGAAATATTTCCAACCCTAAAAATTTCTATTGTCTTAGATTAGAAAATAAAGCATGCATTAACCAAAATATAAAATAATTTATCGATTTAAATTTTGTAATAAATCGTACACTCAATAAAAACAACTAAAGTATTTAATCATGGGTCAGTAAATAAAATTTATATTTAATCGACGGCTCTTACAAGAACGATAGCATGTTCTCTCTATAAAATTACATTACCCTTTTGTCCACAATACATAACTTTGGGATCTTGAGGTTTGTGGACAATATAATTATTTTTTTTTTTCTCTCAATTTCTAGTAATATAGCACGAACGAACTTGTCGTGTGACACTACTACACCTAAACGAATAATCTAGTGAATAAAATAATTTGATCATTGCTTAGGTTAGGTCAAAACAATCCAAATTCCAATAGAATATGTTTGAAAAGGAGAGGGAGAAGCAAAACTTTGGATTAGATTATTAAATAAAAAACAAAAAACAAAAGTTTAATTTAAATAAACAAAGTCGTGAAAAGTCACTGTATGATGCTACACGCCTTGTCCCACTTTGTGGACCTTTCTCATGCATTTTTTTCCTTTAAAACATTGCACCGTCGAAAAAATTAAAGCCAAATAAATTTACCTCTAAGTTTGGTCGTCTCAAATTTGATTTTTATTTTCAGATTTAGGGTATGTGGTCCTATATGACTCGTTGACGAAAGTTATTTTTAACAATTAACACATTGTCTTTCTACTTAATATTACGGTTTAATGATATTTTTCTTCACTTATAAGTGAGAGATCTTAAGTTTGATTCTCGTCAAATGCGAATTTGAACCATATTATTGTTAGCTCATTATGAGCCTAACTCACCCCCTCCCTCTTAGTATAAATAATATCGTTTATCAAAAAAAAAAAAACACTATCTTAAAAATTTTAAATGTCTAATATATTTCTGTGAAGTGTTTTAAAAAGTGAGTTATCCGTCCTGACACACCCCGACCCGGAATGTCCACTAGGACTCCGAATCGAGCTGAGCTGGCCGACACCTGGAAGGTGACGAAGCCATAAAGTGTGGTGATGTGGAAAAATGTGGATAAAATTAAACCTAAGAGTGCCTAAATACCAGAGTGCACTGGTGAGCGGGTATGAACTCAGTTCACACGTGACGTTAGAGCATTAGCAAATACAGAACAGCGAATTAAGAATCGTACCCTCGAAATAATCTCTAATACTAAGAATCGCCACGAATCTTCGACGATAAGAAAACTCAGCTAATAAAACCTGAAGGGTGAAGACAAGACAAGGGTGAGTGGCTATGTAATAAAATTTTAATAGAAACCATATAAAACATCATAACCCCTCGCCACAACACATGTATAATTTCCAGAAAAATCATAAATATACCACAACACAGCATTTCATTAGCAATATCGAATAATTATGTGATTAATAATTTATACTAGCACGCAAGTCGGAGTCACCTATAGTGACCTATACGACTAACCTATATCTCATCACATATACTAGCCGATCACATATTCATCACATATGCTAGCCGATCACATATTCATCACATATGCTAGCCGATCACATATTCATCACATATGTTAGCTCATCACATATTCATCACATATGCTAGCTCATCACATATTCATCACATATGCATCACATATGCTAGCTCATCACATATTCATCACATATGCTAGCTCATCACATATTCATCACATATGCTAGCTGATCACATATTCATCACATATGCTAGCTGATCACATATTCATCACATATGCTAGCTGATCACATATGCTAACTGATTACATATTCCTCACATATGCTAGCTCATAAGTCGGAGTCACCTCTAGTGACCTATACGACCATAATCATATCTCATCAATCAATGATAGCTCATAAGTCAGAGTCACCTCTAGTGACCTATACAACCATAATCATATCTCATCAATCAATGCTAGCTCATAAGTCGGAGTCACCTCTAGTGACCTATACGACTATAATCATATCTCATCACATATCTCACCACATACCAACATTATATACTCACATGAACTTACCTTAGCCTCTGCATTGGTGTGCAACACTGTGCAAGGTTGTACTAAATCACATACTAAAATGTAAACTAATTATGGCATGGCATTTATAAGACATAAAACCACAATTTCTCGTTTCCTCGCACGTTGATTTATAATCAACATTTATTCACCCAAAACATAGGGTTAAATCTCATGTTTTTCATCAAATTCCTTCACATTGCTCATTTTCTCAAACAAAGCTTTTGTCTCGATTATTTAATCTCACTTATTGCATGGCTGCATCTAACATCTCGTTAGACTGCCTACGTACCCTAAACAGGGATCAAGCCATTCATAGTTCATAATTATTAATTGTAGGTAACATGCATAAATCACTTTAGAAGCGTTTGTGGAACTATCAATTATATGCCTATAGTAAAAGGAAAAAGACCCACTCACCTAAGGTCCGTGCTACGACTTTGTAGCATGCATATCAAGACATCACGAACCATCGTCGCCTGTGACCAATTATCGAATCACATCTCAGAGTTCTGACCGATAAAATACATAATTTACATCAAACGCATCCTTACACAATTCAATTCGGAAGATCTGCATCACGGATTTCCGATCCGTTACTTCCAAAGATCCACATTATACTTCTAGAATAACATCCTAAGGTTTCATTATGATCCAACGGTTGGATCTCCGCCAATTGCCAAAATCAAGTGGCAGTCAACATTTTAGTTTATGAACTTGCAAATCCAATTCGGGAAGATCCGTACGTAGGATTCCCGATCCGTAAGTTCCTATGGTTTTCAAATATTACGTACTATAAGATATTAAAGTTTGGTGACGATCCAACGGTGAGATCATCGATTCAATAATGACCTATTAACGTAACGTAGAGAGTTTAGATTCCAACAATCAACCTACGCCATACAACTACCAAAATTGAACTCAAGGCATCTAATTAGCCTAAAAATAATATCGATGGCCCCCTGGCTGCGGATGGCGGTCGGCCGTCCCGACTCGCCGGAAAACTCAACTATTTCTAAAAATTACCAAAAAATACAGAAATGAGGATCGCAATGAGTAGAGTAACTTTTATACCTGTGACCAAGGCCAATTTGGCCTCGAAAGGCTCCAATTTGCCTCGAATCCGCCGGGAACCCTAGAAATGGGTGTTCTTGATTCATCCCCAATTCGACTCCGACGTTCCAACCAATGATTGGGCATTGTTCTAGGCCTCAAGGGAAGTCTATTGGTGGTGGTAATTGGAAGAAATTGCTTCAGAAATGGGAGAATTGACACAAAACCTGTCGGTGTCACTATAGCCAAATGTCACGGATTTGACCCAATTTCCATCGAATCTTGATAGAAGAATGAAGGGGAAGAGGTATGGTGATGATTGCAGGTGGAAATGGGGTGAAATTCACCTGAAAAACAGCTCTGAAATGCCGGAATTCCACCGGTTTCGAAACTGGGTTGGGTGCGGGTTCAAGGGATCCGCCCGATCCTCTCCCTTTGTCCTCTCTCCTTTCCCATCCTTTCCTTTCTTCTCATTGGGCAGACTTTCCTCCCTCCCCTTCCAATTCGTTCCTCATGTCCCTCTCTTTCCGATTTGGCATCCTTGCCCAATCCCTTTTTTTTTTCCTCCCTTCTCCTTCCTCCCCATTTCCTTCTTCTTTTCTTCCTTTCTTTTTCCTCTTTTCCATTAACTAACTATGAAAAATATAATTATAAACATTATAAAAATATATAAAAATATATAAATAGTGACTTAAACCAAAAATACTCCTCGAATATTTCAGGAAAACGCTAAAGGATTAATTCATACACCTCACTATATACTGATCCATGAAAATCAATACCCTCGCCTCTAAGGGTATTTTCGAAATTTCACATTTTAAAATTTATAAAATAATAAAATTTGGGACGGGTTGTCACATGTCCAATAAACGCTTATCATGTAAATAATGAGCTTTGTAGAACAATTTTTCAAATATATATTGAGTAATACATAAGGTTGTTTATATGAGCACCATTCTAAGTTTGCTATGTTTGCTATGTTTGCTATGTTTGCTTTTACTTATTATAATTATTTTCATTCCTACTTGAAATTTTTAATACGTATTTTATAGAACAAAATAAACAAAGTGCTATATAATATCACTTCTTAGCTGTTAGCAAATATTCATAAACAAATACCTCTCACTAATTTAATTACTAGGTATTTTTATTTTATTTTATGAAATACTAATTAACTAATGTGCCGAGTTCAACAAGAAGAAACTAGAAAAATATAAATAAGATTGTAAAATGGCAAAAAGATTCATAAAAATTGGACACGATTATAGTAGACTTATGTGTACCTACTTATTACCACTTTCAAAAACAAGGTAAATGTAATTAAATTTAGAGAGTTCTAATGAAACAGTGTTTTCACTATTCAATCTTAATCATAAGGACATTTTTTGTATGAAAAGTCTATAATGAGTTAAGTTCTTTTCTTTATTTACACTTATATCATTATTTCATTATTGTAGCGGGGTCCACAATGATGATAACATTTTTGTCTGGTTAAAATACATTATTTTGGATGATGTTATTCAACTTATGCTATTTTCCATCTTTTGCTAATCTGCTGCTAGCTCTTCAGCTCTTCATGCTTCCATCATGTTGTCAATAATGTGCAGCTCCTATTCTTTCACCTTGTAATACATATTTTCTGTCTCTCCTTTGAAATTTTGAGGCTTCCAGTATGGCTGATGAAGGGCTTTTAACTTACTGTAAATATACATTTCTTCTTCTTCTGCTACTAATATCATATCATACCTAAAATCTTCAAACTCATCTAAGGCTAACATTTGGATCCCTTGACATCGCATAATATTTTTGTATGAAGGAGTCCATCTATGTGGGGAGATAGAAGATAATCTAGATGACTCTTCATTAATCATGGCTATATGTCTAGCTTTATCCTTATGCATATGTACATACCAATTTGGAGGACTACTAATAAAACTTATGCAAATTTCTTTCAACTGTTATAGATAATCTTCTGCTATTTTTATAAGCTTTTCAGGATATGATTCTAGTTGGGAAATATGGTTAATAAAAATATTTTATCAAGATAACTAAACTCTAATAGTAAGGTTATGGTAACTTCTACGTCGCCCCCGTAGTTTGACTGGAGATAACGTGAATCTCCCGTTCCCCTTTCTTCGCCAGCTTTTTGACCCGTTTGGCGAGCCGATGAGCTTCGATGGCCGGCTCGACCTATTGACGAGGTCGTTTGCTCAACACGGCCTGCACAACGGTCTTAGCCCTCTTGGAAACGACCGATTTTTTCTCGGCCGCAGCCGCAGCGACCACTTCCACCTTTTTCAATGGTCGACTGCCTGGAAAAGTAAAAGCAAATCAGCAAAGCCGATCAGTAGTTCAAAATTGAAGGAAAAAGGTAGAAATAAACTGTTACCTTGGGGTTGGGGGGCAGGAGCCTTCTTAGGTCGATCATCGAAGATTTTGTTCAGAACGGTTTCGACTGGAACACCAACAAACTGTTGGGTATACTCTTCCCACCAATCACCAAAAGTGTCAGTGCAAAAAGGTTCTGGAGTGACCGGTCGAAGACGGAATTTTTGGCACCGCTTCTGGAACTCTCTTTTGGCGTCGTTGCATTCCTTCTCTAAAGAGCCAGGTTCGCGTCCGCGGCTTAGGACGAACCGTGAAGAGAGAAGGGGGACTGGGCAACCTTGAAGGTAGCCAAGCTGCCGAACGAGGAAGTTGGGATGATACACTTCCCAACTCGTTCGGCGACCCTCACAACCGAGAGGTGGGTCGCGGGCAAACACGAATGACCCTCAGGATTGACGAAGGTCAGCATCTTCGTCCGCGCCCCACGCTGAGGTAGGAAGTCTGATCGACGAAGGGTATTCTCGACGACGACAGATCAAGAACTCGTCATCAGAAAGGTCGTCAAGAGCAAAAAAGTATCTGAACACTTCTTCGGCTTGGTGATGGGGGATTGGTCGAAAAGCCAGCTGAGGGCCGAGCGCTTCCTTAGGTGAGAAATCAGCAATCGTTGGCCGAAGAGGAGCAAAGTAGGCCTGCAGCCATAGTTAGAAGACCCAGAAGGGACCATTCTGCTGCGGATCGACCTTATCTAGGGTCGTTTCGGCCAAGTAGCGTAGGAGATGGGCGAGAATGGCCGGGCTGAGTGCTAAAGTGTGACCGCTAGCTAGGGCTTCGGCCACTGGCATATTCTCGACCAGGCACTTATTAGATTTGGTATAACAGATAAATTTGTTGTACCAATAGAAGAGGAAAGCCTCGTGTTCTCCTTCTCGCAGAGCCTCTTCTCCTAGGCCGGTAAAATGGAGATAGAGGGTGTTATAGTTGAAGAAGTTCTTGTGAAGCTTGTGAACCTCTTCTTTCGAGGGTATTTGGCCTTCACCGCTTAGCGTCTCAAGGGCCCGTTTGTCGAAAAGCGCCTTCAAGTTAAGGTTCGACAAGATGGCAGTGAGATCAAGAATGGTAGGGCCAATGGGGCCAAGAATGAGGACCATAATGTTGGTGGCTTAACACCAAAAGCATAAGGCCGCTAGGAGGAGCTCCTTGTCCAGGATGACCTCCATGGACGAGAGGTGGATGACGTCGTAAATGCCGAGGACTTTCCATTGCTCGCCGAAGAGTTTTTCCATTCGTACAACCCAGGCTGCCCAGGTTGTAGTGGTCGAGGGCCAAGAGCCTTGAGGCCTTGCCACATCCTACTTCGGCCATTCAAACCCTTGTAGCAAGGGTGACAGGCAGTGCTTCTGGAGAAGCCCAGTGATGGTTGATGGTACTGCCGCTTTAAAGAGAGGACCCAAGATTTGATGAGGGGTGCTCATGTCACTTTCGAACCGTATAGTTTTGATCGAACTTCGATCAATCATTTTCTGACATTGGTCGCATTCCTTGGAAAGCTTGGAGATGAAGGAAACCATTGTAAGGGGATTAAAAGAATGCGAGACGAAATGAGTTTTTCTGGGTTGGGTGATTTAAAGATGAAGATCCGGAAGGAAGGAGTGCACCAGAGACCGATGGCAAGAATTTCAGAAAATTTGAAAGCGTAAAGTACAAATGAGAGAATTTTGGTATTTATAGAACGGTGGAAGGAAGGGCAATCGTTCGAAATTCAAAATGAAGGGTAAAATCGACCGAGAAATTCGCTAATCATTATGAACATTTAGAAAATCCAGTTGAGAAGACCGAGGGTTTCGTGTGTTGGGGGACGCACCATTGCGTGTGGCGGCGAGATTTATGGTGAAAGACGTTTTGGCGTATGCACGATGCTGAATGGTTCGCAGATCGAGGCGGCATGGTTGTGTTCAGCAACAAGTTCATGATGGTATGACGGTTCAGGGAGCCGCACGCTTTAAACGTCATTATTAGGGATTAGCCGTATAAAAGGATGCCACGTGGTATATTGGTTAGCAGGATCAAGATCGTGCAATCGTGCTCAATAAATGCACCTCGGAAATAGAGTATTTGGATTTTGAGTGTTAATTTCGCTTCTTCAAGGTCAGAGCTCGACCAGAGGATTCAGGCCGAGGACCTCAGAAGCGAGGGGGCAATGTTTGGGCCCAAAATATCAGTTTAGGCCGAGTATAGAATTATTCTCAGCCCAAAAGGCCTTATGACAGGGTTATCAGGGATCGTTTAGTTCTGGATCGGTTAGGTCGTGGGCTTCCAAACCTAGGTCAGTTAAGTCATGCTGCAAGACGAGTCGAATCCTGGTGCAATGAGGAGTCTCGGCAAGATTAATAACCCGGAAGTGAATCCGGCTCAATAAAGGACTAGGTTCACAATTATAGTGAAAATAGGACTGGTCGAGTTGGTGTTTGATCAGGAGAAGAAGTCCTAATCCGGGTAGGGTTTTAACTCGACCTTGAAGGTATCCGGTGCTATAAATAGAGAAGGTTGTACATCATTCAACCCTCTCTCCAATTCAACACACAACTGCCCTGTGCAAACTCTCTCAACAACTTTGAGATTTTTATTTTCTCTTTTCGCTGACACATCTTCCGTTGGCATCAGCAGCACTGTGAAAGCAACCGGTGATATCTTAAGTCGGCATAGATAACTCTGTCGCCGTAGAATCAGCTGGTCTCGCAGCATCTTGCGTTGACATTAACAACACTACGACGAGGACGGTTGGTTACCTATCCAAGTCTCGGTCGAGAAGGATTTCTGAATCCTTATTGATTGAGGTCATCTCATTAGCTTTCTCGGCGAAGTGACGTGTTACAGTTTACTGAGCTCGGCGCATTGCACGCCGAGTTATTTTATGATTGGATACTCTCAAGTGGGATTTAGAGTTCGGCATTCAGACGGCCGAACCATGTTCACTATTAAGACTTATATTCGCTTTGAGTATTTGTGCCCTTACACTTTGGTGTTGATTCGGTATGAGTTTACTCTGACGAATAACATCACTGTGACCGAATCCGACGACAGCGATTCGTGAACTTCGTAAGAATAGTAGCCTTGTCTTCAGGTTCGAGAACCCAAGAGGCCGAGACGTGTTCCTTCCTCGGTCGTAATCGCAAGACGCAGAAGTCAGCCGCGCACCCAACGCAACATCAACAAATTTACTCCTCGGCCGACGAGTTGGCACGCCCCGCATTCACCAAAGGACGTAGTTAGCTTATAGATTACTCGGCCTGCGCGCCACGTAGGCTTGGTAGTTTTTAGGTTCAACAGTAGTATAATATTTATTTGCAACTAACTTACTACACTTATGACATTTTTCTAGCCAATCTAAATTAATGTATTTATACTCTTCTTCGTGTTGTTCTTCCATGAATGCACACATATGCTATTCTAAATCACTATATGAACTACTTGAATCTTCTAAGTCTGAATCTATCATATTTATACTTTATATAATATAAATACTCTCATTATCACTTAAATCATCTAAACTATATATTGACTGTATATCCTCATCTTCTTCTAACTTAAACAACTCCATTAAATGTACTTTATCTCTCAAGTTTTTACCTAATTTTGGACTAATATGTCCAATCTCTCCACATAAATAACATTTACAACTACTCTTATCTTTTGGTGCTTTATATTTTCTAATCCAAGGTCTACCACTTCTTTTCCTAAATTGTTTTGGAATATATTTTCTTTTCCTATATGTTCTTGAATGTCTTAGGCTATTTGTATGGCTTGTATGACTTATATTTCTTTTTGTATATTTTCTTATGCTTATTTTTCTTATGACAACCATACTGTTGTGATAAATCTATATTTTTACAACTCATATAATTTTTTTTCCTAATTTGTCTCTTAGCTTTTATTTGGCTACACTATTGTCTAAGTATATCATATACATGTTGAATTCTAGGTCTTATTACTATATCATTTTTCTTTGGATGCTTTTGCCATTCATTCCAAATCTTTATACCAATTGGTCCTTTTATGTTTGTTATATAAGTATTTAATAAATTAATATCACTAATTCTACATGTTCTTCTTAAATATTTAAAGAAATCTGAAGTATACTCAATTATGTACTGTAAATACAAATTTGTAATTTTTCTAAATTTCTAATAGCTCTTATTTGTTCTTGTTCTCTTCTGCCATCTAACCTATTATGATCTAAAAATTCTTATTTAATTAAATTAACAAATCCATCAATATTAAAATGTGTTTTAGCTACCTAATGCTATTCTGAATTTTGAACTTTCCATGACTAAAAATAATAATAAAACTAAATCATCTAAAGTTTGCTCAAATTAATCTAACATATTTTGTGAATTACTAAAATCTAACATTAAATTAATGTATTTACTTATTATAGCTATATATTTGTATTTTTGACATTACAAATGTTAGGGTGAGTCTTTCCCACTTTCAATTTAAAATTCAGTACAAGTTTTCGGCCTCTATGTTAATACATATCTATTTTGACATTATTTGGGTGTGCATACGTATTCTTGACCTTACGTTATTGTATATTTTCGACTCTATATTTTTATATAGTATGTTTCTACTTTTATACTGATGGGGGAAGAAAGTATGAGCTTGGAGGCATGAAAGAGGAAACTTTGCAACCCGATCGCAACGGTGTGACATATTCTCTTTGATGCAACCGCGCTGACTTGATTTTTTCTTTACATATATTCTTCTTGCTATCTTCGAGTATTTTTGTATAGTAAGTTATTTCAAATTTTGGGGACGAAATTTTATTAAAGTGGGTAGATTGTAACGACCCATCCCGAACTTTACGAAACGGAAGGGCAACTTGGTAATTTCACTGTGGTGGAAAGATATTTTGAAATTTTGCTTTTGGTCTTAATTGGTGTGCCCAAAAGGGCCCACCCCTTTTGGTTTTGTCCCTAGCCCAATCCCTCTCATTCTCTCCCTTTCCCCATGGACTCACCCTCAAAACTCTTTCATAGCTATATCTCTCGCTCCCTCTCGTCTCAACTATCTGTGCTCTCTCATCTTCAGCGACCAACCCCCACACACACGCATACACACCTGCACGATAACAATGACACACCCTCATCATCACCTTTTCACTACGACGACCACCTACCTTCGGCGTCAAGGCACTCTTGCATCAGTATCTTCGAGTCCTCTCGGTGTAGGACCCTTTCCTTTGTTCGTGCATTTGTGTAATACTCATTCTTAAATGTTCTGGATTAGTTGTATGCTCTAAACACAATCCGCAATTGCATATTCACTATAATTAAATTTACGAGTTTTTATTTATGTTCGTTCTTTCTTCATTTTCTCATGCATGTTAGTATGGCTTCGTCACCTTCGGGTGTCGGCCAGCACGTGCCTACCCTAGTGTTTGGAGGATTTCAGGGTCAGTCGTGTCATTTTCCATCTCTCAATTGTTCTCTCCCAATCTTGTGAATCTACATTATCTAAATTTAATATATTACCTGCTATATTACTTTATTCTAATTCTCTCAAATATGGAATCCTATTTTTTATAGGTGGTTTCATCATACTCTCTTCCATGTGATCTATTCATGCTTGTTCATTATATTGTTCATTTGTTTTTCTAAAAAATTGTTGATCAATTCTACATGTGTATCATGGATTTTCTATTCCTGATGTACTACTTTTTTCTACTGGATTACGGGGGTTGTATTCAATTGAGAATTTGAGAGACTTTAATGGATTTATAAATCAATGGATTTTTATGGAGTTTAATTGATTTGTAGAGATTCCATATAAAATTTTGATTCAATTCCCTTGAAATCTCATGGGAAGATGTGAGATTTGTGGATGCTTAAAATACACTACGAAATCTCTACAATTCACTCTAATTCCTCAACTTTCTCAAATTCTTTAAAATCAATTTCTAATTGAATATACCTGGAATGTTATAAACTTCTTTAAAATCTTAATTGAATACATCCGGATTTCTAAGGATTTTAATAAAATATCTTTAAATTCTAATTGAATACACATTGAATTTCAGAGAATCACTTAAAATCCTGATTGAATACCCCTAGATTCATTAAAAGAATTAAAATCCCTCTAAATCCCAATTGAATACACCCCCTACATTCTACTTTCAACTCTAATAAATTATTATATTCTTTTGATCCTAAAATATGTTCTACTCATATTTCTAAAATTAATTTTTTTCATTTATTCATCTGAAATTCTATGTAGTCATAAATCATATGTCTTATATTTTTCTAAGTATTGTTCTTCATCTAAATTATAAATATCTTCTAAAGTTTATCTACAATATGATCAAAATTTTGCTCAACTAAATTAATATCTAAATTATCAAAAGCCATGTGAATACTCTCATTTTCAATCTCACTCTCATCATCTTCTATATTTTCTAATTGTTTATAATTACTAAATCTAATTGTTGCTTCTCCTGTATTAGTTTCATATAATTGTACCCTATCTGGCTGTCTGTTTCTAGTTACTTGTAAGTTAGGTAATGTCCACTGAGTTTCTTCTGAAAAGCTATTATATATGGGTTTTGCTTATATCATATTTACATATTTACTACCAAATGTTTGAACTAAATTTTGAAATTTTAAATTAAAATTATGATTATATTTATCAGACACTTTTTTCAATATACATTAAAGATTAAACTAATATAGAAATTTTTATATTCTCCTTTCATATTATAATTTTTTGTTCTTATGCTCACTTTAATATATTTACTAAATTAATTAATTGTCACAACATAATTAGGAATACAACCTATGACTGCTAAATTTGAACTCAAGCCTACTTCAGCTGTTGCTATTACTGCTTATTAGTGATTATCCAATCTATCATCATATATGTATACTAATGCATTTGTGCCTACTTGTGCTCTAGTTAATCCTACTATTCCAATTAAATTGTTCCTATATGAATTTAACTATAATGTGATTTTCTCAAGTAAGTAACTGCTTCTTTACTAAGTAAATTAAGTATAACTTCTTTATCAATACAACTAACTTCATGTTGACTGATGCTACTTACAATTCTACTTCTATTTTCAAATAAACCTAGTTGATACAAATCATATTGATTTCTCTGTGTTCTCTCAACTCTCAAAACCTCTTTTGATAATTCTTGTGCTTCTTCGTCGTTTGGATAAATATATTCTGCTCTAACTACTTATTTTCATTTTCTTCTAAAGAGTTCCAATTTCTGTTATCAAAAGGACACTACTACGAAACCATTTATTAGTGTCGCTATGATAACCGATAAGAAACGTATATTACTGTGGGATTTTAAGCAAAATCAGACAGAAAATGGATGCAGTGGTGGATATAATAAGCGACATAATTGCCAGTGTCAACAAATGAATTTTTCGACATAAAATACTCTAAAACCGACAGAAATTGTGTTGGATATAACCGATAGAGAATTTATTAATAATGAGTAAATAAAAACATTCTCTGTCGGATAAAACCAACAGAAAAATATATTAATAATAAAAAAATATAAACCACTGTCTGAATCATTTTTTTCCCTTTCAAGTTGGCATCCCTTGCATTCACTGCATTTTCCAGCGAACGGATCTCGAGTATTCCTGCAACAAAACAACCAACGAACAGATCCGTGAGCACCCTACACAAACTACCCCTAAACTTTATCATTCTTGCAAATCAACAGATCTTCGACATGCAAAACCAACACAGTCAACTGAGGGCATGAATCTTTAATTTGGATTTTGATCCGTGTTTTGTCTCTCTTGCGTAATGTTGTATCCAAGCTTTGGAGTCTGCTCTTGTGCATACATCAGAACACAGATGGGTGTAAAAATCACAGCACAAAAAAAACTTTGAAAATAAAATCAAAACTGAAGTTTGGGGTGATTGCGTTTTTACCTAAAGATGGGGAGTCTTGGACGATCCGCCATGGATCTGGAACTGTTAGGTGTTGGTGCGCCTCCCTTGTTGTAGATCCGTGTACTCTCGCAAAAAAAAAAAAATGTTGCATGGATGTGTTAGTTCTTTGATTTTTCCATGACAATAAACTTAATGGAGCTCCATGGCAGCAAAATGAGATTTTTACCTTTGACTTAGGGGTTTCGCTACCGAGATCCAGTGCAGATGATGGCTTCCATGAACGGGACCAAGAGCCATGGCGGCATGGATTACAGTTTCAGATCGAGAGAAATGGAGGCGAAGGGTTTGTGTTGAACATCAATGAAGACTATATTGTCTAGAGCTATGAAGACATTTCTCATAGTTGATGGAGGAGCGGCTATGGCTTCTACCAAGGGTTTGTGTTAATTTGAGAAAGGGCTGAGAGAAATGAGAATACCTCTTTCGGTTTCTAGAGAGAGAATGACCTAGGGTTTCTAATTACACTCAGAAATGAAAGCAATGAGAGAAACCTATGGCTTTTCATTTGGAATCCTAGGGAGATCCTTTTCCTAATGCATGACACGTGTGCGCATCCTAAGCTTCTGGGCTTACCGAGGACATTGTGGACATTCATGGAAGGAGAGAGTTGTGTGGGCTCTGAGCTTGAGGTCATCAAAAGCTGAAATGAGAATGGCTGCTAAGGTTTTGCAATAAAATAGTAAAATAATCAATTTATGTCGGTTATAACCGCCATAAACTAAAATAATAAAATAGTCAATTTCTGTCGGTTATAACCGCCACCATTAACTTAAAAACCGACGGAATATGTTAAAAATATTTAAAAAAAAAAATTCAAAAATACTGGCGGTTGCATTCGACACTAAATATCTGCCAGGAATTTATGTCGGATATAACCGACATAATTTCATTGTTATCCGACACTAATTGAATGATGTGTCGGATATCTTTTATCCGACATAATGACTTATTAAACTGCCATCATCATCCGACATCTAAAGCTAATATTGTAGTAGTGGGATTTATCTTAGGTCTTCTAATATGATTATTTGTACTTAAGGTTAAATTTTCTAATTTTTCTAACAAAGATGGTGGAAGTGATGAAGATGTGTTATGTAAACTTGATTTATTTATGCTATTTGTTCTTCAACTTGGTCTAATTTTTCGACTAAACTCAAAACTAATTGAATAATTAAATTATTTTGTCTAATAGGGATATTACTACTAGCTACTGGTGTTGAAAAATCTGTTAAACTTACTGGTTCTTTATCTAACTTACTAATTTCTTTCAAAGCTTGAATATATTTTCTATTAGTTTTAGAATCGATCATTAAACTAATAATCTATCTATTTTATAATGTAACTTATTTACTTATTCACTCAACTCTTTTTGCACTAATTGAATTTTTTGAACTTCTAATTAATTGTTCAACTATTTCTAGTGATCTAACTTCTACTTGCTTAGGTTTACTACCTATAAGGTCAATAAACTCTTTTATCTCTCTTTTGCTCGAAAACATTTGAATATTTTTATTATTATATTCTAACTGAAATGTAATATAATCTAAATTTTGTTTAATTGTTTTTATGGATTTTTTCTGAAAATGCTCTAACAAATGGTTTAACAAATAATTATGCTTATTATTTTCTAATTTTATATTTTCTGCTTGACTAATAATAAGATCTACAATATTATTGGCTTGTGAATTTTCTTCACTATGCAAAATATGATTATGATTTCTTAATGGAAAATAACAAACTAAACTATTTTGATCTAGAGTGATTTTTCTTTTTTGAGGTTCACTAATTTCTAAATTAAGATAATCTATCATAAACTACAATTTACCTTTCTCTAAAGTTACGGCCAAGGTCTAAAATATCGATATTATCCCGATATTTCCATCGAAATTTCCGTGTTTTTGGACTACTGATATTTCCGATATCATCGATATTTTAGACCTTGATAGGAACTCTATGTGGTACTAAGTCATTCATGTATCTTACCATGCAATGTATAAAGTGTAAAATATTGTACTAATTCATTATATATAAATGATTATGGTGTGTTTAAACTTCTTTCATTAATTACTACATATTTTCTACACTCACAATGTTTGCCATCTCGCTATATAATCAACTTAAATCAGTTAAATCCATCATGCAATGCATTTCCTTCCAATTTTTTGTGATAAACTAATAGATAATTGACTAAATAAGTATCCTGCAAAGTTTCAATAAAAATTTCCAAGTTTTTCTTACAATTTCCGTGGTTTTTATTCAATTTTTATCGATATCGATAATATCCCGATATTTCCATCGAAATTTCCGTGTTTTTAGACTACCGATATTTCCGATATCATCGATATTTTAGACCTTGGTTACAGCTAATTGGTTTTTAAGAAACTCTCTTTCTTCAGGGTCTCTAAAGTTTGATCTATTGCTCTTTTTGCTTCTAAAACTGATTGATGCACTTCTGTGTTATTATATTTATTAATAAATGAAGGATGTTCAATATAACCAAGATAAAACTTCTGCTTCTTCAATTTTTTTTCCACCCCCCCTTTACCCCGTTCATCGAACCTAGGACCTATACTACCCCACCCTTTTCCCCACACCCTCACCACTAGGCTAGCCCTAGTGGCTTCTGCTTCTTCAAAGTTTTGCTAATTCTTTTTTAAATATATGCTAATCTTCTCTTTATGCTTGTTATAGTTGGGTGTCTAGAATAATAATTACCTGATGGTTGTGGTTGACAGGATCTACCAGGACAATAATATCTAGTGTTCATACAAAATAAAACAAGTGTGTGATATCAGTTGTGTTAATGACTTCCGTCCTCAAGGTACTTTACTATTATAATTATACTATTAAAATGCTAAACCTGGCTCTGATACTAAATTCGTAAAGCAAAAGGCACGGTTAAGTAGTCGGATGACTATTATAACAACTACACATAAAACCTTGCACATGGAACTCGACATGTTTCAACATGACGACCACTCACAATGCAGGTATAATGCCTTAAAGGCTGAACTCAGAGGTACCCTGGTTAATGTCTAGTTATTTGTATGGCAAACATTCAATTATAACAAAATGCTCGAACAAAGTATAATCATCAGTTTAATAGGTTAATAATATAACTACAATTATGTTTCTCCTCAACTTATGTTTGTGCGATTTATGTGTGCTTTGTTGTGGTTGACGGCTAGGGTTTTACAAAAAAAGCCATAAACAATGCCACGTAGGAAAATGACGTAGCACGTTTCCCGGACACGTGGCACACCTTCTGGACCTCACGATAGCAAGGGAAGGGAACGAAAAGCTATAGCCCCCGCAAAGCGACAAAAGCTGGAGAAAGGGATCCATTGTGGTGGGTCAACCATTTCCGGCGGGGCCAAGTCTGACGTGGCCACACTTTGTCCCTCAAATTATAATTATTTTGATTTTTGTGGAGCATTAATTAACCCACCCAGCTGTGTCCTACGACTTTAAACGGCCACTTGAAACGAATGTGACAGGCAGGTGAGAATACCGGAAGGCCTCCGAGCAAAAAGATATTTACTATCTTGCGAGCGTAGAAAAGTAGCCAAAGCGAGATCCGAGGCGACAAATCAGCAGATTAAAGGTAACGTGTCAAAATAGTATGGGGACACGTAGAGCAAGCGACTCTGCCACGAGTGAAAAGCTGTATCTGGGTAGTTGAATGTGAACTCCGCCATAGGCGCGTGGAGTCAGAGCCGGAAAAGAGCAGTTTTTATCGACCTTTTATTTATATATTTATATTTTTTTAACCGCTCTGTAAAATTTGACGGAGCGAAAAATAGGGAAAAAATATTGTAATATTATTCTACTTTTTAATGGTGGACCCAGTACACGTCACACTAGGCTGCCATATCCCACGAACGTGACAATAGGCCAACGCGAGGAAATAATTTCTAGATCGGCAGCTAACGTGGGACCCACACTTCTCGGAAGTTCCGTGACCGTGAGTCGAGTTTCCTTCCCTCGCTCCTGCTTCTGTATCCACCGTCGGATGGCTGGATCGTACGGTCCGAATCAGGCGCACTGATCGACACGCACGAGCTCTTTTAGTTTGGTGCCAGCTAGGACGAATCTGGGTTTTGAGTTTCTTTATTAATTAACATATCGCCACGTATGAAAGCGATCCGACGGCGAGGAAACTTTGGGTTACTGGTAACGGCGAGATCTGGACCGTGGAATGCCCATCCGGCTCCATTCAGGTGGGGCGACTGTTGTCAATTTGCGGAAATTGTTTTAGATTTTTGCCATCATTCGGTATTAATTAAACAAAAATATATAGAAAGGGAGAAAAAATGGAAAAACAAAAAACGTGGGAGCGGAAATGATGAATTTGACCGGTTGGAACGATATTATCCGCGGTCATGCAGATTCCCTTTGATTGTCACGTTGCTTTTACCGAGGTCTCTGTGACCGGGAATAACCGGTTAACGACGTCGCTTAGGATAATTTCTTGGTTTTATTTTTTATTTTTTATAATATTTACCCTGAGTGTGGATTCGTGGGCAACAGTGCTCTTTGTTTTTATAGGGGAATAAAATAATTAAAAAATATTATCTTATCGATATTCATTAATTATCGGTATTTATTGATTTGTTTAATGATTTTTATATTATAAAAGTACGTGGTGAGTAAACATGGAAGCTTGGGTAGGAAGAAAAATAAAAATGCTGACACGTGGCGGTACAGACCGAAAAAGTGGGGGCAGGGTATGGACGGCGAGGATTTTGCCATGTCGGTGAGGCTGAAATGAACCGCAGGATGTGTCTCGGAATGTAGGGCTGAGATAGGAGGATGCGATGCAGCAGGTGAATCGTGGCCGTCGACGAGGCTTTGGAGTGGTTTCGCTCGGAGTGAAATAGCTAAAAAGAGGATGAGATAGACTGATAGAGAGCATAAAAAGAAGAGAGTTGGAAATAGAGAGAGAGGGGAAAGGGGGAGAGAGAGAGAGAGAGAGTGAGAGGTGGAAGAAGATAAGCAAAGCTTGAGATATTTGGGTGTGGGAATAGCTTTGTGAGAGAGGAGATCGTTGACGGGGTTGGGAGCTCGGAGCATGCAAATCCGGTGGGTTTGACTAAATTATCCGGCGAATTATGATGGGTTTCCGGTGATGAGAGATGGGATTAGAGTCCTGTGTGTAGCTGATTTGTTGCTAGGTAATTTTATTAGATATGGATAGGAATAGAGATGCGAGAAGGTCAGCTATGGCGGCCCCAAATGGCCTGTCACGGCGGAGACACAGAAGTAGCAGCCTCAGAGACTCTCCAGGTGCGGCTCCTAACAGATCTAAGCCCTTTTAACAATACCCAGCTGCTGGTTTTTCGATTCGTTTTGATGGTTGTTTTGGTTTTCGATTTTTTGGTTTTTGCAGAGGACGATGGTCCGGTGGAGTTGCAAGAGATGTCGAGGGTCAGAGATCGGAAGAAGGATCGAGATCGGGATCGAGAGAGGGACCGAGACCGGGACCGAGACCGCGATAGGGATCGGTTGAGCCGGAGCAAGAGGCGGAGAGGCGATAGGTTGATGCACGGAAGCAATAGAGAAGACGGCGGCGACGATAGTTCCGAGGAGAGTGTGAACGACGAAGACGAGGACGAAGACGACGGAGGTGTAGTCGGCGGCGGTGGGTCGTCAATTCGGATGCTTCCGCCGAACCACCCATCGTCAACGGCATCTCTGTCGTCGTCGATGTTAAATCACCGGAAGAGCTTCTCGCCGGTTCATAATCTTAATAGCAACAAGCATTTCAGGCCGCTCACGACTTTGAAGGTCACCGACGAGATGATTGGCGTTTCGGTGCCCCGAAAAGCACGGTCAGGTAGAGCAGAAATCAAGTGATTCAATGGAAAAAAGCTAGTTGTGTGAATATTATGGATTCCGGGATTCTGAATTTTTATTTTTATTTTTTTGTTTTTCAGCGTCGACGAAGAGGTCTAACGAATGGCCTTCAAGTTGCGGTGTTGTCGGAGACCAAATTCACCGCCAGGCTTCGACGTCGCCTGTTCGGCCAAGCGCGTCGTTGATGGCTGGCCCGACTCCGACTTCGCCTTCTTCTTCTCACGCCTCGGTGGTCCGGAAGAGGCTGGTGGGCCTTCAATTCCATCAAATTCAATTCATTTCTCTGCTTTTTTGCTTTTTTTTTTATTTCTAACATATAGTGACTTTTTTTGTTGCAGAAGCCAAACGGACCCAAACTTCGGCCGCCGAAGATATCGTCGTCGATCAAGACGGCGTCGTCTAATCAGGATGAGATAGAAATAGAGATCGCGGAGGTGTTGTACGGGATGAATAGGCAGCCGCAGGGGCCGACGAAGCAAGAAGTTACCACCACCGATTCGATTAAGTTCGAATCCAGAGAAGCCAACAACAAATCTACCAGCGACGCCAAATCAAGAGTTTCGTCGCCGATCTCGAACTTGCCGTGTGTGGTTCCTCAGTTGACGTCGCCTTTCCCTCAGAATTCTAGCTCCTCTGTCACTTCCATTTCCGCCGTCGGTGGGTATTATAAGCTCACGGAGCCCTCGGTTTTGTTCATTTCTTTTTGGGTACCCCGAATGCTCCGTTTGGTTGCTGAGAGACTGAGAAAAAGGGATTGAATCGCTTGGTTTTTCGGTGAGCAAACAGAGCTGGGTTCTTTGTGTTTTTATCGTGACTGATGGAAATTTGGTGTCTTTGGTTCGAATCCGCAGCACCCAAGAGGAAAAGACCGCGACCCGTGAAGTATGACGACGAGAACCCGGCAGTTCAAAACAGTCCCATTTCTTCTACGGCCAAAGTGGTGGCTGATCAGCCTGCTAAGGTTGAGACTTCCGGTCCGAATTTGGAAAAAGACCCAGGATCTGCAGCTGAAAATGGCGGGTCTTCGTATGATTTGCCCCACTCTCAAGCTGTTCCGGCATCGCTGGAGGCTCAGCCGGAGTCAGTTAGGCCGGAGAGCAACGCGGTGTCAAAGTCAAGGCCAGTGAACGATGAATCGGAGAGTCGAAATGTTAAAACGAGCAAGGAGGAACCTCAATCTCCCAAGAAGGAACCTACTGGCCTTAGATTGGATGATAAATGTGAAGAAATCACACTGACCAAACCGTGAGCATCAAAGATTGATTTTTTTTTTTATTATTCAACATAAAAAAAAAATTAATTTTTTTTCTAATTTTCTGTTCGTTCATGGGGTTTTTTTTTTCCAGGAATTCAACAGTCCCAGAGGTTGAAAACCACCGAGAAGAAAAGTTCCAGATAGATCTGATGGTGAGCTTCATCAAATTTTCATTTTTTATTTCCTTCATATTTTTCCCTTTTTTAAAGGATAAATTAGTAATATTGGATTTCTTTTGGTCGTTGATGCCTATATAAAAATATAGGCTCCTCCAGAAAGGGATGGTGAAGTTGATTTTATCTCCGTAGATGCAGAAACGGTGAGTGGGGACCACCTCTTCCATTTGCATATTATGGGTTTTGGTTTTTGAAGATTCTTTATTTAATGTGTGTCACTTTGGGTTAGCAGGAATTAAAAGCTGTAAGCAGAGAAGATGACAGCAAAGCTCTGAAAATTGGCAACAATGAAGAAGTGCAGCCTGCAAATTTGGAAACTGAGAAGCCAAAAGCAGCCGTGGAAGAAGCAGAAGCAGCTGATTTGAAAAAGCAGACTTCTTCCATTGTTGGTGGGAAAGAAAGGAATTTTGATCTGCAGCTTGATTTGGAGAAGACTGATAGTATTGGTGGAAACAAGCTGCCCCAAAATGGTGCTAAGCATAACACCGAGAAAACTGGTAATTTAGTTTCTCTCTCTGCCTCTCTCTCTCTCTCTCTCTCTCTCTCTCTCTCTCTCTCTCTCCCTCTCTCGCTCGCTCGCTCCCCTCTACCTCTCATTTGAGTTGCTCATATAGTGATTGGTCTTCTGATTCTTCAGTGCAATCGGGTTCTGTACCTTTGCCGATGTCTGTGGCCGGTTGGCCGGGCGGGCTTCCTCCAATGGGGTACGCTTCTGTTATTTTGTTATATGTTCTTTTGCCATTTTTTTTCTTGTTATTGGCCTTGTTCATTGGTTTTTAAATATTACTTATTTTGGGGAAATGGATGTGTTCTCATCAGCAGATATATGGCGCCTTTACAAGGAGTTGTATCCATGGATGGGAGCACCGTTTCTTCAGCTCCGATACAAGTATGTAATTTTCGGTCATTTTATGAACTTCTAATATTATTATTATTTTTTTTTTTGTTCCTCTTAAAACTATGTGGAGCTCTGTGTTGTGTTTTTGTTTTCTAATGGAAATTTCAACTGGTGCAGCCGCCGCATTTGCTTTCTAATCAACCTCGGCCAAAGAGGTGCGCAACCCATTGCTACATTGCGAGGAATATATTCTTTCACCAGCAAATGTCGAGGATGAATCCTTTCTGGCCGGTAGCAGCTGGTTCGGGATCTCTGTATGGGGGAGCCAAGCACAGCAATCCCAATGTATTACCTCCAGAATTGCTTGGCAATATTCCAGGTAGAGGGGTGAATCCTGCACAGGACAAGGGGCAGGGGATTTCTATGTTTCCTGCTCAATCTGCGAAGGACAAAACTTCACAAGCAGCAAACCTTGTGGATGCTGCGCAGAGAAAGCAAATCGTGCTCCAGCAAGGTCTACCTCCTGGGGCACCTAGTAATATCTTGGTACGTTCCTCGTTTTGATACTATTTGTTGCATTTGTTGAATGGTATTGTCGCGGGGGTTTAAATATTGATACGTTTTCTTTATTGAAAATTTCAGCATGGTCCTGCTTTCATTTTCCCATTGAGCCAGCAGCAGGCAGCTGCTGCTGTTCGACCAGGGTCTGTGAAGTCTCCTAATGCTGCTGGTGCGGCTTTGTCCGGTGCACCTACCTCCTCTTCATTGAATGCGACAGCTGCAACCGCTGCTGCTGCTCCAGCAATGAGTTTCAACTACCCAAATATGGCTGGAAATGAACCCCAGTATTTGGCAATTTTGCAGAACAACGCATATCCATTTCCAATGCCGGCTCATTTAGGTGCACAGCCAGCCTACAGAGGACCCCATGCTCAAGCAATGCCTTATTTTAACGGGTCTTTCTATTCTTCTCAAATGCTCCATCCTTCTCAACTACAACAGCAGCAGCAGCAACAACAACCACCGCCGTCTCAATCACAGCAAAGTCAACAAGGTCATCCAAACACTACTATTTCAAGTGGTTCTTCGTCGTCCCAGAAGCATTTGCAAAATCAGCAGCAGAGACCACATCCAAGTGTTGTCAATGGCAGCAGCGGGAGCTTGCAAGGCTTTCCTGCCTCAAAAAACCAACCTACGCAAGCAATACAGCTGCAGCAGCAGCAGCGACAGCAGCAACCGCAGAACCTGCATGCTTCGCGTCAACTTGAACCTGAAATGGGTGGCGAAGACAGCCCGTCAACTGCTGATAGTCGTGGCTCTCGTGCGAACATGAGTATTTATGGTCAGAATTTTGCAATGCCAATGCACCCGCCAAACTTTGCTTTGATGACACCTCCTTCAATTGTAAGTGTCAGCGGTGCAACAGGTGCAAGTGGTAGTGAAAAGAAGCAGCAGCAGCAGCTACAGGGTTCAAAGGCTGGGGTTGAAGCATCCCAAGCTTTCGCCATGTCTTTCGCTTCCTTAAATGGTGCTACTGCTGCTCCTGGCATTGACCTAACATCAATGAATCATGCATTTCTCCAGAGCCTTCCAGATGTTAATAGGCACAACTATCAGTACATGGCTGTGCAAGCTGCACAACAGAAGAAGAATTATCGTGTTCCAGAAGAAGGGAAAACCGGAGGAGGGGATTCCTCTAATGTGGAAGAGGAAAGAAAGGCCATGGCGGGGAAAGCTTCATCAACTGTTGGACACTCCATTGCTTTTTCCAGGCCAGATGTCGCTGATACATCTGGTTCTACAATACCAGGCAACAATGTGATTGATAGTTCATCAAGAGCTGTTAACCTCACCTCTACTCCTGTCCGATCGTCCAGTTCTGCTATGCCAGCTGCTGTCATCCCTGCAAATGCACCGGCACCCCAGCAACAAATGCGGAATCACCAGCAACAGCAGCAGCAGCAGCAGATGAATCAGCTTCATAAGCAGCAATTTTCTGCGGCTGTAGCTCGAAACAAAATGCCAACGACGAGTAATGGCAGCGTGTACTCTGATCACCTCCCTTCAACCTCTTCTATGGCTGCGAAATTTCCTAATGCTCTATCTTCATTCCCCCAAAACCTTGTCCAAAGCAGCACCAGTCCAGCTCAATCTCCACAGTGGAAGAATTCTGCAAGGACAACCACTTCCCAAGTTCCTTCATCATCTCTGGCCTCGTCAACCTCATCGTCCCTCAAAAACCTCCCTCAGAAGCACGGGCGGACACAACAAAGCCACACACAGATTTCATTTGCTGCCAGCACGAAGGCTTCAACCCAATCTCAAGGATTACAGCCTGCCAGTAGCAATCAGTCTCCATCTCCTCCGGTAATGGTCGGTTCGCCCACAACCACAACCTCATCAATGGCTAAGAGTGCTGGTGGAAGCCCCAGGACAACTAGTTCGACTTCCACAGGAAATAAAGCTGGCCAAGTATCGTCTTTGTCATCTCAGCAGGCCAAGAACTCACCAACAGTGCCCAGTCAGAAGTCGTCTCCTGTTGGCGGGAGGAATGTCCCTTCGATCCTAGGCCACGCCCATATTACGTCTTCGAGCGCTGGTACTAAGCCACAATTGCATCAGCAGCATCAGCATCAACAGCAACAACATCAGCATCAGCACCAGCACCAGCAACAACAGTTATCTAAGCAATTGCTTCAGCAAGCGCAGTTGTTCTTCTCTCATCCCTACATGCAGCCCCAAGCTTCACATTCCAATAGTAACACCTCTACTCAATCTCCTTCAAGTGGGTATTACCATGGTCCAAGACGCCGACCTGAGCAACAGCAGCAGTCACAAGGCTCATCTGGGACTTCCTCGAGTGGGATGTTGTCACTCTGCCCTCCCGTTACACATTCTAATACGAGCACCAATGATCCTGCAAAGGCAGCAGCTGCTGCAGCTGCCAACAACATGAAAGGCGGTAACTTATCCTCGCAGGCTCTTATGCATGATCAGTTTGCTGCAGCACAATCCTCCGGGCCACACCAGCTTGTACCTTCAGGCTTCCCTTATGTACATGCTGCTGTTCCTACTACGGTCCAGGTAAAACCGGCAGAACAGAAGAAACAACCCGCCGGTGAGTAGAACAGTTATCCCTTGGCGCAACATTGCAACCCCCCCCAAAAATTTACAGATGAAAAACTGGAAAAGGAAGCTGAAATCAGTTTTGGTGGCGGAGATTGTGTACTAATGAAGGGAAAAGCTTGATTCTTGCCCAAGGAAACGAGAATTTGCATTCTCCCTCTGGCAGCCTAAGAAGAAGTGGAAGAAGAAGCAAGCACAAGACACCAGGAAGGTCTAGGTGGAATGGAATTTGAACCCACAATTTTGGGATGAAAGTTTAGCAGGTGGGGGTAAAATTGTCCTATTGAAAAGAGTAGTTTTTGTGTCTACATTCTGACAGGGTTGATGGTGAAAGTCTAATTAAATTTGATTGGTTTGATGAGGATAGGATGGGAAATTGCAGGAAAAGTTGGGATCTTTTGTTGGGGCAGAAAGAGAGAAGAACGGCAAAAGGAGGGATGTAACAGAGATTTTCTTTTTTTTCCTTTCTTTTTGGGAGGTTTAAATTTCCAGAAAGGGCAGTAAGAACTTTTGACATATATTTTATATGGAAGGGGGTGTAATGTGCATGTCTTAGTGCATATGGTAAAACCCCTTTTGGAATTTTTTTTTTCTTTTGTTTTTATTTTTTTTAAATTGTGTCACAAGATGGTGTTTTTATTCACTTGGCCTTTTGTGCCCTAATTTTGTATGGTTCACTTTACCTTTATTCCTTATATTGTCTGTACATATAATATGGTGCTGGCAGAAGCCTTGAGGACGAGATTGTGGCTCTTGATGTTTGGTGATAAAAGTATGACAGATGATTGTGCTCACGTGTGATGTGAAGTGGATAAATAAACAAACAACACTACAATTTGGCTTCTTGCATCTTTTGCAAGGAGTAGGATTCTCCCACCTTTTTTTTTTTCTCTTCCTTCTCCTTCTATTTAGACTTCCTTCTCCTTCTATTTAGACGGTCACGTCAACATTTTATATTAATATTTTTTTATAAAAAAAGAAAGACAAAATAAAGAATTCTAGTCCCTTTTGCAAACTATTTCTCTAAATTACAATCTTATATATACGTAAAATTAACTCCGATGTGTCTCAACAGAAGAAATTCAAATTGTATAAGTTAGGAGAAACGTCAGGCTGTAATTTGTCGGTAATTAGATTGAGTAATTACTTGAAAAAAGTTTTAACTTATATAAAACTGTAATTTGTTTGCAAAGCGGAATGATTGGAATGAGGTTCAAATGGTACAACAAGCTCCATTTTGAGATTATATGGTGGGGCCCAAAGTGACTCCCACTCATTGTGGTGTTTTCCCAAATGGTTAATACAACCACTAGCCTTTGACAAAAGTATGTTTGTTGTTGAAAAGGGCGCGCCTCTTTATCGCCATCATCTTCTTACACGTGGCTGATGTCCATTATTTTAAAGGTAGATATCATAGGAGATTTATAATCAAGTCCTAATCTTGTATTTAATTAAGTGATTGCCGGTGAGATTAAGCAAGTATCTCTCCATCCACCCGGCTCATCCAGGACCAGGAGATTTGCTTTTGACTTCCAGTTTTACCCTTGTTATGGGTCCCACAAGAGAACAGATATGGCCCACATCGCGGTTGGAGCCCTACCCTTCCTTCCCAGAAGAACCGGATCTCTTCCTGAGCAAATCACACATGCCGTTGAAATTGAAATTTGATTCAACGACTGCAATTATTATAATTTTTAGAGAAATCATTTGTTTGTAGACGTTTGATCAAATTTCAACGGCTCAAATCATTTGCTCAGAAGGCTTAACCTCCTAAGCTCATGAAAGGATCCGGTTCCCTTCCCAGAAACCCCTTAGAGTGTGAAGGGGTAGGAGGTCGTAGGACGTGTTGTTCTCACAGGCTCCTGCCAGCATTGTGAGGATGACCTTTTTAGAAACTGAGTCTCATCTGCACACGTGTTAACATTACTTTTTATGTTTATTTTATTTTTGTTTTCAAGGGAACTAGAAAATTCACTCGCGCAAGAATCAAATTTAAACATCTTATTTATATGATTTCTTGTTCATAAATGACAAATAATATTATTAGATTGTATTACTAATTAGCTTGGAAATGATGTTTTAATTTTGATTTTTTCAAGTAAATTAGCTTGTGAGAGGTATCTATGTTTTGTTTTACTACACTTCACGAACAAGTTACATTGTAAAAATCAACAAAATTAAGTTATTGTACTAGAATTTACATGTAAACTGCATTGGTAAATTGATGTTTTATTAATTATTCTTTGTATTGATTTTTATCTACAAAGAGCAAGTTGGAAGTCACATAAGCACAAATATAGATCCCATCGTCATCATTTAATGGTTGACTTAACATATTTTTTAACGGATATATGAAATTCAAATGAAATAATAAGAAATGTATGAGATTGAAATCTTTGAAAGACATTCTATAAAGTTGCAATTGACCCCAAACCTGAGAGTGTAAAATAGAATTTACCTACAATCTATTTCCTATGCTGAACGTGATGGAATATGGAGGGTGTGACTTGTGCAAATATTTGAATATTCCCCAACTTACAAATCTTTGCACTTGAAACCGGAGTTGGATTCTCTTTCCTTCTTCTTTTTTCCCTCCCCTGCTCTCTCATTTTCCTCTTCTTTTTTCTCTCTACAGAGAAGATAAAACAAAATGATGATATGGCTTAATATTGAGCGATCAAATAGTAGGAGAGGGAGAGGAAGAAAAATAGGAGGAGAGAGAATACATATCCCTTGAAAACAAATAAACCCTAACCTCTCCCTCTCAAAGTTAGGTAATTGACCTAACGTTATATACTTAACTATTCATTTTATTATTCTTTAATTTATGACATTTTAATTAAAATGAAACTGCTTACTTAGTTGGTGTTGACGTAATAATCTGTTAAATCCCATCAAACAAATATCTAATTAATCATAAGGGATTTAGTCAATTCTCAAACCACCTGAAATTTGTTAAGATAAGATGACAATGGTAGTTATAAAAGTGACGTCGATGTAATGTTGATTGAAGATTTTCTAATAATTTAGTTAAAATGAGATGTTATTAAGGTTGGTAATCTTGCAATCATTTCTGATAGAAAAAACAAAATAGTGCAAGATGATTGCAAACGTGAGCGTAACCACATTAGATAAGACTAATGTGCTATATATCTCAAATTTGAATTCGTCTTTCCATAGTTTACATTACTTTAAATTACAATATTAATTCTGTAAAAAAAGTGCAAATAATAATATGGAGATGAGAATATCATTAGAAGTCCGAGCATTTTAATTTAGCTCCGGGATTGAACTAATTTAGCTTGGATTCGATACCACATGCATGCATGCATGCAGGGATACATTGTCTAACTCAATATAGCAGAACGTATATGGTTGTGATGCAATTCTCGCATGCTTTTTCACGCCCCGGACTCTCAATTCGGTAGAAAATCTCGAATTCGAACGTGATCTAAAATTAAAGAAAAAATAATTCAAAAATATATTACAAGACTAAAATAAATAAATAAGACTTCTCACATATGAGTGATGATGTACAAATAGTTTCATTTCATCGTTCACATAGACCATATTATATTCTCAACCAATAATAATTTCACAATCAACATAAAAAAAATCCAGTTAATTAGCAATGATATACATATATCCAAGTAACACCAAGCAAGATTAATCGACCAACAATTATATAGCACTTTGCGAAATTTAAGCAAACCAAGTTCCTTAAAGATCTACCCGATTTCCCTTACTTGAATTCCAAGGCATTGCTTTGAAGTATTAACACAAGAATCCACCACTACAATAAGCTCCTATTCACAAATGCAAAGTCAATACTAAATGCATGAAGCAACTCTGACCCTAGTCAGATAACTTGGCATTACTAAGTTAACACCACTCCTTTCAAATGTCATTACATTTATGCAATCAGGGTAACCATTATTAACTATACACTTTGTTTCGTATAGCTAAAACTTGGCATATGAGACATATATATGCATATAGCTTGAAAACGTGAATAATCAACTTGGTTTTGGTCCTAGTATTTATTGCTTTACATTGCCTCATTTCTAACATATTTGTTGGATGTGCCTTGTGTGACTTGAGTATGACTACAATAATATTTCGATGATCAAGCTTTATAAGTAGTGTGACTCATTTAGTTCTTCAATATCCTCCACTTTGTTTATCAGACATTTAGTTGTCATCTTTTGCACTGGTTTGATTATTTTTTTCAATAATATAATATCATTTTTCTTCTTAAATATAAAAGAAGGAGAAGTATTCCTTAATTCTTCCTTAGGAATATAGTCTCTATTGCACCGTCGAGTATACTTTATGACATGTTAGTTATTGTTCTTATTCGTATCATGTTGATCACAAACTGTTTTATGGACTAGTCACCTGAGTTTAGGAAGGTTAGTTCATAAAATTGTGAACTTTCATTATTTAATTTGATAAATAAACTGCTTCTGATTTCAGTGAATTATTAGAATATATATGTTAAAAAGTTGGCTTGGGATAGTAGGAATCTCTCTCTATACTGTAAGAAGAATGAAGTAGAAAATAGTGGTCCAAGTGAAAAAGATATCAATGAGTAACTAATGCCACTTGTCAAGAGACTACAAAGGCTGGTATATTAGTTAGAATCTTAGTGGTTAGAGATATAGTTAGTTGGAATAAGGAGATAGTTGGTTGATATAAGGAGGTAGTTAAAAGGAGGTTACTTACTTTGTAAGATTGAGTTTTGGAAACACTTATATAAGTGTGAAATGTAAAACAATACAGTAAGGAAAAACAAATACATTTACATCTATCATTTTCTCTCAATATTTCACACAAACTTTCTGTTCTTCTAAAGTTCATACATTCTGCTATCTTGACATGGTATCATCGCCGGCCGATCGATCCGGTGCTTCCGCTCCATCTTCAACATATTTTCTTTCTCTTCTACACCCTCTAGTTTGAATCATTGTGTGAGTTTTGGCATCCGGAAATATACAAGGTGCTTAGAAAGTTGGTTTCTTTTCGTCTGCCCACCAACTGTTTGATTAAACGCATCAGTGAAAGTGTGCTTCAAGAATTTGCAAAAATGGTTACAGCTGCTCAGTTGCAGATTGTTCAATCACCCATTACCAGTCTTCTCTCCACAATCTCCACTTCGGTCACAGTGAAATTGGATGACTCCAATTATCTTACTTGGAGTTTCCAGGTTCGGTTGCTTCTGGAAAGTCATGGAATCATGGGATTTGTGGATGGTTCAAGAAAGTGTCCATCACGATTTGATAATGATTCGAATGCTGAAGGAGTCGAAACTGATGACTACCTGGTCTGGAAGATGCACGCTCGTGCATTAATGCAGTTGCTTATTGCTACACTATCTTCGACTGCCATGTCATGCATCATTGGGAGTAAGAGTTCTTGTGAGATGTGGCTCAATCTCACCTAAAGGTTTTCTGCTGTTACGAAGGCTACAATCTTTCAGATGAAGACAGAACTTCAGAACATCAAGAAAGGGTCAGAATCTGTGTCGATTTATCTTAAAAAAATCAAAGATGCCAGAGATCATCTTGCTGCCGCTGGGGTAAATTTTGATGATGATGATATTATCATCCTAGCGTTGAAAGGTTTATCTGCAGATTTCAACACATTTCGATGTGTGATCAGAGGAAGAGAAAATGGGATCTCTTTCAAAGATTTTCGGTCTCAACTATTGGCAGAAGAAGCTATCATTGAGCAATCTTTTGACAGTTCCTCTGGGTTGTCTTTTGGCAGTCCCATGGTTGCTAGCACTCAATCCGATAAAGGGAAAGCTCTTGTTCTCGATCAAGATCAACCCAGGTCATTTTCTGATCAATCATTCAAGTCAAATAGAGGATCAAGTTCTGTTAATCATGGTCATGGACATGGGCCATATAATAATTTCAATGGTGGTCATTCTACCTATGGAGGCTATAAAGGGAATAATTTCAGAGGCAAAGGCAGAGGGCGATTTCAATATACTAGTGGTCCAAGATTTTCAAATGGTAATCCTGGTATCCTTGGTACTCCCAAACCATACCAATCACATTGCCCAGATCATCCAACTGACATTCCTATTTGTCAAATATGCAATAAAAAAGGCCATGTTGCTGCAGACTGTTTTCAAAGGCATACTACTCCAACCTCGAGTGCTCCTACTCCTCCTCAATGTCAAATTTGCTGGAAATATGGGCACACAGCAGTTCAATGTTATCACAGGAGCAATTTTGCATATCAAGGAAGGCCTCTCATTGCTAATCTCTCTGCAATGCATGCAAATTATCAACCATCTGAACAGTTTTGGATTGCAGACACTGGTGCTACATCACATATGACATCTGAGTTGGCAAAATTGGAGCTGTCTACTCCATATCAGGGCACATACACCATTACCACTGCAAGTGGTGCAGGTTTGAGTATTTCCAGTATTGGTACCTCTAAATTGGTAGCTCCACAACACTCTCTTACACTTAGGAATGTTCTACATGTTCCAAAACTTTCACAACACCTGTTATCTATCTCTCAACTCTGCAAAGACAATAGATGCAGATTCATTTGTGATGATGTTTCTTTTTGGATTCAGGACAAATCCACAGGGAAGATCCTATTCAAGGGGCTATGTAGAGCTGGTTATTACCCTATACCATTCAACATCTCACAGAAGACATCATCTATCCCACCTGCATCACATTCATGCTTTCTTGCAAAACCAATTCAGTCAAGCATTTGGCACAAACGACTAGGACACACATCCAATGCAATCACTTCTGCAATTCTACATCAATGTCAAGTCTCTACATCATTAGATCCATGTTCATCGATCTGCACACCATGTTTAGAGGGCAAATTTACCAAGTTACCATTTGATTTTCCTGTACACAAATCTGTCATACCATTGGAAAAAATAGACAGTGATGTATGGGGACCTGCCCCTTTACTTTCTTATGAAGGATTTAGGTATTATGTAACCTTCATAGATGATTGTACTCAATACACATGGATTTTTCCATTACGAAATAAATCAGAAGTGTTTGCAACCTTTGTTCATTTTCATGCCTATTTGTGTACCCAATTCTCTGCTATAGTTAAAGTCTTTCAATCTGATGGGGGTGGTGAATTTACAAGCACTAAGTTTCAACAATATCTATCACAGCATGGTATTTTACATCACAAATCTTGTCCTTACACACCTGAACAGAATGGATTGACAGAAAGAAAACATAGACACATTGTAGAAACAGCAATTACACTTCTTCAAACTGCAAAAGTGTCAACCCAATTCTGGTTTCATGCATGTAGTACTGCTTCTTATTTGATTAATAGGATGCTTTGTGCTACTTTACATATGCAGTCACCATTTCAAACACTATACAACAAAGTCCCAGATATAAAACATCTCAGAGTTTTTGGCTGTGCATGTTTTCCACTCTTAAAACCTTACAACACTTCTAAACTTCATCCTAAAACTGCAACTTGTGTGTTTCTGGGATATGCAGGTCAATATAAGGGGTTTATTTGTCTTAACATTGCAGCTGGTAAAATTCTTGTGTCTAGGCATGTATTATTTGATGAAAATAACTTTCCATACTCCACATCCAGTATGTGTCAACCATCAAAATTAGTGTCTGCATCATCTCCATTGAATGAATCCCATGCTCACATTCATTCCTCATCTGTCACACCCAGCATTACATTAACCAATCAAGCATCTACACCTTCATCTCATTCATTATCATCTCAAACTACAAACTCATTGTCTCTGCATTCATCTAGTGCCTCAGATTCATTGTCTGCATCCAGAGCCTCAGATTCTTTGGAAACAGTTGCATCTAGTGCTCCAGAATGTTTTTCTTGTCCCATAAATCATATTTCTTCATCACATATATCGTGTGATCCTGCAGTCAACCCAACCAGCTCCACAACACAACACCCTTTCCCTGTGGATCCTGACTTTCAACAGGAGCAACTAAGTGTTGTTCTCCCAATACCAATGAATATACATCCTATGCAAACCCGATCTAAGAATGGGGTGTTCAAAAAGAAAGCTTTTACTGCTACTATTACTTCAGAACCCAAAACATTCAAATCTGCATCTCAAGTTTCAGAATGGCAGGTGGCAATGCAAGAGGAAATAGATGCTCTTCACTCTCAAAAGACTTGGTCTTTAGTTCCATTACCACCTGATAAGAACTTAGTTGGATGCAAATGGATTTACAAAATCAAGAAACATGCAGATGGGTCAGTGGCAAGGTATAAGGCTAGACTTGTGGCACAAGGGTATAGTCAAGAGAAGGGTGTTGATTACCTGGAGACATTCAGTCCTGTTGTTAAGCCTACAACTATAAGACTTATTTTTGCTTTGGCTGCTCAGTTCAAGTGGTCTCTTAGACAGCTCGATGTAAAGAATGCCTTTTTACATGGCATACTTCAAGATGAGGTTTATATGGCCCAACCTCCAGGCTTTGCAAGTGCCTCACATCCTCCCAATTATGTGTGTAAGCTCCAGAAGTCATTATATGGATTAAAACAGGCTCCCAGAGCCTGGAATGGGAGGTTTACTAGTTTTTTACCAAGTCTCGGGTTTCAAGTCTCTCATGCAGATCCTTCATTATTTGTGCAACAGTCTTCAATGGGGACAGTGTTATTTCTCTTATATGTTGATGATGTTATTCTCATTGGTAGCAGTTCACAATTAATCGATCAAGTCATCCACTCTCTCACTCAAGAATTTGAAATGAAGGACTTGGGACAGTTGCATTACTTTCTGGGATTGCAGATTACTTATGCATCCGAAGACTTATTTGTATCTCAGACAAAATACATCACTGAGTTGGTTGATAAAGTGGATTTACAGGATTCTAAACCATGTAGCACACCATGTCTACCCTATCACAGGTTGATTAAGGATGATTGACAACCTTATCACAGTCCTGAGCAATATAGGAGTGTTGTTGGTGCACTTCAGTATCTCACGTTCACAAGACCTGACATAGCATTTGCAGTTAATCAGGCCTGTCAATTCATGCATAATCCTATGGTTTCTCATGTCCTTGCTGTCAAGCGAATTCTTCGATATCTCAAAGGCACATCTACCTATGGTATTCACTTTAAACCAGGCCCCATGCATCTGCAATCTTATAGTGATGCAGATTGGGCAGGTGATCCAAACGATAGGAGATCCACTTCAGGTTTTGTTGTGTTTCTTGGTTCAAATCCTATTTCGTGGGCGTCGAAGAAACAACATATTGTGTCTCGATCTTCCACAGAAGCTGAGTACCGTGCCCTTGCTATTACAGCTGCTGAACTTGCTTGGATTCGACAGCTCTTCTGTGATATGCATATCTCTTTACCGTTTTCTCCCATGATCTACTGTGATAATATATCTGCTATTGCCCTCTCTACAAATCCTGTATTCCATGCTAAGTCCAAACACATTGAAATAGACTATCATTTTGTTCGGGAGAGGGTCACTCGTGGAGATCTTCAGGTGTAGCATGTTTCATCTGCTGATCAGTCTGCGGACATACTTACTAAGGGTTTGTCTACACCCTTGTTTCAGCAGCATTGTGCCAATCTAATGCTTAGTGCTCTCGAGCATCAGATTGAGGGGGGATGTAAGAAGAATGAAGTCGAAAATAGTGGTCCAAGTGAAAAAGATATCAATGAGTAACTAATGCCACTTGTCAAGAGACTACAAAGGCTGGTATATTAGTTAGAATCTTAGTGGTTAGAGATATAGTTAGTTGGAATAAGGAGATAGTTGGTTGATATAAGGAGGTAGTTAAAGGGAGGTTACTTACTTTGTAAGATTGAGTTTTGGAAACACTTATATAAGTGTGAAATGTAAAACAATACAGTAAGGAAAAACAAATACATTTACATCTATCATTTTCTCTCAATATTTCACACAAACTTTCTGTTCTTCTAAAGTTCATACATTTTGCTATCTTGACATATACCAATCATATAACAATATTCCAACAATCTAGTCCATCCAATATAAAAATAAAAAGGAGAAAAAATAAAATCAATCCAATGATTCCATCCAACATACCCTAACTAAACCAGTTTTTCCCGTAAATCTCCACTTTTTTTTTTCTTTTTTTTTTGGTATAATGCACATTTTCTTTATTTTCTTTTCTTAATTATAGGCTTACTCCTTTTTTCCCCATTAATTAGGAATTGGGGTGGGGGATTAAAACCTTTGACGAGGTGGGCAATCACCTGGCTATAGTGCCACTGCACTAAGGGCTTACTTTAACACTCCGCAACAAAAATTGAATAAAAAATTAGCCAGACTAATCTCCCAATTAGAGCTGCCTCGTACAATCCATTAACCACATTAATCATAGGGGTATGGAGTATGCATGCGTATTGGGTTAGTTTCTGGCATAAGAAATGATGAACCCACCATTTTAAAATTTGCAACTTGTTTCCCTCCCATCCCATCTCTACATTGGTGTTGCTGTTGTTGGGGTCCATGTTAGATAATTTTTGGGATGTGGTATCCACACATCCATTTTTACTTCTCACATACTCTTTTAATTTTCGGCCGTCGGATCAGATGAATTGAAGAAGATCAACGGACATAAATTAACAAAGGGTGTGTGAGAAGTAAAAAGGGGTGTGTGGATAACACACTTCTAATTTTTTTGTTAGACCAAAATCAACATGAAGCATGCAACATTTTTGTCAACGTTTAATACTAATGAGCTGGGATTTTGACCCCTAAAACATAGAGGTTTCATACTACAAACTCGGGTTTGAAACTTGAAAACCCTCATGATCTTGAACCAAAACACCCTGCCTCACTAATTTGGTATTTGTTTATTCAAAATTGAGTTGATTATAATCAATGAACTTTATTTAACCTTAGATTAGACCTACCTATAAGAATTGCTTGGTCTTTGTTTTTGGGTCATTGATGAATGATGAATTGGTGATGAAGATCAATGAAATCTTGTTGTCAATATCAAAGCTTGTGGAGGATGTAGCAAAAAGCAATTATATAGAACGAGTTCACTATTATCGTGACATTTTAATTTAAGAGTGTAATGTTACGTAAACAGAAACTTACACATGACATTGTATTATTAGACTAAAATATCACGTTAAATATAAATTCATTTCATACAAGTCGCATTGGAATCTCATTGGCCGCATTCTTAAAGTCAATATCTGGACCAAAGGAATAACTTTCCACTTTACTACCCATTTTTCTTCTTCTTATAGTATTCTTGTAGCACGGGGAGAGAGAGAGAGAGAGAGAGGATTTAAAATAGGCATTGGAACACCTTTTGCTTAATTCTTTCATTACTGGAACACCTTTTGCTTAATTCTTTCATTACTGAGAAGGGAAGGGAATGAAATCTTAACCCATAAACTACTCAAAGAAGGGGTAGGGAGATTGAGGCAGATTTTTTATTTTTTATTTATTTTTAATATGATAAAGCAACATCATGCATGTTTCACTTTGAATGTGTACATATCACCCACTTATGGTTGCTGTGGTACTCAATGTATAATATAGCTAGAGTACCATAATAATGATACTAACTAGAATCAATATCTATGTACTTTTACTTTGTTGCACGGTTCTTTGGAGACGAAGCACTAATTCACCAAGTTCTATTCATAGATATATTTGAATAAAATTGTAAACATCGAGATTATTTTCGATTGTAAATTATTTAAAATTTAACGATTTGACTAATCAAAGTTGACGTGTCTAACTTATGAGTATCACACTAATATGGCATAGACCAAGACAAAGCAAGCAACCTAAAACAACACATGTCATCATCTGAGAAGCTTTATCAAACAACTCAAGTCAAATTCAAAAAGGGAAAAGCTAGGGGTGTGCTATCCACACACCCTATTTTACTTCTCACACACTCCTTGATAATTTATGTCCGTGATCTTCTTCAATTCATCCGATACGACGGCCGAAAATTAAAAAGGTGTGTGAGAAGTAAAATGGGGTGTGTGGACATCACACCCCAAAAGCTATCCTTAATTGATCAAATTTCATCCATTAGGGTTAACTCATTAAAGTAAAATTTTGATTTAATCATGAGGTAAAGTAAATTAATTACCTCAAATTAAAATCAAATCATAAATTCACCCCTGTATCAGAGCGTGTTAGTAAGTTTTGGGTGTCCAACTAACACAAATCCATCCGTTTTATTTCCAACTGCGCAAATTAAAGGAGGACCCAGAAATGCAAAGAAAATGCTTGCTTGGGACCCAAGAAATTTTGCAGATTGAATAATTGAGACAGCAATGTTACAAAAATTAGGTAATTCACCCAGTAGGCCTTGTCAGTATTAATCTCAGCCTCACACTCAGTCTCGTCCCAAAATATCACCAGACAAACCTATATAGCTTATGAAATATTCATCATGCATGTGTACATAATTAAAAAGCTTAAATAAAGGGGGAAAATATCCCATCAAGGACAAAAGGACAATGCCAGCCACCCGACTCCCACCATTCACTCGGCGGGACCTACTGCAAGAAACGAATTGCCATGGCGGTCCTGGTAGATTTCTTGGTGGTGCCGGGAGGCCCCAGTTTGTTTCTACTTGCGGGTTACGGTGAAAGCTCTGTCGGTTTAGCATTCAGTCAGTAATCTAAAGTTGGGCATGTGAGAGTACTACTGGCATGGTAGTTACTACTCAATAAGCGTTGAAATAAACATATCTATAGTTTGTTTGATGTGACACTCGGTCGGCCAACTCACCAATTTAACTTAATTTTGTCCAAGGGTATTACTGCAATTTCATGGTGGGATGGTTTTATCTTTTACCCTAGTTATTGTTAAGCTCGAACCTGTGTGAGGTCAATCGAGTGTGCTCCAAGCTGCTACAGGCTTTCAATCCAAATCAGCTACAGCTAAATGAAACAAAAAGCAAAGCTTGAAAGCTCAATTCTGTTTTGTCTTATAGGCCAGCCAAGAAAAGTTATATATGATCGCGTTTGGATCTGAGTTTCTTCAATACGATTGTGGATCGAGGAATGAACGCATCTCAGTTGAGAGTTGTTCATGCTTTGGGCTTAAAGACGTTTGGACAAGCTTTGTTTGTGGCCAGCATGACGTGAATCACAAATTCGTTTGAGATTACTTTTGTTTGTCAAAATTAATACGATATATATAGCGGCCTACTACATATTAGCAACAACCACTTAGTGGGGTGGCTAAGATATTTTGAATTGGACAAACTCATGACTTGGCACATATGAGAACTCAAATTACACCACATGAAGGCTGCTATATCTAAAGTCCAAAAAGTTACGCTAGAAAAAATTGGGAATTCTTTTTACAAAAGAATTTATTTGGACTTTGGCGACACATAAAATGATTAAACACATGGAGTCCACAAGAGAATTCTCCACGTAGGTTTTGGCCCTTTTGTTTTACTCTTCTTCCCATTTAATTACAATTAAATATTAAATTTTGAGCAAGTGGCCTTCTCTACAGTGGTGGAGAGAAATATTGTCCTTGCACCACGACGTGAGTTTGATCTATGTTAGCTTCTTTGTCACAGCCCGTCCCGGAGATACATTTGACGGGAATGTGAAATGACGGATTTACCCTTAGCGGGTATTAAGGTACGTGGGTGTGACGTTATTTTGATTAATTTTATAAGTTGGATTAAATTTATTGGTTTGTAAATATTGTGATTAGGGATTAAATGGATGGTGAGAATTGGTTTTGGTTGGGCCACGCAGGACCTCTCTCCTTCTCTCCTTCCCCCGTGCCTCTCTTTCCCTCTCTCTCCTCCATCTCGACTCTCTCTCTCTTACCCTCAAACGTACGGACCACACTCACAAACCTTCCAAACGTCACGGATCGAAGCTATTAAGGTATGGTTCTTCATCCTTTTGACGTTCTGAGTTGAATGGTACTAGTTTTAGGAAGTGAAACCCTCGAAATCACGTGAAACCCGAACCTTCATTTTTGGTCACTGTTCATGCACTCGTAATATGTTGTGTTTCAGGGAATTATAAGCTTATAGTGAGCTTCGTGAGGCCCCAAGGAAGCTCGGAGTGCTTCGTTGGAAGGATTTGGACGTCGGGATCACGAGGGTTAAGTTTGGCCGGTTTTGCTTGGATTTTTCCGGTGAGATGTAGTTGTTTTTGAAGCTTAAAAGTAGTATATTGTGATTCTACATGTTGAGGGCTTCAAATTGATATATTATACGAAGGAAATGGTTGAGAAACGAAGGAGAACGAAGCATTTGAAAATTCCCCAGTTTTCCGGCCACCGGAAAAACCAGTCCGGCGAGCTCGCGAGGAAGAAGGTGCGCGTGGACCCGTGCTTTCCCTGGCGCGTGGGGGCGCGTGCCACATCAAAAAATTATTTTTAAAATTTGTCGACGTCCGTGACGTCGAGTAGGTCAATGTGGTATATTCATATACCCAATTTGAGCACCGTATGAGAAGTTATTAAGAATTGTTGGTTAGGTGCTTTAAATAACGTTTTATAGTTTCTCATTTAGGTGAAAATGTGAATTGACGATCCGACCGTTGGATCGTCACCAAACTTTGATGCGTTGTAATACGTAATATTTGAGGATTATAGGAATTTACGGATTGGGAATCCGATTTGCGGATCTTCCGGAATTGGAGTTGTAAGTCCATAATATAGAATGTTAACCGTCACTTAGTTTTGTTAATTGACGGAGATCCGACCGTTGGATGGTAATGAAATTTTAGGATGTTGTCCTAGAGATATATTGTGGACCTCTGGAAGTTATGGATTTAAAATTTGAGTGGCAGATCTTCCGGATCGAACTTCGTAGTGACGTATTTTATATAAGTTATATGTTTTATCGATATGAATTCTGAGGTTGGATTTGATTATTGTTTTAGGCGCCGATCGTCATGACGCCTTGGCGTATTGTGCTAGGGAGTTGTAGGGCGAACTCCAGGTGAGTGGGCAGTACTTTTTATTTATACCTATATACTATGAATTTTCCCAGAAATTGAGTTTTGATGAAAGTATGTTTCTAAAATGCCATGCATGCATGATATGAATGATATGAGCTATATGAATTGATAATTGATGCATATATATATGTGAATTGACGCGGTGGACGCACATGTGAGTTTTATTATTATTCAGATGAATTATTTTATACGAATTGCATTGAAAGCTCATAACCTGCCCCTAGGTGTTAGTGCTTATATTATTATTCACCACACCGCACGCTCGTCTTGGATCCAAGTAGGTGGATGTCGTACAGACCATGTGAGGGTTCCGACATGCTAGTCGTACAGATCACTAGATGTGATTCCGACTAGTGGGTGACCTTAGTTATGCGCGCTGATGATTGATGAGAGAAGCACTAGAGCGTATTTATACACCTGTCATCGTACAGACTACTATATGTAGTTCCGAGTGACGTGCAGAGTTGGACCGTACAGGTCACCGAGGTGACTCCGGTTGGATTGGATGTTGAGCTTTAGAATCAGCCGTACAGGACCACTTCAGGGTCTCCGGTTGATTTATTTTCACCTGATTTATATTGATGCATCTATATTATGTTTTTGGACACTTGGCATGGCATATTTTTCTAAAAAGTGTTAAAGGATAGTGATTTGAGATATTTGCTTATATATATGTTTATATATGCTATTTTCCGGGAAAGTATACAGGTTTTACAGCGAGGGGTTAGAAATGTTTTAAATGAAAGATTTTCGAAAAGCTTTGTTTTGCTGACCCACTCAATTTTGTTTTTCGCCCCTCCAGGTTTAAGTTAGCAGAGCTTTGGTGGCCACGAGGAACCCAACGGCGTTCTGACAGAATTCACAAAAGTAGGACTCACCCTCGGGGGTTTCCATTTAGTAATTGTATTTTAAGAGCTTCCGAACTGTGTAAATGGTTACGTCACTCTCACGTGACGGCCAGCACGCCCTCCTTCGGGACGGGGTGTGTCATTCTTAATCTAACATCTAATTTAACAATCTATTGTCTGACAAAAAAAATATTAAAATTTTGAGACTATTATGCTTAATCACTAAACTAAGATGTCCACTTTTTTTTTGTTTGGTTAAAAAAGATGTCCACAATTTTTTTTATTACAAAATGTTCACGGTTTTATTAAATACATATAGCATACGTGTAAACAATTATGTTTATACGACATCATTTTATAGCCGATCTTCACCACTAGGATGCGGATAAATTATATCGAATTCGTCCATTTATAATATTTGAATTAAAAAAATTCACTAACAAGTGAAGAAAATTAAAACTAAATTGTAATATAAAAATCAGTTAAACAATGATCTGAGTTTGTTTAATACGTTATCCATTCACTTGTTGTGAAGTTGAGAAATGATATAAATTATAGAGCTCTACACACTTCGACTCATTTCTTTATATTTTTGTGACATGTATTGTATTGTATATTTGTATTCAAACAAAAATATATTTAAAATATTCTAAAGAATCAAAAGGATCCATGAATCATCCGCATTATGCATTTTGAATGCCTTCGATATATTCGCACTGTTCAACTTTGGGAACCTTAAACAATTTGTTTATACAAGTAATAAATTATTTTGGAAGAAAAAAAAAGTAATAAAGAATAACAAGATATAAGTTTTTTTAGTACATAATAAAATATAATACTAATCTTATATTTGTCAATTGATCTTGTTAAATAATTGGCGTTGGGAATCTGGTCAAATCTTCTAAAGATTTCATTTATTTGTCCCCCACTTCACCCAAAATAATTCATAACTTTTTAAAAAGAATAGTTATTGGCATTTTAAATTTTTTATTTTTCACTCTTCATAAGTGTATCTTTTTCTAAATATAAAAAGTTTAGATTTGCAAAATAAGAATTTTAAGGTGTCGATAACCATTTTTTTTTAGAAAATCACAATTTATATTTAGATGCCATATTATAACTATATTTTTATTATGGCTGGAATTTTTTTTTTTATTATTATGGGTAATGATAGATAGACTAAATTTTTAAAATCAAATTTGTAAACCAAATGATGTGATTGTAGATGATTGAATTGTTAATTAAGTGTCGGTTTAACGTGTTTGTTTCTTATTGATGACACATCATTTAGTTTGCAAATTTAGTCTCCCTAGCATACCCTTTTTTTATTCTTACGTAGGTGGTTTTTTTTCTTTTTTTTTTTTGGTCAGAAAATGAAAATTTCATAAAAAGAGAGAAAATTACACACAACATAAAAAGTCTAAACAAAAAAAGAGCAGCAACTCAAAACATCATGAGAAGCTCACACAAGCAAAGCCCAACAACAGACAAGAAAGCAAAACACAAAAAAACCCTAACCTTCAACAACAAACAGTAACAAGCATATGTAGTCTCAAATGAGTTAAACCCTTAGGGTGCGTTTGTTGCACTGGACTATCTCGGACTGGATTAGCTTCAGGGACTAAGCTGGATTAGCTTAGAATAGACTAAGCTGGACTGATTTAGTGAAGTGTTTGGTGCAGTGTCGGACTAAGAAGCAGGATTGTAATATTATATTATTTTATATTAATTTAATATATATTAATTAATTTTTTATTATATATTAATTTTTCTTTTTCTTTTTCTAGAACCTTCATTTTTTAACGACGCCTCTCCATCCCCCCTTTCCATTTTCCCCATTTTTGTCCCTCCGCCTCTACCTCCTAGTTCCCTTTTCTCCCCATTTTTGACCCACCTGTTTTTATGTACCAGTGTCTCCCTCTCCTCCCTTTTCTCTCTCTCTCTCCCCTCTTATTACTATATCTGTGGTTTATAGTTGGTGTGTAGTACAGGGGATTTAAGATATATAGATTAGTGGGTTGCCGCCATACTTGGCCTTTGCTTTGCTTCCATGCTTCCAACATTCGCACACCATACTTGCTACTAGACAAGAAAACTCTCTCTCTCTCTCATCCCTTCTCTGTATTTTATGGGAAAATCAAAGTTGGTCAAGAAAAATCACTCAGTCACTGCACCCATGCTAAAGTTTTCAATCTTGCTGTTGGCGGAAGAATCTAGGTCACCATGAGACCCGTTTTTGCCGTCGTTCGGGTCGACCCAGATGGCAAAAAAACCCAAAATCACCGACACAGATGCCAAAAGGGTGCTAGGTTTACAGGACGATGGAGATTGGCGACAACCGTTTCTGGTTTGGTCAGTGGATAAGGGAGGGCTGATGCTGCTCATGCGGGTTCGAGCGATGTTGCTTGCAGAAGAGGGAGACGGGACTAGCAATCCCATTGTTGTTGAGGGGCCTCACTAAGACCTCTTAGTGAAGCCTTTAGTGTAGGCGAGTCCAGGCTAGTCTCATTAAGACTAGTCCCGTGTGATAACAAACACCGGATTAGACTAATAGTTAGTCCAGTCTAGTCCAGTGATAGCTAGTGAGGGCAAACAAACGCCCCCTTAAAGTTTAGACGTTTAAACTTTGGGTCTGAAAACAAAGAGCTAAGTACATTTTACACAATTGAAGTTTGAGGTTAGTCTAAAGGAGTTACAAAGTTCTCTCTCTTTTTATCCTTTCACCCTATTTTTAGACATTTGTCCATTTAAGTCTTTTGCTACGTTGGTTATCTAGTGAACCATTAACTGCTCATGTGTCAGAGCATAACTCGCCTTCCAAATCCACTAATCTTGTCACAAAGCCACACTAACGCCATTTGAGATTGTGTTTCCCCTACATAGGCTTACATAGTGAATTCTAGACTTTCATATCATTAGTTGATAGTTGATAGTTGATTTGACGGTTAATCTAACAAAAAGTATAAATTTGATTTATATAAAATCATTAATAAGTAAATAAAAAAAAATTGAAACCTCGTGATCCATTTTTAAAACTAACTTTAAACCTCAACAATGTAAATTTGTAATTATCCCAAAACAAATTAAGAAATTAAGAAATGGTTTTACACATGGATGAACTTGGTTATGCTGTCAAGGAGAATAATACATTGGATCTGCTGATCTGCTACAGGTTCAATATTGGTGTTCCATGACAAACTTACCACCAAACCCTCTCGATTCTATCACTTATTTTCCGGAAAGTAATTCTATATTCTAAATCATACTTTATATTAAACCCATCCTCCTTAAGTCCTAATGTATAATGTATATTTGCTAACAAATATACTTTAAATAATTGCTCTCTCTCTCTCTCTCTCTCTCTCTCTCTCTCTCTCTCTCTCTCTCTCTCTCTCTCTCTCTCTCTGTATAATAGGGCTGGGTTCGGTTCTGATCGGTTCGGTTTTTTGCCAAAACCGAAACCAAACCGAAATTTCGGTTCGGTTCGGTTCGGCCCAATTTTTTTTCGGTTTTTTTTCGGTTCGGTTTTTTTTTCGGTTCGGTTTTTTCGGTTCGGTTTCGGTTTTTTTTCGGTTTTTTTTTTTTTTTTTTTTTTTTTTTCCCTCCAAAAAATGTAAAACAACCACAACATAAGATAGACCCATCAAGAATGCAAATAGAAGTGCATAATCATTCAAGCCACGAGAAACCTGATATACGTTAAGAAAGGTTGGTATAAGTAACCAATGGCTACATATCATACTCTTCTTATAGCTGTCAGTGATAGTGTCAAGAATCATCACCTCATCAGCGATAAAGCATGTGAAATAAGGAACTAATGGATGAAGTCCCGAATCAGTGGCCAAAATCTCAACAAAATCTAGTCTAGCCCTTGACCGCGAAGCACCAGAGCGAAGTCCAGCACTAGTGGCCAAAATCTCAACAAAAGAAAAAAAAACAAGAAGAATGAATACAACACTATGATTTTAGGACAATGAGGGCTCTTAAATTACAATGCAGAAGTCCATGAACAAAACAAAAATCAATCAATACCTGCTTTCTTCCAGCATGTGTAAGGACACCCCCATATTTAAGAACCATCAAAGCTTCAACTGGGCGTTCTTCCTCACCTTCCCCATTACTTTTTGCCACTTTAACCCACTTTAATGGCTTTAGTTGAACCTTCCTATAAATACCAGAGAAATGGCCCCCCTTGATAAACATAAGCATGAAAACAGCACATGATTATAACCATGACGCAGTATAACAGTGTATCAAAATAATTCTGAAGTACAAGATTAAGACATTTTGGCAACTAGTCAATCTTTATATCACTGATGCAGTACAATTAGCTTCATTTAGCACATCTTTTCAGCCTGATTTTGAGTATCAGTAATTAGCTTAGATGATACACAGTAAGTAATCTTATGAAAGCAATCCAGATTGATTTATGAAACGAATGTTTAAGTACAAAAAAAGTGAGCATTCCCTTGATAGTTCGTGGAAGTAGTAAAAGTGTTAGCCTAGAAGCCATTTCACTTTCTGTTGACCAATGGTCAGTTTATACAATATGTTGACCAAAATAAATGACAAGGTCTAAAAGGCAAATCAATCACCTCGGATCTAGGTCGTCCACCATTGTACTTAAGCATCAAGTTTAGCAGCTTTTCCTCAGTAACCTTCAGCTTTACCTTCTGTTTGGGAGTTCTATCACCACTGCCAAAGAAAAACAGAGATGAGAAGAGAAAACAAGCAAATCAACTAAGTAAAAAAACTGAGAGAAATAGACATACTGACGAATAATAGCAATAACACAACGTAGCTCCTCCGACTGCCCAAATGCACCAATGATTCCACTTCCTTGACGAGTTAGTCTCTCAGTAGGTTGGCTTGGTTCATTGACTTTCCATGGTAATGTTGGTGGAATTGCAAAAGAAAGATGAGGAGCCTTGGCATCTAAAAGTAACTTCCTGAGCACACAAGCAGCATCATCATAATACCTGTATTGCAAAGTAACATCATTTATTTTTGTGCCCACACAGGAAAAACCGGATTTAGAGCACCTTCATGATTAATCCAATCATTATAAAGAAATTTACTTGTGAGAGTTCTTTACGAAACTCCATCCATTTACGTCACAAACATAGGAGCGTCCCTCACAGAGCAAATCGAGTATCTAACAGCTATAAGACTTCAGTAAACTTTCTCGTACATGAATTACCTTGCTTTCAAATATTTTTCATATCACACATCTGAACAGACAGAAGACACAAACTCTCATTTTGAGCAAACAAATAAGCAGTTAAAACCTCACCTTCCGAAACAATTCCTTCATTCCTCCACCTGCCGAACTGGGATAATATATCATTATACTATGATCATCCCCTTCAAAGAAGCAAAAGACAAGAGTCAATAACATTATTCTTAATATACAACCCAAAAGCAATAACAGGTGCACAACAAAAAGTTTACAAAAGAAGCAATAATGGATTCTCCTAACGTTTTAGCTGTTGAGTATTGACTAGGTTTAGGATTTAGCGAAAACAACATTCAAACAGAAGCATACAAAATTTACCAGCCATAATATAATGAAAATAAATCATATTAAGATAAAACAACTTATTCATAAATGTTGGAAAGAAGTTGACCTTCAAGTTGAAGAGCGGCGGAAGAGCGGCGGAGTTGGGAAGGAAGGAGAGAGGGTCCAGAGTACAGAGGATAGGGATAAGGGAAAAGGGTCGCGCCGTCGTGGGTCGCCTGAGAGATTGAGAGAGACAGAGCGATTGAAGTTGAAGACCCAGCGAGAGAGAGAGGAGGCTCGGCTGCGCTGGGTTAGGGTTACACTGGAGGAGAGGAGGCAGGGAACGAGAGAGAGAGGAAGGGAATGAAAAAAATTAAAAGGTATGGGTATGGCTGCTAGGGTTAAAGGGTTTTGTTGTTAAGTTCTCCAAAAAAAATTAAAAAACATCTTAGACATCCTGGAGGTTCGAACCCGTGCCTTGGGGCTTGAAAAGGTTCACCGAAACCAACTTAGCAACAAGGTATGTTTTGTTATGATTGTATGACTAAACTATTTATAATATTTAAAAAAATAATTAAATATATATATATCGGTTCGGTTCGGTTTGGTTCGGTTTCCGAACCTCAAAAACCGAAACCGAACCGGTCAGATTCGGTTCGGTTCGGTTTGACAGTTTCGGTTCGGTGTTTTTTCGGTTCGGTTTTTTTCGGCCTCGGTTCGGTTTGGTTTTCGGTTTTTTTCGGTTTTCGGTTTTTTGAACCCACCCCTAGTGTATAATGTCATTGGGGACGTTGTTTGTGGCAATTCAATATTCATGCCAAGTGGGATGCCAAATACTATATACTATGATCTGGGTGCAACACTTGTGGTGTAGTTGTGTAGGATAATTATATTATATCTTAAAATCTTTTTTTTTTTGTCGATATATTATATCTTAATCTACTAGTTGGCCAAGGGATAGAATATAATATACATATATGTGTGTGTGTGTTTAAATATGTATAACTTGTATATGTTTATTAGGCTTTTATATGACAACCGATGGTAGTAGCAACTTATTATTAATCTACTACCACTTGCTTCCATAAAATACCAAATGGGTTTGAATATGGCTTTGGATGAGAATCAAACCATGATCTTGGGAACGTGGAGACAACTTTAATAACGACGCTGACTGGAACGCTTTCATAGTAAAATGTGGAGATTTTAGGCTTAATTGAATTAATAGTTCATGTGGTGACAGAATAGTCAAATGATAATCTTTGTTGTATAAAAATTAAGATTTAAATTTTTGTGATAAAATCTATTAGGATTTAGGCCCAAAATTAAAAGTTTGTCAACTCTCAATTAATTGTTAGCAAGTGATCCTAAATTGTGAGGCTAAAAATATAAAGTTAGCCTCACATATGAGCCTCATGTGCTAATGGAGAATTCCGTTTTAGACTCACATGTGTGGCTCGCGTGCTAACAATTAACGAAAAGTTGACAAAACTTTTAATTTTTGAACCCAAAACCTAACGGACTTTATCACACGTGTTTAAATCCTAATATTTTATTTTTTTTTACAAAGACTATATTTCAATTACCATGGACCGATAGTCCAATTGGGCCGAAATTTTTTCTAATATACATTATGTTCATTCATATTATATAGTCTCATTAGTTAGGGAAGTTCGTCCACTTAAGACAAACATAAGATGGATCATTTGTATTCGGATGCACTAGAATGGATCGGTGTGAAACTCCAATGCAGGGGGGTTCACCTTCAATGTGTCTTTAGCGGAAGAGACGTAGTACAAGCTTCCCTGTACAAAATTGAGATAGAATCGAACCCGATCGACATGCTGAGGACGGGGACGACGACAGACACGGCTGTGGAAGGTATTGTTCAATATATCAACACCTCTGCGGCAATTTAAGCCATGTGGTTTTCCAGTTTACTCCTAGAGAGTGCAACTAAGCTGCACATGCTACATAGCAGCTTATGTTTTCGGCAGAACAATGTTTTAGATGTGATTAAAATAAAGAATGGTTATTCATTTGGTCGCAGATGCTCGAAAAGGATCCAGCGAGGTACGATGAACGGACACGATCACAGGATCCTCTGGATCTCCACGAAAAGGATCCGGCAAGAATCCTTTTCCGCAAATGCTAATGTAACTGTTCGTATTTAATCAATAAAATCTTTCTACCACTTATTACTACGATTTGATGGTATTCCTTCATTTGTAAGTAAAAGGTCTTAAATTCAAATCTTGTAGATGGTGTGTTCAATATCAATTTATTCCTCCACCCCTTCTCGTAAATATATCTTCAGATAAAAAAATAAAAAAAATCAATGAAATCTTCATATCGTTGCAAAAAAGGGGGGAAAAACTACATTGCTAAAATAGCGAAGGCAAGTGGCAGAGAAGGCATTCAAATGGTGATCCAGACGTTTCATGTTTCATAGAAACGAGAGAGAGAGAGAGAGAGAGAGAGAGAGAGAGAGAGAGAGAGAGAGAGAGAGATTCACCGAAATGTATTATAAGCGTTGTATTGCACTGCATTGCAAAGAATAACATTCCAATTTTCTAATTTCAACATTTAGTTGACGAAGGGGGTGTAATAAACACCCCAAATAATGCTCCCCCCAAAATTACACATTCTACAGTTCTCCATTACATTTGTTATCCTATACAAGCTTTCTAACAAGGACATGCACGGAATATTTTGGGGAGAGATCAACGGTGCCTTCCGAAAGAGCTGTATCTAGCAATTTCTATTACTTCTACTTGTCAAACCGAGCAGGAGAAAAGAAAAGAAATAGGAAACAAGAGCAGTACCACCATTTTAAGGCGCATGGCCGAACATTTTGTGACTGGTATTCTATGACTTCTTTGACAACAAAGCAACCTCCATTTCCTGCTGTTTCTTCAGATACCTCTGAGCGGTTGCATTAACAATCTTGACAAAGAAATTCAACAGCATAAGCCACACCAAAGAGTTCCAAATTGAGGCAAATGAGAAGTCCCACGTATTCACCTGCCAAGGATTTTGAATTAGACAAATTGAAATAAACCCGCACCTGAGATCAAAACCGACAACATAGAAGTTAAAAGCCAATGTAGCATTATAATCAGTAGAGTTACCTTGATATTTGACGAAGGAGAAGCTGTGAGATACTTTTCCTTTGCCGCATCAATTTTTGCAATGAGGTTAGGAAGGACAGCAGCAAAACCGGGAATGAGACTGAAAACCCAAATCAATTCATTCTCTATCCAATTAAGAAGTTGATTGTTGCAAACTGAGATGATGAAAACTGTCTGCATATATAGAAAATAAGCAAACCACCACCATTAATCAGAAGCCAATACGTAACATCTGGTTGCCAAAGTATATACCAAAAGTGAAAACTAAAAATATTTTGCGTAAGTGAAACCAAAACATACCAAAAGGAACTTTACAAACCTGTAGATGAGTTTTAATAATTGCCTTTCCAATCACTGTTGCAAGGAAAAACTTCCAAAATGGAATACCAAATTGTCCACACATAATGCCAGCCAGGTCAAAAAGAGGATTTGGCACCTGAAAAGTATCCCAGTTAACTGGCAGGTTACAATGAAAATAGTAATGAAAACAATTTTATGATAAGCATAACAAGTTAACAAGTGATGCTTTCTGTGATCAAACAAGAAGTGCAGCAGTACAGGTATATATGAACACCAGCTTTAATGCGTAACATACTTCAGAAATCTCAAGACTTAAAAGTTGGATTTTAAAGACTAACATGAACTCGTAGAACTACTGTAATGTAATAGAAATCCAAAATTCATTGATCAGTTAGCATATCAGTTCGTGTAATATTGAATAAGAATTCTCTGTAATGAAGGGAAAATAATAGATTTCATATGGAAAAGCATAAAAGCTCAATTGGATGAAACTAAATGTTATATTTTCTGGTAATGGTATTCTAGTAATGATGTTCAAACTAACCGAAGCAAGTACTAGGATCGTAAAGAAGTTCAACTGCTGAGAGTGTGATAGAAGCCAGTGCTTGATTGGGTTTAGACGAGTAGCTATGAATCCTGTTCCTTCATCTGAGGGATCATCCAATTCTTCCATAGCAACTTTGTTACCAGACACGCTTGCTACATGAAGCAATAAACCAAAAGAAGATCAGAATCAAATATATAACGTAGATCATTTGATGAGAGGTCTCCTCCCTCCCCCTATCCATTTTTCTTGTATGCTAATGGCTCTGCATGCCTGACCTTGGGAGTAAATACTTAGCACAAATATTAGTTGTATGAGAGTTTATCAACCTACGGTTTGTTCTGCTCACCTGCTCTTGAGATAAAATATGGAGGAAGCTCTCCAATTGCAGTCCCAAGACCCCATAAAACAGCCTCTAACTGGACCTGTGGTAATATGCTGCTAAGTGGAACCCGCAAACCATGTAATGATGGAAACAAGGGTGGTCCAAAGTCAGAGCAGTTCTTCCCAAGCCACGAAGGACCTTGTTTTAGCTGTATTGTATCGTAGGGGGCATTTTTTAGATCAACCCGACCACACTGCATAGCCTTTAATGTAAAGAATGCAATATGGGGGCCCAGATATAGGACAAACGTGTGCAAACCAGATCCTGAAGGAAAAATAAGCAAAAGTCTTCATATATCAGGTAGGCTAGGTCAATGCACACCAGGAAAGATGTTGCTAAGTAGTTAAAAACAATATCAGAGGAGATGCTCTTTCTTGTTCAAAATATGAAAAGCATGGCAATTGACAACCAGAGCATCCTTTTCCTGAGTTTAAATTACTTGCACCATCAGAAATTCTGATATAGGAACAAGGATTTTGTCATGTTGCTTACCAAGACCAATCGAAGATGCAATTCCAAGGGCCACCCACCATAAACCAAACTGGAAATATTTGACAAGTTCCTCAAGATGCTGCAGAAATATGGCAACAACTTGTATTCATAATTCCCAAGAAGCATTTAAACAAAACAACTAAGATAAATGCGAACACAGTATGTAATATCATGGTTCACCATCAGGAGGCTACAAATAATATGCATCTACAAATTAACATCCGCACCACACAAAGTAAACGGGTTAAAGATTGTTCACTGCCTTGATATATTTATTAAGTGTCAGCATTCTTAAAGCAGTCCTATCCAAAATAATATACAGCTAACAAAGATGGAGGTAGAGATTTGAAGTTGGTTCATAAGAATAAGTATCCTTCATGCAAAGGCATCAAAACACGGAGCCCTCTGAAAAGGTCGTGACTTGTTATGACGCAATCAAGAAGCTACAAAAGGGTTTAGTTGACCCAAGGTTAGAATCCTATTTACCATATATAACAGCCCCTATAATAAATGAACAAAATTTCAGCGAGAAAACCTCTGATTCATCTGTAAGACATAACTTGCTGCAAAATGTGATATCACTATGATAATCTACAAATAAATATATACCTTTTCATGAGGACCATCAAAAGTAATTAGAAGAACTCCAAGAGACAATAGCACAATACTCGAAAGCACAAGCCAACCACCTCTTGCCAACAAATATGATACTAAACGCTTAACATACTGAATTACAGCCAATATGAAAAACTTCAACGTTCTGAAGGGTTGTGATGTTAGTGTCAAGTTATCTAGTTCCTCTTGATGCTTCTCATGGAGCCCTGAAACATAATGCAACTTAATCAGTGAGAGAAGAGTGATAGGGTCTACAGCTTCCTTTAGAGAGTGGTGATGCATAATTGAATTCATTTACTTTCCAATCATAGTTACTAACTTACGACTAATCTCAGCTGATATTGAAACTTTGGTGACGAAGCATTAACACAAGAGAAAAGAGGTGGGAAAAATAGTTTGAACAGATTAAGTTATGCATATCAAAAGTGAAAAATGAAAGTCACAATATTTATAAGAAAGAGAGATGGCTACTGTAACATTCGCAAGAGCAAGTATACAAGTTGAATGACCACGGAGGTGGATACTTCGGTGCCTACTATATCTCAGATGGAAGCTTTTTAACTAGAACATGACAGGAAAGCCTTTACCAAACAATTTGAATAATCTAAACTAGATAAAACATTTGTATCATATCCTTCAACCCATAATCCTACCAAACTAAACACACTCATAAAGCCCGTTAAGTCGGAAAACGATAGAATTGCAGTTTGTCAATTCATGATAAGCATAAAAAGGATTCCCATTTATTTCAAATCCAGTAATCGGATAGTTTTCGAGATCAATCTTCATATCTTAGACCCTATTTCGCTTAATAGAATTGTTTGCTAAGACCCTTTTGGCCTCAAATGTTACAATTCTTGTTCTTTTTCTTTTCTATTTGCAATCCACTTAATAGTCCAATTATCATCCTAATTCAAATTCCACTACCAAACCTAAAAGTCTACTTCTTTCCAACATATCAAAAGTTTCAATTCAATACATTAATAAACACAAACTCCAAACATAAAACAAATTCTGGGTTTTCGATTTGGAGGGCCAGAAATTATAGAAAAATAACAAAATAAAATAATGAATGAGGAGATTAGAGAAACTGAATCACTTGCCTGAGATCGAAGCGTCTGTGAGTTGAGAGGATGAAGAAGAAGAAGAAGAAGAAGAAGAAGAAGAAGCATTTTCTCGCTTAGGGGACCCCATTGGAGTAAGCTCTCACTGCCCCAATCAAAAGTTCCCTCCTTTATATATGGAAATAATACTACGAAATTTCCATGTATGCTTTGCGATAATCTTCTCTGATCTTAAAAAAAAAGGGTTTTAAGAGAATCGGAGATTGGAGTGAATCGAAAAGAACTGGGAAATTTTAAAACTGGATCGAACAGTTGAATCAAAGTTTCAGATCTAAGAAGGATCCTTTTCCAAAATAGAGAGAGGGAGGAGAGACAGAGAAAAACGACCCCAGGAGTTTGCGTGAAGTCCCGAAGTGGAGCTTTTTTATCTCTTTCGTATGGAGTGTCGTATCCTCCTCCTCCTTGAACTCCTATAAAGACCCAAACGTTTTGGTGTTCACTGTTCTAAGAGAAAATTCTAAAGCAAACTCTCTCACCAAGTGGAATTCTATAAATTCTCAGTCACCTTATTTTATTCACAATATTTTATAATATTTGTATAGAATTGTGTTAAAAACATTAGTTAATGGGGAGTTTATGAAACATTTCTCATGTTTTAATTATGAGGCCAATGTGTTGAGAGATCATTTCACATAACATGCCATTATATAAGTAGATTAAATAATATGTTCTTTCGTATCTTTTCACTTGTATTATGACATGTGTTTCGTTCGTGGCAAGTAGCGATTGATATGATGTTTTGGTTTTAAATTTAAATCCTCAAGCCTCTTGGTATAGTTTAAAGTAGTAATGTTGTAATAAAAATAGAATTGTTATTGGCAGTCTAATATTCTTATTGTGCAATCCAAACATTCTATATTTAAAATGAAATACATTTGTGAACAGTGCATAATGTAATTTTTAATGTGTTAATAACAGTTATCTCCTCATAGTTGAGATAAATTTATTGTAATTTTGTGAAAAAATGACTTTAAATGTTCTATATTTAAAAGAAAATACCTCTATTTCGGCCCCCACTTTCTCTCTTCTAGATAAGTTTATTCTTATTTTCTTTTGCCAAAAAAATAAAATAAAATCTCAATCTTTTTTCTTATTATATCTTTGATTTTCTTCCTAGTTTGATGATCCATTAATATGGATGCAAACTCCCTTAAATTTGGTGAAAGAATTGAAGCTTTTTTTGGTGTATTTTTTTATTAGGGTGGCGGTAGCTTACATAGTATTGTTACTAGGCTGCCCCTCATGGTTATTTAGTACATTACAAGGATGTTTTAACTTTTAATGTCGTCAACAAAACTTCTTTCTATTGATCTTTCAGCGTCATAAGAATGCATTTGGATCCTTCATTACCCCCATCAACTTTGAAAGTTAAGGAAAGTATAAGGAGGCGTTTAATTGATGAGTTTACCTCAGTCTATAACAGTGTCATAATACACAAATCATCATAATTGTTTCAAATATTCTAGTGAGTACAATATTGGGTATTAGGTTTCGACCTATGCATTCAGGATTCAAATTTTTTCCTCCCCTAAATTAGTGTGCAAGAGGGTCAAATATAAATATACTGCTAAAAGGCCAACTTACTTGATAACATCATGCACCATTGATACAAAACAAACTTAAGATTACAAGTTATCACAGAAAGGGTCAAATATAATTTTTTTAGCAATAGACTTATACTTGACCCTCTTGCACCACAATCATATAGAATTCATTTAATCAGCCTTAAAATCGGATGCGTGATCTTGAAAGATCTTCATGTTGAATTCCTTCCAAAAGATAGAGATGATCGATACTAATTGCATTATTTACCGATTTTAACTTTTTTGAAAAATTATGAAAAGTAGCTAATTTAAGAGGCATGGATTGAATTTTTGTCAAACTTTCTAACCTCTTATTATTCTAACAAAAAACCCAAGTAAAATGTTTTAATTACCTTTAATTTACTAATCATTTCCATCTTCTCTTCCCCTCTCCTTCTCCACATAAGGACAGATTAGTTAATGAAAACTTCACCCTATTGAAGACGTCGGATTCTTTTCAATATTTGCTTTCGTAATTGGCTAATTGAATGAGGCAAGAAGCTGTGTATTTCTACATATTTTTTAGTAAATCGACATTTTTTACACAAAAGAGAGGGGGAGTTCGGCTAAACCGTGTATTTCTACATATTAGTTGTTTGCTTAAAGATCTTTACCAAATATTATACTATGCTCCGGTATATAGTATTCTTGGAGCAATGGATGCAGTCAATTATCGAACGGCCAAGAATTCCGAGGTACATACTAGAAAATCCCGGGATCTTAGTAGCAATACTTAGATATAGGAGAGATGAAGGGATGAATCACCACTGAGATGAAAGTGGTCGATTTTGTCGCATGTCTCGACTATAAAATTAGTAGTCTGCGCATGATCTGCTTTTTGCAGAATGAGGGGTTGTGACTCTATGAGGCTTGCATGTCAAATGTGGGATCCTAAAACCATGGACGAGTTATTTAATGAGATCTTGCCCAACTATTGCAACAATTGTAGCAGCTCAAACTTGCCAGAAAATGAGCCACTTAGTACTATGGTCGAGTGGTTTCCTCTTCACTGGTAAGTGAGAGGTATTATGTTCGATTCTTGCCAAAAACAAATTTGAACCACATTATTGTTAGGTCATTGTGAGACTTAGCTCACTCCTCCAACTCCTTTGTTAAAAAGTAAAAACTTGCGAGAAATGAGAGGGAAGGAGGACGGAAATAATTAATATTAACAAGGGTAATTAAGACTTTGTACCTAATATTTTTGTTAGAATTATAAGAGGTTAGAAAGTTTGGACAGTTGCTTGTGGCAATAGTATGTACAAAGAACAAGAATTGCTTGCATGCCTAGAAAATGTAGGCTTTAGAAGCAACAGATAAAGATGCCTTGTCTAAAAGAATATCCCATCTTGTTGTGTTTGGAGGTTATATCCTTGTTATTTTCAGGACCATTAGGATCTAGAGAGGTTTGCACAAATAATGCTAGTAGACTATGGCTAATAACAGCACTAGGCACGTAAAGATTTATTCTTCTTTATAGCTCAAGTTGTTAAAAACTACTATCAACTAACTATTGGCCTAAACGTATACAATTCAACAGAAAAGAAACAAGATAATTAGTTAATTATGTCAACCTTTTTTCTTTTATGTTTGGTCTGTAAACTTATGTTCTTTATTTGTTCTTCATGCTCCAACTCTGGTTATAGTGCTTGTCTACGTTGATGATATTCTGGTCAGTGGTCCTGATGCTACCATTTGCAATCAGTTCATCGCCAAGTTGATCAATTTATTTCCTGTCAAAGATCTAGGCCCCTTGCATTACTTTCTAGGTCTAGAAGTTCATCGAACCAAAGATGCTATGCTTCTTCATCAAAGCAAGTATTTGCTTGATTTGTTACAGAAAACAAATATGACTGGTGCAAAACCCTGTTGCACTCCACTTAGTTCTACCAAATTAGATCACAATGGGGAATTACTTGTCAATCCCACTTAATACAGATCAATTGTAGGTGCTCTCCAATACTTAACTTGGACAAGACCTGATATTTCCTTTGCAGTAAACCAAATATGTCAATTTATGCATGCACCTACTATTCTTCACATGCAAGCAGCCAAATGTATATTGAGGTTTCTCAAAGGAACTATAACTCATGGTCTCTTGTTTAAGACAAGCTCACTGCATATGTCAACCTATTCTGATGCAGATTGGGCTGTTGTTCTTATGACATAAGATCTACTAGTGGTTCATGTGTTTTTCTGGGCACCAACTTAGTTAGTTGGAGTGCCAAGAAACAATCAACAGTAGCACGTTCATCTACTGAAGCTGAGTACAGATCCTTAGCTCACACTGCTGCAGAGGTTACTTGGATCTGCAAGGTGCTCAAAGACTTTGGTTTTCCTCTATCTCACAAACCTACTCTTTGGTGTGATAATCTCTCTGCTATATCTCTTGCATCTAATCCTGTATTTCATGCTCGCACTAAGCATGTAGAGATTGATTATCATTATATTCGTGAGTTAGTACTTGCAAATCTGGTTGAAATTAAGTATGTGTGCAGTCAGGATCAAATTGCAGATATTCATACCAAAGCCTTGTCTAAAAACAGGTTCCAGTTTCTGCAGTCCAAGCTTTCACTTGGAATTCTTAATTCTTCCAAGTTTAGCTTGAGGGGGGTGTAAAGATGAAGATGCTATATCATAACTAAAGTTGGTTGGTTATTAGTTTGTTATAAGTTTGTTACTGTTTTATGTGGTTGGTTTAGATAGCTAAATGTAAATAGTCAAAAAGGGCTATATATATATAATTGTATTTTTCATTTAGTCAATTAATGAAAAGTCACAGATTTCTTAATTCTTAAGAAACCTCTCTCTCTCTTCTTCCTCCTCTCTCTCTTACAAGAACACAAAGTTTCTACAGAGAGATGTTCACTAGTCATCAATTATTACATAGAGCGCTTATGAGATGGGTGATTCAGTTTTTCGACACGTAACTAATATTTTTCAGACGATAAATGCTAACTAAAATAATATTTTAATTACAAAAGAAAATCATTAATCGGAACGTAAAAGATAGAAAAATTCTATTTTAACTCAACCAGTGGATAGATGTGGCTTCTTAATTGTTACTCTTCTTATCGGTGATGGCATGCGTTGCCCTTTTGGTAGTCATGCGATCAAGATGAAGCTTAAAGACGGGTCAAAGAAATGGCGTTAGAGAGAGAGAGAGAGAGAGAGAGAGAGACTAACAGATTAAGGAAATAATAAAAACAAAACTGAGGTCTCTATGCTACTTTGATCCTTAATCCTTATAATATAAATATGTATTTTCACTTAAAATAATCTTAAGTGGTAGTTGTGAATGTGATGTGATGACCTAAATTATGGAACAGCTCCAATCAAAACTAAGGTCCACACTTCCACTATTAATTGGTTTTTGGTTCACCAATCAAAAGGCGATACAACATTTTCTTATGGATGTTTTGATCCAAGTGATAAAGCTTTATTTTATTTATAAAAAACAATAGTAAGAACAGATCGAATTGGTCTAATTTTTTTTCTTTATTTATTCGAAATGGTTGTTATCCAGAAGGATCAAAATTGGAAATTCAGTTATATTGGTTATTCACAGATAAGACCATTACTTTTTGTTTCTCCCCACAGATTACATTATAATACTTATTTATTTTTGGATAGAATATATTGATTTATTATAAATTAAAAATTTTATATTGAGAACAGTAGTAAACTGTCACAGCTGGTTGGATGCATGACTGCCAATTATTATGAAGCAGCATGTGTAAATTGTAATCATGCAAAATAACACTTCTCCGAATCTGTATGAATATTTTTTGTGTACTTTCTATTTAGTATTAATATTATTGAACGCTCAGATCATATGTTAGCCAACAATTTTCTTATGAAACAAAACTAAGATCATGGTGTTATGTTGTGCAAAAATTAATTAATAATAGATGGACAAAACATTGTTTAATTATCTTCGGCCGGTACTCGGAGCTTGAATTGAGTTTAATTTTGCAGTGATGTTTAAGCCAAGGCCTATAGATTTTGGTATGCCTGCTTCATTACGGGCCTGCATTGGTGCTCTGTTAGACCATCTCCAATGGTGGCTTATAACCTAAAATTTTCCTTTTTTTTCCCCCCAAATCCACTCCAACCCAAAACCTAAACCAAACCTAAAACCTAAAACTTAAAATGAAGGCAAATATAGGTCACAAATTTAGCCCACAAAAGCTGCTGGGACCCACGGATGAGAGTGAAAAGTGGGCCTTGTCCTGTAGCCAACGGCTACTTTTCTTCATCGGGTGGTGGTGGTAATTGGATCGTTGGTTAATCCAACGGTCCACATTCATTTTTGTTTTGTTTTATATTTATATATTTATTGAATCCAACGGCTTAAATCGAATATAATCAAATCTAACGGTAAAAAAAAGATCTAACGGTCCAAATTTAAATCCGATGGCTAGAATAATCTTAAAATTTATTGGAATTTAAATATTTTTTTCCAACGGCTAGAAATTTTTTTTATTTTTTTTAAGTTTATGTGGTTTATCATGATTTTCATGTATTGATTTAGTGATTTTTCAAAATTTATCGGAATTTAAATATTTTTAGGTTAAAATGTTCATAAAATTAATTTAGGATAGTCTACAAATTTTTTTTTTTTAAAAGTTAATTTTAAAAAATTAGCCTTAATTCATTTTTTGATAATCTGGGGCTAAAATTTTAGGCCAAAATGGTTGAAGTAGAAAAGCTGTTTCTAGGCTAAAACCTAAATTTTCTGGGCTAAATATTTTTAGGTTTTAGGTCAGGATTGGAGATGGTCTTAGAGCAAGTCCACCCCTAAGGACTTTGTGCCAGCACCCAGCGCATTTATCCACTCAAGTGAACAGTAATAGACTCCAGTGAACAGTAATAGGCCAAAACATCTCCACCCCCAACAAAAAATAGCCTAGTCCATTTTATTAAAATATTATTTTTATTATAAAATAATAATTTTATTTTTAATTTCTGAATTTATAAAAAATAAAATAATAATAATAATAATAATAATATCTAAATTTATTAAAAAGTTTATGTATTTTTTAAAAGTGAAATTCTTAATTTTTTGGGGGAAAAAACGTGGATCGTTGATCTGTGATAGGACGGTCCAGTTTAAAAGTGAAATTCAATTTTTTTTTACCATTTAAAATCCAACGGTCTAGAATAACTAGCCGTTGGAAATCCAACGGTTGCAAGTGGGTCACATAGCCGAGCCCGGGTTGTGGTCTGAGTGCGCCTGCGCGCGGGCCCCGCCGCCTGATTTCTTGTCTCCTACTCGCGCCCACGCGAGTGTGAAGGCCACGCGCCAGCGCAAAAAAGCAAACAGGCCAGTCCCTTGGTCAGTCAAAAATGGGCTGGTCTAGAGACTGGCATGGGCTGGGTGCCAGTCTATTGGGTCGGCTGGAGGGGATTCACTGGGGGCTGGCCTATTTTTTCGGTTGGGTGCTGGGCAAAAAGCCCTCCGGTGGACTTGCTCTTACAAGCCTAACTCAGCCCAAATCTCACATTGCCTTGTTTTCTTCATGCTAGACAATTTACCATTTAAAGTGTATCACATGTAAGTTATGAGAATTTTTTTTTTACAAACGATAGCGTTAGTGCGTTAAATTGTTAGTTATTAAAGTGCATAGGTATGATTGTTTTCTATCACTGCGATAAACGTCATCTGCATTGATATGACTTAAATTGACAGAAAATTAAAAACAATAGTTACGAATCTTATAGTAGGGAGAAACTAGCATTTTTAATGAATTTAAGGACTTTTTTTCTTTAAAAATTTTACTTTCACTCGTGTAATAATTCAGGATCAAATCGACACATTACACTATTCTTACTAAACAAACCAAGATTTGCAATTTATGTAAAAATAAATGAGGATATTAAGTCCCAATTATGAACTTAATGTTCTAGTTATCTTGAGCTCGAGCCTGAAATTTGGATAAAAAACAACGATTCTCTCAAAGAATTCATTATGACTTAGCACCTACAAACTAATTATTTCAAGCTAGTTTCCAAATATAATTCTAGATTGTTTAGAATCACCTCTAGAATGAATCGTGTGGATTTGCTTGAAAAAACAATCAAAACTTTTAATCTCTCTAAATTACTATTTAATTGATTATGAATTTCTATTGAATTTTACCATTTGGTGTCATGAATATAAAAAATCTAGTATTTATGCAACGAGGCCACAATTTTTCAACCTCCAAAATCTCAGAACTGATCCCATTATATTCGTTAACCAATACTAAATTACTAATATATCCAAGAAAAAGAAGAAACGTGAAACACGCGAAAATGTTTCCAAGAAAATCATTAATTCTCTCTTTTCCCTCCTCCTTTTGAGGTGGGGTGGTTTCAATTCAAGTGGGGAGAGCACTTGCTCTCTTTCGGTGGAAGGGAGAGATTTGCTAAAAGCTTTCCTGAAGCATTTTCGGTTGCTTTTCAAGTTTCTTCGTTTTTGTTATCTTGTATTCCACTTTGCATCGATTCCTTCCATGGCCAACAAGAAAAGGAGGGCATAGGCAAATTATTGACCTTAACTATAACTTCATGCTCAAATTTGGTATGTACTTTCGCGATTTGACTGTATGAATTTCTTTTAATTAATGTTAAAATTGCCTGCAAGATATCTAAAGTTTGAAATTATACTAGTGCATCTCGACCGACAACTAGAGAAATTTTTTCATGTGATGCTCATTCTATACATTACTAATTCACGCGTTATAACGAATGAACAACATAGTTGATATGTCATCGACCTAGAGTATAATATTAATATTAACGAAAAATTCACATGTCATAGATTTATAATTCCACGCGTAGCAGCTAATTACTTAGTCTGTTTTAGAAGAAAAAGGTTTCTTCAGGCGTTCTTCGATTTTAGCCGCATGGGATTTTGCCTTCTGCAGGCTCGTACAATATTTGTAATACAAACAATAAATCGGAAGCTGCTTAAGAGGTTCAACGTCAATTCCATGGGCGCTCAAAACTTATAGGCAACTGATAAGTACAAACTGTAAATAGTTTATTCAAATTGATATATAAACTTGTAATCGGAGCTAGTCTTAAAAAGGTAAAAGATCCCTAAACGTCAGTTAAAAACTATTGAATTTGAATGCATGCATATCCTTCTTCAGGAAAGATGCATAAGTTGGCTTGTTCACAAATCAGGACAAGATACCAACTAAATTAACTAATTAAGTTTTGCTTTCTGTACACTTTATATTTGGTCAAAATACTTCTTTCTGTTCTTACTTTCTGTGGGTTGTACTAAATAAAAAATCTAACAGCCAAAGAAAAGAAGAAAGTTCTAAATATCCATGTAAATCTTCAACACCATATGAATTTTCTAGGGTTTTTTCTTTTGTCAGATGGGGAAACGTAACTATGATTTCTGAACTTAACCATCACACAGTATAGTATCATGGCCAGTAGTTATTCTGTAATTTCATCTGCATTTCAGCTTAATTAAAGTTATGAGCCTAAACTAATGGCTTGATTGGATTAAAGAAAAGGAAACAAGAGAAAAAAAACAACACACTACTAGGAATAACATCTTGGGCAACGAAGGGGAAACTGTCGCACAAAGGGAAAAACCGTCGCCGGAAACATTGGGTGGCGAAGACTCTGTCGCGCAAAGCTTGTGACGCCAGGCATTGTGCGACGGAGGAAATTCCATCGTCGCGCGAAATGCAAATTGCGCAACGGAAGTCGTGGTCGTTGCGCGTACTAAGTGACGAAACTGGGTTTCAACCCCTAAACTCTTGCGTGACGATGACATGGGTTCGATCCTCAAAGTCTTGCGAGATGGATGTTCTGTTCGACCCACAAACTTTTGTGTGACGGATACAGAGGCCATCGCAGTGAAATTTTAAAATTATTTTTTTAAATAATCTATTATTAATTTTATTATTTATTTGTAAATTAGTTTTATAAATAATTTTTTTTTTTCGTTTATGTAAAAGTGAATTTAATGAAAATAAAAATAGAAAATGTAAAGAAGAATATTGAATTGAAAAATTAATGTAAATGTACATACAATGGAAAAAAGTATTTTTAAATTCTAAAACAATTTAAAACAAAACTAAAAAAAGAAGTCCTCGACGTCACAATCGATGGATGGTGGTGTTGTTGTTGTGTAAGGGGGTTGGGAGGTCGTAGCTGCTGCGACAAGGGGCTGGGAGGATGTAGTTGCTGCGGTGGGGGGTTGGGAGGTCGTTTCTGGAGGTAGTTCAACGTTGGGGTATTGAATGCCAGAGATCTAAAGTGCATGATGTATTTGGTTTATGAAATTGTTTTGGGCCGCAATCTAAGACTGCTGGGCCGCAATCTGCTCCTTCAAGCCCGCCACTTCAGATGTCAGCATATCGACCCATTCAATTCTCTGCTTGGAGGATGAGGCAGACGGGTCCCAAATGCATGCTTTCCCAAGCCCTCGGTGAACATTCCCACGCTGACGACCGATGGTTTGATCAAGTGTGCCGATCATGATCTGAAACCCAGCATCCTCAGGGGGAAACACCTCCTCAATCGGGGTCTCTAGGGGAAGCTGGGAAGCCACCTCCTCCAGAACTGTTTGGCCCTTCTCCGCCATGGTGGACTAGAAAAATGAAAAAAACAAATTAATTTGAATATAAATGTAATTAATATTAATACAAATTGAATATTATAAATGTGAAAGATCTTACATGAAGCTGCTCCGTCAGCTCATCCTTAGGCTGAATGTACACCTCCTTGAACATGTCAATTTCAGGAAACTTTGACCCCCCCTGAAATTTTTTAAAAAATGTTAATATAGATTACCAATTGTGTAATAAAGAGTAAAAAGATTGAAAATTTAAAATAAATATACAGTTACCTTATGTCGCTCCCCCAACCTATAAGAGAAGCGTCTTGACCCGGATCGGTGAAGAAGTTTCTTCTTCGGCCGATTGATCGAGTTTGCCTTCACTTTTTTTCTGTTGAATTAAAAAAACATATTAGTTTAGATATTTATAACAAATGAATGAAAAAAATGAAATGTTTATTTTAAATTGTAAATTTTTTTATTAATATATTATTGAAATATAAATTATACGTACCAAGTATTTCTCGTCTTGAAAATGGTTGCAGAGCCACTCCCATTTATCTCAACGGTCCAGCAACTCCATAGGGCACCCAACTTCTAGAGCGACCTCCGGACCGTCATATAGCTCATAATACTTGTGGAGGTCGCTCTTCCATTGAGTGAACCTACTGGAGCAAAGGTCGTTGATGTACTCCATTTGGTTGGAATCGAGGTTGGAGAGCTCATAGTGATGCTGCAAAACTCAACAAATAAATAGTAGTTAAAATTTATAATCTTTGTATACTTTAATAAAAATGTAGTATTTGAGGTTGAAAATACTTACCGATAATTCATAAAGCACGGAGTCCTTGGTTTCTTGTGGCATAGCTCTCCATGACTCCCACCTGAAAGGGCAATGGCTCCTGATAACACAGCCAACGTCGGTGGCCAATGCATTGTGCTACTCTTTTGTTGCAGCCGCATTATATTGAGGATCCTATGTAATGGTGATCTTCTGGGTTGTGGTGCGAGTGGTCTGAGAAGTCTTTTGTAGTCTGCAAGGGCCCCTAGTTTTTTTTTACCTACCAAATAAACAAAGTAAACATTAGACGATTTCTATTTTCTACTGAAAATTTGGCAGAACCTCCCCTAAAACTATAACATTTCCTAAAACCTGCACAAAATATAATAACATAAACAACACATCCACCCAACAATCCAAACAGTTTATACCAACTGGGGACGTTAAAACAAAATTTACAACTTGTTGATATAACTTCTCAGTGCTACTTAACAATCATTAATATAGGTCAAAATCACAATTCAAAATAACTAGCTAGCATGCATGCATGTTATTCTCTGCATAAATTAAAAGATTAGTTCGATTTGCATCAAATATTTTTAACGTTGCGGCTCAATTATTAGAGAGGATAAGATTCCTTAATTATATTATGGTTCACATTTTAATTACACAAGATAAGTTCACATTCTATACTTGAAGGGAAACAGTGGGATTTTGAATATCCACCTTTTAAGTGGAAGTTTGATTATCTGCAACTAATAATGCCGTAAATTTGCACTTTATGCCTCTAGTTGCTAAGAGCAAAATTGTCACACCCCAAAACTCGAGGTGTAGATTAAGAGAAATAAATAGAATAAAAAGGTTGTTTAAGGGTGTAAAACAAATATTAGCTTAAGATTATGTCAATGAAGATTTAAACTCAACAATTACATTACACCAAACTACAAAGGTAACTCAAAGAAATAAAGTTAAAGACTTATTGTGGTAATAAAAACTGCAGAAATGACCTGTCTGGGATTAAATATGTTTATGAGACCTGTGGCTTTCGGTCAAGGCTTGATGCTGTTAATTTAATCGCTCATGTTTATGAGCTTATGGACATCTATATACATAGGTCTGATCCCACAAAAAACGACAGTGTAGAGGGATTTAAATATGATTGCATATAAGCTATCTACACTAATATACACTAGAAGAGGAGAAGGAGGAGGGAGGGAGGGAGGGAGGGAGGGAGGGAGGGAGCAAGCTTACCTGTCTGGGACTCCTCTCCATGGACAGAGGAAGCGTCACTAGACGGCTGAGCCTCCTCAGAAGTTCGGGGCCGTCGATGAGTCCGTCGGGCGCTTAGGACAGGATGCGTCACCAAAAAAGTCGATGACACAGCAACCGTAAACACCGTTGGCCCCAATGGCATGACCAGAGGGACACCCGTCATGTCCAAATCAGGTGTGGAGGTGCTAGCAACATTACCTCCTTGAGAAGGTGTCTCACTACCCCTATTAGCTGCCCGCCGGTTTGATATTAAGTTCGACATCTACAAAAACAATCATGAATCTGTTTAGATAATTAAATTATTATATGCATTTCATTTCACATACATAAGGTGAATGAAAACAACACAAGAAAACCCAAAAAACCACAAACCATGATTTATTCAACACTTGAAGCCACTAGTTATAAGTTATTCGATCTTTTAAGCACACAAACATCACAGTAGATGCTTTATGTATCCAAAGAGTGATAAAAGCTCCATTTTATTTTCTGACTTGTACAAATACAAAAGCATTTCACATAATAGGTTCCACTATGAAGGCTTACTTTGTAATGCATGTCACATATCATAAAAAAAAATAAAGCAAAAAACTCATGCATGAAAGGGATGTAATTTCGCAATCAGCCTATAGACAAATGGAGAATCAAATACAGAATTATCTAAAGGTTGTTCTATTCTTGATTCAGAGAAAAGTTTGCTTGCACTCCTCAAAAGTTGCTTAGATGACTGAATATAGAAATGGCCCATGTTAAGGATTGTTTCATAGACCTTGCTTTATTTCCCCAAGACCAAAGAATCCCCGTTGCTGCCCTAAATCCCTAAATCCCAACCCAATTTTATGTATCTTTTTTCTTGCATTCAGGATGGTCCTTTGACATACTTGAGTGTGACGCTATTTGAGAATTGCTCTCCTAAGAAGCTGAGAGACTTGTACATGGACAATGATTACAAAAAGCAATGGGACAAGATGCTGATTCAGCATGAGCAATTATATATGGAAAAAAACAATGGCGTTGAAGCTGGTCGGACAATACAAAAGTTTCCACTATTGGCAACTACATAATATGTATTAGCTTGGAGATTGTGGGAAGGGGAAGATAAAACCTTTTATTGTTTTATCAAGGTAACTGCTACCTGAAAATTATTCATACGTAAATTACATTTAGGCAATTTTGACAGGTCCTTGCTAAATATGACTGGAAAATGACAAACAGACAGTGACATTGTGAGGAAGTGAGTGAGAGCTTTGTTCATGTGAGGAGGACAATGACAAACCGACAGTGACAGTGTCATTGTGAGGAAGACAGTGACAAACAGACCAGCTAATATAATGCAATTGGGAATGTCCTAATCATACTTTAGCACTTCACCTTTTTCTCAGCGTATTATTCATGTTTTTCTACACTGTGCAATATCACTATAAGATTAGTATCTAATATCATTGATCATGCAACTAATTTTTATTTTGTATATGTATATGTTAAGCAATACTTATATACACACACACACACATATATATATATGTATATGTTAAGCAATACTTACACACACACACACAAATATATGTATATGTTAAGCAATACTTACACACACACACACACATGTGACAACCCGTCCCTAATTTTAAGTTTTATAAATTTTAAAATAATGATTTTATAAAAATGCTCCTAGAGGCAAAAATTTTGACTTTTGTTGACCATCGATTAAAGAGACGTAAGACTCATTCTTTTAGAGTATCCTTATAGTACTTATCACTACGAGCCCATAGTCGAAAGTCGTTCGCGAGTCCATATTATAACAATATAGTTATGGATATTTGAAATTGGTTATCTAAAGTTTAGTTATAAATAAATTGAACTCACACCTTGTGGGAAAGAAACCAATCAGCTTTGAGGCAAGAATAAGGGGACCAATCGGCTATTTTATTTAAGTGACCAATCAGATATGTTAGAAGGGGACCAATAAGAAATTAGAGAGAGGATCAGCCAATCAGGAAGGAGAGAGAAGAACCCTCATCCTCTTCCCTTTCAACCCATGCACACCACAAACCTAGTTTCGACCCAGCCAAATTCCGGCCAATCTCCACCATTTTTCAGGTGATTTGCATCCATCCTCCACCTGCAATTTCTTCCTCAACCTCTCCTCTTCCATCTCCACCAAAAATCAAGGGTTTTTAAGGTAAGAACTCCACCGGAGCACTGGAGGTGCTCGACAACGATTCTGCCATTCCGGCGAGTTCCACCACCCACCACCACCCTTAACCAACTCCCTTTGGACCCAAGAACAAGACCCAACCAGTGATAGAGGCGTTGGAACACCGGAGAAGTCGAATCGACGAACACCCATTATAGGGTTTCCGACGGATTCATGGCGATTTTAGGTTTTTTCTAGCCAAATTGGACTTGGCCATAGGTATAAAACTTGCACTACTCATTGAGATCTTCATTTTTGTGAAATTTGATCATTTTTAAAAATAGTTGATTTTTCCGGCGAGTCGGGGCGACTGACCGCCGTGTGCGGCGGCGTGTGGGTCGAGACCCCACCTGCCCTTCCTAGGCTAATTTGGATGCCTTGATTCCATATGTGAAGTCTGATTAACGAAATTCCATTGTTTGGGTACAAGTTCGCTAAGGTTCGCCACTTGGTCATTATTTGAATCGACGATCCAACCATTGGATCGTCACTAAACTTTAGTAGGTTATTATTCATAATATTTGAGGACCTTGGAAACTTACGGATCAGGAATCCGACGTATGGATCTTCCCGAATTGGATTTGTAAGTTAGTAAAATAAAATATTGACCACCACTTGAATTTGTAATTGGCGGAGATCCAACCGTTGGATTGTAATGAAACTTTAGTATGATGTTTTAGAAGCATAATGTGGATCTTTGGAAGTTACGGATTGGAAATCCGAGTTGCGGATCTTCCGGATCAAGTTATGTAGGGTTATGGACCCTACCGTCGACCTTTGACCGACGGTTGACTTTTGGTCAATGGGTTTCAAATCATATTAGAATGTCCTTGAGGATGTGTTTTATGTAAGGTACGTGTCCTATCAATAAGAATTATGAGATGTGATTTGATAATTGTTCTAGGCGCCGATCGTTCGAGAAGCCTCGATATTCATGCTAGGGAGTTGTAGCGCTGACTCCAGGTGAGTGGGTTTTTTCCTTTTTTTATAGTATATATATATGATTGATAGTTTCCACAAATCCTTTTGAATTGATTCATGCACTTCATGCCATGATTAAATTATGTTATGAGAAATGTTGCACTGTTGTGAAATACCAAGATGATCTTACGGGATGCGCAGGTAAGTTCAGGTAAGTTTATTATGTTGATGGGAATTATTTCCATTGTGGCATGCTTATACTCATATAGTTAGCTCATCAATGCTACACCCCAGTGTTAGTGCTCACGCTCTGGGCCAAGGCCAGCCTTCACATGAGTGTTCACCTCCCGTACCGTAAGCTCGCATTGGATCCAAGTAGGTGATAGCCTATCGTACAGACTGCATTAGACAGTTCTGACTCGTAGGTGACTTGTGCATAGCGCTAGCTTCACGTGATCGTAGCACTAGAGCGTTTATTATTACACTTAGCATGTCGTACATGTCACATTAAGTGACTCCGACTCGTGTGTTAGCATAGTCTGATGAGCGATATGTGCAGTCGTACATGTCACATTAGGTGACTCCGACTGACATGCTAGTATAGATTACTGAGCACATGATCATATCTATATTACTGTTGAGCTATTCTGATGTGGCATATTTCTGGACTTACAGTTAGCATGCATTTAATTTTCATACTTATACTTAGTATGATATTTTGGAAACTATACATGTTTTATTGCGAGGGGTTATAACGTTTTCAAAAAGGTTTTTATAAAACTTTGTTTTCAGGCCCACTCACCCTTGTTTTTCGCCCCTCCAGGTTCTAGTAGCAGAGTTTTCGTACCGACGAGGATTATTGGCAAATCTTGGTGTAGACGATTACCATCGATGGTATAATTCTCACCCTATTTTATTGTACTGTACTTGTCATCACGTGTGAATTGGGTTCATTCCCGCTCACCAGCGCACTCTTATATTTAGGCACTTTTAGGTTTAAATTTATTCACATTTTCCACATCACTATACTTTGTGGCTTCGTCACCTTTCAGGTGTCGGCCAGCACAACTCAATTCGGAGTCCTAATGGACATACAGGGTCGGGGTGTGTCAATTTGGTATCAGAGCATAAGTTGGGCAGTATTACATTCATCACACGCGTGATGTAAGCATTCTAGTTTCTTGAGCCTAATTTTCGAATCTTGCCACCTCGTCGAATCACAAAAAATGTGTTAGCTTTTCCTAAGTTTTGGGCAGTTTTGTCGACTTGTCGACATTTTAGAAGATCACTTTGGCAAACGCTTTTAGACTTAAAGTGAAGAATTTCCCTACCAAGGAAAGATGTAGATTTGAGACAAGTTAATGGCCCTAAAGCAGGGCTAATGTAGCGATAACGGTGTATGACCAGGGATCTATAAATCAATCCCATCATTATTTTCACGCCATCATTATCAACCTTTTTTGAGATAGGAAACCATAACTGATTTTGATTCCTTGGCAGTACTCGTTAGCATACCATCTATTAGGATTCCTACGAAGTTTACTTCGTCAAGATTCCAAAATTGTCTTGAGCGATAACCTGGTGCTAAAGTGGTAGTACTCGACGTAAGAACATCAAGGGGGACAATCATTTTTGGTCTCTGATAGCACTAATCTTTCCAAGCGCACTAGTGATCATTCTAGATCTTCAGGAGGAAGATCGACTTCCGTTTAAGTCCGTCCTAAAGTAGATTATTAGGAAATCTTTATCTAGCCTAAGGACGTTCCAGCCAACACTAGTTCCCGAGTTTTCTTTTGGTGATGTACTCGTCATTTCGACGAGCATAGGCACCGATGTACGAGTTGTTATACCTACAGTCAGTAGAAATCCCCGAGGTGGTAAGTATTTTCTTTAGAATTAATGAAACCACCTCACATGACCAATTCCTTACCAATCGTCCAAAACTAACTATCCGAGCAAGCTCTAGCCTGTAATTAGCCTATGGTGGCGCTATTAATTGACGATATTGTCCGATATCTAGAGACTGTCAATCAGTATTCAGGCTGTATGATTTCTGATATCGGACACATGCTAGTATCCGGGAGTGATACCCTTATGCCAGGATGCCGATTTACAGTTTCAGGGTAACAATATCTAAATATCGTATATGCATTAATTAACGGCGCGACTGATAGACTGATTAACAGTGACTACTTAAGCCGAAGAAACTAAATCGTGGAAACTTAGGAGTAGACCTTGTATTATGATAGTAAACTCACGGTTATGTTAACCATATTACCTATTTAGGTAATCAAACCCTCTTCGACTAGCCACATCCCGATCATTTCCACAATTAGACAGTAGGATCGAAATTCGAAATGATATTTCACTGTTAGAATGTTTTGAGTGTCGAGAAAATTGTGAAGACCTTTTAGAGTGTCGTAGACTTGGTTAGTAATATAGTAAGTTTTGAGGATGTATACCATCGGCGTCAATTCTCAAAATTCTACTTGGGATGCCACCGAATGCGAGAAGTAGAATACACCATTGATCCACCTTGTTAACACTACAAATTATTTTCCCTATTTCTTATCGAACAACTCCTATATCAGTTTTCCTTATGACTTTTCGAACAAGTCCTACTTCATTGAGAGAACTTAGTTACTAAAGCTTACCAATTAGGAATTTACCGACCATGGACTAAACACTTTATCTTGGGAACCTCAAACCTATCCGCGAAGGCGAAAGGTCAAACCTTAGGGTCATACCTAGATTTTAACAACTTCCTCAGGTGACAATTAAAAACCGTTATCCCTTATTTTGAGTTGATCGCCTAGCCGACCAACCTTTGTAACTCGAGTTTTCTTCCATAACCTGACGAATTTATAGTAGCTTTGTCGACAACTTACTTACCTACTCCAGTGGCAAATCTAATCTTTAGACATCGACAGTCAGCTTTATATCAAATTCTTCGACTGTAAACTTTGAGTAAATTGGTACTCTTCTTAGGAGACGTGATCTCAGTGGACAAGATTATTTTCTTTTCCCCAAAAAGGTGGTAGTGGAAGAAAGTTGAAATTCTCACAAGGTGTTGTGAAATTCGAGACAATCTTTGGTCTTGTCGACCTTATTGACAAATTGTTATCAATTTTTTTTTCCGACCATAGTGTTTTTCCTCACTAGTCGACCGAGGAAAGTTAGTTTAGTTGTGATGTTACTTATGAATAAAGTTTCTGACAACCGAATTGTTGTCTCAACCTACCTTTGTGTTACACCTTTCGATGACATTGATCATTTGGATATCCATGATGACGTGTTCTCTGGATGTTTCGACTGTGCTAAGGCAGCATGATGGAGTATCACTTATATTTCCCAAAGGATAGAACCGTTCGAAGTGAGCCACCTTATTCATGACTTAGAGTCAATTGTTATTATCTTCATTTGAGATAAGCTAAAATTTCTAATAGCAACGATAGAAGAACCAAATCAACGTCTACGATTGCACTATCGTGTATTACCCCGGTGGTGCAAATGTAGTTACCGAACACCTTTTTCTTGTCCTATCCCACCTCATTTGGAATTCACAAGTATTGTTTTGACGTTACTTGTGAGATATCACTAAATTGTTTGGATGGTTATAATCACTTCCTGTATCTGTATAAGGATGGGAAATATCACCATAAGCTTCCAATACGAGGTATCTTGTACATGTGGAGTTATGATGATGTTTCAGTGACCATCGACCCATACGACAAGTTAGCCCACTTTCCATTGGTCCAGAGGGACTATATTTTAGACCACTCGGTAAAATTCCTCATTCTTGAAATTATCAAATTTCTTGGGCGTTTAGACCAACGTCTATTCTGATGGGGATTCCATATTCACCTATTTGTGCTGGAAGGTATTCTAGTCAATCTTGGGTCTGTGTCTACCCTACTACACTTTGTATTATTCTTGAAACAGACAAAACCGTTTAAAAGAGTTGCTCGGACGTTGAAATCTAGTTGTGATCATTAATTTCTTAATCACCCAACAAATACTCTGCTAAACGAATCTTAACTATTGGTGATCGAATGTTCCAGAAACTACCAAGGTAGTGAGATGTTATGCATTAATCCCAGTTACCTTATATTCTAGATTTGTTGGACTTGTTTTGACTCTCAAACTCTTGAGTGTTCTTTTAGCCTCTCGACATAATTTTTCGCCAAATTCGAAAGGAATATAATATGAAGATGCTCGCTAAGGCGTTGTGGACTACATGGTACGTTTATCACTTTTGTATCTCACGATGAGTGGTTCACTTCCAAGCATTGGGAAGTCTTCTTGAAGGCTATGAGTACGAAGTTGTTACCCGGTACTACACTTTATCCTTAGACTGATGGTTAGTCTTAACGAACTACACAGACCTTCGTGTACGTGTTGTGTTTTATTCGTTTTGCATACTTGGTAAGGTTGTAACATGCATTTATTTTTATTAGGGTTGTGTGTAACTACGGTTACACTTTTGATTTATGGGTATGGCACAGTTTAAGACATTGTATGGAGACTTTATGCACAATGCATAATTGGCAAGTGAGTATTGTGAACATGTATTTGAATGTTTGAGATTATGATGTAGAAAATTTTATATTATCGACGATGTTGCCCGATAGGGTAGTATGAGAGCGTAGTTGAGGCGCTAATTAGATGATTTATGCGTATTTCCCAATGGGGGGCATGATGGTAATGTGGCACCCTTTGGAATTTGTTACTTACTTATCGGGACAACAATGAGTTGTTGGTATTATGAGCTGCAGACCGTAATATTGAGAACTTAATTGTTGAACTCGTTAAGCAAGTAGACATCTAGGTCTGTCTACGTTTAGTCATTTATTTATTGTTGGGCTTAACCCAATGATATTATACATTTACCTTTGAAGTACGTGACGCAATGAGGGCGTAAGTGAAATTTTTCTATATTCAGTTTTGATCTCAGTACAACTATTTTAAATTGTACGTTATAGTATATACGTATTTGACGATATGTTACTGTATATCTATTTTTGTCATGATGTTTTCATAAAGGATTTTATATTGTAGTATTATATTTTAGTATTGCGCTAAAGGAGAAGGAAAGTACGAGTTTGGGGGCATTAAAGAGGAATCACTGCACTCCGATTGCGACAGAATGACATTCTCTTTTATGCAACCTCTCTAACTTGATATCTCCTTTACATAACTGTTTTTCTACTATCTTTTCACTATTCTTGTATAACAAATGATTTTAAATTTCGGGGACGAAATTTTTTTAAGGTGGGTAGATTGTGACAACCTGTCCCTAATTTTAAGTTTTATAAATTTTAAAATAATGATTTATGAAAATGCCCCTAGAGGCAAAGATTTTGACTTTTGTTGACCATCAGTTAGAGAGACGTAGGACTCATTCTTTTAGAGTATCCTCGTACTCGTCACTACGAGTACATAGGCGAAAGTCGTTCACGAGTCCGGATTATAACGGTATAGTTACAGACGTTTGAAATTGGTTATTTAAAGCTTGGTTATAAATAAATTGGTGGTATAGTTACGGATGTGTGTTAGCATAGTTTGATGAGTGATAGGTGCAGTCGTACATGTCACATTAGGTGACTCCGACTGACATGCTAGTATAGATTACTGAGCACATGATCATATCTATATTTCTGTTGAGCTATTATGATGTGGCATATTTCTAGACTTACAGTTAGCATGCATTTGATTTTCATGCTTATACTTAGTATGATATTTTGGAAACTATACATGTTTTACGGCGAGGGGTTATAACGTTTTCAAAAAGGTTTTTATAAAACTTTATTTTCAGGCTCACTCACCTTTGTTTTTCGCCCCTCCAGGTTCTAGTAGTAGAGTTTTCGTACCGATGAGGATTATTGGCAAATCTTCGTGTAGACGATTACCATCGATGGTATAATTCTCACCCTATTTTACTGTACTATACTTATGCTCTGTCATCACGTGTGAATTGGGTTCATTCCCGCTCACCAGCGCACTCTTATATTTAGGCACTTTTAGGTTTAAATTTATTCACATTTTCCACATCACTATACTTTGTGGCTTCGTCACCTTCCAGGTGTTGGCCAGCACAACTCGATTCGGAGTCCTAGTGGACATGCGGGGTGTCGAACCCATACCGCAGCTATTTTCTTCTTGTCTATCAGCAAAAAATAATTTCATAATACTAAAGTTAAATAAAAACTTTATGCAAAATGCAAAAATTTCAACGCAAACCTTCTCCATCTGTTGCCTTTGATGAACGTGCATCTTTGTCGGCCATCGTACTAACACTCAAAGAACGAACTGATTATAATCGTTAGAATTGCAAAGCGTTTTCGAAACGAATTGTGAAGAATAAGGACATCAGAAGCGCATATTTATAGGAAGGTTAGAGACTTTGCGCGACGAAAGGTTTGTCGCACAAATACATGCAGTAAATACAGTATTTATTTCTCTGATTCAGATGCACCAAATACATTGACCAATAGCTGATCGACCTTGTGCGACGAAACCTTTGTCGTGTAAGAGTTTGCACAGCGACAAATTTGTCGTGCAAAGGTTTTTGAGACGTACATATTATAATTATAAAGTTTACGTAAACATAGATATGTATGTTTACGTAAACTTTATAATTACCAACAAATTTTCAGTTATGATATGTATTCCAAAAATAATTACTACCTTAAATAAATTAATATTATATTCCATTCAATTAATACATTAAATAATTAATACCTTAAATAAATTGACATTATATTCCATTCACTTAATACACTAAATCATTAATACCTTAAATAATTATATTATATTCCATTCAATTAATACCTTAAATAAATTGATATTTTACTCCATTCACTTATTTAAATAACCAAACATGAATTAAAACATAATTAAGTCGAAATACATAACTTATAAAAAGTACCTTAAATTTAAATATTGTCATACAAAACATAAATTTAAAACTACTATTTTGATGGTCCTCCATTCCGCTGGACTTCATAACGCCACCTATTGTAACCTCCCTCTAAGGCATCCTCCATCAACGTCATCAATTGTTCGTTCGTATCATCATTAAGAGTATACTTACATTGTTACACATATATGCAAATAATTAATTCTAACATATAACACAAAATTTCACAAAATTAATTATTGATCCATCAACAGTATACTTACTAATAATGCATCCATCATCGCCTTCTTCGCATTCTCCGGCACATCTTTCCAAGAATGCCACTCCACAGTAGGACAATTGTTCTCCATGGCTACAACAATCGCATGCGCGAAGTGCAAATGATGCATCAAATTATTCGGGTCGACGTCGGTCACGTTATCATCCTTGTTTTTATCCTCCATCTCAGCACAAACATAATTCTAAAGAATAAGGAGAACATAATTGTGAAGAAAAATGAGAGGAGAAGCGCATATATATAGGAAGGATAGGGCCTTTGCGCGACGAAGGCTTTGTCGCGCAAAGACCTCACTAAATAGTTTCAGTTTCTGTTGATTCACATGCATTGAATGCTCTGACTGAAAACTGATTGTAACTTGTGCAACAAAGCCTTTGTCGCGCAAATGTTCCTCGGTTTCCAAAGCGTTGAATGTTCTACCTAAGAAAATGAACAAGCTTTTGGGACGAAGCGTTTGTCGCGCAAAGTCACAACAAGCTTTGCGCGACAAAGCCTTTGTCGTGCAAAGATATAGTGGGAAAATATTCCTCGGGACATCGGGATGGTCACGTGCTGGCCGACACCCAAAGGGTGACGAAAGCCATTTAATTTAAGTAAAAGCTCAGAAATAAGCTAAAACAGGCAAAAGGAACTAGTAACATAATACTAAAGTTCAACTGATAATTAATAAAATTATGGTCATACACAATAGTTCAGAGCATACGTCTATTATAGAGTACAAGCATAAATTAAGATAGAGATGTGCTATATTACAATAGGTGTCGAAGCAGAGGAAATATAGCACTAAATCACTGGTAGGGAAATGCCTCGTAGCTCAAATCGAAATCCTCGTTCGTAGGTCCTGAAGGGGGCGCAAAACAAACGTGAGTGGACCAATTTGATATAAATATAATAAAACAGTTATCAACATACTAACCCCCAGGTTATGAAAACATATATATAATGAAAAACATAAGTTTTCTGAAACCTAGCATGCTATGCAGTGTCTTAAATCATAACTTGTATATATAATAATCACTAGTGGATGTCCAATAACCCCCAGGCCCCATGCCGGCTCCCTGTCTCTGAGCAGACAGTCATAGGAAAATACACTTCAGGCCCCGTGCCGGCTCCCCGTCTCTGTGCTAAATAGTCAAAGGAAACACACTCCAGGCCCTATGCCAACACCAAACCGTCGCCTGGGACTGACCAGAATATATCCCTACGTCCCGTAGCGGAAAGGACCACTAGGTAAGTACAAAACCATTGAACATATCTATATTGAAAAACAACTTCATAGTATAAAGTCATCCATCATCTATACTATAAAGATGTGTTCTAAACATGTTCTAAATATCATATCGTCATCCATCGGATATTCTATAAGAACATGGGTTATAGGAAAAATAGTAATAATTCAATCTAGCCTCAGTAAGCATGTTATCTCACAAAACATTTCATAAAACATAATTATTAAATCATGCTTTTCATGTATGCATTTCTATTATTAAAACATGCTTTTGAAGGGGTCCACTCACCGTACACCGATGATGCAAAGCTGTACCAAAAAGGTATAATGGAATCACCGTTAATAATTGTACCTATTCACATAAATGAGTACCTTTAGTCAAACTCTATTCAAACGATTGAATTTGGGAAAACGGACTTCACGAACAGGTCCAGGTCGTCAAAAAGTCAACGTTGACCGGTCAAGGTCAAAATCAAAGTCAACTCTGACAGTTGACCGAGCCAACGCTGACTGTTGACCGAGTCAACGCTGACCGTTGACCGAGTCAACAGTCAGAGTCAACTGGTCAAAAGGGTCAGACTTGGGCTTGGATTGGGTTGGGCCGAATGGGCCCTAAGGGTTTGGGTTTAAATGGTTAATAGGTTTGGGAAAGGGTTGAAAGCCCAATTTCTAATTGGCCCTAAGGCCTTAATTCTAAAACAGAAATTAAATAAAACCTAAAAAGGTTTTGGGTTGATCTAATGGGCTACAGGCCCTAAACATAATGGCCCGAAGGCCTTTGGGTCTAAAACAATTAAATAAAAACAATTAAAAGGAATTGGGTTAGGGTTTTGGGCTAGACTTACCACGGGCCTAAGGCCCGCTTGTCCTAGAAACGGCCTGAAGGGCCTGGGTGCGCCGGAGAAGAACGTCGGAGCTTCTACAACTCTGGCTGGCCTCAAACCTAGCTTTAGGGTCCGATCTAGGTATCAAATCGAAGTACAAGACTAGGGGAACAACTTTATACCTTCCTTATGCCGTAAAACGGCCGGAGATGACCAGAAATTTCCTTGACACCCATGAGTTCGCCGGAGATGTGTGTGCCTTCACCCGAGCCAAACTCGTCCTAAAACCTCCACAATCACACAATAAAACCCATTTAAAAGTCATTCTCGCATTAATTTAGGACGAAAGAGAGGGAAATCGAAGCTTACCTAACCGGAGAATAGAAAAATCTCGTCGGAGTTCCTTTCCGAGTTTCTGTCCTCGCAGCACGGGAAAGAGAGAGAGAGAAAGATGAGGAATTGATGATGGTGATCTTCCTCGAGCACAAGTGTGCCTCTGCGTGTGAGTGTGTGCGATTTAGTTGAAGAGAGGGAGAGAAATGAGAGATCTGAGAGGGAGAGAAGGGAAAGACAGAAAGAGGAAGAAGAAGATGAGGGTTCACGGGGGGGGGGAGGGACAGAGAGAGAAATGTGAGGATGATTGGGGTGCTGCCACGTGGCAGCTTGAGGAAGAAAAGAAATCCAAATTTAGATCCTGATTGGTAGTCAAAATATGACTAACTTGATAGGTTAATAACATTTTGGGGTAATTACATAAATATATTTTTATAAATGGGGGTGGGTGTTACATTTCCCTTCATTGGTATTTTAGCTACCAAATTAGACATAGAACTATCATCATATATTTCTGCAGTTGTACCACCAAATACAAGAAAGTAACCGTGTTCCATCATCTGCCCTACACTGAGCAAGTTTTCTTTTAAACCTGGAACTAACATCACTTCCTTGATATACCTTCTTCCCATTTTGGTGTCAACTACCAAATTTCCTTTCCCTGTGACCTCAATAAGCTGACCAGTGCCCATTTCAACCTTAGCAGTCATAGTTCTATCAATGTCAACCAACAAATCCTCCATTCCAGTCATATGGTTACTACATCCACTGTCTACATACCATGTGTCTTCACATTTCTTCACTGTGGCATTATTGCAGACATAAAACATTGTAGGAATGTCATTGACTTGATTAACAAAGTTTACATGTTGGTTAGCCTTCTCCTTCTTCCCACGACAATCTTTTACAATATGCCCTAACTTATGGCAATTATGGCACCTAGGCTTATCCTTGAACCAACATTCACCAAAATGCAGTTTATCACAGTGTATACAAGGATTCTTAGCTTCTTCAGAGGTACCTGCAACTTTTCCAGTTTGATTTGTAGGTCTATTATCCCCTTTCTTCCACTTTGACTTCTAATTCTTCTGTGGTTTGAACCATTGATTCCCATTGTACTTATTTTGTTTTGAAGCAATATTGAGACTAACAAATGCCTTCTCAGTGTGAATGTCATCATGCCTATCAATTCTTTGTTCATACCCCTTTAGAATAGCAACAACATCTTGAACATCAACAATGTCTAGATCCTTAGTATTTTCAATCACAGAAGCAATGCTATCATACGATCTAGGTAAGCTTATCACAACTTTTGAACAACTCTCTGATTGCTAATATCTTCACCATAACTCCTTATTTGACTAAGCAAATCAAATAGCCTAACTAGATATGCATAGAAAGCTTCATTTTCACCCATTCTAGTATATTCAAAATCACGTGTAAGCCTTGGAGTTTCACAGCTCTTACATGTTTATCTCCTACAAATTATTGCTTCAGGACATTCCAAGCTATGTATGCAGTCTCTTGGATGGCGATTCTCGGAAAGATCTGATCAGAAACCGCCCCTTGGATGATTTCAAGTGCCTTTGCATCTTTGACTATGTTCTCCCTCACCAGCTTGCTCTCAGCTTTAGTGAGTTCCTCATCCTTCTTCGCCGGAGTAGCGAAACCCTTCTCGACAACATCCCAGAGTTCATAAGATCGGCATATGGTCTTCATCCGAATTTGCCAGAAATTGAAGTTGTCTCCATTGAATACAGGTGCTCGAAGATCAGCACCACTTGACCCAGCCATATGAGACTCAATTCAAGATCATTGAGATTTCTTCTCTGAATTTTCCTTCAGCAACAAAGTTCGACGATCAGTTTGAGTTCTTCGCTGCGCTCTTCACAGATTCACGCCCAGTTGCAGATGATGCAACCTGGCTCTGAGGCCATGTTCGATTGTGTGATTTTTGTACTGTGATTCAATGGATCTAAGAAAGATTTTTGGAAGACGGATTGAATAATTTCAGAGAGCTTCAGAGTAATGGAAGCCTTACACTCATTCTCATTGAAATTTCTCACTCTCTCTCTTACATAGCAAAACGAATATTACCATTTCACTGAGGATGGAATATTGCCTTTCTCTCTCCTCTAACAGAATGAAAACAATCTAAGCCATTCATGTTATCTATCATATGAGATAGTTACATGTGTCACTCAACACCACTTACTTTAACTCAATCCAGAGCATCCATTTGGAATGTAATCCTAGGGCTCTGATTAAAACAAGTAAAATATAAACTTATTTCAGCTAAAATCACTTAAATGCTAACAGTCGCGGATTGTAGGGACGTGATCGTTAGACGAGGGTTCGGCCCTTGGGTCTGGGTTTGGGTTGCGTTGCAGAGAGAAAGAGGGTTAAGAGAGGAGTAAGCAAGTGGTGGTTGTGGAGAGAAGGGGCAGAGAGAGAGGGAATCGAAGAAGAAGATGGAGGATTCAAATGGGATTGGGTTTATTTTAAAAAAAAATTAATTAAATTTTTTAATATTCATTTGGGTCTTATATTGACACATGGCATCCAATTATTGTTCACGTGGATGCCACATCACTAGTTAACGGCTGACTTAACAACAACCTTAACGGATGTATGAAACTGTCCCAAAATTTTGACTTCAGGTACCAATCTGGGATGAAAAAAACTTCATGTACCAAATGTTGAAAGCCAAGAAACTTAAGGGTAGTAAACTGAGATTAACCCTTTATAAAATATATTCGACCAAGATGAGAGAATACATAAAATATAGGGAACTTTAACGAAAAACTTCCGGTACTGTTCACTTTAACGAAAAACCATATTTTTACACTAAAAAGTCAATCCTAGTACTATTCACTTTACCCTTTATTTTGTCCTTATCATTAAAACTCAAAGTTTTCAAACCATTTTCATTAGTTTTCCTTAAAATATATGCCAACATGTATATATTAATATTATTGCCAAATGATTTCAAATAAAATTATTACTGTAATAAACAAAGATAATAAGAGTTATTACTCTTTACATTAGGACGTGACTATACCAAGTTATTTTCTTTATTTTTTATCATTCAATTAAGGAAAATGCGAAGGACATCATATTTTTTTATCATATTTTATAGATCACATGATGTGACAGTTGATGGTTAGATTGTTTATATAATGATCTAAAAAATGAATTTAACCATTAATCGCCACATCGTGTAATTTACCAAATATAGTTCAAGTAGATGGTCATTCTAGCATCACCTACTAAACTAAATCAGTCATATGTACGAATGAATCTGTGTATCAGTAACAAATATTAACTGTTATCTTGTCTAAATTGAACAAATGTTTTTTTAAAGATGATCTTCATATGAGATAAAAATAATAAAATATTCTAATTATGACGTTTATACAATAAAACAATAAATTTACGTCATGTAACATAATGCACTGTATTAAATAAATACATAGCGATTGGGTTTGCCAAGATGGAATCCGGTCCTTTAATTGTCCACTAGTAAAGAGAGAAATATTAAAAGTTCCACTAGGATCCCACAGTGTGTTGTCAATAAAAGTAAAAAAAAAAAAAAAAAAAAAAAAATCATTAATCTGAAATATCATTAATAAACCCTCCTTCAAAAGGAGGAAAGGATTACCTGATTCACATCTTACTCCAACACAGAGCTAAATCCCTTCCCACATTCTCATCCATCTTCCTGAGATTTTGACCTTTTTTCTGAGGGGTGGGTTCTGTCTAAGTTCAACAACAGCGGTGAGTAGAGTGATGGAAGCATGTTGTTTGAAGGACAAGGAGAAGGACAATGACGACGAGAAGCCAGATTACATGGTGAGTGGGAGCAACAGAATCAGAGGAAAAGTTGTGTTGATGAAGAAGAATGTGTTGGACTTCAACGACCTCAAAGCTTCGTTCGTTGATAGAATCCATGAGCTCTTGGGCAAAGGTGTTTCCATGCAGCTCATTAGTGCCACTCATCCTGAACCAGCAGGTCAGTCTCTCTTCCTTCAGTTGAATCGAATTAACAATTCACTCACTAAAATGCTTTGAGTTTTTCACACGTAAGCTCTAAATAAACTAACGTTACATTTGAGAAAAATATATCATATCAAATCTGATACTTTAGAAGAAAAAAAGTTCCACTTACTTGGTAATTGGGGAGGACAACAAAAGAATTTCACTGCGAATCATTTATTGCATGACAAGTAGATAAATTACGAAAATGAGAGGTTTTCCTCCCCAATTGATCTCTTAATATGCTTTTGTATAAAACTTATAGTTGTGAAGGTGTTTTCTAGTTTACTAAAATTCTTTTGTTCAAGTTTTGGAACTCATGGTTTTACTTTTAATTGGAACCCGCATAACTGGATACAAAGTCAAAAGCTATATATGTTGAAGAAGATAATTACTATATTAAGATTTTAACAGAGCTGAAATTGACATAAATTCTTATTCATGTGCAGCAAATGGATTGAAATCGAGAGGGAAGCTTGGAAAGGTTGCTTACCTGGAGAAATGGGCTACAACCATTACATCGTTGTCGGCCGGAGAAACTAGTTTCACCATTTCCTTGGATTGGGATGAGTCCCATGGAGTTCCCGGGGCTTTGCTGATCAGAAACCATCACCATAGCCAATTCTACCTCAAGACAATAACATTAGAAGATGTTCCCGAGCACGGTCCACTCCATTTTGTCTGCAATTCCTGGGTATACCCAGCACATCGTTACAAGTACAATCGGATATTTTTCCCCAACAAGGTATACATTCAGTCTGGTTAATTAACATAATGTCAAAATACAACATGCAATAGGGAGACACATTTTTCACTTGTATTTTTTATTATTTAAGAATCGAAGAAATCTGGATCTTATCTTATCCGACCCATGTGGTCAGATTTGTCATGATTGATCCTTTTAATCTCTATAGTATGAAGCTTTACTGACCAAAAGTGGAAATATCACAATCCACTACTTTTCCAGCTGGATTAGCACTTGCACATAAAAATATCATGTTTTATTAATTATAAAATTTCATATCTGGTTTCATTGAACAATTTTCAGAAGTTATAGCAAATTGGTATTTTTTCTAAATTATTGAAAGATAAATGATTTTCGCACACTTTTATTTATTTTTACTTTCTACTCCTATGATCCACCAAATGAATAAGAGTGCAAGAAGATAAAAGAGCCATGCCGAATCACTTCCCTGCTTAAATCTGTGACCAATGACACGCAGAAATGCAACTAAAAAGCTATAATTTTAGCTAAGGTACTTACGAGATTGCACTGACTGAAAACTTCATGTTTTTGTTTAGGCCTACCTGCCATCTCAAACACCTGAGCTACTACACCCTTACAGGGAAGAAGAACTCGCCAATCTCCGAGGGAGTGGATCAGGCGAGCTAAAGGAGTGGGACAGGGTCTATGACTATGCTTACTACAATGATTTAGGGAGTCCAGACAAGGGTCCAAAATATGCCCGCCCTATACTTGGTGGGTCGTACGAGTATCCATATCCAAGAAGAGGAAGAACTGGTCGAAAAACAACTAAAACCGGTCAGTAACCTGAATGGTTCATTTTGCTAATCAAGTCCTGACTAAGTTAAGATATGGCGTAGAACACAAACGACATGAAGAATTCTTATGGTTCTATGACCAATTTTCTTTCATGCTTTGTACAGACCCCAATTCCGAGAGCAGACTGCCGCTTCTAAGTCTAGACATTTATGTTCCAAGAGATGAGCGGTTTGGCCACGTGAAGTTTTCCGATTTTCTTGCCTATGGCCTGAAATCCCTAGTTCAAATATTGCTTCCAGAACTCAAGTCTTTGTGTGATAAAACTATCAATGAGTTTGACACCTTTGACGACGTAGTTAATCTCTACGAGGGAGGTATCAAGTTACCAAATGGGCCTACACTGAAGAAAATAAGGGAGCGCATCCCTTGGGAGCTGCTTAAGGAACTGATTCGCTCAGATGGCGAGCGATTTCTCAAGTTTCCAATGCCTGATGTGATTAAAAGTACATACGTCTTTCCCCAATGACTGGTATTAGATATGCTAAATTCCTTGAATTTTGAACATACTATCATACTAAATTGCAACGATTTCTTGATATAATGCAGAAGATAGGTCTGCATGGAGGACAGATGAAGAATTTGGACGAGAAATGCTAGCAGGAGTGAACCCTGTTAACATCACCCGCCTCAAAGTAAAATACAAGTTTCCCTAATTCATTTGACTATTATAGTGATAAGGATACGCTCCAAGTTTGTTCAAATAACCATCGAAATTCTAACTACAGGAGTTTCCCCCAGTCAGTAAGCTAGACCCTAAAGTATATGGGATTCAGAACAGTTCGATACGAGAAGAGCACATAAAAGGCAACATGAATGGCCTCACCGTTGAAGAGGTACTGCTGATGCTTCATTTGTCTCCAATATATTAATCCAATGTTTTTTTTTAAATGTATCTACTGAAATTATCATTTTTGTCCCTTTTTGCACAGGCAACTGAAAAGAACAGGCTATTCATATTAGATCATCATGATGCATTAATGTTATACCTGAGGCAAATAAACTCAACGGACACAAAGACGTATGCCACAAGAACTCTCCTCTTGCTGCAAGAAGACGGGACGTTGAAGCCTTTGGCAATTGAGCTAAGCTTACCACATCCACAAGGGGACCGTCATGGGGCTGTCAGCAAAGTTTTCACTCCACCAGGACAAGGCAATGAACGCATCGAGGAGTCGGTGTGGCAGCTTGCCAAAGCTTATGCTGCTGTAAACGATTCTGGCTATCATCAGCTTATCAGCCACTGGTAAGATGCCTAACATACAAAGTGCTGTATTGGAGCAACAGGTAGCGGCTTGGGTTCTAGTTTACACGCTTATAAATTTTATTTGCAGGTTAAACACACATGCTGTGATAGAGCCATTTGTGATCACAACAAATAGACAGTTGAGTGTACTTCACCCGATACATAAGCTTTTGCATCCGCACTTCCGGGACACAATGAACATAAATGCCCTGGCCAGGCAAATCCTCATCAATGCCGGTGGGGTGCTTGAGAAAACAGTCTTCCCAGGTCGATTCTCCATGGAAATGTCGGCTGTTATTTATAAGAGCTGGGTATTTACCGAGCAGGCATTACCTGCTGACTTGCTCAAGAGGTAAGCCAGAAAGCCCAAATTGAAAATAATAATGTTTAAATTTCCATCAAACTGAATGTCATTTTGCTTCTGTTCGATTTCAGAGGAATGGCAGTTCCAGATACGACTTGTCCTCATGGCCTGAGACTTCTGATTGAAGACTACCCGTTTGCTGTTGATGGGCTAGAAATTTGGTCGGCGATTGAAACTTGGGTTAAGGAATACTGCTCTTTGTACTACCAATCGGACGATGTGGTCCAAGGTGATTCTGAACTCCAGAAGTGGTGGACAGAGCTCCGCAATATAGGCCACGGTGACAAGAAGAATGAACCATGGTGGCCTAAGATGCAAACAAGAGCTGAACTTATCGAATCATGTACCATAATCATATGGGTGGCTTCTGCCCTCCATGCAGCGGTCAATTTCGGGCAATACTCTTACGCTGGCTACCTCCCTAACCGCCCAACTGTAAGCCGACGTTTAATGCCTGAGCCAGGCACTGCTGAATATTATGAGCTTGTGTCCTCCCCTGACACAGCTTTCCTTAAAACAATTACAGCTCAGTTCCAAACTCTCCTTGGTGTATCTCTGATAGAGATTTTATCACGACATTCGACTGATGAGGTTTATCTTGGGCAAAACGATACTCCTGAGTGGACTTCAGATGCTGAAGCACTAGCAGCATTTGCAAGATTCGGAGAGAAGCTAATGGACATCGAAAAGAGAATCGATGCAAGGAACAAGGATAATAGATTGAAGAACAGAGTTGGGCCTGTAGACGTGCCTTATACCTTGCTCCACCCTAACACATCAGACAAGAGTAGAGAGGGTGGACTGACTGGAAAAGGAATTCCCAACAGTGTCTCAATGTGAACCCTTTTGGTCTGTAAACTAGATGAATGTTTTTTAAGTAATTATAGTGTGACATCGGACAACAGGAGTGAAAGACTACCAAATAGGATGTTTTTAATTCTCATATTCTTTTCCATGATCGTGTTAGAATATAGGAACTGTTATTTGATTCTTGTTAGGAGGTTAAAACAGAAGGAAATCGAAGAGAAGAAAAAGAAGATGATTTCACAGATTTCGGAATTGCAGGAATGTGCAAAGAATATGACTCTACACTATTTCCTTCAGTGTGTATATGAGTGAGCCAATCAGATAGTACACTACACATCACATTTCTTAGGAGTAAAGAAAGAAATTCGCCAATTTACAATTTAACACTCCCCTTTAAATTGTGAACTGATTTCACTCCAAGTAACTCTCTGAGCTTGTTGAACTGATCCCTTGCCAATGCCTTGGTGAATATGTCTGGTAGCTTCTCCTTTGTCAGACAGTAAATCAAGTCAATTATTCCTTTATGCAGTACTTCGTTGATTAAATGCTACCTTCGGTTAATATGCTTGGTTTTTCCGGTGAAATATGGGATTCTTGGTGATGACAATTGCGGAAGTGTTGTCACAATTCAAAGGAGTTACCTCAGTTTGAAGTTCACCAAAATCCTCTAAAACAAACCTAAGCCTAGGTATCTATTTTCAAGTATAAAAATATGTAAGTTGTGGGCTCAACTCAAGTGATAACAGTTAATCTCTGCACTTGGTTTCATTTTCCCCCAATGCTACTGGTTTGATTGTAGGAGAAATTTTTAGTTATGACGGGAACACAAGTGGTACACTACGTGTTTTAATAGAAGTGGTGGGAAATTTTATTTTTTAAGTTATTAACATTTTAACACACATATCCCACCATTTATATAATGACACGTGGTGTACCACCCCGTGTACCGGTCACACTGAAAAATCTCTATGATTGTAGAACGTAATTGAAACTTGGTTGGATGAGACAGCCTTTCATCTATGTTAAACCGATCACGCTAGCAACATGGGTTGGCACAAAACTGTGTTACATGAGACATTTTTTTTCTTTCTTTTTTAGCTTAAAACCTTTACTTAAGGCGTCTCCAACATTATAAAATTCAAGTTTCTTACCAAAGAAGGCAAGGGGGACAAGCAGAGAGAAAGGGCTAGATGGAGATTGGCCCTCGAGTCCAAAGACAGATGAAGAGCTTGATTGCCTGTGTAAAGATTAAGCACCAACTCGAAGGGTTAACATTTGATAATCTACTTACAACACACATTTACATAATTTTATTTTAAACATGAAAGGGATCATGTTAAATTATATTTATTCCATCAACTAGCTATTGGTCTAATATATTTTTTGCTTCCAATATTCAAATAGATTCAGACCAAAAAAAATCCGAATAGATATTTTTTTCCCACATAATAGTAAAAATAAAGTAGAAAAAGGGTTTTCCCCTTTCTCTATTTCTTCTCACCAAACACTAAATCTACAAACTTCATAGTCACAGGCCCCTTGCTCTGGCTTGGGGCTCGTGGAAACCCCTCCTTTATCTTCTCATGGATTGTTGCATATTTTATGCCTTAGTATTTCCGTCAAGTGCCACCTTAGTAAGGTTATTTATGAGTCTTTATTAATGAGTATTTTAATTTATGTTGGTTTGTTATTGGCTCCTCTTGGGTCTACTTTGTTGGAATCGGTATCTTTGAGATGGTGTTGCGCACAAACTTTTTATGTTGGTATGAACACTAGTTGGTTCGTTGTCAGTTCCTCTTTGGAGTTGACGCTGTTCATTGTCAAAGAGTGTCCGTATGTTTCTTATATTCAAGTTTTTGTGCGCAGAAGTTCTCAAATGCTAATTCGCAAAATGCTTGACCTTTTCGTTAGGAATGGAGTTTCTTTGGCTTTGAAGTGCCATCTCAGTCATCTGAGTTTGAGTGTGGATGATTTCAAGACTTGGATGCATTCCGCTGCTTATTCCCAATCCTATCTCGCTCTCAAATCCACTAGTACAACGACAACTAGCTAGTTTGGCCAAGTTGGCATTTTAGGTTGTGTTCAAGTTTTTTTGAATTGAGAATTTCCTAAATGTTATCTTGAATATCCTCTTTGGTATTTGTACCAATTCTTAATATAATAACAAAACCACTATTGTTTCATCTTAAAATCACTATAATATTACCGCTATCATTTCGTCTCAAAATCAGAAGAAAAAAAAATGATACAAAAACGTAATATTTAGCCCCGTTTGGTATTGTTTTTTTCATCATAAACTGCTTCACTTTAAAATTAAGCAGTAAATAAATTTTTAATAAAAGTAAAATATCCTGTTTATTTAAACAATAATGGTCTCCAGACAATAACTTTTAAAAGCAACATGTAGGTTGCTTTTAAAAGCTACTTTAATAAAAAGTGGACTTGAGCCTTTAATAAATATATTCAATTGTTGTAATACCTTCATTATTTTTGTTTATTTTTAAAATGACATTATTTAGCCTTCCACACATATTTTATCCCTTAAAAAATAAAGTGACCACTAAAAGAACTTAAGCTAGGGTTTTAGAGACTGATTGCATAAGCTCAACTCAGTTAATGATGAGTGAGGTTTTGACTTCATTATATAGAGATTACAAGATATGTTTGTTACAATATAAATGTATGGCAGATTACAAGAGAATTCAAATTACAAATATAAATTGATAGAGTCTAAGAAGAGATAGGACTGCGTTGGTTCTCTATCCGGTGAAGAGTCATTGAGTTATCCAAACTATGACTTTCGCTTGGTGAGTGGGAATCATGTATTCAAACTGCAGGCGTGTGGATTGCTGACTTGTGCAACCATTTGGCTTCAGATTGCTGACTTGGATTACATGTAGGATTAATAGGTTTATCAGTTACGACCTACCATTACAAACACTAATAACCTTACACCATCAACGCCGTTACAACCACCATTGTTGCCACCACCACAACCATAACCACAACCACCACCACCATACCATCATTGTCATCACCATCATTACCACCACCACTGCCACCACAACCACCACCACCAACGCTCCCACCGCCTCTAACACCATTGATACCTCTACACACCCCAACCACCACATCCCACTACTAGCGCCACCACCATATCGCCACCATAACCACAACCGCCACCACTGCCACTACAACCACAACCGACACCACCGGCGCTACCACCGCCTCTAGCACCATTGTTACCTCTATACCCCAACCACCACATCCCCCTAGTAACACCATCACCATACCTCCACCATTGCTACTATCACCACCATTACTACCATTGTCCCCGCCACTGTTGTCGTCTTCCTAGCTCCTACTACTATGTCCATTTTATCATTGTACACAATTATATTACTTTTACACTAAAATTTACCAAACGCTTTTACACTGCTTTTCTTACCACAACAATTTTAAAATACGGTTAACCAAAATCCATTTTATTTTACAGCTGATTATTCTTAAACACATTAAAAGCAATTTTTTTAAAAAGCACCGCAATCCCAAACTGCCCTTAGTTTCTCCATATGGATTTACAAGTTGACCAGAACTAATTAACATATGCAAAGAAGAAACAAAAGCAAAGATGAGCCCTGAGTCACAGGTAGGGCAACGTATCAGAATCATGTTCTTATTGGTCGATCCCATATCACCTTATCCAAACCCAAATCCTCACCACCCACCTCATATCCTTACAAACTCCCAATCAAAATCTCCATAACCCCATAACAACCCCCCCCCCCCCCCCCCAACCCCCCCAAAAAAAAATTACACTACCACACAACACAAACCAACCACAACTCTCTCTCTCTCTCTCTCTCTTTCCTCTCTCTAGTTCCTCATGGCCATGGCAACACAAGCCAGCCTCTTCACCCCAACTCCCTCAGCCCCAAAGACCACCGCTGACCGTACAACCGCCCCATGGAAGCAATCAGTCTCCTCCTCCTTCATGGCCCTCAAGCCACTCAAGCTCTCCACCGCAAGAACGATGAGGATCAATGCCTCCGCTGAGGAAAAAACCGTGACCCCCACAAAGGAGGCCCCGGTAGGCTTCACCCCACCCGAGCTGGACCCAACAACACCCTCACCGATCTTCGGTGGCAGCACTGGCGGGCTGTTGAGGAAAGCGCAGGAGGAAGAGTTTTACGTGATCACATGGGAGTCACCAAAGGAGCAGATATTTGAGATGCCGACTGGCGGAGCTGCCATCATGAGGGAGGGTCCTAACTTGCTGAAACTGGCCAGGAAAGAGCAGTGCTTGGCTCTTGGAACTAGGCTTAGGTCCAAGTACAAGATTAAGTACCAGTTTTACAGGGTTTTCCCTAACGGGGAGGTCCAATACTTGCACCCCAAGGATGGTGTGTACCCGGAGAAGGTGAACCCTGGGCGCCAAGGGGTTGGCCAGAACTTCAGGTCGATTGGGAAGAATGTCAGCCCGATTGAGGTCAAGTTCACCGGCAAGCAAGTCTATGACATATGATGATAATATTGATTTGTGTAATTTGCATTGTATTTATAATCATGATGGCAATGTGAGTATAATTTGTGTTTCTTGTAATTTGATTTCATTAAAATGCAACCTCAGAAACATGATTTGGGTTAATATGTTTTTTCGTTTATATGAGATATTTTTACCATAGATTAGTAGGGGAGTAGTTGAAGTAAAACGTGTTATATTGAAGGGGGTTCTTCTAATTTTGCCATCCATATATGCAGGTAAGAATTTTGTGTGTTTTATATTTGTACAGTCACTTTGCTTAAATAGTTTATTTACTTTATTAGTTGTTTAGGTTCCTCAACTGAAAATTTGAAGCTTTTAATTAGGCTCCAATTCGCAGATTAAGTTTTTTTTTTTTTTTTTTTTTTTTTGATAAACGATAAAATAATTTACACTAAATCCATCATTGTTTAGAGGCAATAAAATCTTCGCTAAATTCACCTAAGCTAGCTATAAGGAGAGGAAGCAAATATGGCATGTTGAATTTTAATCAAATATCCTTTGAGAAGCATATAGAATATTCTCTCTCGACGCAAAATATTTCCAAAATGTTCATAATTCTCTTCTCTTATATGCCATTCCTTTCGATTGTCCTTTAATATTTGTCTTTCCGAATCACCTTTTTATATAGAATTCATCTGAGTAGTCACCCTAAAATAAGTGTGATCTATAGCCATTTCTGTGTAGCGGCCACTTTAAATTGATCGACTTACCACTAGACTATCTGTCAAACTGGTAATGGTCAATTCATGGAAACCCAATTGTTTGATTCTTGGCTATGGTTTGAATTTCATCCTCTTATGAATTGATAAGTGCTCATTTTATAAACCAAGAAGGAAAAAGGATGAACTTAGCGGAAGAAGAAGAGGTTAGCAGTCGAGACAAGGCAAGGAGGAGATGAACGGTTCTTTCTGTATTACTTTTCTTGGTTAAATTGGATTAATAGTTCTCGTGGTGATAGCCTGATAGGGTAATCGGAAGATAATCTCCGTGGTTTAAAAATTCGGATTTAAACCCTCATGGTGAAATTCCGTTAGGATTTAAATTCAAAATTAACATTTCCGTTAACCCACTCCGTCATTTTTCTAGATTTTACCCTATTAACATTTCCGAATAGTTAATTTAGCCTACAAATTAACTAATAATCCAATTCAGTAAATTAATCATTAATTTGTTGGCTGGTTTTGTTGGATTAACATTTCTTGATTGGTTTTGTTGGCGGTAGAAATGATAAAATCTGAACAAGCCAACAAAATCAATCGATGGTTCGGACTAATTCGTTGAGAATCGCACACCAATCAAGCAAAACAAAACCCAAGAAACATGGAAAGAGGAGCAGCAGGCAGACCTCATCATCATCCACTAAAGAATTATCTTTGTTTAGGGTCTGATTGTTTTATCTCAAAATGAAAACAACGTAGGGAAGCTAAAGAGAGAAAGGAGAGAAAGGAACAGGATTTCTGAGGCATATATGAAGAGAACAGAGTGAACAATGTTCTATTAAGCACGACATTTTCAGTCGGCTCCAAATGAGAGAGAGGCTCTGTACTTCCATGACTTAAGTTGGTAATACTACAGCTACAATGCGGGCTCGACTCCCTCATAACTCTTTATTTCTCACACTAATTATTTAAATTTGCTATTAATTTCTTTTATTTTGGAGTTGAAAATTATTAGTTAATTAACATGTTTATTTTTTACGGAAAAAAAAAAAGCATGTTCCCTAACTATAACTATGACTCTATGATTTGGATGCTGGGATGCAGATAAATATCCATTTGGTTTGCTCCAAGCCGAAAGTCTGGAGGGAATGAGAGAGAGAGATGGGATGCAAAGAAGCAGGCAGGGAGAGGTAGAACCAAAGTGGGAAAAAGACGGGGTGGGGGTGGAAATGTTAACGGAAATCCAATTTTTTTCACCACGGGGGTTATCTTCCAATAACCCTATCATCAAGGGGACCATTAATCCAATTTAGCCTACTTTTTTTTAATGAGAAAGTTATTACAATGAGAGTATTTATACAAGAATCTCAACAATACAACTTGACTAACAAACTCTAACGGAGATGAACAGTTCTTTCTATATTACTTTTATTAATGAGGAAGTTATTACAATGTGAGTATTTATACAAGAATCTCAACAGTACAACTTGACTAACAAACTCTAACTAACTATCTAATCTTTGTACAAGTGGCACAATCTATATATCTATCATCTCCCCTCAAACTCACAATTGGATGAACCAAGCATGAGATTGGAGAAATGAGTTCGAAACAAGGGAGCACCAAGTCCCTTAGTCAAAATATCTTCAAATTGTTTTCTGGAAGACACAAACTGCACATTAAGCTTCTTCTTAGCAACACTTTCTGTAATAAAATCAACATCAAATTATATATGTTTGGTCTTCTGATGCTGAAATGGATTAAAAGAGAGAGTAATAGCAGACAAATTGTCACATAAAGGCACTAGGGTAAGAAAAACAGGAACCTATAGAAAAACTAGTAATTGCTGAATCCAATCAAGTTCAACATAAGTAGTATAGTAGACATGACTCTACACTCTGCCTCTGTGGATGACCAAGACAAAGTTCGTTGTTTCTTAGAAGACCAGAAAATGAGATTGGAGCCTAATAAAACTACTGAACTAGTTGTTGACCTTCTATCATTAAGGTCTCATGCCCAATCAGCATCACTAAAAGCTTTCAAAGATAAATCCTCTTTTGAATATGTAATACCAAAGGACAGAGTGCCTTTTTAAGTATCTCATGATCCTTTCTACAAAAGTGAAATGAGAAACCATAGGATTTTGCATAAATTGACGAACTTGATGCACAAAGAAAGCAATGTCAGCCTTTATGAAAGTAAGAGACTGCAAAGCTCCCACTATACTTCTATAAGCAGCAGAATTAGTATAGGGAACACCATCATCTTTGAGAAGTCTGTTATGAGGAAGGCATGGACTATCACAAGGCCTGGATTTAAGCATTTTAGTTTTCTGTAACATATCTTGTCACAAAAACAAACCATTTGCTGTCCTAGAAATCTGAATGCCCAAAAAATAATGCAAATAGCCCAAATCTTTGATATCAAACTCAATAGTAAGAGTTAATAACTTGTTGAATGGCTGCCACAACACTAACAGTGATAATTATATCATTAACATACAAAAGCATTACTACAACATCAATCCCAACTTGCTTAATAAACAATGAAGAATCTGAATATGTAGTCTTAAAGCCTAGAGAAGGAAGAAAGGTAGTGAATCTGATACCAACCAAGAAGGAAAAAGGATGAACCCAGAAGTAGAAGTGCTTAGCAGTTGAGAGAAAGCAAGGAGAAGATAAATACTTCTTTCTTTATTACTTTTCTTAATGAGAAAGTTATTACAATGTGAGTATTTATACAAGAATCTCAACAGTACAACTTGACTAATAAACTTTCTAATCTTTGGACAAGTGGCACAATCTAAGCTATACAATATATCTATCACATTTGATTCAACCTTTCTTATGTTTAAATTATTTTATCTTCACTATACTACTAACAATTAGGGTTGTGCAAAAGTGGAGTTGAGGTGGGTTTGAGTAGCTCAACATGTAAAGAAGGAATGGGTGTGGTTAGCCCACCAAAATTTTAGTGAAGTTGTATCATGTTGGATGTTGGAACCTAATCATATTAAAGAAACTTTCTTATCAAAGGAAAAAGTATAGTGAAAGCCCAAAGTAGTCCAAAACGCTATAAAAAATGGCCATATAAAAGGGTTGAACAAAAAATATCAAAGTTTTTTTTAAAGTGCTTTTAAAATTGTTGAAAGTGTTATTGGTGAAATTATTTTTGAGACCAACCTTTACAAAATACAAGTGAATTTTGGAAAAGCACTTGAAATCATTTTAAAAGCGTTTTTGGAAGTGCTTTTAAAATAGTTGAAAGCATTATTGATGAAAATGTTTTTGAAACCAATCTTTAGTAAAATGCAAGTGATTTAAAAAAAAAAGCACTTGAAATCATTTTAAAAGCGTTTTTTCAGTCATTTTAAAAACACTTCTAAATGAGCACACGTGTGTGCATAGAAAACACAATCAATTTGTTATCACAATTTTTTTAGAGAAACTGATGAATGCATTAAAAGAAAGAGAAGGAAGTATAGTCTTCAATTATATTTAAAAGTTTGTTAAAAAAAATTAGAACCCAGATCCTCGCCGGATCCTCTTTGTGAGGATCCCGAGGATCCTTCAATTATCATGTTCGTTCATCGTACATCGTGTGATTAGAAATTATTTTAAATATTTGTATTTAAACTAAACACTAATTGTACTTGACAAAAAATGATCGCACAATGTACGATGAATATACATGATTCACGGATCCTCAGGATCCTCACCAAAAGGATCCGGAGAGGATCCTGTTGGAAAAAAATATATTTAAAAGTTAGCCTTGGCTTTCAAGATGTAATAAACAAAAACAAATATAAAATAAAGTGACTTCATTGCATCATTCATAAGCCAGGAGGATCATCACATGATCCTCTTTGTGAGGATCCTAGGGATTCTCCAATCACATCTGTTTATTGTACATCGTGCGGTTAGAAATCATTGTAAATTTAAAAAAAATTAAATATAAACAATATCTGACAAAAACTGATCACACGATGTATGATAAACGGATGTTTAAAACATGTTTAAAATTAATTATTTTGTGGTTTTTTTTTTAATTGGTACCTCATAATAGGCTAGTAATAATTTTATTCAATTTATCTAGTTTTAAACATGTTTAAAACATCTTAAGAGACGTGTAATGCCAATTATAAAAAAGACCATTCGCACGCGGATAATAATGTGATTAAATTAGTCGTCAAATGATATTTTTTTTTTGTAACAAACGATATTATCTCTACTAAGGGGGAGGGAGGTGGGCTTAGCCTCACAATGGGTTAGCAACAATGTGATTCAATCAGTTGTTTATTAAATATTATTTTCTCTATTTTAAACACGTTCAAAACATCTTAAGAGGCATATAATGCAGATTATAAAAAAAAGTCTTTTGCACGCATTAGTTGTCAAATGATTGTTTTTTTTTAACAAACGATATTATCTACACTAAGGGGATGTGATGGACTTAGCCTCACAATGTGTTAGCAATAATATGATTCAATCAATTGTTTATTAAATATTATTTTCTCTATTCTTAATGTAAATTCTATGGAGACCGATTTTATTATGTAAATTCAGTTGTTTTAATTAGTTTATGAGGGGTTTCTTCTAGCATGATCTAAGATTATTCATTTACTTAATTCAAATATTTGACTTTCCTTTTATCAATTTACGCATATATATATATATATATTTAAAACGTGTAAGTCGCGCGTAGTACGTCGTGATTCAAAAAATGCATTCTGCACGCGCGTGAGCGTGTGCATGGAGTCTAGTAATAATAGTGGCCAATCACTATGATCAGAAATTATAATAAAGGCAAGCTCAATGTTGCAAGTCTAATACACACCATTTTAGCCAGTACAAACTACCCTTCACGATCTACTATTTCCTTTCCTCTACTTGTCGTTGATTCCACCAGTTTGAGTCCCTTTCCACAATCCATTGTTTTCTCCCTCCTGCTCCTTCCCTCATCTACCTCTATTTCGATCCCTTCTTCTAGATCCATCCTCTGTTTCTTCCATCCCCTATTTCCCTTTTCCCCTTCCCTCATCTTCCTAATTTTGATCCATCATCTTTCTGCCGCTTATGTTTACCGAGTTTTGTTGCGGATCTATGGGAGGTGTGTAGATCTTTGGTTCGGTGTTCACACCACCACCTTTTTTGACCCTTGTTGGTCTTTCCCATTTGTGTTCGCCCTCGTTGGCGATGTTGCTCATAGGATCTCACTTCCTGCGTGCTTCCTTTTCGTGGTGGCAGTTGTTTTGCTGGTCATGGGAAGATGATTCGGTTTGGTTTTTCCTTACTTTTGGGGTTCTTGCTGGTGTGATATCCGGTACTCGTGGAAGGCGCCGGTTCGTATTGATCGATGAGTAGTTTTCTGACGACGGTGGCTACGGTTTCAAACGGTCTAGTTTAGGTTTTTCTGTTGTGTGGCTTTTTCTTTGTTGTTATTTGTGGGCTTTGTTTTCTATTTGTTTGCGGCCCTCCTTTTCTCTTGTATTTAACTTCTTGTTGGGCTTGTGTTGTACTTACTTTTGTTGGTAATAAATTTACCCCTTGAACCGAAAAAATAAAAAAAACTATAAAAAGTCTAATGCAAGCTTACACATAATTCCAATTACTAACACATCAACTCATATTATAAAATTGCCACTACAAACTGTCGATCGAATCACAAACATTTTTATTGTAAAATTCAAAATAATAATAATAAGCAATATTACTACATTAAAGACGGAAAACTTGAGACTCAATAAATTAGAAAAGAAAAAAAAAGGCGGCTCTAATAGTAGAACAACGCAATCCAGCACTCGCATCAATTTTTTTTTTGCTTAAAAGAACTATTATTTATTGGTACATTGCATAGATGCACTTTGGATTTGGGAATATATACGTAAGGATATGCTCATATGCACAACCATACTGATACATAATTGACATATTATGCACATCTTGAGACATAATTGAGATAAATATGCACAAAAGCCTATCCCAAGCATAACAGGCTAACACAAATCCAACCAAAGCCAGCAACAAAAACATCTGGAAAGGTGGATGAGGGAGTCAACTCCGTCAAGCTCCGACAGCTGTGGCGGTGAGGACAGAATCGCGATCGATGTCGCTCCTGGTGCGGCTGATCCGTTGGTTACTACCATCCTTTCCGCCACCTCCTCCTACCCATACTTCCGTTATTACTTGTGCCATGTTGTTCATGTTCTCTAATAAGTAATCTGCTTCCTTGCTTTTCACGGTCTTTCCAACCTAAATTCACAAGACAAGAAACAATTAGTACCTAATTAATTAACCATTATAATAAAACTTTACAATATTCTAAGAAGATACAATTTGACCAAACACAACAAGATATAAATTAGTACCAAATTGACCATTTTAAGAAAATTTTACAGTACACCAGTTTAGGAGGATTTTTCTTGCTAGACAATTTACACACGTTATTTTATCAAATACAACATTCTTAGCCAAGACGATGGCTTAACAAGGGCATTGACTTTATGAGTAATGTTCTAAAGAGCGCGAGCTGCCGTGTCTTGAATTACAGTTTAATTAAACTTGTGATATGTTTCAACTTTAAAAAGGTACTGTTCACTAGATTATAAGACAATTAGGTCAAGCATCATTTCATATCATTTTCTAAAGCAAAAAAAAAAAAAAAAATTGGAATCTTAATCTTTGTATTCGTTTTTGCTTTCTCAACCACATTTTTGGTAATTACCTTGGACCATATTGCGATTATCCCATGTTACTAAGTGCTTTTTTGGGAGAATGTTTGCTAAAATGATCGAAAGCAAACTGTTCATAATATTTTTGAACAAAGTGATTAACTATGAAGGTTATCAATTTAATATCAATCAAATATTGAAAACTTACCATTTCGGCAATTAGGATTAAAAAATTAATCATTTCAGTAATTAAAACTTAAAGATAGTTATTTCGAGTAATTTTTTAAGAGTCGTGCTTTCATATGTAGAAGAAAATTCTAATCATAAAAAATCAAAATGATGAGCGGGGATCAAAACCCAAATATTATAACAATATTTACACAACTAACAAAAAAAAATGAATTATAGAAACAGAAAATTTAAATATTAGTTAATTACCAAAACGGTGCGAAGACCAACCGCCTTTCCCGCAGCGACGTTACGCACGTTGTCATCGAGAAACAGCTGCAAGAAAGCAAAACCGCGTTGTCAAAATCTCCCAACAACTTCGTAGTGTTCAATATTATCACGCAACAAATCGACCACCCCCGAACGAAGTTATAATGTGCTTTCGCGGCCTTACCGTGCGGCGAGGATCGACATCCGCGGCCCGAAGCGCGATCTCCATGGCCTCTATGGACGGCTTCAGGACCACCGGGAACTCATCCGGCCTCGTCGAACTCGGCAGGTTCGGGTTCATCGTCTCGAAACATATGATCTGATCGAAGCACTCCACCACTCCCAGACGTTCCAACACCTTCACTGCGTGCTTCCTGTCGGAATTAGTAAATATCTGCAACATCAATTCATTTTCCGTCATTTTATTTTTCAAACTTGCGTAAATTTTCGTGATTTTTTTTTGAAGCAAGGCTACGGTTTTGTGGGTTTTAAGCTTACAATTTTTCTCTGGGCGATGCTGCGGAGCAGGTTTCGGAGCTGAGGGTCGGGTTTGATCCGATCGTACGGCAGCCTTCCGTGCACGACACCGTGGTAATCGTCGGCGTCGATGTCGTATCCTAACGCCTACAAACAGAAGCAAAACAATATATTTCAGAAATTCATTTTTTAAAATTACGTGCAGATAAATTAAAATTAAAAAATTGAAAAAAAGGAGATTAATGATGAATTACTCGTAAGCCAGCGAGGGAACTGCCGTATTTTTTGAAAAGCTCAGCGCGGAGGCCGGAGGCCTTGCTCACCGGGAATCCACATTTTTCAACGAGAAAATCTGCAACCAAAGATAAAAATTAAACTAAATATTAAATCATAAGTTTAATGAAATTTGAATGATTGATTTTGTTATTTCTTTCTCGCACCATCGATGTTCTTCTTGCAAGCTTCGCCGAGTCCAAGGTTGGAAGGGTACAGAGTGTCGTCCAAATCTGTGGCGTGGAAATTAAACAAATTAAGCGATAGTGATTATGGTCATTAAAGATTGATTAAGAGCTTCAAACACAAGATGATTATCCATTAATGCGTACCGAAAATGATAGAATCAAAAGGAGAAGAGGAACTGAGGGAATCCATGGGATGCTAGCTAAGAGAGACGAGAGCTGAAATCAAATTTGAAAAAACAACATGTATCTCAAGTAATAAAAAATCGTAAAAAATGTTTTAAGTCGCGAAATAAAATGACAAGTAATGAGAGCGCCTTGAAGAAGGGGGAGGGAAAGGTTTTTATAGGAAGCAGAGAGAGAGGGAAAGGTTGGCGGGGACACGTGGCGGTGCTGATAGAATTAGAAAGGATGAGATAGATGAAGACGGTTGCTGACTCAGACCTTCGCGTCTGGTGCCGACACGTCGTGGACACCCAGTAAAGTCGGAGAAACTTTTGTTGACGAAATGGCCCTCGCCATTTGTTTTGCAAGAGAAAGTACATCACCAGTGTCCGGACGGAACTACCCTCGCTTCTCTGTTTTCTTTCCGTTTGTGTCCCTGTTTTCCACGCGTCGCTCATCTTGTTCTCTCGACTTCGAGAGTCTTCTTAACGAGTTAGGGTTTTGTTCCGTGCTTTCTTTCGCGGAAAGGGTTGCTGATTTTCGTGGTTAAAGGGATTTTGTGGTTGCCGGGCCGTTGTGCGTCTATTTAGATTTGGGATTTTTTGCGTTCCGAGGGTTTCGACATCTCTAATTGGGGTAAAGAATTCCTGTTGTTTCCCCTTTTTTCCGTTTGGGATTTCTGGGTTGTGGCTGGGTTTTTGGCCGATTTACACCTCTTTCCAAGGGTGGCGTCTTTGCAGCCCGCTGTGGAACAAGTGTGATCCAACTAAGGTATATTTTATAATCATTTTCTTTTGGTTTTTCCTTTGTTTCGATGAAACCTTAATCGTTTCCTTTTATTGTTTGTGGTGCTCTCTTGGGGTTTCCATGTTAAAGGAGAATTTTGCGTTTTTGTTCTTCAGTTGGCAAATCTCTGATTTGCTGGTATTTGCAACGTTGCTGTTATTTTTTGGGTATTTTTTTGCGCTTCTGTTTTTTTCCGATTCGGACATGGATTGGTAATTATTGGATTTAAATGGATTCATAGGTTTTTTTGAGAGGAGTTGTTGAGGTTGTGTGAAGGTTTGTTTTTCTGGGTTTTATGCTGCAGGGGGTTACAAACACGGAGAGGAGGAGAGGAAACATTAGTTTAGATTGTGATTTAAATTTTTTTTTTTTATGTTCTTGGTGGTATAAACTGTGTGAGTGCAGTTGTTTTAAAATTATTTGGGTGTGCTTTTTTCCCGTTTGGATTAAAACGGATTTTGAATTTTTGAGAAGAAATTAAAATGGATTAAAATTAGGGAAGTTTTATTTAAAACCATGTGACATCTTTTTACATCTAACTTAAAATTTTAAATGTTAATTGTCTATTTTACTGTATTGCATAATTACTATTAAGTACAAAATGAAATTAATATTAAAACTCAAATTTATCAATAAACTCAAATACTATAATTAAACCCTACGACCATTTTTTGTTTATCCTACTTTCATTCCGGCTAAATTCCTAATAGCTCTCATAGGAAAAAATAAGTTTTTTTTATTGATGTATGGTGATTTTGAAATTTTGAATCCTCTAACCAAAGTATGACTCAACTTATGAATCCAATAAACAATACACTAGTTTGCGTTCAACTCCGTACTTCTTTCCATCCATCTCGCTAATACGACATTTGCATCCTTGACAGGCCCACCCATACGTTCGCTAAGAGCAAGTCCAATGGAGTGGACATTGCCCAGCACCCTGTCTAAAAACAAGGCCAGCACCCTGTCAATTTAGTCCACCCCTTCAACTTGATTGGTACCCAGCCCGAGCTGGTCTCTGGGCCAGCCCAAAAGAGACTGACCAAGAAGCCGGGCTGTTTGCCTGGCGCGTGCGTTTCACGGGGCCGTGGCTCGAGTGCCGGACAACCTTTCAGAGGTGGGACCTGCGTCGCAGGCGCACTCAGAACTCACCCCGAGTAGGCGACGTGGCTCACTTTCTGCCGTTGGATTTCCAACGGCTAGTTTTTCTAGACAGTTGGATTTCCAACGGTAAAAAAAATTTAAATTTTACTTTTAAAATAGATCGTCCGATCACAGATCAACGGTCCATGTTTTTTTCACAAAAAAAAAAAAGGCCCAACGGTCAGAAATATGACCGTTGGCCACGTGGCAACTCCCTGGCTCTTGGATTTGAATATTTTTCAAATCCAACGGTCCAGATTAATTAACTATATTAAAATTTATTAAAAATTATAAAAAAATACAGAAAAATTATTAAAAAATACATAAAATTTTAAAAAATGTTATTTTTTTTTCTATAAGTACCTAACCCTCATCTTCAACCTTTACACCACATTTCAATATTTTCTACACTTTCTATACTATCCATGGAAGAAAATATCGATAATATCGGAAATATCGGTAGTCCGAAAACACGGAAATATCGATGGAAATATCGGGATAATATCGATATCGATAAAAATTACAAGGAAACCATGGAAATTGTAAGAAAAACTTGGAAATTTTTATTGAAACTTTGCAGGATGTTTATTTAGTCAATTATCTATTAGTTTATCATAAAAAATTGGAAGGAAATGCATTGCATGATGTATTTAACATTATCAAGTTGATTATACAGCGAGCTGGCAAACACTGTGAGTATAGAAAATATGTAGTAATTAATGAAAAAAAAATTAAACACACCATAATCATTTATATATAATGATTTACTACAATATTTTACACTTTATACATTGTACCTTAGTCAATGAACATTAGAAACTAGGGATCGGATACTAATTTTTCTTTATTTTTTTAAAATAATAATAATTTGGTTAATCACATTTTACATCATCTAGTTTCGAGAAAAAAGAAAACTGTTTGGTCAATTTTGAAAGCCATATCAAAATTTTGAGTGATATTTTTATCCAACGTGTTAATACAAAATCATATAGACATAGTACATGATTATGTTTTGGTAATCGAAGACGCCACAATGAGATGAACGGTTCTACTTAGGTAATTATAGGTTTTTAATTAAATTGAGGATGTAGTAAATATAAGACTGACGTAGAAACGTCACTTCCACCATTTAGACTAAATTGTATGATTGGTTTTCCTTTCATGTTACTAATTTGAATAGAAGCCGAAGCTCTACGATGACGAGTTATGTTCATATGTGCTAGTTTGGTTTCCCTCGTTAGCCCACAAATAAATCGAATACCTATCATATCATTATTCTGGCGAACAGTCAAATTAGCAAATAACCAAAAGACGTATATCAATATGATATTTTTCTAATGGTGCAATGTGAGAAAATTAGTACTCATCGTTAAACTCATTCCCCAACCTAAAATGTATAAATCAAAATAGCCTTAAATTCTTTGGTGGGTAATTGAAAAACTAAATTGCAACTTAGGCTCGTAGCTTCGAATTTAGGAGAATGTGATTCAAATCTAAGCTGGTAAAGTATGAATAGATGATTTCGTAAGTCATTCGAAAGTTTATACAATTAATAGTAGGAATAGTAGCTGCGTAGTGTCTGACTATTTGTCGATCGCAGATCACGGTAATTTGAACTTTTAACTGTCCACTTACTTAATTTGAGAATGTTGACACTTGTGATCAAAAGGTTCTGCAATTAATATACCGTAGGAAAAAGGGAAATGAATAGCCTCATGGTAAAGTTCCTTTGTTTTTATTCCTAGTTAAATTGCAATAGGCTCCTTTGACATTTGCAGAGGGCTAGCAAATTTACTTCAGGTGAGATATGGACATGATGTTAATCCCAAGAGGGTGTTGTAAGATCGATTTGATGAAATGGGTGTTGTAATTTGCGTATGGTAATGCGGATTAGCCTAACGACTACTGAAAGTAGAGTATCAGAGCATGACCTTGCATGAGATATCCACTTGAATCCATGTTGCTGTTGTCCCACATCGCCCAAGTGATAAAGAAGAAGCTGGTGGAGGGCTTATAAAAAGGACCAGAAGCCCAAACGATAAAGCATAACCCCATATCGCGATATTATTCCTTATATCGCGATATTATCGATATTATCGATAATATCGCGATAGATGAACGATAATTAAGGGATAAGTGTGAAAATATCGTTGTCTAAAAAAAACGATAATATTGGCGATATTTCGCCGATATTATCGATATTTTGTTCCTTGATACTATCTACATTTCAATATTTTCTACACTTTGAGAGAAAAAAATGTCTTCGTGGAAGTTTATTGAAGATGTTACGTTGTGTGAATGTTGGGTTCACACTACTCATGGCCCGATTACGGGTAATGAGATGGATAAGCGAGAAATGTGGAGTAAAATTACGAAAGCGTTTTGCGATGTACATGGAAAAAACACCATAACTAGTCAAGGTCTTCAAGGTCGTTGGAAAAAACTCAACGCATCCTTTACTTGTTGGAAAAACGTCATCTCTCATGCTTCCGGTAACCTCCGTAGTGGGACAAGTTTAGCGGATCAGGTGACAATATTTTTATTTATTTATACGCATTCCATCCACATCAATATTTTGATTTAGTTAATTTCGTATGTAATTTTTATGTTATTTCTTATGTAATTTTTATGTTATTTCTTATGTAATTTTTATATGCATTCCACCCACATCAAAATTTTAATTTATTTAATTTCTTATGTAATTTTTATTTAATTTCTTATGTCATTTTTATGTAATTTATATGCATTCCACCCATATCAATATTTTGAATTTATTTATTTGTGTTACACCCGCATTTTTTAACACTATCTTATCCCACATTTTTATTGACACTACAAGCTCAAGCATTCTACAATTCAAAGAACCAGAACAAATCATTCACCATATGGGAATGTTGGCAAATTGTCAAAGATTGCCCTAAATACAAAATTGTGGCAACCGGTCCAGAAGTTGTCATGCACGGTATGGGTCTACATAGTTCTCCAGAACCAGACATGGCCGAACAAGAAGCCGACACATTTCAAGACACGGAAGAGACGCCTGAACAAGTGCCCGAGACCCAACCGACTCGTCAGTCCATCAGGCCTCAAGGTAAAAAGGCATCAAAGAAAAAAGGTAGTTCTTCCAAAAATGACTACACTAAATATATGGAGGAACTTGCTCGCCAAGGTGAACTGAACATGGCACGGGAAAAGGCTAGAGATGAGGAAAAAGTTGCTGCTATGGCAGCAATATTAGCAGCTACTGAGGCCCGTGATGCAGCGGCTGAGAGACAAAGAGAAATAGTTAATCGAGAGAACGAGCTGGTTAGAGAAGCACTTCATCGAGAAAATGAATTGCTTAGAGAAGAAAGGATGGCTCAAGCAGATTGTGACACTATGAGCAAGTCTCTAGTAGGACTGTCTCCGAATTCTAAATATTTTTGGACATCGGAAAAAAGAGATGTCATGCGAAGGAGGCGTGCAAGAGATGCGGAAACAAGTCAAGAGGGTTCTAGCTACACAAATCATGGCAACCAAGATCCTAGCACCACATATCCTAACTCGAGAGACTTTGTATAATTTTTATGTAATTTCTTATTTTTTTAGAATTTTATTTAATTTCTTATGTTTTTTCTTTCTTTTTTCTTTTGAACTTTATTTAATTTCTTATGTAATTTTTATGTTTTTTCTATTTTTTTTTTCTTTTGAACTTTATTTAATTTCTTATGTAATTTTATGTTTTTTCATTTTTTAGGTTTGAACTTTATTTAATTTCTTATGTAATTTTTATGTTATTTCTTATTTATTTTTAAAACTTTATTTATTTTTATTTAATTTATTATGCAATTTTAATGTAAGTATTTATTTATTTTTGTACTTTATTTAAACACATGAAATAAGATTACATAAACTCACCAAATAAGATTACATAAAATCACCAAATAAACTTAAAAACAAAACACACTACATAGAATTACATAAACTTAAAAAAAAATACAATTTATTCTTCAACCACAAGCCTCATTTTAATTATCTTCGCCTTCATGCAATCCCCACTGGTGCTCAATCAAGTCATTCTGGCGGGTTACGTGCCAGTATGGCTCTTGCACATTAGTGTACCGCTGAACGATCAATTCATTGTAATGTCCATCGCGTTCCAACGGCTCGTGTTGCACTGGATCTTCGGTCCGGTCATGAGCACAGTAGATACGTGTTCTTGAGTTGTTCATCGGATCCGACTCATATTCATCGACGACATCATAATCATACTCATCTTTAACAATCATGTTGTGGAGAATAATACACGTCATCATGATGGATCGAAGAGCCTCGACATCAAACATTCTAGCTGTAGCCCTGACAATCGCCTAACGAGCTTGCAGGATACCAAAACAACACTTGACATTTTGCGAAGTGTTTTTCCTTTTCAGTCTGTGGATGTGGCACTGTTTTGACAAATGTTGACCACCTTGGGTAAATGTCATCTGAAAGGTAGTATGATCCCTTGTATTAGGTACCATTAACCCAATATGTGCATCTTGCGATTTTCCTTGCAGCAGTTCGTCGAACATTGGGGATTGGGCAAGGACATTTAGGTCATTTTGAGCTCCTGGAACACCAAAAAAAGCATGCCAAATCCATGTATCAAATGAAGCCACCGCTTCCAAAATGATGCTTTTGGCTCATTTTCTGTCGCCATATGCTCCTTGCCACGCACTTGGACATTTTTTCCAAGTCCAGTGCATGCAGTCGATGCTTCCAATCATGCCAGGGAAGCCTCGCATCTCACCCTTTCTTAGAAGCCTTCGCATGTCCCTTGGCGTGGGTGTCCGGAGGTACTCATTGGTGTAGAGGGCTTCAATTGCAGAGCAAAACCGCATCAGGGACTCCAGAACAGTTGTTCTTCACATCATCGCGATCTCATCCACTTGATCTACAGATGCTCCATATGCAAGCATTCGCAAGGATGCCGTAATTTTTTGCTCGGGGAATAAGACCTAGAACATGAAAAGCATCATCTTTTTGCACAAAGTATGGATCATGATTGCAAATATCACTCATGATTTTGTCGAACAAATTTCGTTGCATTCTAAAACGACGTCTAAAAATATGATCAGGGAATATGCTATTGGGAATAAAATAATCTTCCAATAGATCTTTACCTCGTTTTTCCCTTTTTCTATCGAGGTTTGCAGCATGTCTTGGTTTGGCTATCTGACCCACGCCTTCCATGACACGGCGGGAATGTGAGGCCCTCTGCCTTCTATGGTGATCATCCTCATCCTCCTCCATGAAGAAAGCCTCATCTCCACCTCCACCTTCCTCGAGATTGGCCAATTCTGCCTGTTGTGCCAACAACCTTTTTTGTTGCTCCTGCAACCGTTTATACACTCTCCTTGAAGAAGACATTGTAATAAAAACTCAAGATTTGAAAACGATGAACAAGGATTCTGAGCTAAAAAAAAGGATTGAGCTTGGTGTGAGGATGGTTGTAGGGATGTAGGGTTTATATGGACAAAAAAAGAAAGGATAAGGTTCTGGACAATGCCACGTGGCACTACGTGATTGGTTGAAAATCTTATCGAAATCTTGGCTAAATTATTGTAAACCGGAAGTGACACGTGGCGTGTCGGGATTGGTAAAAAATATTATCGGAAATCTATCCACAAAATAGTACGTTCGGATAATGACACATGGCATGACGTGATTGGTTGAAAATCTTATCGAAATTTTGGCTAAATTATTGTAAAACGGAAGTGACACGTGGCGTGTCGGGATTGGTTGAAAATCTTAGCGGAAATCTATTCAGAAAATAGTACGTTCAGATAATGACACATGGCGTGACGAGATTGGTTAAAAATCCTATTCGAAATTAAAACTATTTTATTTTTTTATTCTTTTAGAAAAAATTTAAAAATATTTTAAATGGGCTGGGTGCCAGCGCATTTTGTAGGGGTGGAGATCGTTTGTGCCAGCGCATTTTTTCACTGGGTGCTAGCGCATTTTTTTAGGGGTGGAGATGCCTTGACCTATTATTATTCACTCCAATCTATTAGAGCAAGTCCACCGGAGTGGACTTTGCCCATCACCCTGTCCAAATAACAGCCCAGCACCCTGTCCATGTACTCCAGCCCGCGCAACAACCTGGCACCCAGCCCATGCTGGTTTCTGGGCCAGCACAAAACAGGCTGACCAAGAAGCTGGGCCATTTGCTGGTGTTGGCCACATGGCAGATCCTGGGCTCTTGGATTTGAATATTTTTCAAATCCAACGGTCCAGATTAATTAACTACATTAAAATTAATTAAAAATATAAAAAAAATACAGATTTTTTTTAAAATACAGTAAAATTTTAAAAAAGTTATTTTTTTTTTCTATAAATACCTAACCCTCATCTTCCACCTTACACCACATTTCAATATTTTCTACACCTTCTACCAAAGCTTTCATATACTTTTTGTGTGAAAAAAAATACCAAAAAGCTCATCCTTAATTTTTTTGTCCATATAAACCATACATCCCTACATCCATCTTCATCGTGTATTTGAAGAATAAAGTTTGTGGTTGAAGAATAAAGTGTATTTGATGAGTTTATGTAATTTCATTTAAGTGTGTTTTTTTTTATAGTTTATTTGATGAGTTTATGTAATTTTATTTTAGTGTGTTTTTTTAAGTTTATTTGATGAGTATGTAATTTTATTTTAGTGTACTTTTTTTTTAGTTTATTTGAAATTTTATCCGAAATTGGTTAAAAAATTTATCCGAAATAAACTTAAAAAAAAAAAACACACCAAATAAATGTGATGGGTGCCAGCGCATTTTTTTAGGGGTGGAGATGCCTTGGCCTATTACTGTTCACTCCAGTCTATTACTGTTCACTTGAGTGGATAAATACGCTGGGTGCTGGTGCAAAGTCCTTAGGGGTGGACTTGCTCTTACTGTTCACTTGAGTGGATAAATGCGCTGGGTGCTGGCGCAAAGTCCTTAGGGGTGGACTTGCTCTAATGAGTTCAGCAAGCCTTGAACTAAAACACCAACATTAATGACAGGACAGTCTAAAGCAATACACTCCGCAATTTGCACCAACTCTTCCTGTACAGGATCAATTTTTCGATTTACTAATGACACTTTGAATACTTGCTATAAGTGTTAGGCTTCATGACCTCAGCGAGTGGTGAGGAATTACTTCCCACATTTTCTTTGTACTTGCTCTACCATTGCATGAAGCTGCTCTGGTCCAGGAAAATATCAGGTGTTACTGCAAAATGCTGGAGTGCTTTCAGCACCTAATGCTCAAAGTCAATCAGGTTTTGCTTGGCATATGGATTACTCGCTTGTTCGTTGCACAAGATAAGAGTTTCCTCAACGTGCACCCAAAAACAAGAATCATCATTGAGACTAGAAGCAACATTCTTTGCTTTTGAGTTCGACTTGGTTTCGCTACCTTCTTTATTCTCTCTCTCTACCTTCTTCTTTTCCTCGTCTTCATTGAACCATTGCTCCAACAGAATGAAATATCGAGGCCTTTCCTTTATGTAATCTTTTCCACCCCCTTGTAGTAGTTTGCAATGTGAAGCAGTTCGATCATCCTTATGTAATTCGTTCTAGCAAAAAATAGAGTTAAAAATCAAATGAGTGTAAAAATAAATCTACATATTGAATTGGGTTTATGGGGTATGTTAGGTAGTAAATTAGGGTTTAAAGGGATATTAATAGTTTGGTTAAAAATCAAATGGGTACAAAAAGTAAGTTAGATGTAGAAATATGTTACATGGGTTTAAATAAAATTTCCCTTAAAATTACAACAGTAGATAATGAATCCTTACAGTCGTGAAATGGAGAATATTTAGAAAGTATGTTGAATATATATATATATGTGTGTGAAAATAGGCTTTCTTGTTTTTCCTCAAGACTAATTCAGGTCCTAAATGAGTTGTCTTTGCACAAGAATATCCCCTTTTTGTATAAAATCTGGGTTAGGTTATTTTCGCAACCTAAAATATTGTTGTTGACCTTTACAATTTTGGACGAGAGAAGCTGGCTACTTCTTATCTAAAGCCATCACGGGTAGGGTTCTGTTTGCATGGCTATCGAGATATATTACGAAAGTACACTATAAATTACTGATCAATTTAGCATATAATTTATTTTTCATTCAGAAAATAAAAGGCATAAATTTAACTACTGGAATTAAAGGCATAACTTTAATCTATTGCCTTTCAAGGTTCCTACACTAAAGGACATTGTTCATGTTTTGGACCCTCGTTAAAAAAAACTTGGATGCCGTTTTAAACAATAGACAGTAGGGAACTTTTCCTTGATTTCTTTTTAGTGTTCATACCATAATTGAGTGACCTGGAGCACGTGTGGTCGTTAGGCTTCAAACGTGGGATGACCTGTTCTGATATTATAAAGAAAGTTGAGGTTACACCATAAAATCAATTGACAATATGAGAAGCAGCTCAAATTACTTATGAACACATGTAAGGTTTCTTATTTTCTCAATTGAGAATTATGACTCTCAACCAGTGTATTAAATATCGATATTTCGCCGATATTATCGTTTTTCAGAGGCTCCGATATTTTCCCACATATCCGTCTCATTATCGTCAAAATATCGCGATATCATCGATAATATTGCGATATATTCAATATTATCTAAAAAGTCGCTGTGGATCCGTCGTTGGAAAGGCAGCCGAGGCTGCATCGTCCTCCCAGCTGCCCAGATCTCTCTGCAATCCATGCTCAAACCTAAGATCTGCGCCTCAACGACGATGATTCCCCCGCCGTTGTTGTGTGGTTTGAGGTTGGGGTTTGGGGGCGATTGGGGGTCGTGGTGGTCGTCGCTGGAGTCAACGACAGAGGTGGGGTTGTCGTCGGTGGGATCGGTGAGGAAGGCGGAGGCGGAGATGAAAGAGTGCGAAGAGAGAGAGAGAGAGAGAGAGAGAGAGAGAATGAGTGAGTGAGAGCAGAGATGAGAGAGTGCGAAGGCAGAGGCGGAGATGAAATAGTGCGAAGAGAGAGATAGAGTGAGTGAGAGCAGAGATGAGAGAGTGCGAAGGCAGAGGCGGAGATGAAAGAGTGCGAAGAGAGAGAGAGAGTGAGTGAGAGCAGAGATGAGAGAGTGTGAAGGCAGAGGCGGAGATGAAATAGTGCGAAGAGAGAGAGAGAGTGAGTGAGAGTAGAGATGAGAGAGTGAATAATATGCGGTGGTTGTGCAAGTTGAGGACTCAAAAAATTGGGTAATGTGAGATAGCAGATGTTGACGTTTTTGGATGGTTTAAAATTTGAAAACCATGGACTCTGGGATGGTTTTAATCATGAAAACCACCTAAGGTGGATGGGTGATGGGAAATAGCAAGGTGAGGTGGACGGTTTATAAAGTGGAATATATATCTTATATATATTGTGTGTGTATATATATATCTTATATAAATTATAAATTATTGTTTTCGATTACAATTTTACATAATTTAAGAGCATCTTCAATATAAATTTTAAATAAAACCCCCACAACCATATAATTCTTAAATAAATAAATAAAGGGTAATAAGTCACTCATGTATCTTACCATGCAATGTATAAAGTGTAAAATATTATACTAATTCATTATATATAAATGATTATGATGTGTTTAAACTTATTTTATTAATTACTACATATTTTCTACACTCACAATGTTTGTCAGCTCGCTATATAATCAACTTAAATCAGTTAAATCCATCATGCAATGCATTTCCTTCCAATTTTTTGTGATAAACTAATAGATAATTGACTAAATAAACATCCTGCAAAGTTTCAATAAAAATTTCCAAGTTTTTCTTACAATTTCCGTGGTTTCCATGTAATTTTTATCGATATCGATATTATCCCGATATTTCTATCGATATTTCCGTGTTTTCGAACTACCGATATTTCCGATATTACCGATATTTAATACCTTGCTCTCAACACAAACAAACTCGTATTATTTATTTTGACACACTATTTGTAAAGAGAAGAATCAATCACATTTTTTTTAGTGCATGAATACACGTTCTTAATCATTTGAGAAGCTAAGTGATACTATAAACTTAAGTCGTTAAGTATGTTCTACATTCACATATTCGAATGAAGAAGGAAAATTATGAGTTGACAAAAAAAAAATGATCGTAATCAGGAAAACTCGATAAGGAGGGAAAAAAAAAACAGAAGAGCATCTGATATTTACTCATCAAACACCAATAACAAACAACCAAAAAAGTAGGCAATTAATTAGTTTAATAGGGAAATGATACCGCGGTCTGTGTCACGGGTCATGATCCTTGCGATTGATGAGGGTGATGGGTTGTGGAACCGACCACAGTGCATGATGCAACGTCGATGATCACCTCATCTAAATTCCATTATTTCAATAAATTAACACAACACAAAAAATAAACAAAGACTCAGCCCAACGTTTAATTCGATAATTGGTTGGAGAAAAGGGAAAGTGACATCTGACACCTCACAGGCCAACAAAATGCAAACATGAGATGCTTCACTTTCGCATCGTCTCTCTCGAGTAACAAGGATGTGCAAATGTTAGTCATATATGCGCTTTAGCTCATTAATAATACTTGTTAAGATAATAATTGGAACTTTATAATTTGTATAGATCAACCTATTGAGCACGACGGATGTGCAACCGTTAGTCATCTACGCGCTCATGTTAATTCTGATTGCTAATGCATTGAGTAATACCCGTCGCGTGTTGTTTACTAGCATCACTTGCACAAACACATGCTTCTAGTTTCTGCTCGAGTAGAGACAAAAACTATATTGTAAGGAAATATATTGTGTGATAAATATCTATTAGATGAATGGTGTACATTTTGAATACGTAAAAAATATTGGACTTCTAACGCCTCTAAGACAATGTTTGCTTGAGTAGAAGACTTTTTCCCTTTTTTTCAAAAAAAGTTTGGGACCTTTTTTTTATTTATTTTATTTTATTTTTTATTTTATTTTCAAATCTGGTATAAGCATGAGCTAGAGGTAAAGACCTCAAGCACCAAATACCAAAATTTTATTAGAAAGGAAAACAAAGGAACTTAACATGGATCATATCGGCCACTTAGTAATACAGTCTAGTTGCATTTCTCTTCACTTGTAAGTGAAATGTCTTATGTTTGATTCTTGCCAAAGTCAAATTTGAACCACATTATTGCTAGTCCATTGTAAAATCGAGCTCACTTCCTCACCCCTCAATGTAGCCAATATCGATTGTTCAAAAAAATAAATAAATAGATAAACATGGATCATATCATCAGTTTGGGATTGAGTTTTACCACATCAAGTTAACACATAATTGGGTTACACAAATGGGCTTCTCAGAACCCCAGAAAACATAAATGGGCTGCACGCCTAATTTGGATTTCTAAATTGAGCACAAAATCAGCCGAAGGTTTTTCACTTTTATTTCCTAGGTAAAATTTGAAATTATGTTAGGATTTTTTTCACAAATGGCTTTTGAAATTGACCATTTCTATTAAGATAGTCCATGAAATTGAAAATCAATCAATGTAGGCCCTGAAAATAGGTGTCGCAAATCAATGTGATATTTCTGTCATAATTATGTTAACAATTTCGTTAAGTGCTCATGTGTCACATAAATGGGTCTTATAAGTCTTTTTTTTTTCTCACAAATGGTCCTTGAAATTGACCCGCGACATCAAAATGGTCCCTGAAATTGACATGCGACATCAAAATGGTCCCTGAAATTGACATGCAACATCAAAATGGTCCCTAAAATTGAAAATCGATCAATGTAGTCTCACAAGTAAGTGTCTTAAATCAATGTAGTCATTTCATCACAATTTTGTCAAAAAATCTATTATGTGCTGATATGACACATAAATGGATCACACAATTCTAATTAAATTAAAAAAAAGTATAAATAGGTTTAATAATTTAATAGTTGATAAAAAGTTGTGAACCCAAAAACCCAGTCCTGCAATCACCTATGATCCTAGTCCATATTCCTCTACCTCATTCGTTGTCTATTCTCTAAAAAAAAAATAATATCTCAATACACTCATCTTTACACACTTTGACACTTTTCAGCGAATTGAACTTGGATTGAGATCACCCTTGGTGACAGTTTGGCTGATTGGCAACGACTTTTGGACATCACCGTTAACATTTAGGCGATCAACATCCTCACAACCTTAATCTTGGAGAGCTTGTTCGACGCTTCCCTATTGGTCTGGTGACTCCAAAAATGGTGAGGTCCGCCTTGAGATAATGAGGTTATAACCGAGGTGCGTCTATTATTGGTTGAAAACTATTTCCAAACCCCATTTTAGGCCTTGGTTAAGCCTTGTGCCTTTGAGAATTTATGGAAGGGATCTCTCATTGGAGTAGGTCCTACTATAAGAAGAAAAAAATTTCATTGGCAAAAAGGTATTTAGACAACTTTTTTAATTAATTATTAAACCTACACTAGCACATAACAAATTTTTGTACAGAATTGTGGCGGAAGGATCATATTGATTTGTGACACCTATTTTCAAGGACCACATTCATCGATTTTCAATTTTATGAACCATCTTGATGGTGTGGATCAATTTCAAGGACTATCTTGATGGTATGAGTCAATTTCAGGGATCATTTGTGATAAAAACTCGTAAATCTTGTGGACCCCATTTATGTGCCACATCAGCATTTAATGGAATTTTTAACAGAATTGTGATGGAATGACCACATTGATTTGCGACACCTATTTTCAGGGACTACATTGATTGATTTTCAATTTCAGGGACCATCTTGTTGGTGATGGTCAATTTCAGGGACCATTTGTGATAAACCCATTATGTTAATGTTTCAAATTGTGTAAAATTGTCTCTTGGCAGATTATATAACTACATGAGAAGTTTTAATCTAAAACAAAATAGTACCTGAGAAGTTTTCTTGTCAAATCGTGAATCTGGATATGTTTATATAAAATTATATAAATTATTATGCATATACAGTCTGATAAGAGAACATTACTCTTCAAATTGATAAAATTTAGAGATAAAAACACCACTTACCCTGCGAGGTTTTAATTTAGTCTTATAAAGTAGTTGCATCACCATTTTCATATTCATATAAATTCCCATACTTCATAGACATCTCAAGAAAGGCACAAACAAAGATTTATATCATAGTTCTTATAAGTTACTACACAAAAAAAGAAAGAAGAAGGAAATACAGCTGAAAAAAAAAAGACAGAAGATTGTCTTCCACTTGCACTCTCATGTTTCTTGTTTTTTTTTTTGGTCCAGCACTTTCATGTTTCTAAGTGCTAGCTTTTGGTAGTGGTTCTTCACTCTTCCATTTCTTGAAGCTTAATTGAGTTTGTAGGCACTCCCATGGCCATGGCCATATATGAACCTTGCCGTTCCTTCTGTATACACATGAGTCTCATTGACCATCCTGCCAACAACCCATAATCCTGGCTTAAATAAGTAGCTGCTTAAATCAAGGGAAAATCAACATATTAGGCACCCGACTTACGATTTCCGAACAGCTTTGCTCAAGGTAGAAGCTGATGAAAATGTTTTTCCATCTAGGTATCTGTTCTCCCCTGTGATCCTTTGTTTAATTCTGAGGTCTAGTTCATCGGCACTAAGCTCAAAAGGGGTATCTGAAGCCTGTTATTTTAAACAATTACTTAGCCTCCTTAATGTCAATTAAAAATACAAAATGGTGTCACTTATACAAGTAATTAATTAAGAACAATGATTTTATTATAAGGTGCTAGATTTTGTACCAGGATCCAACCCCAAGTATCAGCATAAGAAGGAATATGAGCTGAATAAGGCACAACATCTGCAGATATACAAAGAAGTAATAAGAAAAGGGCAGAGATAAAAAGACAAGACACAAAACTGACGACCCCTCTAATACAAGTGAGTCTCGCATACAACGCTTAGGTTCACCTTTAGTAGAGATATGGTCAGCAATGCAATCATTTTTGTTTGTCCACTTAGCATTAAAACAAAACAAAAAAACAAAGAAAAAAGAAACTAGAGATGAATCATTTTCTTAATCAAGGTCACTTACATTTGAAGACCTGCCTCAAAGTATTGTAAATGCAGGAGAATACTTCTGTGTGGCTGAAAATTCCAGCAGGACCTGCCTGCATGTATGAAAAAAAAAGTGAAGCGGTTAATTCTGTCATTAGGGTTCTGTTTTTGTGCGTGATTGCACGCCTAAGTATGGTTAAGATACCTGTGTGACAAAAATGCCTTCCTTGGTGAGTCTTGGTTTGACAGTAAACTCGTAGAAGGATTTGGTGTAGAGTTTATAACATGGGCCTCCTTCTATTGGGTCTGCTAGGTCACCAATGATCACATCGTACTGCCCTTCCCTGTGTTCTAGCTCAGCCCTGCAACGCACACAATAATTAGTGACAACTATATCAGAATTAAAAAAAAAATAGTGAAAGCAGTATGTAAATATTAATATATATACGCACATAAATTATCTGCACACGATGTTTGTTCTTTAACAATTGTTGGATGCTATACCGATAAAGTTATAAACCCGGCATCATTGAGACACACACACAAACATATATATGCTGAAAATAACCTGGCATCATTGATGATGAGCTCCAGTCTTGGATCACAGAAAGCTTCACTGTTTACAGTCAAATATGACTTGCAGAACTCTACCACCTCCTGCATTAGTATTGCAGCTTGTAGTGAAAATTTTTATATTATGTGCAATGTGTTGCAACTTGTAAGCCAGATAAAACCCAGAACAGTGATTTGGAAAAATTGAAATTTTTTTATTTTTTATTTTTTTGCTTCCACGACTAATCCTCCTTTTTGTCTTTTTCAAATAACAAGAGACAAATGAAAAGCAGCTTTTGGTAAAAGCAGCTCAAAAACTAGACAAAGTGTGACTTATAGAGGGAAATATACCTCATCAATGTCACACATGACAACCTTCTCCACAGTCCTGTGCCTCAGAAGTTCTCTTGCAGTTGAGCCTTCACCTCCTCCCATGATGAAGATGCTATTTGGACTGAACTTGACATTAATTACAGAGTTATTAACAATGTTGCCCTTAACATCCAATGTATACACACATATATAAACCTCATCGGCAGTATGAGATAAATTTTTTTGATATGGAAAAGAGAGTTTAAGTACTTTGGATGATGTAGAAGTGGTGGGTGGACAAGACATTCGTGGTAGATAAATTCATCCGTCTCAGCGCTTTGAAGCTTTCCATCAATTACTAAAGCCTGCAAAATACATAAGAGAAAATTGAATTAATTAGTCATTTGCTGCAGTTTGTTATAATTGATTACTTTACTTAATTAATAGTAGGATTGATCAAAACCTTTCCAAATGGCTTTGTGTCCAGCAATGCAATGTCTTGAAATGGAGTTGCTCCTGTATGCAATATACTGCAACCAAAATTAATTAATTAATTAATTAATGAAATCATGACATTGGAACACTAACACTATTCTAACGTCTTGTCTGACCTTTTCATGACCATGATATTTCGGGGTAAAGAGGGTGTTATTCACTTTTAAGAATTCTTTTATTTTTCTAACGTAGGAATTTTGACATTAAGATTATAAAATAAGTCAGAAAGGGTATTACCATATCTACGTAAAAAACTCAAGGGGGACAACGAAGACTTTAGAAGAAATGGTGAAAATTTCCTAATGATTTTGTCTATGGACATTCTCATAAATTTACAATCAAAATGAGAAAATCACGAAGTCAGAATTTGGTAGCACATGAGACTAACATTAAAGTAATTAACTGTATAATTAGATGAAATGAGAAATCAACGAATAAAAGAAACAAAAAAACATAGGTAGTAAAAAAGATAGTGACAGTTAATACGTACCTATTAAGAGCAAAGCTCCATCTCAAATTTTCTTCAATTTCTTCCTCATACCAACAGCTCTTCCTGTATCCATTCAGCACTGAATGGCCCTTGCCATTCACTCCATTTCCATTCACATTCCCATTCCCACCCCCATTCCCATTCCCGTTGTTGGTTCCATTGGAATACGAAATATCACCCATTTTCTGACCTGGATATCCAAAAATACTTCACCAAACAGGACAAGTCAGTGTATGTAGAGAGAGAGAGAGAGAGAGAGAGAGAGAGAGAGGGAGGGAGGGAGGTAAGTGATGTAGAATTGAGGAGGGTTCTCACAATATAAGAAGGAAAAAGGTGGCGGCAAAATCGAAGGGTACCATGATTTAGGGTTGGATAAAAAACTAGAGAAATGATGGCCAAAAAAATATTTAAAAAAAAAAAAGAAGAAGAAGAAGGGAAATCTGTTGAAGTGGTTGTGCTTGAGAACAGACACAAAAGCATGCAAGCCTCAAGATATCTTCATTGGAATTCGGAAAGTAATGGAAAAATGGGACTAATTTAGATTTTTGTTGCCTGGGTTTAATATCTTGTCCGTAAAACAGTATTATCAATTTTTTTTGAAAATTACTAAAGAGATTGTTCATGAATTATCTGCTACCGCACAATTTAACGTTAATTCTAATATCAATATTATAAATATTGTGCAAAAAAAACAGATAGTAACAAAGAATTCTACTTGTGAAAGAGTCTCCGTATCATTTCTCAATTCTTGAACATAGGTGATTGAGATTTTAGGCATGCAAGTTCTTTCCTTGGAACTACGCAACGAGCTTTGACATGTTGCTAACATACTGATACTGTTATATATGCACATGTTAATGATATCATGGCTGTCATGGCATGTATGCATGTATGATAATGATGATATTAATTTTATTTTGTACCCAAATGGTATTCTAAACATCCCAATTTATATTCAAAAACCTTGAATTCATGTGACAGATACATTGTCTTAACTAATTGACTTTATTTGTAAACATGTGATGATATTATCTTAAGAAATGAAAAAACAAAAGGTATTGGAGGAGGAAAAAAAGCGGGGGAAAGGATAAAAGATGATGATGGAGGAGGTGACAACAAGCGAAAATTCTGGTTATATTATTTTCTTCAAGAATGTGTGCAAATCTTGATTGGAATTGAAGAAGAGAGAAGCAGAGAGAGAGAGAGGAGCGTGCACTGGAAACCATCATAACATTCTCTTTGCTTCAAAAGATTTAGAGGGCGTGCTATGGCAGGCGCACTCATCATAACTCTCACCATTAACGCATCAATTCTCTCCCCCCAAACAGGAAGTATTTAACTTCAACCCCATACCCACCGTGCGTAAAATGTATAATAAATTAAAGATGATAATGAAAGACATTAGTTCTAGCCCTTCACTAGCACTTAGCTATTTAGTTTTTTTTTTTTTTTTTTGGTGACATTCTATTTGAAAATTATATTTTAGGTTCTAGCTAGCATTTTCACTTGCCTAAAGTTGCTTGTAAGATCATGGTAATGTGAGCTGAACAAAGTTAGGATTTCACTATAAAATCAATTGGCAATATGGGAAGTAGTCCAACTTACTTATAAGCCCATGCAAGGTCTCTCATCTCATCAATTTGAGATTCATTCTCAACATGCTCCCTCACGTGTGGCAAATTTTCAAGCCTAACATGTGGACAACACATTCCAGGTGGCGTGAAGCACATGCGGCCGTTTGGCTTCACACGTGGGCAATGGCGAAGCTACGTGAGGGTGAGGAGTGGCGGCAGCCCCTCCCCTCGCCGCAAAACAAGCCTATCTTGGTTGAATTTGCAGAGGAAGGGTGATAATTTGGTTGGATTTGCAAAGGAATGACGAAGACAGAGGAGAGAGGTTGGGGCGAGGGGGGAGAGAAGATGGGTTGAAGAAGAAACCATAGCCATGACATGGAGATTAGTAGACATTGGAGAAGAAGAGTTCTGTTTGGTATTGGGTTTAAAGGGGTTGGTTGCGTTTGGTTACAAAGATAGCAAAAGTTAAGATTGTTTTAAATTTGGTATTGGGTTTAAAGGGGTTGGTTCGCGTCTGGTCCCACCTTTTTTTTTTGGTGGTTTATTAACCAATTTCTTTTATTTATTATTATTATTTTTTTATATTTTTGTATGTATTTTTATTTTCTCTTTTAAGACTCCCACCGTATTTATCTTAAACTCTCACATTATTTATAAATATTGTATTACTTTTTAAAAACAATGTAAATATTGTTTAATGCTTATTTTACGATAATTTAAATCCATCTAAGCTCCTGCCTAGATCTCGTCTAGGCACCTAGCTACTAGGTTCCAGTTTGTTGTTTGACTAGCGCCTAATATTTTAAGAGGATCTAATCTAAGCCAATTTAAGCTTCTTACATTGGCTTTGATATTATTGCTTACAACCGCTTTGATGGAGAGACTATTTTCTACTATGAATATTGACTCAAAACTTTGCACTCTCCAATGTGAAAGCAATCGCTTCGATTGAACTTTGCACTCTTTTTAATTTCGCCCCTCCCCTCGACAAATCCTAGCTTCTCCACTGCACGTGGGACAACTTGCTTTGATATCATGAAGAAAGTTAGGGTTCCGCCATAAAACCAATTGGCAATATGGGGAGTATCCCAACTTACTTATAAGCCCCATGCAAGGTTTCTCCTTTCATCAATGTGGAATTCATTCTCAACAGCTACATGTTTGCTGAAAAATGTATTTTTTGTTGATAGTTAAACAAACTATAGTCTTGCATTAGATCTAGTTTGATAATCTTCCCCTTTGTTCGAATAGTTTTATTTGTAATGATCGGCTTCAGATGTCTAAGCCTAGGCTCATAGCAATCCAGCCGTTACCCAAAAGGCAACGCAAGGGCTATCAAATTGCCCTTTAGCCCCAAAAACCCACTTTCATCAGTCTGTTTTGTGGAGAGCAATTGGTGGTCGAACACATGCTTAGTCAAAAGCTTGAGCAATTTGAGCCCAAGCTTGCATCAACGGGTGAGGCTGATGTTAGCATGACGTCAGCTACGTGCTTTTTTTTTATTTGGTCTACAAATTTTGCGGCCATGCCCGCTGCTACATATTCAAATTTTCTACCAATTGTCGACTGAATGGTATATGAGAACTTTTGGATTTCAACAACCTGATGATCCAGATCGTTGGATTTCCAACGGTAAAAAAATTGAAAAATTATTGTTGTGCTACCTGGCACATTTTGGACCGTCAAATTCAATAATAATAAAATTAAATGGTCAAGATAAATCTAATCATTAAAAAAAAATTTTAAAAAGTTTTATTGTATAAATATCCAACAATCTTCTTCATTCGCCTTTTATTTTTGATTAATTATGCTTGTTTGTGATGTTATGCTTTGCTTTGTATTTAAAATTAAATTTTCGGAGGTAAAAAAGGAGTTTTATTTTCAAAGAACAAACTTACAAAGTACGCATTTTTTTTTTAACAAACGATATTATCTACACTAAGGGGAAGATGGTAGGCTTAGCCTGACAAGGGGTTAGCAATAACATGGTTCTAATTCACCTTTGCAAGAATCGAACCTAAGACCTCTCACTTACAAGTGAAGAGAAATATCACTAGACCGTAGTACTAAGTGGCTACAAAGTATACACTTCAACACACTTTCAAGGCATAAAAAAATAAAAATATTTGCGAATAGTAATCGCCCTTACCCCCTTGCCAAACAGGTGGACTTGCACAATAATCACTTTTTAGAAGGCAATTACATTTCCTTGCCATCCTAAAACAGGTGGATGTGCTCTTATAATTGTTTAATTTTGTTTAAGCTATTAACCCCTTTTCAATCAAATAAAAAAAATCCAATTTAAAATTTTAAGTGACAGTGGTAGTCATATTTACACACAAAAATCACTCCACATGTCAGATGCTTTGTTTTGCTATAGCATGCCAACACATTATCCAATCCATGCAACAAATAGTGGATCTAATTAACGGGGTCCAAAGTGTCCATTTGGTGGCGTAAGATTGGCATCAGAATGATGCGTGAAAAATTAAATATAAGTAACAATAGAAAGGAAGAACAAGATAAAAATCTATGTGCGCACATAATTACTATGGTGGAGGAGGGCATAGGAGAGAGGGCCCGAGTATTGGAGAAGTAGTGGCGTTCTATTTGATGCAGGCCAGCTATGAAAACCAAGGAAATCATTCTTGTTACTTGCAGTGTGTTTTGGTTAATTTGGAGAGATTTTTCAATATGACCGGTACACAAGATGGTACACCACGTGTTACTATAAAAATGGTGTGATATGTGTGCTAAAAAATTAATAAGTTAAAAAGTAAAATTTCTCATCACTCCTATTAAAATAAGTGGTGTACCACTTATGTTCTTGTCACAACTAAAAATTTCTCGTTCATTTGGGGGTGATGATGGATTCGCCAAACTCTTGTTTTAGAAAGGTTATGATGACCTCAAAGGCCTCAAGCTCCAACTCGAAGGTCCCCAGGATAAAATTGTGTTCCCCTAATCTTTTACTTGCCTCCTTCTCCCTCTCCATGACCTGTAAAAATCATTGCACTGGCCTAAGCTTTGTCACCCAGCAAATCATATGATATGATTTTATAGATTTCTTGTTAGCTTGCCTTGCCGCACATAAAATGATGTCCATTCTTCATGTCCCATAATGAATCAAGTCATCACAAGGCAATACACTAAGTATCTCATGTCTTTACCTTGTCGTATTATGCTTTTCTTCTTCATCTCTAATCAACCGGAAAGTTTGAACTTGAATGTGACGTTTGGACCCGATCAAAATATAACATTCCCCCTCTCCATGCATCGGAAAGTTAAAACTCATAAATATCTTTTGAGTCAAATTAAAAGTCATGTCTTTTTTTATAAGTAACTAAAGCTATAAATTTGAATTTAAAAAAATGTTTGAGTCTAAGGTGAATGTCGTGACAAAGAGAAAAAACTTCATTCCAACGATAAAATAACGTTTGAGTTTTGATTTTGATGCACATACTCACATACTCACATGTAAAATTTATAATTTGGAATTTAACATTTGGGCAAGAAGAGAAAATAAGAAAACTCAAACCCACCACTCCATTTGAACTCAAATATAAAAATATAGGTATAAATTTTGTGTTTTTTTTTTAACAAAATATAGGTATAAAATTTTAAGTCTTGCATTTGATCATTTCATTTAGCAGAGGAATAAAACAAGAAAGATTCCCTTTTTGAAATATTTATGGTTTTTATTAATCAAAGAAGATCTCATAAATGGTTACATTTTCTGACAATTAAGAGTCGAATTAACTATTGTTTGATAAAAAAAATTTAAAAATCTTTTTGAATCGTAAAAATACATGTTGAAGAAGCACATATCAATATTCTTATGATCATAAAGTATCTCTATGTTGTAGGCATAATTTACTAAACAATTATGGAGGTCGGAGAGAGAGGGAGTGCAACATATAGAGATGTGTAATTGTGAGGTGTGTATTATCTCATCCCATTGTGCCTTTATTTATAGTAGTAGGGAAGGTAATTCCTTACCCCAATAGGATTACAACTCTAATAGGATTCTAAGAGATATGGTAGAATCCCCTAAGGATATCTCAGATATGATAGGATTTACACGATCACATTCCTAATGTAATAGGATTGCAACACTTCCCCTTGAATGTGTAAATACTCAAACAAATGGCGTATCAGGTATTCAGTTATGAAGTAAGTTTAGTTAATGAAGTTGTTGGCACAATGAGCGAATGTGAGTCTTAGATTAACGGAAGAATGCATAAAAGGTAAACCTCACAAAACCTCGCTATGGTAAAATCCAAGGTGGGATAAAAACTCATAGGCTAAGGAGAAAAGTGAGAAGTTGCATTACGTCAAAACTATATGTCTTCTAGACGCAAGTATAAAAGCTCACAAGGGTATGACCAGCCCAAGATGGGTGCATCGTCAAAACCTAGTTAGGTAGCAAAAACCCAGTGGGAAAAATGCTCCTAATTGTAGGGAAAAAATACATTAAGATCAAGTGAGTATACTTCTAGATACTCCCCCTGAGTATGATAAAACTTCCAAATGAGAACTACAAGCATTGCATATGAATAGTTAGGCATACCAATTCCTCAAACAAGTTTCTCGAAGGTTGACTTCGATAGTGACGTCGTGTAGAGGTCAGCAAAGTTGTTTGGGATAGGCTTGCATGACTTCAATCTCCTGATGCTTTGCTGATGTAGACGCAATACGTCTTGGTGTTGACTTCGTGATGTATCGTGTCTTAGTCAGGTTGATACATACGACATAATCTTCATATATCGTCGTTGAGACTCAATGATGGATGAAAACAACAAGTACTTTGAATATGCTCAACAAGAGATCTCAACCATGTTTCACATGTTGCGTAGTGAAGTAAGGTGAGCCTTGGAACGAGTCGAAGATTTCACAACTAAGGTTATATCGTGGACCTCCAATATATTGCGATATCCTTTAACAATATATACATAACCATTCAGGGATGTGCCTTGGACGGGTTTGATAAGTAACCAGGGTCAACATAACTAACAAGGCAAGCATCATTATGAGGATCAAGGGGGTCAGATTCGTTCAGGATGCGTTGGGATTAGCCTAAATTCATATTACCTTTAGGGTAGTGGAAAAATGCCTTTAATACCAATTCAATGGATGAGTGTAGACACAATGCTGCATCTTTACTAATAGATCAACATCGAAGGAGATGTCATATCTAATGCAATGAGCTAAGTACAACAAAGCGAAAAGTTGAACTCAGATATGGAACTTCGGATTCCATAACCTCTTCAAGGTTATCCTTTGCAGATAACGTATGAAAGATCATAAGTATAATCAAAAGGTAACACCTTTGGGGTGTAGTTCGACTGGTAAACCAAAGTACTGTCAGAACAATACTTGAACTTCAGGTCAAGGTATAAACAAATTTCCCCAAGATCCATCATCTCAAATTCCATCTTTAGATGCGAGACAGTTTTCTCAAGCTCTTTTAGAGTCTTGGTAAGATGCATGTCATCGACATAAACTCTAACTCTAGCAATTCGGAATAAGACTTCATAGTTTAACACTCAAAGGCATAATTCATATCCTTAACTGATCAAATAATCACTTAGACAGGTATGCCACATCCGGCATATTGCTTCAATCCATAAGTGAACACTTCAAACGAGTTGAGAGGGTGTTATGTGGTTTGGAACTGTTTGAACCAGCCCATGTAATTCTTTGGGAACTTACATGTCAATCTCCATATTAATATCCCCATAGAGAAATACTAACCACATTTCATAATGTCGTAGTCAATTATAGGGCGTTTGAGAGAAACCTTGTGTCGTAAGACGTGCATCATATTGCACTATTTCATTCATCTCATTACGCCTTATTTCCTACTTGTAACATAACAGGGTTACCTAGAGCAATTTAGGAACTACAGGTCCAAATATACTTTGGTAAGGAATTTAACCTGGATTGTGATTTCGGTTGTCCAATCAGTTTTACGTTGTCACTGATCAACGGAACATGGTTTGATATCCTCGCTTTTCATTTATGTCGGTAGCAACCATATAAGTGAAAACATCATCGATGATAATCTTATTCCAATTCCATTATCTCATCCAACTAGTATACTGGACCAAGAACTTCAAGTCTTGGGAGTAATCCAGATTAATCTCATGAGATGGAAATGATATGAGACAACGATCGCGTATGGATTCATATTGTGTCGTGACCTTCCTCTTATAGGGAAGTGAATCCTATGAACCGAGTGATCTGTCGTGCTTTAGGCTGAGACAGATTGATTGGTTATCCATTGATGTAGGGGCAGCCAAATCGTCTACTAGGACCGGGCACACCCTTCGAGCATGTTGACTCGACGTCCGTTTAATACGTTTATCTTTGCAGGCATGTTTACAACTGGTATATGATCTCGTCACTTTAACTAGATCAGAGGAATGCATTTGGAGCAACATTATGAAAGTTAGAATTCATCACACTTGCTTATCATACTTGTGCGGTACGTGGATCGAGATGAGACATAGTGGGTAACGTCCACGGAAATTCACGTTGTTTTACAGAAAAGTTGACGTTCTTATCTCCCCTAACGGTGGGAAGACTACCTCATTGAAATGACAATCTGCAAATGAGCGGTAAAGAGATCGCATACAAAGGCTTTAAGAGAGCTAGTGTGAAGGAGAATCCTAATCGACAAAGATTCACATCCTTATATGAAGACCCATATTGGTACGTTGCGGCGGCGCAACTTGACACATGGAATGCACACCCAAATGTGTAAATATGAAACGTCAGGTTTGTACCTAGTAACCAACTGTAACGTCGAAATGGTTGGATGGCAATGTGCCTCAAGACGGACCAACATTGCTGCGTACAAGATTGCATAACCCTAGGTAGAAACCAAAAGCTTAGTGCGTTCACCAAGGTTCGGGTGATCATTTAAATTGCGCTTTATGACCACTCTACGAGGCTATTGTAGGGTGAACATGGGAATTCAATATCCAATTATAAAACCAAAAGACATGCAATACTTTGTCGAAAACATTCGAAATAAACTCTTCAACATTATCCAGTCTTCTAGACTTTATGGGATAAGTAGGGTGGTGAACCCTTAAAATTGGTCAAGAGGTTTAACAGCAATGTGTGTGGACAAACATTGACCAGTTTGTTGATTTATTAACCAAAACCATAAGTATTTATATGGTCCACGTTTTGGTTGGATTAGTCGACGTATATTCCATTGAATCCACTGTGAAAAGAGGGTCGTTTCGTATCTTTGATATGGATGATTTAAAAAATCAATTTCTCCAATGAGCAGGTTTGGCAAAGTGTGCTTGTAAGTACATGATCCTTACTTTGGGTAAGGAGATGCGTCATGGCATCATTGTTCGACCTAAGTGTCCCAAAAGGTCGTGTCAAGGTAAGTGAACTGCTCAATCACCAGGCTCTAGGCCGGCTACATGTGGCGTGTTCCTAGTTGGGAGGCAGCCCATTGGCCCCAAAACAAAGTTTCATGCTCATTTTTGGAGGTGGTGCAAAGATATTACATTCTATTTTCTTCAGTGGTTTCATTCATGATCATAGTTATCTCGAATATCCTTAAAACTCAACAACATTCTTCCGGAACGGGGAGAATATAAGGTTTCTTAAATGGTAATTTAGTACCATTCATACAACGAGGAGCATGCCAATGTTCTCAATCAGGTTGGATAGACCTGAAGTCGTTGTTAGAGATGTGATTGAGGTATAAAGTTAGTGTGCATAGTATCGCATTCATCCAGACAACTAACTTACCCATATTCGTACCTAATCACATGTTTAATTGAATTCGATCACATGTATACAAGAAACATTATTCAATTAACTTATATTCGAGGACAATTTCAATAAAGATTATCCATAACGAAATACAAACACCAAACTTGAATCCAAGAACATGGAAAAATGTTCACAAAGTAAATGGTTTACTAAGGGGATTCGGCCTACAAGGCCATTCATGTCAAAATTTTGCTCTTCCAACTGTGTTTGGTGGAGCAAAAATAGTCTCACATATTGACTACTGAATGGTACTCCTCAACGACATTGGTAGGGGCACAAACAGGTGCATAACCAATGATCAAGACGGAAGTAGATTCTGCAAGGTTAAGGTTCTAGAACAATATCCCTTATTCATGAAGTTTTAGGTCTTAGGTGCCAAAGATCACACTTCGCGCGTGATGCCATACCTTGGCAGACCCTGATTCTACCATATGTTGTAAAAACAAACTCCAAATTGGTTTGTGAGAGAGACAGACCCAAACTTGGGTTCCGTAGGCTCCAGCCGAAGCTCTAGGAGTCTGTTCGGTAGGCCTCTGCTGAAGCAGAGCAATACCATTTGGTGCACATCTGCCGAAGCAGAGCATGCCTTTTGGTGCATCTTTTCCAAAGCAGGGTACCACCATTCGGTAGACTCTAGCCAAAGCTGAGTCTATACCATTTTCTCACATTTATGGTAGTAATCAGATCCAAGAATTTGGTAAACTTCCGCCATCTACACTGCTGCTTCAGGAGCGAGTTAGGAATGTGGAATGACGAGAAAAATATTCTCTAGTCAAAATTCGATCGGATTTATAAACTTCAGAATGGTACTCATTCATGGACGTAATCATGGTGTTCTTCAGGCAATATCTTTCATGATTAGATAGTCCGTATGAGCGAGCCAAAGAGTCTGAAATCCTCGTTAGGGACGTACTTCCGTTTGTAATGCTTTGGGCATAAGTATTCGAATGAAGATCATGGTGGAGGCTTATTCAGCTCTTCCATGCCATTGTTGGCTACAATGATTTCTCAGCTTCTTGATAATCAAGTGGAGATTCACATCTGGTACCCACATAAAATGGTTTCTTTCAAGAAACGTCCAAATCAGTGAAATCAAACTTGTTACGATTCGATAATCCACTGAACGGAGGGAATAAGATTGTGATTGGTGCTTATAGAAATAAGATATCCATAAGCATCAAAGTTAGAACATTCGGGCTCTAAGACATGGTTTACACAAAAAAAACTTCGGGTTTCTGTTGGTGTATTGTTTATGAAAACTTCGGGTTTTAAGGGCACTAAATTTGAAACTACAGGTTCAAGTTTAGTTATGAACTTCCGGTTCATAAAAGTAGGTACCTGTAAGAACACAAAATACAATATATAACTAAGTGTAGTGGATTTGGGTTGCTTCAGGAACTCAAGTTTGAGTACTTCGGGACTACGAAAGGGAGTCAGCAGTTCAAAGAAAAGAAATAAAATATTGAATCGTTAATGTCCAAAAGTGGGCTTCAGGCCAATAATTTTGGACCTCATGTTAGATTAATGGATTGTTGATCACTTTAATTAATTCAATAGATCGGGACCATTTGGGGTCGATCGTAGAAGCAAAATAATATAAAGATTCAGGCCTATGCACATAAGTCATGTTGGCTGCAGGCCAATTAGAAGGCAAGCTCAATTGGACTTGGTCCATGAAAAGAAGCAGCCCATGCTGCTGGTTGTCTAACTAGCGTGAGCTGGTGTGGGCTTTAGGGAAAAAGCAACCCAACTGCAGGTAAGAGGGCTGGATAAAGAAAAGAAAAAATTGCAGGCCATTGGGCTCTTAGGGACACAGGTTGCTGGACACAAGCTGCGCAGCAACCTAGATGGTTGCAGGTGACAGCGGGCCGAGATGGAGTGAGGCCCAGCACTACAAGGCTGCTGGAGATGAGCCAAGGCATGGGACGAAGCCCATCAGCTGTTGGCTTTGGTTTTTAGGCCTTGCAGATGGCGGCCCAATTTTGTTTTGGGAAGACGACGGCAAAGTCATCGCTCTGGAGGTTTGTTCTGAACATTGGAGGCTTGACTCAATTTTCCATTTTTTTTCTTTTTCCAGATTTTTATTATTTAGGGTTTTCAGAACCCATAAAGTTAATAAAATCATGCTTCTTTTTTTATTTAGATTATTTGACTCACAAATTCTACATAGCGAATTTATAATTGCGTTATGCATGAACATATATATATACTCTCTTTAGCGCAGCGTCAATAACGTGCTGATAATGTGTTGTAAGCATAATTTCTTAAACAATTATGGAGGCCAAAGAAAGGCATAATTTCTTAAACAATTATGGAGGCCAAAGAAAGGGGGTGCGGCACATAGAGAGAGAAGAGTGAGATGTGTAATTGTAAGGTGTGTGTTATCTCACCCCCATTGTGCCTTTATTTATAGTAGTATGGAAGGTAATTCCTTACCCCAATAGGATTACAACTCAGATAATATCTAGTCTAAGAGATATGGTAGAATTCCATAAGAATATCTCATATATAATAGAATTTACACGATTACATTCCTAATCTAATAAGACTGCAACACTCTAAATGTTTTTTTTTAACTTTAAATACAAATAAGCATAAATGCTGTCTGCAGAAACGTTTCCAAAGAATCCTTGAATACTTGATAGGAATTGAGAATTATCCTAAACAATATTATCCTACTCCGACACATTATTCAGACACCAATTCCTATCTAGCTATGGAGAAATATTACGGAGACTTTCAAAGTGGGACTCTTCATGGATTCTGTCATCTCACAGTTTAACGTTGATTCATTTGTCAAAATTATAAAAATTGTGCAAAAAAAATGAGGTAACAAAGAGTTCATAAAAAATCTCACTTTTGAGTCTCCTTAGCATTTCTCTGTAGCTAAATGAAGATATGAGTGAAATTTGGAGATTACAAAGCTAGATGGATCTCTTTCCCATGCGAATCATAAGTCTACGAACCCACATCGTGTTATTGATAAATCTACGCAACTTTCTAATGCATTCATAAATGTATTTATATATGTGTCTGTCATCATTAGGTTAATTAATTAAAGAGAAATGGTAAGGAGACTCTTCATGGACTCTCTACCAACTTATAATTTAACGTTAATTATCGTGCCAATATTATAAAATATTGTATAAAAAATATAAGCATGGACAGTCCCCTTAACATTTCTCTTAATTAGAAGTAGAATTTATATACCTCTCGACTCTTCGAACAAGGAATGAAAGAGAAGAGCAAGTCAAACCTCATAGAAGCCAAATATTTTAGGAAAACTAAGAAGGGCAAGATGAAAAACCTAATGAAGTGATTTTTTTTTTTTTTGCAAGTGATAATTTATATTATCTATATTAAAGAATGAATGAGAGTTTAAATTCGGAACAAATTGAAATAAAAAGGAAAACTCTAACTAGCAAAACAACCCACCACATGTACAATAAAGTGAAACTGATAAAAGTCGAAATGATCCAAATTTTCAAAGATAAGTGTTGTTTGTGGCTTGTAGCATAGCATAGTACATGCGTTATCTTTGCCTAATATTTTATTAGACAATTGGTTAAAATGGTCAAATTGAAATTTTGATTGGAAAATCCTTAAATTGGTTAGTTCAGCAATTAGATATTGTAGAATCACTAAAACAACTTTATTTTAGTATATGGTATGTATTTTATTTTACCTAATATTTTGCATGCAATTTAATGTTTAGGGTCCAGTTGAATAACCATTTTGTTTTTATTTTGTAATTTTTATTAGATTGTTTGAAATAACGGGGACATAGAATAAATGAGAGCCTTAGAAGAGCGAAGAAAGATGGAGGGAGAGCTGAAGAAAAAATGTACAAGGAATGTAAGAAAATACATACAAAATGAAAACTAATTGAAAGCTAAAAACAAAAAACCATTTTAAGTTGTTTTCACTTTCAATATTTTCTTTTTCAATTTTTTTTTTGTCCTTCTCTCCCACCATTCTTCTCATATCACAAGTACAAAATGTAAAAATCAAAAACTAAAAACTAAAGGGTTATCAAACGTGCTTGTTGGAGAGTTGACCTTTTGTAATTAGTTTAGTTACCTATTTGAGTCCTTGTAATCCGATTGTAATTAGGTTATTTGATGTTTCTTTCCTTGTAAATCACTCTTGTACATTATATATTTTCCTCCTTGGTGAGAAGAATGATATCAGGAAATTAAACCCCAAAATAAGCCCTAATTAGCATGGTATCATAACAGAGATCCTAGGATTTCTGCTCTGCTCATTCCCTCAAGCAAACTCTGCCCTCCCATGGAGAACCTACCGCCACTCCACGGTGGAAACAACCCCATCCTAACCAATTCTACTCCTACACTAAACACTACAACCCTAAACACTAATACCCTAACTGACCCTACCATGAATCCTACCCTACCTAAACCGCAAGTTGTTACACAGATTGTCCATCATGATTCATCTACTGCTTCGATTGGCATCAAACTCAATGGTGCCAATTATGGAGTTTGGTCTCAGATTGTTGAGATGTTTGTTACTGGAAAATTAAAGTTGGGCTACTTGTTTGGGAGTAATCCCCAACCACCTATCGACGAATCGGCCTTCACCAAATGGTGTATGGAGAACGCTATTGTGAAGGGTTGGCTCATCAACTCTGTGGAACCCAATTTGATTGGGTACTTTTTTCGACTATCGACGGCAAATGAAGTGTGGGATGTGGTTGCTCGCACGTATTATGATGGTTTTGATATATCTCAAGTCTATGATCTTACCTGCAAGGCCTTTTGCATGAGGCAAGATGGACGATCGGTGAAGACATACTATAGTGATCTTCAATCTTTGTGGCAATAGATTGATTATCGTCGACCCAATCCGATAAAGTGCGGTACTGATATTGAAATTTTTAATAAATTTGTTCAAACGGATCGTGTGTACACTTTGCTTGTAGGATTGGATGAGATGTTTGATAAAATTTGTAGTGATAATCTACGAACTGAGCCCCTTCCTTCCGTCGAACAAACTTTTGCCTATGTTCGCCGGGAAGGAATGCGATAAGCTGTGAGAGGACATTTGCCGAGTGAGGGAGCCATGATGGCTCGACCTGCCACACAAGCTGTAGCTCTACCTCGTCCCTACGCCCCCGAGAAGTCATCTGCACCGAGTCCAGGACTGTAACCCCGGGTTACTGCCCCGAGCCCAGCACAGGGCTCGCTTTTTGTTGCTAGTACGGCTTCACGGCCCACCACCGGTCCATGTCCTCCTCGTCCTAAACCATTCGTCCTGGCTGGTGGTTGTACCCACTGCGGTAGTGAGAAGCATGGCATGATAATTGCTTCCAATTGCATGGCTATCCTGACTGGTGGGAACCGTTGAAGCTTCAGAAACAATGGGAACGAGACGAGCAAGCCAAGCTTAGGCAAGCCAATCTCGCCACCTCCATGTCCCAATTATCTTTGATATCTCAAGATGATCATCCTCATGTTTCGAGTTCTTCCGACATGTCTCCGAAATCCTCAGGTAATTGTGTATGTTTTTCATATGAATAGTGATGCTACTCCATCCAGATGGATCATTGACTTCGGTGCCACATACCATATGACTTATGATCCCACTGATTTAGCTTGTGATATTATTCCACTTCGACATAATATTACTAATGCTAATGAAGTCACCTCACCGGTAATTGGCGCTGGCACCGTGCGCCTTATGCCCACTCTTTCTTTGCCTTATACATTACGTGTACCTTCACTAAAGCATAAATTGATGTTTCCTGGCCAAGCTACTGAACAATTGAACTATTGTGTGCTAATGTATCCAAAGTTTTGTCTTATACAGGATATTCTCACGAATGAGATAATTGGTCGTGGTACTAAGAGGGGGGATCTCTATTTTGTGGATGATGTCAATACATGACGGGTCAATCTTGCCCAATGAACCGTTGATCACAAAAGGCGTCAGATATGGTTATGGCATCACCGTTTGGTTCATCCATCTTTCAGTTATTTGCAGCATATGTTTTCAGATTTATTTGTTGGTTGTTCAGTTTCAGACTTTAAATGTGACACTTGCATACTCGTCAAGAGTCACCGTGTTTCTTATTTGCTGAATTCTAATAAAAGTGTTATTCCTTTTGGTCTTGTTCATTCAGATGTTTGGGGACCATCTCTGATTACTACTTCATCTGGTATTCGGTGGTTTGTAACATTCATAGATGATTGCACACATATGACATGGTTATATCTTCTTAAGCATAAAAATGATGTTTTTCGGCTTTTAAGACCTCCACACCATGGTTCAGACACAGTTTTCTACTAACATACGGATTTTGCGTTCTGATAATGGTGGTGAATATCTTAGTAATGATTTTTCCATTATTTAATTAATCACAGAATTCTTCACAAAACTACCTGTCCTCAGACTCCTCAACAGAACGGGGTGGCTGAGTGCAAGCTCGCTCACTCTTGATTAGGGCGTCTGTTCCCCGCTCCTCTTGGGATGTTTCTTTTCAGACCGCCACTTATCTTATCAACTGTCTGCCATCCAAAGTCCTGAATTTTCTTACCCCTTTACAAGTCCTTGCTACCTTCGTGCACCTATCATCAGTTTTGGTACTCCCACCTTGGGTTTTTGGATGTGTTGCATTTGTTCATCTTCATAAAAATCAACGGACATAACTTGAACCGTGTGCTCTCTGTTGTATTTTTATGGGGTACGAACTCCATCAGAAAGGGTATCATTGCTACCACCCTCATTCCCGTCGAATGTATGTTACTATGAATGTCACTTTTTCCGAGTCTGAGATGTATTACCATTCGGATTCTTCCAATCCTCATCCTCAGTGGGAGACACGACATGATGATAATGATTGGACCATGAATGATACTGTTGATCTTCCGGTGCCACTAGCCGAGCCAGCAGCTGAGCTTATAGCAGTTGCGCTACCAACTCAGCCAACCGCAGTTGTAGTGCTGCCCACAGAATCAACAACAAGCACGTCAATGTTGTCCTCACCCGCGGCAACAGTGTTGCCATTTGTCAACTTTGAGACTTCTACTGATACTACTCCCCTCTCGTCTCCAAATATAGTACTACCAGACGACTATACTTCTGAGAATATTCCTGAGGTAAGCTTTACTATCCATGTTGATGTATTTGTTGTTCCGAATTATCAATTACCTTTCAAGCACAACTGGGGAAAGCTACCCAATCGATATTCACCGGTCATAACGAAAGGCTCTAAATACCCCATTGCCAACTATGTGTCATCACAAAAGTTATTAGAACCCGGCAAAGCTTTTGTATAACAAATATCCAATGATAGCACACCAAGTTCATTGAATGAGGCACTATCTGCCGATCAATGGACCAAGGCAATGGAGGAAGAAATGTTGCACTCCAGAAAAATCAAACGTGGGATTTAGTTCCATTTCCCAGAGGAAAGAGGAGAGTTGGGTCATGCATCGGTTTTACAACCCGGAGTAGTGTACAAGTTGAATAAAACATTGTATGGGGTGAAACAATCACCTCGAGCATGGTTTGGTAGGTTTCGAACGACTATGAGGAAATGTGGGTTCAGGTAGAGCAATTCCAATCATACACTTTTCTTGAAACATCGAATGGGGAAATTGACGGCACTTATCATCTATGTGGACGATTAGATTACCTAGCAATCGAGTTTGAGATGAAAGATCTTGGTGGTTTGAAATATTTCTTGGGGATAGAAGTAGCTCGATCTAAACAGGGTATATTTCTGTCGCAAAGAAAATATGTTCTAGACTTATTAGTTGAAACCGGAATGCTTGATTGTAAACTGGCTGACACCCCCATAGTCCAAAATCACCATTTTGCCGTGCACCCTGATCAAGTTCCCACTAACAGAGATCGTTATCAAAGGTTAGTTGGGAGGTTAATTTATTTATCTCACACTAGGCCTGATATTGCATACGCAGTAAGTGTTGTTAGTCGATTTATGCATTCTTCGAGTGAGGCACATATGGGGTGCGGTTGAACGCATCATACGATACCTGAAGTCATCACCGGGTAAAGACATCATGTTTTCTAAGAATGATCATTGCCGAATAGAGGGTTACACCGATGCAGATTGGGCAGGCAACGTTACTAATCGTCGGCCCACATTTGGTTACTTTACATTTGTGGGAGGCAACTTAGTGACTTGGCAGAGTAAGAAACAGAATGTGGTTGCTTTATTAAGTACAGAGGCAGAATACAGGGGTATGGCAAAAAAAGTATGTGAACTATTATGGCTTCGGAGGTTACTTGGTGAGCTCCGGTATCCTTCGAATTCAGCCTCGGATTTATTTTGTGATAATAAAGCAGCTATCGATATCTCACACAACACAATTCAACATGATCGCACAAAACACGTGGAAGTTGATAAACACTTCATTAAGGAGAAGTTGGATGGGAATATTATTCAATTCCCGTTTGCAAAGTCAAAGGATCAATTGGCGGATATCTTAAAGCTATTGCAAGTCAAGCGTTCTACAACTCTCTTGTCAAGTTGGGAATGAACGACATTTATGCACCAACTTGAGGGGGAGTGTTGGAGATTTGACCTTTTGTAATTAGTTTAGCTACCTATTTGAGTCCTTGTAATTAGGTTATTTGATGTTTCTTTCCTTGTAAATCACTCTTGTACATTATATATTTTCCTCCTTGGTGAGAAGAATGGTATCAGGAAATTAAACCCCAAAATAAGCCCTAATTAGCAGTGCTCTCATATTTCTTAGGTGTTATTTTTTTCAAGAGGTGCTAATTTTTAGAGTTGAAATTAGGGGTAATTTTTAGAAAGATTGGACCACATATGCATTAAGGGATCTGGGTGGTTCTAGAACCACCCGTAAGCTTGGATAAATGGTGTGAGAACCTCTGGATCATCCAAATTTGGGCATATGGTGGAGGAGAAGAGTGCAACGGCGGTCACATGGTTTGCAAATGATTAACAAATGAGAAGAAAATATTCTATTTTTTAAAAGACTTGGCCAAAACGACTTCGTTTTGAGCCATGTTATTTCAAATAAATTATTTAAAAGCAAGTCTTTTTATTAAGCCACATGAGAGAGTCACTTTTTAATTAAAAACAAAAAAAAGAGAATCTAGTCTCTTTCCTCCTACCCGAGATCTCCACCTATTCACATTTTGCATTCACTTTTTCCAATTGCATTATGGATAGGGATGCTAAATTTTTAAACCAAATTTGTAAACCAAATTATGCGTCACTAATAGGAAATAAACACGTTAATCGACACTTAATTAATAATCCAATCATCTACAACCGCATTATTTATTTTACACAATTTGATTTAAAATTTTGGTTTCCCTAGCATTACCCTTGGGCAATTCTCAATTCCAATTCCCTTTTTCCTCTAACCCCACCCCAACTAATCCCCAGGGCACCACCAGCTGCTCCACACTATCACCTGTCTCATCTCCATGACCACCACCTGGTTCACTTCTCTTAGTTTCCACCACCACCTAATCCCCTAAATTTCTGAATTTAAGTAAGTTTTCTATTTTAGCCTAAACTAATCATATACGACGTTAAAATCGATGTGCATTGCATGGAAAATTTAATTTCATAATGGATCATAGTTATTGTTAATTTGTTATGACTTCACTTCATAATTGATTTCTTGGACAAATTTAGTCTTTGTAGTTTATAATGTTTGTACAAAGATTATGAATGAAAAGTTTATAGTTTATCGTTTAAATTTTCAATGTTATTTTTGTCTAATTTGTTTGGGAGCTTTTATATTGGGATCAATCAATGTTAAAATCTTGAACATGCCGCTTATTGGGGGCATGTTTATTAATAAAGAATGCATGGAATGAAAGTCATTCCCATTCCAGATCACCCACTTGTTTACTAACTTAAGGGGGAATCATAATATGCATGGGTTTCGCATGAAATGAGAACTAGATTCCTAGTATTGATGGAACGCCATTTTTCATGGAGAGGTGGGATTGGAGAATGGGGAATGAAGAAAGTGAAGGTTTCTTTATAAAATTAATTAGCAATATAGGGAGTAGTTCAACTTACTTATAAGCCTATGCAAGGTCTCTCCTCTCATCAAGAGATTTATTCTCAATACTCCCCCTCACGTGTGGCAAATTTTCAAGCCTAGCATTTGGACAACACAACGGGGGTGGGGTGGAGCGCATATGGCCATTTGGCTTCACACCTGGGACAACCTAGCTCTGATATCACGAAGAAAGTTGAGGTTCCACTATAATGAAGAAAGTTAGGATTTTACTATAAAACCAATTGGCAATATGGGAGTACACATGCAAGATGCGCCCATCAATATGAGATTTATTCTAAAAAACGCCCATTTAAGTGTGGCGAATTTTCATGCCAAACACATGGAGAACATAAATCGAGTGATGTAGAACACGTGTGGCCGTTAAGCTTTAGACGTGAGACAACTTGTTGTGATACTATGAAGAAAGTTGAGGTTTCACCATAAAACCAATTAACAATATGGGCAACAGTCTAACTTACTTATAAACTCATGCAAGATTCATCACTTTTCCCATTAATGTGGATTTATTCTCAACAGGGAATGAAAATACACTTTTTTAAACCAAATTATGGTAAAATTTTTAACGATGAAAAGTAAAATGTAAAGGGTATTTCAATAATCTAATTAGCTTTTATTATGATTATTAGTAGTTAATAAACACATTATTAGGCTTTAGCTTTTTTCTTTTTTCGATTCATGATGGTTAGTAAACATTTCAAAGAGGGTGCTTTCTTTTTCGTTTCATGTTCACTCTAATTTTGTCACGACCAGATTAGGGTGTAAGTTGGAATGATGTTTCCGATTACAATTGTAAAACTTTCGAATTTGAATATTTTTTGAAAATTTAGAATGGAAATTGGAATGCTTATAGGGATCTCGAGAATTCTGAATTTTCTTGAAGTGTTCCGTATTTATTCCGATATTAAAAAAAATATATATGATTTTTTATAGTTACTCAAATTTATGGATTTTGTAATCAACTTTTGTATTTTATTGTTAGTTCTGGCTACTTTTTGTTCATTTTTTTATATCATATACTAGTATATCACAAACACCACAAACTTTAATTGAATTTATACATGAGCATGTATCAAATATTATGAAAGAACAATAAATTACATGTACGAAAAAGTTTGAGAATATTCAAAATCCTACAAAATTTCTGAATTATGTTTTAAAATTTTTGAATTACTTCGATTCCAAAAATTACAAAAAATCAAATTTAAAAATTAGGATCCCAATCCTATCTGATTTTTAAATTTAAAAAATGAAAATTAGAAACATTATTTCCAATCCGATCCGTTCAAAATCACCTCCCTAGTTTATGTTAATCCTTATTCCATTTAGAGCAAGTCCATCCCTAAAAATGCGCTGGCACCTATCCCATTTAATCCACTCAAATGAATAGTGATTGACCTCAATGAATAGTAATTGGCCAAATGCATCTCTACCCCTAAAAATGCACTGGCACAAAGTCTAGTCAATTCGTATTAAAATATTATTAATTTTTTAATAAAATAATAAAAAAAAATAGTTTTAGTTTCGGATAGGATTTTTAACCAAACATGTCACGCCACATGTCATTATCTAAAAGTATTATTTTGTGGATAGATTTCCGATAAGATTTTCAACCAATCCCGACGCGCCATGTGTTACTATTTGTTTACAATAATTTAGCCAAGATTTTGATAAGATTCTTAACCAATCTTGTCAAGCCACGTGTCATTATCCAAAAGTACTATTTTGTGAATATATTTCCGATAAGATTTTTCAACCAATCCTAACGCGCCATGTGTCACTATCTGTTTACAATAATTTAGCCAAGATTTCGATAAGATTTTCAACCAATCACGGAGTGACACGTGGCATTATCCATAACCTCATCCTTTATTTTTTTTGTCCATATAAACCCTACATCCATCATAATTCATACACCAAACTTAAACTAACTCATAATCCTTCTTCCTTGTTTTTAAATCTTGAGTTCTTACAATGTCTTCTTTAAGGAGATTGTATGAAATTGATGAGCAACATAAAAAATTGTTGGCAGAATAGGAAGAATTGTTCAATCTCGAGGAAGGTGGAGATGAGGTTTTCGCAATGGAAGAGGATGAGGATGATGAACATAGAAGGCATAGAGCCCCGCATTCTCGTCGTGTCATGTAAGTTGTGGGTCAAATATCCAAACCCAGACGTGCCGCAAACTTGAATAGAAAGAGGCAAAAACGAGGTAAAGATATCTTGGAAGATTATTTTATCCCCGACAGTTTATATACTGATCATATTTTTAGACGTCATTTTAGAATGCAACGAAGTTTGTTCAACAAAATCATGATTGCTATTTGCAACCATGATCCATACTTTGTGCAAAAAAATGATACTTTTCATGTTCTAGGTCTTCTTCCTGAGAAAAAAAATTACTGCTGTCTTGCGAATGCTTGTATATGGAGCATCTGTAGATCAAGTGGATGAGATAGCGAGGATGGGAAAATCAACTGTTCTAGACTCCCTGATGAGGTTTTGCTTCGCAATCGAAGCCCTTTACAGCAATGAGTACCTCCGAAAACCCACGACAACCAACTTGCAAATGCTTTTGAAGAAGGGTGAAATGCAAGGTGTTCCTGGCATGATTGGAAACATCGACTGTATGCATTGAACTTGAAAAAAATATCCAAGTGCGTGGCAATGAGCTTATGGCGACAAAAAAGGAGCCAAAAACATCATTTTGAAAGTGGTGCCCAATCTCCAGTGTTCGACGAGGTGCTGCAAGGAAAAGCACTGAAAGTCACATATTGGGTCAATGACCATAAATACAAAGGAGCATACTACATACCAAACGAAATTTACCCAAGATGGACAACGTTTGTCAAAACAGTGCCACATCCACAAAGTGAAAAAGAAAAACACTTCGCAAAATGTCAAGAGGGGTGTAGGAATGATGTGGAGCGTTATTTTGGTATTTTGCAAGCTCGTTGGGTGATTGTCAGGGCTGCTGCTAGAATGTTTGATGTCGAGGCTCTTCGATCCATCATGAAGATGTGTATCATTCTCCACAACATGATTGTGGAAGATGAGTATGATTATGATGCCATCGATGAATATGAGCCGGAGACGATGAACAACTCCAGAACACATATATATTGTACTCATGACCGCACCGAAGATCCAGTGCAACACGAGCCATTGGAATGAGATGGACATTACAATCAATTGATCATTGATCTATACACTTCAATGCAACGATCATACATGCACTTAAGCCGTCAAAGTGACTTGATTGAGCACCAGTGGGGATTGAAAGAAGGTGAAGAACCTTAAAAAGAACTTGTGGTGGAAGAATGAAGTTCTTAGTTTATTTGGTGTGTTTTGTTAAGTTTTTTTTGGTGAGTTTTTTTTTTTTTTAAGTTTTATTTGGTGAGTTTATGTAATTTTATTTGGTGTGTTTAAATAATGTACTAAAAATAAATCAGACATTACATAAAGTACTAGAAATAAATAAGAAATTGCATAAAGTACTAAAAATAAATAAGAAATTACATAAAGTACTAAAAATAAAGACAAAATTACATAAAGTACTAGAAATAAATAAGAAATTATACAAAGTCTGAGGAGCTAGGATATGTGGTGCTAGGATCTTCGTTGCTAGGATCTGTGTAGCTAGAACCCCCTCAACTTGTTCCCTTGTCTCTTGCACGCCTCATTCGCACAACGTCTCCTTTTTACGATGTCCAAAAATATTTAGAATTCGGGGACATTCCTACTAGAGGCTTGTTCATAGTGTCACGATCTGCTTGAGCCATCATTTCTTCTCTAAGCAGCTCCATTTCTCGATTACGTATTTCTCTTTGTCTCTCATTAGCCGCATCATGTCTCTTAGTAGTTGCTAAGATTGCTTGCATTGTCGCAACTTTTGCCTCATCTCTAGTTGCTTCCCACGCCATTCTCAGTTCACATTGGCGAGCAAGTTCGTCCATATATTTTGTGTAGTCATTCTTGGAAGAACTCCCTTTTTTCTTTGCCGCCTTTTTACCTTGAGGCCTTAGGGACCGACGAGTCGGCTCTAGCACTGCTTCAGGCGTTCTTCTTGCTCTTTAAATGAGTCGCCTTCATGTTCGGCCATATCTGTTTCTGGCTAATTGTGTAAATGAATGTCGTGCATAGCAACTTCTGGACTAATTGGCACAAGTTTGTATCTGGGACAATCTTTGACAACATTCCAACATTCCCATCTGGTGAATGATTTGTTTTTGTTGTTCGCATTATACCATGCTTGTGCTTGAAATGTCTATAAAATGTGGGATGAGACAATATTATAAAATGCGGGTATAATACAAATAAATAATTAAAAATATTGATGCGGGTGGAATACAAATAAATTAATAAAAATATTGTCACTTGATCCGCTAAACTTCTGACACTACTCAAATTAGAGGAAGCCTGACAGAGAGCGTTTTTCCAACTATTAAGCGAGTTGTTGAGTTTTTCCAACGACCTTGAAGACCTTGACTACTTCTTGTGCTTTCTCCAAGCCTCTGGCAAAATGCTGTAGTAATTATACTCCACAGTTATTGCAACTGTATCTCATTACTCGTAATCGGGTCATGAGTAATTTGAACCCAACATTCACACAACGTAACATCTTCGAAGAGCTTCCACGTAGCCATTTTTTGCACAAAAAAGTAATGAAAGCTTTGGTTGAAAGTGTTGAAAATATTGAAATGTGGTGTAAGGTGGAAGATGATGGTTAGGTATTTATAGAAAAAAGATAATAATTTTTTTTTCCTGTATCTTTAAACAATTTTTAATAATTTTTTAAATTTTTATTAAGTTAATTAATTTGGACCGTTGGATTTGAAAAAGATTGAAATCCAACAGCCCAGATTTGGACACATGGCCAAAGGTCATAATTCTGACATGTTTTTTGGCCGAAAATCGTGGACAGTTGATCTAGGAATCGGACGGCCTAGAATGCGCCACGTCGGGCCCCCCGCCTCTGTGGGTTTGAATTTCAATTTTTTTTAGCCGAAGATGCGCCACTTGGCTTCTCCCAGCTCCCAATTATTGTGCCTGCAACGGCGGGCCCCCTGCCTTTTTTCTGTCGGGAACACGCGCCCATGGGCGTATGTTTCCCACGCACCTGACACAAAAAAAAAAAAGGAGTGAGCCTCGCTGACGCTAGCGTGACGTCACATAGGTCGGAACATTGCTCATCACGTTTTGGACTGGCCTACAAGCTGGCTTGGGCTGGGTACCAGCCTATTTGGCTTGGCTGGAGTGGATTTTGATGGTGCCAGCCTATTTTTCAGGCTTTGGACCAGCCTATCTCCATGGGCTAGAGTTGCTCTCACATTGATATTGTGATTCTAATTTCTAACTTCTAAGTACGTAAACAGACCTTAGACATTGTTTGACCCGAATAAAAAAGAGCCCAACCTTTTAAAATAGGCCCAGGTTTCAGCCCAATGCTTCCACCCTCTGTAAAACCCCAGGCGGCACTCTCTAGAGTCTAAACCCTCCACTGTATTCTGAATCTGAACTCTTCTCCTTGTAAAATCAGCAGTTGTTCTTCTCAGTTCTCACCCAGGTATTCTCGCTTCCTTTCATTTTCTATCTTAATTTTACTATCTAGGATTTAACGAAGCTTATAATAATGAGAAATTTCGCTTTCTTTTTTTTCAATGAAAAATCACACCTTTTTTTTTTTTTTTTTTTTCCTGAAACCCATTGCAATTTCACGTACCCTCTTCACTCTCTGCCTAAACTCGCTTAAGTTTTATAATTTTACTAATTTCTCGCTTTTATTTTTTTTATGAAAGTTTAAAACCTTGTTTAATATGTTGATTTTTGTATTGGGGTTTTGGGGTGAGAGCCATGAGATCAGCTAGGGTTTGTTTGTGTGTGTCTTTGAGGCCTACGTAGTAAAATCTTGAGTTAAAATCAGAGGAATTGGAGTTGTGGGTTTTGAGTAGGGTTTAGATTGACTATATGGGAATGTTGTTGAGTGATTATGTTTTAGATTTTGAAATTTTTAATATTTGCCACGCTCAAAAAAAAAAAAAAAAAAAAAGATTTTGAATTTTTTTAATATTTGCATTGAAGGTTGGTAGGCAAGTATGTGTCACAGACATGGGACAATTGAGATGAGCATCGAATGGAGATGCGCATAACAGATTAACATTATTGTGGGTTTTATTCTGCATTTGAGAGTCACTTGGAAGTGGGTTCCAATGATTTGAGTATTCCACCATACCCGTTCATTGTCTTAATTGAGAACGCTTTCTGCTGTAATGGGTTTCATGATTAAAAGATAAAAGGTGGTCCCTTCGTTACTGATTTTTTCGTACGAGTGTAAGAGTTGTTGAGGGTGTTGAAGGGAAGGTGAAAACAAAGTTAGCTTCTTCTCTGAGAGTTAGCGTTCTTTATTTGAATTACTTCCTTGTGGTTAGTGAAGTGTTTTTTTTTCTTGATTTACTTCCGTCTTGTTTGTCTAATTTTTTTATAAGTATAGGCATGAACCATGATATAGAATATCCATATTGTTGCTGAAACAAAGCCATTATGCATTAATTTATGGAACTTTGCAGTTTGGTTGTCATGGCGTTTAAATTTTAGACAGTGATCGCTTTAGCTACTATTTGTTCTTGTTATCTATGGGGTTTCCTAAGTTGGTTGTTACGAAGTTCTAACAGATGGAGTATGTGAGCCCAGAAGGTCTTCGCTTAGATGGTCGGCGGCCCATGGAAGTATTTTTCCATCTCTCAATTTTCCATTTTATTCAATCATAATTGTTATAAGTTTTCAATTATATTTATGAACTAAATATTTTTTCTTTGATCCCAGATGAGACAAATTCGAGGAGAGATTGGTGTTGTGGACAAAGTTGACGGGTTTGAATTGCTAAAACCTTGATTCTTCTTTTCTAATCTTTGTAATTTAAAAAAAAAAAAATTGATCTTTCATATCAAATTTCAGTTCTGCTGTGTTTGAGATGGGGAACACCAAAGTCATTGCTGCAGTGTATGGCCCTCGAGAGGTTAGCCAACACTTTCTCTTCATTCTATAATTCCGAGCTAAAATTTGTGCGTGGTACTCATTATTATTTAAAAGTCTTGTACATTTTCAATTTTAATTCAATCAAGCTGTTAATATACTTTTGTTTTCTAGGTCCAAAATAGGAGCCAACAGATGAATGACAGGGCACTGGTAATAGTTCTCATCGAAGTCTCTGTGCGTTAAACTTATCTATGTTGTGGTTAGTATGATAAACCTGACAGGCATTGGTAATGTTTGTAAATGTAATGTCGTTTGCAATTGTTAATAAGTTTAGGTGCGATGTGAGTACACCATGGCAAATTTTAGTACTGGAGATCGCATGAGGAAACCAAAGGGTGATAGGTGATATATTCTATTCGATTTCATATTCATACATACATGCTTTGGATCATCATCAATATAAAATTCAACATAAGAGTGTTGTATCCATAACTAAATTAAACTATAGCATTAAAATGTGTATCTTTGATGCTCTCCAGACGATCCACAGAGATTTCTCTTGTTATTCGGCAAACCATGGAAGCATGCATTATGACACATTTAATGCCTCGGACTCAGGTTCTACTGATGCATCTTGGGAACTTTTCTTCGATGAATGTCTAGTTTGTTCTTTTCTGAGCCTTGTATCTGTTTACTGCAGATTGATATTTTTGTGCAAGTTCTCCAAGCAGATGGAGGTAAATCCCGATGTCTCTTTGCAGCCATAGGTCCTATATGATATGTTTCCTTTGTGTGTGTGAATTTTTGGTCCTGTTTCAGTCAAGATATTTGTAGATCCAGGCTTATTTTCTGAAAAACAAAGCCATCCTCAATTCATTTCATGTACGTTAACCACTTGTATTTGAATTTAAAGCTGTTAGTTTGTTTCTGTTTTTAACTACTATTGAGGTAGTTCGTGTTTGAGGGTCAACCTATGCTGCAGGCAGTTCATTAATAGTTATCGCTGTTGTTGCATTGTATGGAAATAGAGATGTGATCGATAGTGTTCACAAAGTACCATGGTTGTCCCTGTTATATGTGTATCGGTTACAATGTTAACTATTTACTATTTAGCAAATACTATTGGATTTCAACAGGTTGCTTCACTGTTTTAATTGATGAACGGAAAGATCTTTCCTTGAGTTCGATTATTTTATTTATTTTATCTTTGGCAGGTACTAGATCTGCATGTATCAATGCTGCAACCCTGGCCCTTTCAGATGCTGGAATTCCAATGCGTGACCTTGTTACTTCCTGTAGTGCTGGCTACCTTAATAGCATGCCTCTACTCGGTAAACTTTTACATTACCTTATGCTTGTACGGCTCCTGTAAGGCCATTGTAATATTCATGTGAGCTTATTGTTGCTGGTTTGGCAGATTTAAACTATGTAGAAGATAGTGCTGGAGGCGCTGATGTCACTTTAGGCATTATGCCAAAGTTGGACAAAGTGACTCTTCTTCAGGTAATTGTCATATTTGTTTCTCAATCTGTTCTCACAATGTTAAGTTACAATTGTTGTGTTAGTTGGCATCTACAGTGTCTTCTTTGTAGTGCCTTTTGTAAACCACTTATTCGTGATGATTGTTGATGCAGATGGATGCTAAATTACCATTGGACATTTTTGAAAATGTAATGCAACTTGCAATCGAGGGCTGCAAGGCAGTTGCAACATATATTCGAGAAGTAAGCACTTTTTTGCTCTATTTTTCCACCCCCGCAGTGATAAGTTCTGCCTTGACATGTGGCCTCTGTATTTGGACAGTGCTTGTTGCTCAATGAGAGTTTGCTTCATTTCTTGTTGCAGTATTGCCATCTTTATTGGAATTTTAATCTGGGTTTTCTATGATAGGTATTACTAGAGAATACAAAGCAATTGGAGTATCGCCGAGGCACGTAGTTTCAAATGATGGTAAGGCCATGTACATTGTTTATTGTTATGGAAGTCTGATAAGTTCCAGTCACCCACCTACTCTGTTTTCAAAGTTTTGTTTTCTGCTTCGTAGGTTTATAGCTGTTCTTATGAAGTTTGACGGCGGTTATATCATGGAGACGGTGTTTGATGGAGGAAGTAGGCTTAAAATTAAGCACATTCAGTCGAGTATCCCCAACCAGAGAGCTGTTTTTAGATTCTGAAAATCGTTTCTGTAACATCTACGACATGGCTCTTCTTGTAAATGAATATTCTGAGCAACAGATTTTATATCAAAGAAGATCCGTTTATTTCAAAGATGGACAGTAAATTAATTATATGTAACCAAGGAAATCCATAACTAGGGTTACTGTGGTTTAGAAATGTTCACCTGGTGACCAGAAAATACATGGTCACTCACGATTAGTTTGGATATTAGGGTGGAGAATGAATATTGTGTTTTATGTTTTAACTTCAACCCGTGATTCACTATCATTACATCACAAACCCAGAAATGCTATAGAAAGTGTCCCATAGCATTTTCTCCATGCTATATTTTTTATTTTTTATTTTTTTGAAACGATAAATTTTGTTAGATTAAATATTAAATTAGCAACTGACAAGGTTTAAATCCACGCCATCATGCAAGAGTACAATACTTTTTTACCATTGTGAGAAAAGGCGGCTTGCTTCTTCATGCCATATTAGGCCATGATATAGAAAGTGTAAAATGCAAATTGCAGATCAGATGCCTATATCTGATCACACACTGTGCTTATGCAAATTGCAATCAAGTCTATTATTGAAATCCAATAAACAGATAAACTAATAATAACCCAATCACTCACATATGATTCAATCAAAAAATGAAACTTTTAGTCAGAGATATTAAGTTTTGATAGCGTACGGCTTAGAAACACTATATTAAGTTTTCAAAATGGTGTTAAATGTTGTAACATAACATTTGATAGCATTTTTATTAAACACGCTATAAAAACATGCTATCAAAGGTAGTTTTTGATGTAGTGGTCTCGCCTAGCAACTATTGTGGCCTCACTTGTCAGCAACTGTTTTCGTATATATGGAAAATCCACGGCGCTTCACTAAGTACAATGTGCGGGTTACATCATACAACAAGTCTGAAAAAATGGGCAGGAGGAAGACTCGTTGATCAAACTAGAGGAGATGACACATTCGATGTGTGGACCAATAGGTGATAAATTGTGATTAAATTTGGTTAATGCAAACAAAAAAAAAGAGTTTACAGAATGCTTGTGATTCTTGTTCATTTTTGTTGACTGCTGTGAACTGTGATTATTTTGTGTGCGCAAGAATAGGAAAATTGAGAACAACGACATAGTGTTGTGGTACACAATTGGGTTTCACCACAATCCTTCCCAAGAGGATTTTCCAATGATGCCAACATTGAGTGGTGGATTTGAGCTCAGGCCAACCAATTTCTTTGAGAGCAGCCTTGTTCTTAAAGTTAGAACTATACCTTCGAAGCACCACTCGCCTAATTGCACCGTCAAAAACTAGTTGGGGACTTTTTGTTTGTCATGAATGATTAATAATCCTAAGAGCTTCATAAGTGATGTTTTCATCCCATTACAGTTTGTTTTAATTTATTGCAAATTTTCCTTTACAAATTGAATATCTTGGTGGGGTTCGTAGTCTATGTGGTTAAGAGAATTTACATTACTCCCAGACATAGCTAGTAGCCAGTGGCGAAGCCACAGAGGCGCGAGAAGGTGCGGCCGCCCCTCCGGTGGCCGGAATTCATGCCTAAGATCCAGATTTCCGCCCCTCTGCTAGCAGCTGCCGCTCTGCTTTGCCGGCGCTAGTTTTGGTACTCTGCGCCGCGCCGCTACGTTTCTGGTTTTTTTGTTTAAATCCCAGGCAAATGGCGTAGTTGTGGAAAGGTAGAATTAAGTGAAACAGTGCGTAGACAGCCAAAGTAAAAGGGATCGTTTTCGAGGATGGGGGCCTAGTGCAGTGGCACTAGAGCCAAGAAAACTCCCACCTCATCCAAGGTTCGAATCCCCCCACCCCCAAATTTAACTAATGACAAAAAAAAAAAAAAAAAAAAGAAAAAAAAAAAAACAAAACAGCAGGGGACCACACTTGTCCCCCACCCCCAATTATGTTAAAACTTAAATGGTTAGTGTTTCATTTTCTTTAGAGTAAATTGTCGGTTTACCCCCTGAACTTTCACCTCACTTTCAATTTCTCCCCTGAACTTTTCTATTGGAAAATTAAGGACTCAAACTAATTTTTTTATCCAATTTGCCCCCTACCGTTAGTTTTTCATATATTCCATCCATATTTCCGTTACGTGAGACCATGTGCACAACATGTGATGGTAGTTAAGTCATTTCACTCTTAAAAATGATTAAAAACTGAAAATAAATAATAATAAAAACTTTCCCTCTAATTCCTATCCTCCATTTTATTCTTCCCTCTCATTCCTATGCATGAGAAATGACATATGGTGTTATTGTCTTCATAAGTAGCTAAGTTAGTCTTTTTCTTGAAGCATGTACTACCATTTTTATTTTCTCTAACAAATTAATAATTTGACAAATGCTAATGGTGCAATTGTCTCCAAAGCAGTGCATTAAATCGAATGTGAGGTGAAAGTTCAGGGGGTAAACCGACAGTTTACCCTTTTCTTTATCTTGACCGTCCATTTCGTTTGGCAAACCCACCACTTTCATTTAAATCATGTTATTTTGTACCACACTGCAAGACCCGTCTAGGTTCCACAATTTTTAATTAATCAAAGTATAATTACAACTTTTAATTATATTAACAAGGAATAAAAATAGTGAAATTTTAACTTTTCGTGTTAGTATAATACATGTGGCATGAGTATAAGCGAGAAGGTTGAAATAAAAGACTAATGTCACATGTATTCCAACAACACAAAATCTAAAAATTTAACTATACCCACTATTTTTGTTCCTTGTCAATATAATTAAAAGTTATAATTAAAGTGTGATTACTTATGTTTTGGTGATCTATTTGTTCGAGTTTTCCTAGCTAAGTTTTTAAATCCGATTAACAGGAGATATAACACTCGTCAAAGAAAATGATGAAATGAAATATTAATGGTTGACTGATAACATGATTGTTTACATGTCTTTTTTTTTTTTATTGATAATGAGCCTATTATGCGATATTTTTATGATATGAAACCTCGTAGACAACAACTGTAGCTTGTTTGTATTGATAAATTAAGAATGACATTAATGTTATTGACTATCTAAAAGGATTTGGTTATCTACAGTTTCCTGGGACTTTTACCCTTTTAAATATCGCCCCTCCCCTAAACAATTTCTGGTTTCCCCACTGCTAGTAGCGGACTGAGATCTTGGTTGTTACAAAACTTTAAAAGAATCGCTACACTAAGAACCGTCTTCTTTCCCACCCAATATTGCTAGTATCTTTTTTTTTAAAATTATTATTGTTAAGGAGAGAGGAGAGTTCAAAACTATTATTGCTAGTATATAATAACATATTTATAGGAAAAAGTATTGCAATGCATAAGAATATGAGGCGAATGATAAATTAAACTTTCATTGATTGTATTATTTTTCAGTTTTACAAACTTAAAAAGAGTCAAACTAATCTCTGCAGATGTGATTTACTAAAGTCCTTCCCAGCCACCAGTCAGTCCAGATTTATGAACACAAACTTATAAATATGCAGAGAAGTGAAGCAACCCAACGTATGTATACAACACCTTGTCCCTTTCACAACAAACCTTGATTAATTAAACTTGTGAAGAATGGTGTTATAAAGTATTTCTGTCATAACTAAGAACTTCCCTTCAAAAGGGCAGCTTTGTTAGAGCAATGGGTTGGATTCGAAGAAATTTGCAGGGCGTAGCTCGAATCCGCCATGAATGGTGGCCATAGCTGGGAAATCTTCTTGGTATGGAATGTGATGAAATCCCACTGTGTACCACAATACTATATCTTTGTTTTCAATAGCTCTATTCCTGCACATGAAAATGTTTCCTTTTAAATCAAGTTTGACGCAAAATCAACACTACACAACACGGATGTTCATACATGAGGTTTGCTACGACAGAGATTGAGCAATTTTCGGTAATTGATGCATGTGAGTCTCACAAGACATCAAAAGTAAATTAAAATTCGTTTGCACGCGGTGAGCCATCTTATTATTAACTTCACAAATATTTGATGACCTCTTTACTAGTAATCTAAAAGAGCAAAAGATAAAGGCAAAAGGAGGTGAAAGAAGAAAGGTACCTCTGGCTCCAAACAGCCAAGCCATCATCTCCATGGCTCCTATCAGCATAGAACCCTCCAGCCCACTTCTCTGACTTATTATAGGCAGTCACCCAAACTTGATACTTAGTATAAGAAGCCCTAATCTGTGGGTAATCATCATCAGCCAGAAGAGAAGTTACCGGCTGTCCTGTAATCAGCCGGTAACCAACCTGATTTCCAAGCCTAGTCTTACTATTAGGGTTCACAATCAACAACTCGGCAGGCTCCAAGCCGAGCCAAATTCTCGCCTCGGCTTCAGTCCTCATGGTTTCCCTAACGACGTTCCAGTAACTCTTTCTTGGTGATGTTGGGTTAACGGTACTGGCTCTTGCCGTTTGGAACTTGGCCTTGACAAAGGAGTTGGCGTTACCATCGACGTCTAGGTCTAGCATATATGTGAGGAAGTGGTCGTGGTTAATGGCGACGGTGTTTTCTGATACCAAGGTTCCGTAAACGTTTTTCGTTATTTGGTCGTTGCTTGTGTATGAAGTTGCCTTTACCTCCAAGACACCTGTTAAACCCACCTGGCAACAAAGTGGATAATTCAAAGTTGATTCTCTAAAACAGTTTTATTTTTTCTTCAAGTCTCTGAAACAAGTTTAGAGTAGCTTAGGTTTAACATCTCATACTAAGATCACCGGGGTTAAGCCTGAGAGTGGATAAAACCGTAAAATGATGAGTAAGAGAAAGCTAGGTTCACGATTGAAAACATTTTAAGACAAAAACAAAATCATAAACTAATAAGCAGGGTGCTACTTTTTCTATCAACATAGAGAATCAGAGATTCAAACTTGCATATTTCTTTCAACTTTCCAAAGAGAAGCACCTTCACTTATATTTTTACTTTACAAAAATGATATCTACGCTCTATTTATATTTCTATCCCCTTCAACTCGATTATACTCCGAAAACAAGTTATCAGAAGATACAAGCAGTTTTAGTACAAACATATAGCTAGCACTCCCATTTGAGAATTTCTTGTGATTTTATTGTTTTCGATCTTAACAAGAAAAAACGAACTTAATTATCTCAAATTCCAACATGATATATATATAATCTCACCCACCACAAAAACTTAAAAAATTAAAATGCTATTTCCCACCCACTATTAATTCCTAAATAACTTTTTTTTTTTATGTATTATCTCGGGCACTGCCTGAGCTGATTTTGTTTATCCAAGGTGCTATTTGGATCAAAGCAACCTAACAAGATTTCCCAGACTCCACCTTTGATTGCAGGATGGACACCCCCTCGTTGGATTCGTCCAAGCACTTTGGCTATATCCAAATGACCATCTTCACAGAAGGCAGCATGCCATATTAGAAATTCTGGTCAAACTAGAAAGCATCCAACTCGGTGTCGAAGCTTTCTTCATAAAAATAAAATAAAATAAAATAAAAACAACGCCATTCTCTCTCGCAACCAAGCATCCAAGATAAAACCAATTCAATCGCTTTCGGTTTTTCTTCATTAACTGGAGTCTTAGAAATTCAAATTAGATTTGTACATGCTGCAACCCCTTTGATCTTTTCTTCAAGATTGTAAAAGACATTCACACAGAGATGAGAGAGAGAGAGAGAGAGAGAGAGAGAGAGAGAGAGAGAGAGAGAGAGAGAGAGAGAGAGAGAGAGAGAGAGAAATGGGGGTGGGGAAGGGAAAAGGTTGCTAATGTTGTGACATATGTTCTAATACATATTGTAATTGTGTAAATCCTAAGAGCATCCCCACATCCCCGATGGGGGCTTTATCCTTCATGAGGCTACCACATTTCTAGCCTTAATGAGAAATGTCAACCCCAATGAGCCGGAAAATGGGGTTAGTAACTTCATTTCTTGGGTAGCATAAAATTGGGCTACATCTAACCCCAAAAAACAGTGGGTCCCACAAAAAAGTAGCAACCCATGTAAGCAAAATTCTATCACTCTCCATCCACTTGCGAAAACACTTATACTCTCCTTTTATTATTTTTTAATTCTTTTTTCTTACTTATATTTCTTGCAATTTCGCTAATTAATGATTGTTTTAAATTCCATAAGAATGAAAATTTCAAATTGATTTAACGTTCATAGGTATTGATGGGTGAAATTTTCAAATATATTTTTTTTCAAAATTGTATGATACTAATTTACCAATTGGTGCTAGGTAAATTGTTGTTTTATACGTAAAAATCAAATTATTTTAGAGGGCGAAGTTGAGGTTTGTTTCTTTCAACGGATGAGATTAAGATAAGGGAATCTAATCCAACGAACGATTTATAAGTGATGAAATCTAATTTTGTCACAATTTGAACTTTTTAGGTTGAAGGGTTCATAAAAAAATTTAAGATAGCACGTCCAAAAATCAACTTAAGAAAAGCTAACACACGCAAAAAAAATCATCGCTTAATCAAATTACTACATAAATAAATATATATAACCCCATAAAGAGCCCAAAAGATATAGCCCCCCATTGGGAGAGATTCTTTAATAAAGCCCCAAAGATTCCTCGGAGCTCTAAAATGGGTTATATCCACCACTTTTCCAGCCCCATATAGAGCTCCTAACTGGGGATGCTCTAAGTAGAGATAGATTAGGAATCCTTTGGGATATAGAGGATCTTTCCTAATAGACTTTGTATTACTTGGAGAGCAAGTTTCTCTCCTCCTTATTACTATAAATAAAGGCACAATGACTGGTGAATTAACACACAATTCCTCAAGCCTATTTTTCACTCTCTATCTCTCTATGCCGCACCCTTCAATTAAATATAGGCCACAACACGTTATCAGCATGCTCCTCCGCTGCACTAAGGAATCTGACTTGGTTATTCTTCAATCAGGGGAGTATTACGTTTCAATTATTCTTAATTAATTAAATTTTGGTTTTCTTGAATTCATATACTTTTATTGATTCAATTTATTTTTCTTATGTTGAACGTGATACAAGCTTTGGAGATAGAAAGCTGAAATTGAAGAAATAATTTTCTGCATCAAACCAGTTCAGTAATATCATCACGCAATCAAGTTCTTCCAAAACAACGACTTTATCTAGATATTTTTGCAGCCTTGATGGCATGAACATTCACCATAATGCATGACCCAACTTTACGTTTTTCGAATTTTAGATTCTACATAAATTGTGTATGCATTATATCCATAATTGTGGAATTATGTGAATTGATATTGCATGAAATTATATATAGATCAGTATTAAATTATATATGCATATAATTGAATCTGAAAAAGAAAAAAAAACAAAAATTGGGGTTTTAAACCCAGACGAGCCGCAGTTTCAAGTGGCCTAACCCTGAGCAGCCAAGCTGCAGCGTGCCAGGCCAACAGCCTGAGCCGCTGGAGCCGAGCCAACCCGCGAGCCAAGCCACGGAGCCATGATGGCTCCTGCACCCAAACCCCACCTCGACACCTTCCATGGCGTCGCCACCACCAAAACCAACTTAAGCATGGCCTGTAGTCATGCCCAGCCATCGTGGTTGCCTTCCCGACGACCTGAAGTCATCCCCATCTTGGTGTTTGGCCAAGATTCACATGAATCTCGTCGGATTTTGAAAAAAAAATTGATTTTCAAATCCAAGGGTTCCCTAGGTTCGTAGATGTCGAGTTCTTGAACACTCTATCGCTGGCCTAGTTTCTCCAATAAACCACAACTCAAAAAGCCGTCTCTGTCCTCAAACATAGCCGTCAGCAGCGGCGGCGCTAGGTTTTCTTCCTCAGCAGCCATACCCAGCATAGGCTGTGGTGTTCTTGAATTGATCCAAATCTTTCATGGGCTTTGCTTGTTACGTCCCACAACAAAACAAATTTTTGTTTTTGTTTTTGGGCCTGCCTGCAACAGCCAGCTATCTTTCCCTGCTCGACTCGCATGACACAAACCTGTAAGGCCATGGTGTCTCAGTGCACATCAAAGCACACGATCACAGCCCCGTATGGCTGTGGTGTTCCTATGCACCGCACCGCACCGAATCATAGCCAAACGCTGATGCATCTGTGCCTGCGCAACACACAATCGTTGCCCCTGTTTGGCTGTTAGATCTTACCTAGTTTTGGGCCTGCTTCTTGACTATCGGCCCATGACCATTCTAGCCCTCTTTTTTTTTTGGCTTGGATCCCATTCCTTTTCACGATTTTTAAAAGCCTATTAGGGCTTTGGTCCAATGCCTTGGGCCACCAATTATATTGCCTATTTTTTTAGGCCTTATGGGTTTTAATTTTTTCGCCCAACTTTTAATTTTGGCTCGAAGTCCAAATAATTAAATTATAATTCTAGACCTGAAGATCTATTTGCATATTTTCTTGTTGCATATTTTTGTATATATTGCGTTTGTTTCCAGGTATTATGAACTTGAAGTTCATACTTCCGAACCCAAAGTTTTGGAAAAGTGCCATAGAAATATGAAGTTTCTTAATGCACAACATTCATGTTGAGACTCAAAGTTCTCCATGCTCAAATCTGTTTAAATCAAACCATGTCTTAGAACCTGCATGTTCTAACTTTGCTGTTTATGGAAATTTTATTTCCTAAAACACCAATCACATTCTTGTTTTCGCCATTTAGCGTATTGTCGAGCCTTAACAAGTTCGATTTCACTGATTTGGAAATTTTGAACAAGAAACTACTTTATTTGGATACAAGACGTGATACCCTGCCTAAATATGAATAGTTATGAAATCATTGTAGCCAGTTATGGTGTGGAAGAGCTGAATAAGCCTCCGCCATGATCTTGATTCGAAGACTTATGCCTGAAGCATATCAAATGGAAGTACCTCACTGCCGAGGACTTCATGGCTATTTGACTTGCTATGGATCATTTCAAATCATGCAAAGATGAATTCTTGCCCGAAGCAAAACATGATTGAAACCTTTACATCTATGAATATGTACAATTCTGAAGTTTATAGCCGACCGAATTTTGACTGGAAGAAAATCTTTCTCGTCCTTCTATATCTAAATTGCTCCTAAAGTAGCAGTATAGAGAGCATAAGTTTACCAAATTCTCGGATTTGATTACTACCACACATGTGAGAGAAAGGTACCCTAACAATTCGGCTGAGATGTACCGAACGGTATAGACCCAGTTTCGATTGAAGTCTACCGAATGGTGGTGCCCTGTTTCGGCAGGGATGCATTGACTAGCGTGCTCTGCTTCACTAGAGGTGCACCGAACGACATTGCTTTTCTTTGGCAAAAGCTATAGAACAAACCCTTCCAGTTTTGGCTGAAGCCTATCGAACCCAAGTCTAGGTCTGTCTCTCTTTTATACAATCTAATTTCGAGTTTGTTTTACAACCTATGGTAGAATCTGGGCCTGCTAAGAGGTGGTATCATGCTCGAAGTATGATCCTTGGCATCTAAGACCTAAAAACTTCAAGAACACGGGATAATATTCCCGAACCTCAACCTTGCAGAATCTAACTTCGTTTTGATGGAATAGATCATTGGTTATGCACTTTTCTGTGCATTTACCAATGTTGTTGAGGAGTACCATTCCCATAGTCAATCTATGAGACTAATTTTGCTCCACCTAACACATTTGGCGATCGAAATTTAACATGGAATGTCATACTGGCTGAACTCTCTTGTACATTTTGTTCACTTTGTGAATAATTTATTTTGTTCTTGGGTTTAAGATTGGTGTTTGGATGTCACTATTATTCTTGAATAACAGTTAATTAACAAAAATTACCGCATGTGACTAATACAGTTAACTCATGCTTAGGTATGTTTTGTAGGGAAGTTAGCAGTCTGGTTCTATGCTAACTTCATACCTAATCATCCTCTGACAACCTTTTAGGCTTATCCAACCTGATTGTGAGGCATGACACTGCCCTATATTGTCCAATGGTATTGATTTTACCATAAAGGGAAGCCTTATACTCACTCGTTCCGGAAGAACGCCTTTTGAGCTTTAAGGATATTCGAGAACATTATTACCATATTGAAACCAATGTAGAAAATGGAGTAAAATTCCTTGGCTTATTACCATATTGCACTTCCTACGAATATAGCCAGAAACATATTCTAAAGAAGATGGAACGCTTAACGAATGGATTACACCTATTCAAGCCCATTATGTGGCCGGCTAGAAGCCTGAGATTCCAAGAGAATTTTCCCTATGAATGTATGTTTAGGATCTAGGATGATTCGTGATGCGCCGTTTTGGGCAACCACTTACCAGAAGTAAAGACATCATACCTGGAAGCGTATCATGCTTTAACACCCTTCATCTTTTCTACAAAGGATTCAAGGGGACATTTGCGGACTGATTCAACCACCTTGCGAACCATATAGATACCTTACGGTATTGGTTGACGCTTCTACACGTTGGTCACAAGTGTGGCTATTGTCCACAAGCTGCCTTCTCCATACTGATGGCTCAAATTAACAAGCTCAAGGCTCACCACCCTAATTATTTGATCAAATCTATTCAATTAGATAAGTTAGAGAATTTACATCGAAAACTTTCGATGGATATTGCATGTTTGTTAGGTTTTGAAGTTGAACCTCCAGTACCCTATGTTCATACCTAGAACGACCTAACAGAAGCATTCATTAAAATTCTTCAAATGATTGCACGATCGATTGGTTATACATACCAAGTTCTCGATCTCTGCTTGAGGCCATGTAATATTGCACGTAACCATGTTGGTCTGCCTGAGGCCCATCACGACCCAACCTTATAAAGCATGTGTTAGTTGGTTACCAGATACAAACTCGACATATCGCATCTATGCGTCTTTGGTTGTGCGGTTTATGTGCCATTTATGTCGCCCTTACGTACAAAAGAAAAAAATAGGTCATCAGAGAATGATGGAAATCTATGTCGGTAATGATTTTCCTTCTGATATTCATTACTTAGAACCTTTGACAGGCGATCTCTATACCTCTCATTTTGCAAATTGTCACTTTTATAAGACAATCTTCCTGTCGTTAGGGGGAGATAAGAACGTCAACGTTCCTAAAGAATGACGCGAATTATCGTAGACGTCCTTACTATGTCTCATCTCGATCCCAAACTAGATCATCAGAGTATAACCAGATGTTTTCTCTGATCTAGCAAAAGTGACTAGATCACATATATCAGCTGCAAATGTGCCTGCAAAGATGGGTACCAAATGTATGACAGACCTTCGTCTCGAAAGCAGGAACACCACTACTGTGGTCGACCCTCATACATTGGCGGCTAGCCAATCAATCTGTCCTACTCCAGAAGTGTGGCAGATCACTCGGTTCGAATGATTCACCTCCCCAAAAGTGGATGAACGTGGCACGAATTAATCCGCCTATCAATCACTGTCTCAATCTTTTTCATCTCATGAGATTAAATCCAGATACTCCCGAGACCTGAAACTCTTGGTCCAATAATCTAGTTTGGATGAGATATGGCATTGGAATGAGATTATCATAGATGATGTTTCATTTATATGGTAACTACCAACATAAATGAAAAGCGATGATAACGAACCGTGTTTCGTGTCAACGTAGAACTGATTGGTCAACTAGAAGAATCAATTGATGACTAATGAGATGAATGAAATAATGTGATATGACGCCTTGTGGCACAAGGTTTCTCTCATACGCCATGTGATTGATTGCAGCATTACAATAGTGGTTGTAGTACATATGGGATCCTGATACGAAACCTACATAGAGTTTCCAAATGACTTACATGTACTGATTCAAATAGTTCTAGACCACAAGAACACCTTGCGGTTCTCAAAAGGCCTTCACTTTGCTGATGCAGAACTATCCAGGCGGATGTGGTATACCTATCTAAGTGAATATTTGATCAGTTAGGGATATATGCCCATGCGTACACAAAATCTGAAATTTCTAGAGCTGAGAAAACTGACTCACACCTAAAGTCAGACTTTTAAGATGAATGATCTTGGGAAAACTCTACATTACCTCGACCTAAAGTTTTGAGCTAGTTCTAATAGTATTTTGGTCCACCACTCGAACTAGACCTATAAGATGTTATGTCCGAGTATACCTGATCGTCTGTACGCTAGATGCAAATGAGACATTTACCAAGGATATAAAGCATAAAGTTCTATATTAAAACGTGAGGCAACCATATCTAAGTACAATTGGCGTTTGTTGTAGTTAGCTCAATGCAATAAAATCAGACATCTTATGTACTAATAATCTTTTGGCACAAAGCAGCACTGCGCTTACACGCCATCACCAAATTGGTGTTAAAGACATTTTTCCATTAATACGAATTTGAGCTTATCTATCCCTATGCATCTCAGAATAGATCACACCCCCTTGATCTTCAGAATGATGCCTACCTTGTGGGATTCGCTGAATCAGACTATTTATCTGACCACACAAGGTACATTCTTGAATGGTTATGTCTTTACCATTAAGGAACACTACAATATCTTGGAGGTTTGTGATATAGATCTTTAGTTGTGAAACCTTTGAATCGTTCCAAGACTCACTATATCTCATCATGTGAAAGATATGGTTGAGAACTCTTATGGAGCATATTCAAACTATCTGCGATTTTCATCCATCGTTGAGTTCCAATGACATTCCATGAAGATAACGATGTATTTATCGACCATATCATGAGACATCCAACAAGTCAACTCCAAGCATACTGTGTCTACATCAGCATGAGCATCAAAAAATTGAAGTCAAGCAGTCTGATCCCAGTCAACCTTGCCGACCTCTACATGACGTCATTGCTGAAGTCTACCATCTAGAAGCTTGTCCAAGGAATTGATATGCGTAACTTTATCACTTGTGATGCTTGTAGTTTCATTTGGAAGTTTTGTCAAACTCAGGGAGAGTATCCAGAAGTATACTCACTTGACCTTAATCTATTCTTTTTCCCTACGATTAGAAGCATTTTTCCCACTAGGTTTTTGTTATTTGACTAGGTTTTGATGAGGCACCCATCCTGGGTTGGTCATACCCTTGTGTACATTCTACTTGCGTTCCGAAGACGTATAGTTTTGACTTAATGCAACTTATCACTTTTCTCCTTTGACTATGGGCTTTTGTCCCACTTGGGTTTTGCCATAGCAAGGTTTGGTGAGTTTTACCACTCATGCATTCTTCCGTTTGTTTTGAGACTCGCATTCGCTACTTGTGCCAACTAGATGAGACGACTTCATCAACTGCTTCTACATTTGCCTGAAGATTTGATGGTCATCTACTTGAGTATTTGCAAACTCAAGGGGGAGTGTTGTGACATATGTTCTAATACATATTGTGATTGTGTAAATCCTAAGTAGAGATAGATTATGAATCTTTTGGGATCTAGGAAATCTTTCCTAATGGACTTTATATTACTTGGAGAGCAAGTTTCTCTCATCCTTATTACTATAAATAAAGGCACAAGGACTGGAGAATTAACACACAATTCATCAAGCCTATTCTCCACTCTCTTTCTCTCTATGCCACACCCCTCAGTTAAATATAGGCCACAATAGCTAAGTTTTTTTAGAAGCTATTTATACCATATTTTTATACCACATTTCTATATTTTTATACCCCTCAGTTAAATATAGGCCACAAATGCTATTTATACCATATTTTTATACCACCTTAAGTGGCATCTAAAGTGGACAACCATATCATTTCAAAAATTTGCAAAATCTAAGAAAAGGAAGGAGAAAGATTCCTCGTATATCACAATCATCATTTAATTAACTAGTTTTTTTTAATTATTAGTTTATTAAATAATGAACTAAATTTAAAAATCTGATTAATTCAAATGATGTAGCTGTCCACATCAAATGTCACCTAAAGTGGTATGAAAATGTGGTACAAAAACATGGTATGAATAACATTACTCTTTTTTTATTCGTTTTCTATTTTTTAGATAAGAATATTCTATGAATTTATAAATAGGAGTCAAAAAGTTTTTTTTTTTTTAAAGAAGAGATAAATCGTTAAAATGTGGATAAAGAAATAAAACAATAAGGTGAGTTTAATAGCACTATCCATTCAATGTTTTGCGGCTTCAATTTGCTAAGAGAATTTATCATTATACAAAAGAAAGAGAGAAACAAAAGAATCTTACCCCAACTTTGACGGTGCCACTTTGCTGGAATTCCCAGTCAAGAACGTAATCATAGTTGCCAACAGTAGCCACCATTCTAACCACCAAACTCTTGTCCTGCTGCCCACTTGTTATCTACAAAATCAGCCACTTTAAATTACAAGTACACCTTTTATTTTTCCTGGTACACATGCAGGTTAATATTCAAACTCAAAACCCTAAACCCTTACCAATTTGCCTGGAACGTTAATTTCAGTATGTCTCATTGCAACATCACCCGAGTACCTCTCAAAGATGCAAATGGCCCTTTCTACCTTTTGTGGCTTACCATCAGCCCCAGCCATAAACCCGTCAACATATTCAGCATTTTCCGGGCAATCAATCAGAGGCTGCAAACTATCAGCTGATCTCCCGAACCCAAATTCACCAATGTCCATAAATGTCCTGAAATACCATTCACTTGTAGGATCCATATATGGCACGAACGTCTCGGACACGTGCCCTTTGTACAGCACACTTCTGTACTTCTTCTTCCTGGAGTCAAATACAGAAGCTGTAGAGATCACACTTCCTGCCCTAGCATTGAACCCAACATGGAAAACCCAATTTTCCCATTTGACCTTGTGACCTGAGACGATGAAGCCACTTTTGGTTTTGTTGTAAGGGGCAGAATTGGAATTTTCTTTTGGGGTTTGGAAGTCAGTGCCTTGAGCTTTGGGCAAAGGAGCTCTGAACCTATCAGTGTACACTGTAATTTTCATCAAATCAAGGTCCACTAGCATTGTTATTCCCTCAATAGGCCTTGTAAAAACATTGACTGATCCTCCTCTATAGAAGCACTCGATTTTCACAGCTCTCTTGGTAATTTCTTCCCCATACCATCCAATTGAAAAGGGTAGGCATGAAACTTCAGATAAATTCAATCCCCTTTCTGAAATTGAGTTTATGAATTTGGAGTGACTGAGAGGAAGCTTACTAGCTAGGAAAAGCTCGGTAAAGGTGAGAGGAGGGTTTCCATGACCTGTGTGGACATGATCGGATATGACAGAGCCGGTGGCCAAGTCCACAATGAGCGCGTGGGTTTGACCACCAGCTCGAGCTACCACCTTGGCCTGGCGGGGAGGGGTGGACCTTTTTTGATTGCTTGAAGATAACCATTTGAGGACTTCAGCTTTCTCTGGCTCTTCAGTGTCAACAAAATGAAAGGTGAGGTTAGGAAGATTTCCAATGTGAGACTTCTGAATTGTGAGCCTAGCTTTGTTGATCTCAGTTGGGGTTAGAGGGTCTAGGGGGTGGGATGAGGTAGCTGTGAAGCAGCATTGTAGGATCAAAACTAAGGGTATAAATAGGGCAGTCATGAATTTGCTTTGCAAATTCCTAATAAAGGAATCAATTTGTGTAGATTTGGTTCTGGATATCTAACTGTTTGGGATTACACAATACAAGAGGAGCAATTATATAGAGGGTTATCCTGACTTTAATGAGACAACTCGGACTTTTCTTGCATTTCACTAGTCTTTTGCCTTGCACTCGGAGCAAGCATATTTAATTCCAACTGCTTTTCTTTGCTTTGCTTTTGATTCTTTGATAATTAAGTGAAGGGCACCATGAGCCATCATTTTACACATCTGTCTTTGCAATTGCAACTGTATTTTCTTAAATGTCACATGCTACAAGTTGAAGAATACGTGTGTAAAGGCCCATAAAGATTTAACAATAATAGTGATATTGTATTGAATATCTTAAATAATGTGGAAGGGAAAATTGAATACACGACTTTGGCACAAGGATAAACGTTCTTAATTAACACTTGAATGAGAAACTCCTTACAATAAAATTTCAACTTTCTTTTAATAAAAACGCTTTTAGAAAAAGTGGTTTTTACAAAACGAAAACAATTAACAAAATTAAAGGGAATGTGCAGTGCTTCTTACATAACGATCCCAAAAAGAATACAGAATGAACTATATACAGGGGTGTCTTCAACGGCAAAATTAAAAATTTCTTAGCCTTCCATTCTCAGCTTCTCCCTACCTTTTATGGGGTATCTTTCTTGCATTAAGAGCAAGGAGAATGAATTGATGAAAACCTTCTCGGTATGGAACATGATGAAAGCCCATTGTGTACCATAACACAATGTCCTTATTTTCAATGTCCCTAATCCTAGATAACTTTGAGTCACTCACTCTAGTTGTTTGCGATGCGTGTCTATATTGTAAGCCCTAAATGATGAATAAAATAATGAAGTATTAGACGTATTTCTTTTTGGTATCAGAGCCCGAGAGCGGCTCCGTACTGTCACGTGATAGGTGGGTTCCCTTCGCCCCGCGCAATGATTGTGGTTCACTTGCCCCCGCAAGTTGGTTGAGTTCTCTTATCTCCACGTGGTTGTTGATATGTGGATCTCCTACGTGTGATTCACTAATTGGGTCCCACGTGAGGGAGCATGTTGAAATATCCCACCATAAAATTTTTACTTAAATAAACCTCATTGCCTAGATTCCACATCAGCAAATTCATTAATTATGTTTGACTTTACATATTTAAAAGCTTTTGGATGCCTAAACTACCCATATTTTAATGTTTGATGTACACAATTAATTCCATGCAGATTGTAAGGGAGAATTAATGATTTTGCAAAAAAAAAAAAATGGTATAAATTCATTGCCTAATATATACTAGCATATGCCCCACACTTTGTGTGTGAAAATAATTTTTATTTTTATTTTAAAAGGGGAAGGAGAAAGGGAGAAAAAAGGGATGTGGATTACAAAAGAGAAGTTTTCTTTTTTATATTTTATTTTTTAAATTTTGAGGATGTTAGGATCACTCTTGGGTGAGGTTTTGAAAAAAAAAAAAAACTGTAGAATTTAGTTTGTGTGAATTTACTTTATTGCCCATGATTTTGTTATGTGGTAGAAGACAACATTGTCTTTTTACCCTCTTTTGGTTAACAAAGAGAGTTTTATTAATGTAGTTTAGATAATAACAATAAAACATGCCTAATATATGTACTAATACATGCTTAATAAGGTCAATAAAAAAATATTATACTAATTAATTTACCTATATGTAAATTTATGATTAGCAAATAACTTATATTTTGTAGGTAAATTAATATTGAATCAAATAACATTCCTTCATTTGTAGGCAATTTATTTTCCATGTATGTGTATATATATATATTTGGCATATTTTATTATTCGGCACATTTTATTATTATAAGATATATGTACAAATACTAGGTAAATGTTGTAAACTTTCCTAGTTTAAGTGTGATTGTGTAAATCCTAGATTTGATTTGATTCTAGTTATTCTTTCCTATATGAACTTGTATTCCTTAGGGATGAAGGATTTCTTCTTCCTCTTATTACTATAATTAAAGGCGCTACGTAGGAGGGAATAACACACACATTCCTCCATACAATTCTACAAACACATCTCTCTCTTTTCTCTCCTTGTCGCCGGCCCCCTTCCCCTTGTCAGATAAAATAGGCTACAACACGTTATCAGCATGCTCTTACCGCTGCGCTTAGGAATCTGACGTGAAAGTTTTCTGCATCAAACCAATTCATCTATATCATCATGCAGTCAAGTTCTTCCAAAAGAAGGGTTTTTATCTCGATATTTTTGCAGCCCTAATAGCATGAACATTCACCATAATGCATGACCCAACTTTACGTTTTTCGAATTTTAGATTCTACATAAATTGTGTATGCATTATATTCATAATTGTTGAATTATGTGAATATGATATTGCCATAACTTGCATAAATATATGTCCATGCATTAAATTATTAAATTGAATATGCAAGCAATTAAATTTTAAAATTTGGAATTAAGAAAAATTTTAAAATTAGGGTTTATTAAATACCCATCCCGTCGCATCACGAGCCGCGCCGTGTCAAGTCATCATCACCAAGCTTGCAGCCTGTGTGACTAAGCCGAGCCCCAAGCCGAGAGCCAGTAGCTCTCTCTCTCCATGAAAACCAAAACGACGTCGTCCATGGTGTCGTCCCCAAACCCACACTCGTTCGCAGATGAGTCACGACACTAACGCTGATTTCCATTGGGAATCACGACCTGAAGTTGTATTTTTTTAGGACAAATTCATCATCTTCGACAATGATTATTGAAATTCTCGTCGAATTTCATTAAGTTTTTGAGGATTTCAATTCAAAATCCCCATGGTTTTCAAACCCAACATCAAGAAATCAAATTTCTCCATTCAAAATAGGGTTTCAGGTCGAACATGTGCTTCCCCTGACCAAAATTCACCAAGAACACGGCCACTATAAAGGGTGATGCTGGCCTCAACTCTGGCAACCTTACCCAGCAACTTTGGGATGCTATTTAGTCCTTACCCGAGCCCACCTAGGCTTGGCTACCCTCGGTCCAAACACCAGCTTTTTGAGTTTTGGTGTCATTTTCAGCCCATTAGAGAGATTTATTAATCTGGGCTCATAGATTGCAGCCCATAATCCGAAGCTCGGCCCAAGCGTGACACCAACCTGTAGGGCTATGGTGTCCTATACGCCTGCGACATACCCGATCCCAGCCCTTACTGGTGCATCTGTGTCCTACCCGCACACGATCCAGCTTTGCTAGAACATTGGTGCACCATGTAGCACCAGATCGGAGCTCATCTGGGGCTTCCTTTTAGGTTTGTTTTTCACAACCCATTCCCTATCCCTGAGCCTGAATCCCCAGGCCTACTACCAAACATATCCCAACCTATTTTGGCTTGGACCTCACGGCTAATAATATGCTCAGCCCATTCGTGGGCTTTGGTCCATGTTTTTTGGGCCCCGAGCTTAACAATTTGGGTTTTATAATTTTTTCACCCGCACTTTAATTTTTGGCCTGAAGTCCAAATAATTAATTCAATTATAATTTTAGACCTGAAGTTCTATTTGCATATTTTCTTGTTACATATTTATGTATATATATGCGTTTGTTTGTAGGTACTATAAACCTGAAGTTCATAATTTTTTCTTGACAAAATTAATTGAATGGATTTAAGTTTTTGAACTTTTATGCATGTGACTGGTTCAATTAATTTTATTCTAGGTATGACTAGTGGGACAGTTAGTTGTCTGACAAATAATGCAACCACGCACACCGTTTTACGTGAACGCACCTATTTCACTAACTTTGTGCCTAAGAATGCACCTCTAACAACCCTCTTAGGATCATCCAACCTAATTGAAGGATTTGGAAAGGTTCGTATAATGTTGTCCAATGGCACTATTTTGACCATTCAAGAGGCACTGTATTATCTACGTTCTAGAATAACGTTGTTGAGAATTAAAGATATTCGAGACAATAATTACCACGCTGAAACCTATGTAGAAAATGGAGTTGAATTTATGTGCATAATTTCCTACGAAAATGGCGAGAAGCGTATTATAGAGAAGATAAAGCGTATCCCGAGTGGTTTGTATACTACGACCATACGCCCCATAGAGAGCCATTATGTGGCCGGCCCTACATCTAGGACCGCGCAAGAGATTACATTTTGGCATGATCGTTTGGGACACCCTGAACGAATAATAATGTGCCGTATCCTCAAATCATCACACGAGCATCCACTAACCCGAAGTTTAGGTTCAATTCAAGGAATCGCATGTCAAACATGTTCAATGGGAAATCTTATTACTAAGCCTTCTTATGACAAGATTCGTTCGAATCTTCCCATTTTTCTATAAAGGATTCAGAAGGACATTTATGGACCGATTTACCTCCCTGTGGACCATTTAGATATTTTTTTTGTTTTGGTTGATGCTTCCACATGTTGGTCACACGTGTGCTTGTTGTCCACAAAGAACGCTGCATTCTTCAAACTGTTGGCTTAGGTTATTAAGCTCAGGGCTCACTATCCTGATTATCCAATCAAATCTATTCGATTGGATAATGTTGAAGAATTCACATCTAAAACTTTTAATGACTATTAAATGTCGATTGGGGTTGAAGTTGAACATCATCTACCCCATGTTCATACCCAGAACAACCTGGAAGAGGCATTTATTAAGCGCTTACAAATAATTGCTCGATTGTTGGTCATACGTACTAAGGTCCCAATCGCTGCTTGGGGCTATGCAATATTGCACGCAGCCATGTTGGTTTGCCTGAGGCCTGTTGCGACCCAACCATATAACACTCTTCAGTTGGTTACCAAATACAAACCCGACATATCTCATCTACGCGTTTTTGGTTGTGCAGTCTATATGCCAATTTCCCCGCCCTTACATACAAAATGGGGCCTCAGTGAAGGATGGGAATCTATGTCCGATATGATTCTCCTTTGATCATTTGTTACTTAGAACCTTTGATAGGCGATCTGTTTACCGTTCGTTTTACGGATTGTCGCTTTTATGAGACAGTCTTCCCGTCATTAAAGGGATATAAGAACATCAATGTTCTTAAAGAATGACGCGAATTATCGTGGACGACTCCCACTTTGTCTCATTTAGATCATCGCACCGCTTAGTCTGAAACTGAAGTGCAGTGCATATTAGATCTCCAGAGCATAGCTCAAAGCATGCCAAATGCTTTCATCGATCTAGCACGAGTGACAAGATAACATATTCCAACTGCGAATGTGCCTGCAAAGATGGATGTACCAAATGTACGAAGGACTTCCCTCTTGAAGACCTGGGACGCAAACTTTGATGATCCACGTACATTAGCGACTAGCCAATCATCTGCCACTACAAAAAAGCATAGCAGACCTCTTGGTTTAAAGGACTCACACCCCTAGAAGAGGAAACCTACAACACAGGCACCTGAAAAGCCTACCGTGAATTCGATTGTCGCTTACTCATTCTATCCAACTCATGAGGAAATTCTATATTACGAAAGCATCCTTGAAGAGATGAATCCTAATCCCGAGAATCGTGATATTTCGATCTATTATGTTAGCTTAGATGTTGTGTGGTGTAGAAATGAGATGATCGTTGACGATGCATTAACATATGCAGTAGCTACTGAGATCATGTTGAGCGATGACATTGAACCCCGTTCCGTTGATGAATGTCGACGTAGAACCAATTGGTTAAACCAGAAACAAGCAATCCAAGTCAAACTTAATTCGCTTGTGAAACGTAAGGTGTTTAGACCTGTAGCTCCTACTTCTCCACATGTGAAGCCCATTAGCTACAAGTGGATTTTTGTTCGGAAGCTTAATGAGAATAACGAAATTGTGCGTTACAAAGCTCGTCTTGTTGCATAAGGCTTCTCACAACATCCCAGGATTGACTATGATGAAATTTTTCACCCGTTATGGATGTGATTATTTTTCGCTGCCTTATCAGTTTGGTAGTTTTCGAAAAACTAAGTATGAAGCTGATGGATGACTACGTATCTTTATGGGGATCTTGATACGAAAATTTATATGAAAGTTCCCGAATAACTTACATTGATTGGATCAAATATTTCCAAACCCCGAAACACACTCTAAATTCGACTGAGAAGTTCACTTTACGGTTTGAAACAATCCAGAAGAATGTGGTATAACCGTCTGAGTGAGTATTTGACTAGTCAGGGATATGTGAACAATGAACTATGCCTTTGTGTGTTCATTAAGAAGTCACCTTTTGATTTTGCAATAGTTGCAGTATATGTCGATGATATGAACCTTATCAGAACTCATGAAGAGCTCGCGAAAATTGCAATCTACCTGAAGTCGGAATTTGAGATGAAAGATCTAAGAAAGACTCGATATTGTCTCAATCTCGAGATAAAGCACTATTCGGATGGAATCTTAGTACATCAAACGAACTACACCCAGAAGGTTTTGCACCACTTTAACGAGGATAAAGCGAAGCCTTCAAGTACTCCTATGGTCGTTCGATCGCTGGATGCAAAATGTGATCCCTTCCGTCCGAAGGAGGACGATGAAGATATTTTGAAGCCTGAAGTTCTTTATCTAAGTGCGATAGGCGCTTTATTGTACTTAGCTCAATGCACTAAACCTGACATCTCCTTCGTTATTAATCTTTTGGTAAGATACAATAATGCACCAACACGCAGACATTGGACTGGTGTTAAAGACATTTTCCTCTACCTTAAGGGTACTACGGATTTGGGCTTGTTCTATCCATACGCATCCTTCGGTGATGCCACACCCCCCGCTTATCGAGTCGATTCTCACCTTGTTGGTTATGTCGACGCAGGATACTTATCTGATCCGTACAAGGCGCGTTCTCAAACGAATTATGTCTTTGCCGTTGGAGGCACCACAATTTCTTAGAGGTCAACTAAACAGACCTTAATTGCCACTTCGTCTAACCATGCTAAAATTCTCACCTTATATGAAGCAACTCGGGAATGCTTTTGGTTGAGAGCAGTTGTGGGCCATATTCAAAGCTCCTGCGATCTTTATCCCATCGTGGATGTCCAGACGACGATCTATGAAGACAACGTAACATGCATTGAACAACTCAAGAAGGGTTACATCAAATGAGACAACACCAAGCACATTGCGGCAAAGTTTTTCTTCTCACATCAACAACAAAAGTATCAGAAGATTAAAGTCACGTAAATCCATTCAGAAGACAATCTGAAAGACCTCTTCACCAAATCACTACCGAAGACGAAGTTTCAGAAGCTTCTTCAAGGAATAGGTATGCATAAGCTTTTTGAGTTGTAACATTGCTAGTTCTCTTTGGAATTGTGTCAAACTTAGGGGGAGTATCCTAAAGTATACTTGTTTGATCTTAAAGTACTCTTTTTCCCTATGATTAGGAGCATTTTTCCCATTGGTTTTTGCTACCTAACTAGGTTTTAACAAGGCACCCACCTTAGGTTGATCATATCCCTGATGACGTCCCATAGACGTTTCATTTGACTTTGCATTACTCATGCATTTTTCCTTAGACTATGGATTTTATCCCTACTTGGGTTTTTACCATAGCCATAGGGTTTTTTAGTGAGACTTTCTTCTTTATGCAAGTTCCTACCTTATTAAGAATAGTGTTGTTCCCAGAATCAGTGTCGACGAGTCGAGTTCCTTAACTTCTACATGATGCTGAATCTACCTTGAGTAAACTTTCCTAGTTTAAGTGTGATTGTGTAAATCCTAGATTAGATTTGATTCTAGTTATTCTTTCCAATATGAACTTTTATTCCTTGGGGATGAAGGATTTCTTATCCCTCTTATTACTATAAATAAAGGCACTACGTATGAGGGAATAACATACACATTCCTTCATACAATTCTACAAACACATCTCTCTCTTTTCTCTCCTTGTCGCCGGCCCTCTTCCCTTGTCAGACAAAATAGGTTACAATAGTAAATTAATTTTAATCAAATAACATCGCTTTGTTTTGTAAGTAAATGAATTTTGAATTAGATAACATTCCTTTATTGTGTAGGTTTCATTTTGTGTGTATCAATATCATATTTATATTGGGCACATTTTATTATTATAATGTACAAATAATAGGTAAATTAGTATTGTACAAAATAATATTGTTTTATTATGTAGGTAAATTATTTTGCATGTGTTGGGTTTGCTTTATCATGTAGGAAAATTATTTTGCATGTATTTTGCATATATTGGTTTTGCTTTATTATGTAGGTAAATTTTCACATGTATTTTACATATATTGGGTAAATTATGTTGCTTTTTTTAAGCAATCTAACATTTTAATATTAAGGGTACAAGTCATCAATACAGTTAGCAAGTTTGTTAGTATTTGGTTAGAGGTGTTAGGCTTTCTAGTATAAAAACAGAGTGTGTAATCATCATTCTTTTAAGTCAATATACAAGTCTCATATTTCTCTCTCTAAATTCTATGTAGTTCATCTTTCTCAGTTACTCTTTCTGCTCCATTTTCTCTTTGATTCTCAAATATTTCAATGTAGTTAACATGGTATCAGAGCCACCAGTCTCACGCCATGGATTATGGTGATTCCGTATCATTAGTTTTTCATCGTCTTCTAGTTTTATTTATCTTCCATTAAGTTCTTCAGTGCTTCCGCAATCGTCAAATAAAAGTGGGAATTTTCGGTTCTTGAATTTTGAATTCTTTTTAGATTTTCATCGAGTTCTTCATCTCCTGTTACTAGGAAAGAAAATGGGGTTTTCAAGCAAATTCTTGGATCTAGTAGAATGCCTACATCATGGAGGCTCGTGATGGTGGTCTACAATTTGAGTTTTGCTCAGGAAATGGGTTTTGCTCCAAACATGGTCGGTGTTAGGATTCACATCCGATCATCAATTTATGAACTTTATGCAGTCCAAGTGTTTGACGAAATGCTCAGCTCAAGATTTTTTGTGAAGGTTTTGTTTCCTGTCACTTTCTCTGATTTCTTTGAAGAATTAGAATGATTTTTTGCTAGTTGCTGCAATTACTTATGTAATGTGTGACTCAATTGGTTTCTTCCAAACTAAGGCACGGAATCATCTCACTTCTGATCATCTTTTCTGGGTTTTCAAGTTTTTAGTGGTTGTTAAGGATTACGGTTCTACTACTGGTTCAAGGTTGTGTCTTGTATTGTCGATTCATGAAGGATGCGATTTTGCAATCCACATGTTTGACTAATTGACCCAAACAAAATAGTTCTCTGTTCTCTCTGGGTTCTGCATCTTTGATATTTTGCTGCTTATTTTCTATCTTGGTTTTCACTTCATTGAAATGAGTTCATAATTCTTGCTTATGTCAATTAGAGTTTGGCACAAAGTTGTTCTGTTTAAATTTGGGCATGCACCATTCTCAAACTAGTTGTGGAATGAGAAAAAGTACAGTAAGGACACAAAGAAATTTTTGTGATTATGAGTTCTGGTATATACTATTGTTCTTCTTGTTCTTCAATTTCTTGGGCAAGTAGTCATTTTCTTGATTAATGTTGGAAATGAAATTGGGATTAAGGCATGATGCCAATAGTTAAGAAGCATTGATGTAGATGGAAAAATAGCTTTGACATGGAATGAACTGCAATTATAGTTAAAGAATGGAATGCATTGCCTTACAGTGTTGGTTATTTTCAGGTCCCTAGCTAATAACTTGGCCCCAATTCAAGTTAAAGTGGTTGTTGCAAAGTAGCGAAGGCATTGATTATCATACATTGACAGATATTGCAGCACTATTTGAGTTCCTTGCCTCAACCTATAATGTCGAGTCTAACTAGCTCAGTTATTAGCATGTATCTACTGTAAGTCATGTTACATGATGAAGTTTGAAGAAGTTGTTAATGGTAAATCCGACAAAGGGTAATTCCGTGATGTGAGTAGGTAAATCCCACGAAGGGTAGAAGAAGTTATTAACGGTAAATCCCACAAAGGGTAATTCCATGATGTGAGTAGGTAAATCCCATGAAGGATAATCCTACATATATATTGATTTTCTGTTGGTGAAATTGTGAAGGCCGATGCCATTGTTAAAAGTAGTTATTTTTGGTAAAATCCATAAAGGGCAATCTCGCGGTACTATAGTTAAGGTTGATGCCACACTATAGTTTGTTAAGTTTATGTTTTAAAGGCGGAACCCAATGTTGAATGAGATTGTTAACGGTAAATCCCACGAAGGGTAATCCCGTAAGAAGTTGTTATACCGGCATAAGGGTGTGCTATGAATACTTTATAGAAGGTTGTTCTTTGTGAAGCCCTTGTTAGAGGCAGAGGAAGGGTGTCATAATTTTGGTACACTGATTGGAGTCAGAACTATGCAAAATCTGGAAATATCAACAAGAGACGAAGGTTTTGGAAACTATGCAAAATCTGATTGATGTTGGCACATATGATACTTTTCATATGCTCTATAACACAGATGGAATAGTTTTCATATGGAACAAGGTGATATACATGAAGATATTATGACATGGAATGAATCTGAGGTGGATGAATTCAATCATCCATATGGATTACAAGATTGCAGATAGTTCAACTATGTTCTATTTTCTGGTTTCACAGCAGTGATTGCAGATGTTCTTCCAATCTCAAACTGGGTTTCCCCAGTTGAGATTGAGGGGGAGTATTAAGGGTACAAGTCAGCAATACATTTAAAAACACAGTTAGCAATACAGTTAGCAAGTTTGTTAGTATTTTGTTAGAGTTGTTAGGCTTTACTTACTGGTGCATCTGTTTAAGATATCTAAAGAACCATCATATCCTGGAGACAACACATGCTTTGCTTACTGGTGCATCTGCTCTCAAACGCTTTTGGCCTGAAACAGTTGTATATGCAGTTTATTTTATAAATCGTATGCCCTTTCAGGTCTTGAATTTTCGAACACCACTTAAGGAGTTTACTCAACATGTTCCAGTAGTTTCTACAAATACTTTGTCATCTCGGGTCTTTGATTGTGTGGTTTATGTTCACATTCAGAAAGTTCATAGTAGCAAGCTTGATCTGTGTGCATTTCAGTATGTTTTTTTAGGGTTTCACAACTCAACAGTAGGGATTCAGGTGTTATATGTATGTTACAATGGATGTTACGTCTTCCCAGTTTGAATAGTTTATAATTCATCTCTATCCAACTCTAATCATCAAGGAAAGATTGAGGACTTGGATGATCTACACTGGTTAGATTGTACTTTAGCTAGGAGGAGAAAGAGAGAATGTAATATTCCAACTAAACAAATAGCCCATTGTGGAGATTGGTCTAATAAAATAGTATGACCCAGTTCGATAAGAACCTACTGAGGAATCTTGAAAGGAAGATTGTGTCTATACCATTTGTGAATCCAGGGGAGCAATTATTTGATGTACTTACTCATGGAGTTATCTAGTGAAGCTTTTCAGGACTCACTTATCAAGTTAGGCATGTATGATATATATCCATCAACTGGAGGTGGAGTGTTGACTTTATATTAGATATTCTAAGAGTCCTATATTTAGTAGGATTAGGATTGGTAATTGGTTGTAGTCATTAGGATTTAGTGTTGTGATACAAACTAGCACTCAAATTAAACCCTCTTATTGACAATTGTAGTAAAGATGTAAGTAGGGATCGTTATAGGCCGGGGATTAGAAGTGATTGCTAATCTACTTAAAACTAACATAAAAACAAAAAACTAGGTTTGAAAACACTTAACTAGACTCAAAGAACTCAAAACAAACTAAAGAGACTCAAAACAACACAAAATAATCAAATAGACTCAAACTAGACACTAAAGGGTGATTTGGACGAAAATTGATTTTAACTTGACTCAAAACACTTTAAAACACAAGTTTGGATAGATTCTAACTAATTTGACACAACAAAGTAAAGGGTGATTAGGTTTTGTTAGAGATTAGGGTTAGTTTATTATAAATAGGGTGCTTTGTTATTCATTAGTGAACAAGTTAGCCACAATGTAGTCTCTTAGGGTTTTGTAGCCGTTTCAGCATTCTCAGTTTGTTTAATAATATTCTTATTATTTGTTAGTCTTGTTCGTTGCGCACTCTGATATTCAACTTGGTATCAGAGCAGGTTTGATCCTTCGGGATTTAATCTGCTTCGGGTTTGTATCTGTTTGCTCGTTTCTGTTGTCGTTCATGTTCAGATTGTTAGTTGGTATTGATTGTTTGCAAGAAGAAAAAAATTGTTCGTTTGTTTTTTGTCTCGGGACTCTGCTTTTGTACCTTTGAACGCAGCAGCCTGCAGGAGTATCCGCAAGTTTGTATTGCTGCAAAGGAAAAAAAAGGGAGTTAAAAAAAAAAAAAAAAAAGGAAGAAACAAGAAAAAATTGGTTGCTTGTTTGAGGCCCATGCGGGCAAAGGAAAAAAAAATTTGGTTGGATTTTTTGTTTGTTTGTTCGGAAGTTGGCATCGGTATCAGCATTGGAATTTGGAGGCTTGCATCCACATCTTCTTGTTGACAAACTCATCTCGTGTACCGCCATGAGTTGGACGGGGGGGGTGTTGGAAAATATTAGTATTTTGTTTTATTTGAATGTTTGGTTTTATGGGCTTAGTCCGTTAGAATTAGATTTTGTTAGAGATTAGGGTTTATTATAAATAGGGTGCTTTGTTATTCATTAGTGAACAAGTTAGCCACAATGTAGTCTCTTAGAATTTGTAGCCGTTTCGGCATTCTCAGTTTGTTTAATAATATTCTTATTATTTGTTAGTCTTGTTCGTTGCGCACTCTGGTATTCAACTAGAGTTACAATTACAATTACAATGTGCTTTGTATCAATCCATCTTTGATCCAAAACCAGAGATGGATATTATTACATAGATGTATCCATCATGTCTTGGTGATAGTATAGAGAATTGTATTAGTAAACCAGAGGTTAGCATAGCTGTGGCCAGGATTAACATGAGAGATTTTAGATCATGACATTTTAGTTATGAGCATTAGAAAAAGCATAGTGTGGTAGAAGTTAGCCTTGCCTTATTATTAGAGTTTGGCTATCTTGATAAAATATTCATTAACCATATTTCCCAACTAGAATCATTTCCTAAAAAACTTATAAAAGTAGCAGAAGATTATCTGGAAAAGTTGAAAGAAATTTGCATAAGTTTTATTAGTAGTCATCCAGATTGGTATGTACATATGCATAAGGAGAAAGTTAGGCATATAGCCATGATTAATGAAGAGTCCCTTAGACTATCCTCTATCTCCTCACATAGGTGGACTCCTTCATACAAAAATATTCTAATATTCCGAGGAATCCAAGTGTTAGCCTTAGATGAGTTTGAAGACTTTAGGTATGATATGGTATTAGTAGCAGAAGAAGAATAAATGTATATTTACAGTAAGACAAGGATCAGTCATCAACCATATTGGAAGCCTCAAATTTTTAAAGAAGAAACAGCATAAATGTACTACAAGGTGAAAGAAGATAGATAAATAGATGCTGAGCTAGTAGAAAGCGATGAACAGTACTGGAACAATTTGACAGAAGAAGAGCTGCATAACATCGACAACATGATGGAGGCATGAAGAGCTGGCAGCAAATTAACAGAAGCTGAATAGCATCATGTAAAATAATATATTTTCAAACAAAAATCTCAACATTATTGTGGATCCCGCTACAATAATAAAATAATAGCATAAGAGTAAATAAAAAAAAAACTTGATCCATCATGAACTTTTTATACACAAAATATCCTTTTGATTAATAATGAATACTACTAGATCTTTTTCATTAAAACTCCCTTTATTCAATTATTTTAAAAACAATTTCAAACAAGTCCGCACTTGAATGGTAGTGTGTGTATAGGAGTTCTACTGCTTTTCTTGTTTAAAACTGCTTCTCTCTAGGGTTGGGCTTGGGCTGAAAAGCTGATCCCAGAATTGGTCGGCGATCCCAACCCATGTAATGTTGCAGAAGCTCTGGACTCTTCTCGTTATAAACACACTATTCAAACGACCACCTTTCAACTCTAGGAAGCTCTAGAAGTTGCTCTCTCTCTCACTCTCTCTCTCTCTCTCTAAATTGTGAGCCGAAGCGGTCCTTGTTTCTGCTGTAATCCCTCACTGATCGTTGGTGCTCTTCTATCTCTCACTCTACTGTAAGTCCCTTACTTCCTCTGTACACAATTAGCTTCATTTTATTTTCTTTAATTAATAGCCATGCTAGCTAGCTCTGTCTCTCTCTGTGTACCTGTAAGTAGCAATGCATGCACTTGTTTTTGCTGTTTTTCGTTGACTTAAAACAACTTTTATTACCACCCAACAACTTGTTTTTGCTTTCTGGAAATTGGAAGAGGCTCTTGTCTCTGGTTTCTATATTTATTGTTCTAAATTTTTGTTTTCTTGCCAAGTTTTTGACATATTTTGTTGGGGTTTCAAGTAAAATATGTGGGGTTGTGGTTTCTTTTTATTTATTTTACTTTCATGTTTCTACCAACAAATGTGAGATGGGTAAGTTGCCTAAGAGGTGTTTGTGAGAAGGCCTGCATGAACTATATTTTCCCAATTCTGTCTGCATACTACAAAAGCCAAGAGTTATCAGCAGGTCTTTTAGGATTTGATGTTCCCAGCTTAGATTTGTTGGTTTCTCTAGTTTTTGATTTGTTGAGTGTAACTTTCAGAACATGTTCCAACTAGGAATTAACTCAACACATGCTCAAATGGAAAAACAGAATCAATTTTTTTTACGCCGTGTTAAATCATAAGAAAACAGGATCGAGAATGCTAATATAGGATGATAGAGTTTGGTAGATAGTAAAGATCGTGATTGTACATGAAACCACAAGATTCGTAGGCGTTGCTTGGGGTAAACTAGTTCAAATGCACGATTGGGCAGCACAATCTGGGGGGAAGTAGAACTTGAATTGCATTTTTTAAGTGGTTCCAACCACGTACAAATGTTTCCTCATTTAGGAAGGACTTTAATATTTTTTTTCTCTTTTTTTGTTCTCATCTCTTAGTTTTCATCACCTGCTCTTCATCCATTTGCGATTTTTGAATGCAGGGATGGCTGAGCCAGCATACACAGTGGCATCTGATAGTGAAACCACTGGAGAGGAAAAATCGTTTTCTCCTTTTCCTGACACCACTATTGGGATTGACATTGGCACTTCACATTGCAGTGTTGCGGTCTGGAATGGCTCCCAGGTTGAGCTCCTTAGGAACAGTAGAAACCAGAAAATGATGCGGTCGTATGTCACATTCAAGAATGAAAACCCTTCAGGAGGAGTAAGCTATCAACTCTCCAGTGAGCACGAGATGTTATCTGGAGCTTCAATTTTCAACATGAAACGATTAATTGGCAGGGTTGACACTGATCCAGTTGTCCAGTCAAGCAAAAGCCTCCCCTTTTTAGTACAAACATTGGGCATTGGGGTGCGCCCACTGATCGCAGCCTTGGTGAACAATGTATGGAGATCCACCACTCCTGAAGAAGTTCTGGCAATATTCTTGGTGGAACTCAAGGCAATGGCAGAAATCGAGCTAAAGCGACCCATAAAAAATGTTGTTCTGACTATTCCAGCTTCATTCAGCCGATTCCAGCTTACTCGTATTGAAAGAGCTTGTGCCATGGCTAGCCTTCATGTACTCAGACTGATGCCTGAACCAACTGCCGTCGCACTGTTATATGCACAAAAGATTTCAAATCAGAACGTAAACACCGGATCTGAGAAGATTGCTCTAATCTTCAACATGGGTGCTGGATACTGCGATGTAGCTGTTACTGCTACAGCTGGAGGAGTTTCCCAAATAAAAGCCTTAGCAGGATCTGCCATTGGAGGGGAAGACTTGCTTCAGAATATGATGCGTCATCTGTTGCCAGATTCCGAGACTCTTATAACTAGCCACGGACTTGATGACATAAAATCAGCGGGCATTCTTCGAGTTGCAACACAGGAGGCAATCCACAATCTCTCCTCCCAAACAAGTGTTCAGATTGATGTTGACTTGGGAAATGGAACAAATATATGTAAGGTTGTGGATCGTGAGGAATTTGAGGAAGTTAACCGAGCAGTGTTTGATAAGTGCGCGAGCCTCATAAGCCAGTGCTTGCACGATGCAAAGGTTGATACCGAGGATATGAGCGATGTAATAGTTGTTGGTGGATGCTCATATATTCCAAAGATAAGAAGTCTTGTCATGAGCATTTGTAAAAAGGAGGAGCTGTACAAAGGGATGAACCAGTTGGAAGCTGCTGTCACTGGAGCGGCACTAGAAGGAGCGGTGGCATCAGGTCTTAGCGATCCCTTTGGTAGTTTGGACTTGCTTACCATTCAAGCCACCCCTCTCGCCATTGGGATTCAAGCTGATGGAAACAACTTTGTGCCTATCATACCTAGAAACACAGCAATGCCAGCACAAAAAGATATGATTTTCACAACTGCCCATGATAATCAAACTGAAGCACTAATAATCGTCTACGAAGGCGAGGGGAAGAAGGTGGAAGAGAACCATTTGCTGGGGTATTTCAAGATCACTGGAATTCCACCATCCCCGAAAGGAGTTCCGGAAATAAGAATAATTCTGGACATCGATGCATCGAGCGTGCTGAGAGTTTTATCGGGGGTTTTAATGCCGGGGTCTCATCAGCCGGTAAATCCAGTCATGGGAGTGAGGATGCCAACAGTTGATGATGGTCACGGCTGGTGTGCCGAAGCCCTACACAGAACTTATGGTTCTACTCTCGACTTGGTTACAGTGCAGAAGATATAGTCACTACTTAACACGAATGCAGAGAATCATGTTTTAGAGTCAACTGGTGAAATGTAAAGCTGATACTATATTTTTGTATGCATACTTTACTGTGTGTGGATTTAGTGTAATAAAATAAAATTGAGCAGCTTCTGCTCAAATGGTTTGATAAATTATCAGATTAACAATTTCTATTTTCTAAGTGATTTAGATGGCACCAGAAGTATTTCCTTATGATTTACCAGTTGCAGAGTACTGCGTGTCGAAACACATGTTCCTCTATCCTGCAAATCACCAACGGGCACGTACCAAAAAATGCTTAATAAAAGACTTAGTGTAAAACCACGTCTTAAAGACCATATTGGTACTATTTTTCTAATAGAGGTAGACTCATCGATACATATAAATTTCATCTCTATTAAAAAGGTGATACAATTTGTTATAAAAATGCGGTAAGAACAACATTTTTGTCAACAAAAGCGAAAAATAAATAAATAAATCTTTGTTTGTGTATCAAATTAATTTGACAGATAGGTAAGTAGGAATGTCTTTCCAATGAAATGCAGCAAAACATTTAACGTTCTCATTTGCATAGAGTTAACTTGGTTAGTGACCCAAGTGCATTAACCAAACGATCATTTTCTCTACATCCATGAAAAGTTCACTCACAAAAACAAAGAAGTCGCATTTAAACTTAAAAAAAACTGCATAGAATAAACCCTAACAGCAGAAGCACCACCAATTAGAAATGGTCATCTTCTTCAGAACTTAACTGTACTTTAAGAAATACTTTACCACTTCCATTGCACCCTGTAGTCCCTTATTAACCTATGAAACTATGAAACTCAGGGTATATAGAACAATGGAAGATAGAACAACAAGGAAGAGAAGAATAAAGCTTTGTATATTTCGAAGAGTAAAAGAAATGAAATACAAGCTGATGCCCAATGACTTCTACATCATCTATTTATAATAGCTAACATCTCATTACAAAATGACTCAATTACCCTTTATAACAACTTCCTCCTAACTACCTCAATCCAATTGGCTAACCAATAACATAATGCCACACGACATATGGTTATTACTCCCCCCTCAAACGAAGCGGAGCTACGGAAGCTGAGTTTGCTGCAAAACAACTCCCAAGCCAAGTGATCTGCAATGTTTTTGAAAAATTGGACTATGCAATCCCTTTGTAAACACATCGGCTACCTGATCATCAGTAGGAATATAGTGAACCGTAAGATCTCCTTTTTGAACCTTCTCACGTACGAAGTGATAATCCGTGTCAAGATGTTTGATCTTTGAGTGGAAAACTGGATTTGAACTTAAAGCCAATGCGGAGAGATTATCACAGTGTAAGGAAGGTGGGACGGATATGTATTGATGAATATCCTTAAACACTTATCGGATCCAAAAAACATCAGCGACACAGTGAGCTAATGCCTTGTATTTTGCCTCTGTAGAACTTCTAGATACTATGGATTGCTTTTTAGACTGCCAAGAAATTGGATTTGCCCCAAGATAGATAACAAAACCTGTAATTGATCTTCTGGTGTTGATGTCTGCTGCCCAATCTGAGTCGGAATAAGCAGTTATATTGAATTCCTTGCTTTTTTGTATATTGTAAGCCATAGCCAATAGTACCTTGTATATATCTCAAGATTCTTTTGACCAAAAACATTTGTAAATCAGTTGGTTGTGCCATGAATTGACAAACCATGTTCATTGAATGGGCTATATCAGGTCTAGTAAAAGTCAGGTATTGAAGAGCCCCAACTATGTTTCTATAATGGATAGGATCGGATAACGTTGTTCCTTCACCAGCAAGAATTTAAGTATGAGGCTTAGATGGTGTTGAAGTAGACTTGCAGTTATCCATAGCTGCCTTGTGTAACACATCTTTGGCATATTTAGTCTGTGATATGAACAAAGAACCATCATCTCTATACTGTATATGCAGCCCCAAAAAGTATGTCAATCTCCCCATATCTTTGAGATCAAATACACCAGCAAGATCATCAATCACAGATTGTATTTTAACTGAGTTTGAACCAGTGAGAATTATGTCATCAACATACAATAATAGAAGGATTATGTCTCCACCATCAACTTTGACAAAGAGACTGGTATCTGAAAGAGATGATTGAAATCCAATAGCTGGAATATAGTTTGTGAATTTCGAGTTCCAGGCTCGAGGAGCCTGTTTTAAACCATAAAGAGATTTGATCAATTTGCAAACATGATCAGGACATGTAGCATCCACAAACCTTTGTGGTTGTTTCATATAAACCTCTTCTTCCAAGTCTCCATGAAGAAAAGCGTTTTTGATATCAAGTTGCCTTAATGACCAATTGAACTGAGCAGCTAAGGCTAAGATGAGTCTTACGGTGGTATGTCTAACCACTGGACTGAATGTCTCTGAATAGTCCAAGCCTTGCTCTTGAGTATACCCATGTGCTACCAATCGGGCTTTGTACCTAGAAATGCTACCATCTGGATTTTTCTTTACCTTATACACCCACTTACTTCCAATAATTGATCGATTTGATGGGGATGGGACAAGTATCCAAGTGCCTTGAGTTTTTAGTGCATTGAATTCCTCTTGCATGACAATTTTCCATTCTTGTTTCAGTGAGGCAGTTTTAAATGTTCTCGGTTCTTCACAATCCGTGATGTCAGCAAGAAATGAGAATCCTCCAATCAAATGTGTATCCAAGTTGGTAGAGAAAGCAGCAGTAGATAAATCATCAGGATGTAAAAACTGTAGCTGAGGTAAAGAGGCAAGACACCCCACATAACTTTTCCTATAAATGGTACCAGTTTTTAATCTGGTTTGGATACAATTCTGATAGACATCTGTGATGACTGAATTAGTATTAGTTGAAGTTGAGGTAAAAGGAAGAACTACCTGGAGTTGTGTAGGATCAAGGACAGGAAGCAAATGAGTAATGTGTGGTGAAGAGGAAAGAGCAGGAGATGTTCTAGAACCCTGATTTTCTGACTATGTTGATACATGGTCTTCTTATGTTTTTGTATTTGGAGAAAATATATATGTACCTGATTGAGATAAAGAGATATGTGATCCTGCAGGATCTGTATTTCTCTGTATAGATGACACTGGTATAGATACAATAACAGGGACACTCATTGGTTGATCTTGTTCCTCATGTCTATGTAGCCTTGCAAGACTTGTATGTTGAACCATTTTTGCAGGGAATAAGGATTCATCAAAATGAACATGTCTAGAGATGATAAACTTCTTAATTTGCAAGTTATAACAAATCACTCCTTTGTACCCTTGTGAATAACCTAAAAAAGCACACATCACTGATCGTGGTTGTAATTTATTTACATTGTATGGTCTCAGCCAAGGGAATACAACAGAACCAAAAATCTTAAAAGATTGTATATCAGGTACCTTCTTATATAAAACCAAGTATGAGGAACTGAAAGATAAACTTTTGCACAACATGTTATTGATTAACTGAACTGAATGAGCACAAGCAAAAAACCATAGCTCAGAGGGTAACTAGAAGCACTGAGAAGAGTGATTGCAGTTTCCAAGATATGTCTATGTTTCCTTTCTGCAATTCCGTTCTGTTGAGGAGTATAAGGGCAAGATATTAATTGCAGGATACCTTTGTCAGCAAGAAAAGAAGTAAAACTCTTGCTTGTATATTCACATGCCACATCTGTTTGCAATGACTTAATTGTTGTACCAAATTGATTAAGAACAAACTTATAATACTTAACAAAAATGGTAAACACATCTGATTTATTGCTCATAGGAAATATCCAAACAAATCTTGTATATTCATCAACAAATGTTACATAATACCTATATCCCTCTATGGATCTTACAGGTGATGGACCCCAGATATCAGTATGCACTTTCTTAAAGGGAGATGTACACCTATCAGTTCTAACAGGAAATGGAGTCCTAAACATCTTACCATGAATACAAGAGATACAAGTACTATGAATTTCATCTGTTTGAACTGGAATATTCGATTGTTTTAACATGGTAGTCATCACATCATGAGCTGGATGTCCTAATCTCTGATGCTAGACATTATTCTTCACTGCTTTGCCCAAATAAGTTGTTGGATACTTTGTTATAAACTGAGAACCCTTTGCACTCGTGACCACAGGGATCTGGAACAATTCATCAAGCCTACTCTTTCCATGATACACTATCTCCTTTGTCTTCTTGTCCTGCACAAAAAATTCAGAGTCATCACAGATAAACCAGCTTTTGTTATCTGCACATAACTGCTTTACAGATAGTAAACTCCTAGCAATACTAGGCACATGTAAAACTTTATTAAGAACCAGAGAATGTGTAGGAGTCTGAAGTGTAGTTGAACCAATATGTTTAATTGGTAGACCTGTACCATTCCCAATTGTTATCTTCTCAGATCCCTCAAAAGGTGTTACTTGAGAAAGAGCACTGATATCGGAAGTTATATAATGTGACGCACCAGAGTCAACGATCCAAGTATCTTGAGGAATGAATTGTGTTGTCTGTTGTGCATTCATTGCTGACAATGATGAAGGTAGAGCCTGTCCTTAATAAGCATAGTTTCCCCACTGATAGCAATCCAAGGCTGAGTGACCTTGCTTCCCACATATTTGACACTCTACTACAACACCTATGGTTGGTATATTCGTATTCCTGTGAAAGCAATTAACTGCAGTGTGTCCTCTTTTGTTGCAAATGTGACATTCAATTACTACTGTAGTTCTAGTATCAACAATGCCTGACCAATTGTTATTTCCATTCCCGAGTTGTCTTGATCCCCCTGAACTACCAGAACCGTACCCTCTTCCTCTGAAGCCATTGTGATTCCTGTAATTGTTTCCACCCCTGTAGTTGTTATTACCTCTATAGTTGTTCCTAAAAGATCCAGATTGTGTATTAGAAAACTGTGGTCTAGATGCATTTTGACCACTAGAGTTTGCAGAAAAACCATATCCATATGAATCATTCGGAAACTGAGGTGGTGGTGAATAATATGGCTGTTGAAATTGAAGTGGTGGTAGTAAAGACTTTGAATCATAAGGGACAGCAGAGATGGTACCAGCAGTGATAGCTGGAATATGAGCATGACTGTGAGAATTTGAAGATGATACAGAAGAGCTAGAACCAATATTTGAATTAGAACCAGTGGTTGAACTAGAACTTGACCCTTGAATATACAATGCAGACATATTCTGAGTAATTGTATTCATTTCACCCTCAATTCCCCTCTCAGCACCGAGTAATAACGTCCTGAACTCCTTCAAAGTGAGTGTAGACTACCTAGCCAATATAATAGTACGAATAACACCATATTCCTTAGGTAATCCACAAGACCATCAATCATAATATCATTATCTGAGATAGATTCTCCTGCAGCACTGAGTTGTTCTCTAATATGCTTTAATCTCAACAAATATCTATCAATTGTATCTGACCCTTTTTGAATCGTGTGTAATTCAGTTTTCAAATGATTGATTCTGGATTTAGACACAGTAGCATATCGATCAACAAGATTAGTCCAAGCTTCATACGCAGTTCGACACCCAATCACATATTCCATAGCCTCATCAGTAAGTGTAGCAAGCAATAGACTCAACAAAGCCATATCAATTGTTTCCAATTCAGTATATGCTACTGTGATCTCCCTTGTAATCCCATTATCTGAATCAACAACAAACTTCGATGGACAAGGAGTTGTACCATCAAAATGACCAAACAACTTATATCCCCTTAACACCGACTGAAACTGAAATGCCCATTTGGTAAAATTATCATCCCTAAGCTTAATAGTAAGCATTCCCAAAACACCTTCAAATTTAAACGAGGGCGCAGCCATGACTGAAAGATTGACACTTCCACAGATCAAGAAACTAAATGATGAAAATATTGACTCTAGAAAATGACACTCTAGACAAATCAAGAAAGATTGACACTTTCTTGCAAGCACAACTTGAAACAAAGAAAGACTAACACTTTCTTGAAACTATTCTACCAAATCACAATATCGCTATCAGCTCTTCAATTAACTATCTCAACAGAATTCATTCACCAATTTAGGAGAAAGCATAACAGAATCCCCAATTCACGAGAAACATGACAAAATCTCAAACTCCATTATTTTTCAGAAACAAAATCAACATTCAAGAAAACCTAGATGAAGAAGCAAAAACAATATCACCTGATACGAATCAATCCTTCAAGCAACATCCACGAACACCACTATAACGCTTCGGTAGCCCAAACGACCAAAGAACCCTCGGATAAACCACCAAGAAACTGCACCAAAGTAGCGGAAGAAACCCTTAGGATCAGAAACGGCAGTGAACCTTTTCCGGCGATGATACCATATTAACCTATGAAACTATGAAACTATGAAACTCATGGTATATAGAACAATGGAAGATAGAACAACAAGGAAGAGAAGAATAAAGCTTTGTATATTTCGAAGAGTAAAAGCAATGAAATACAATCTGATGCCCAATGACTTCTACATCAGCTATTTATAATAGTTAACATCTCATTACAAAATGACTCAATTACCCTTTCTAACAACTTCCTCCTAACTACCTCAATCCAATTGGCTAACCAATGACATAATGCCACACGGCATATGGTTATTACCTTTAATCCCTTCACGGAGCTGGTCTTGAGTTGTGAGGACAAACACACAGGCAAAAACTCTAGTGGATTGAAGGGCTTGAACTATCCGCCGAGTCTTCCTACTTTAACACGAGATGTTCGACATTAGGTGACTTGTCAAGAAACTGAACTAGGACTTCCCGACGTACCTCATAAAAAGTTAGCTTCAATCGCTTCATGTTTCTGGAAGCAAGCATAGAGCAAACCCCAGACCAAGTTCTAGCTCCCGAAAAAGACATGCCTAAACTGGAAATTTTGCCAAAAATGCAGTAACACGGTCGGCATATGTAGAAATTGCATTGTCTATTTAATCACCGATAACAAGTTTGATCTTAAGTCTTGACTAAAGCTTTCGGATTCTCCAGAAAGTAATTTGACTATGCAAACCCCATGACACAAAGTTTTTCAAGATTTGAGGCATTGACAAATAAATTGTTTGACAACTCTATATCTTTCACAGTTGTTCTTAAAGTCTTTAATTCAGGAGCAAGTATGTTGAAATTCATTGCATCTCTTCCGAAAAATGGATGTATACCCAAATCTTCAAGAACAAGGGAGTTACAGAAAAGCTTTTCCAATGAGGCATCACCTAATACATGATCTGTAATAACATGAAGCAACTTGAGACTTGGGAAACAACAAAGCAATGTCGCACGAAACCCAAAAATTTCACTAAAAAGCCCAATTATATTTGGAAGCTTAGTCATTATATATTCGTAGCAAACCAAGCTCAAATTCATGAGTAGTATGCAAATGATAATTCACATTCATGCCACGTCAAAAGGAATGATAATTCATATTTCGGATATTTGAAAAACTCACACTAAGCCCATGCAAAACCATGTGTATTGATCATACCAAGCCAAATTGAAATAAGTTTATAATATTAATACATTAACAGTTTAATTCGAAACACACCAAACTGTTCTTCACCCAACACGCTTAAGTGGGCCAAGCCACATAACAAAGATAGCCGAGCGGGTTGTGGCGTGAACGGTTACGAAAAGTCCATTGGGCCTACATGGGATTCGAGCTTGTGGAGATTTTGGGCTGCTTGGGAGAACCAAAATCAAGGCCCATAACTCTAGTTTCACAAGGGAGGTTATAAGAGATATCACAAACCGTTTCCTTACAAACCAACCAAAATGCTTCAAACACAACCAGTTTGCCTAGATTTATGGGTTGACGGAGTCTGACCCTGGGCCGCACACCTCATTTTAACGTGGTGGAAGAACTTTACCATTTGAAGCTCACGCAGGGAATCAAGGAAGAAAATGGAGAAAGTAGCCAAAGATGGAGCGGGATTTGGTGCAAGCAAAAGGAGATTTTGGGCAAAATGATAAACTTAGCCTTCACAAGGCTACTAACTCTCTACAGTACTATCCCAAAGAGGCATGACGTGGGTTCAACAATGGAAAAGAGAAAGAACGACTTAACAAACCAAGACGAGGAGAGAATGGATTCTCCAGGTGGGATTTTGAGGATTCATGTACCTATAAATTCAAGCCATCAGCAAGCTTGGAATGCAGAATGCACCATGCACAGCACCAGTGGCGGATCCAGGAAATAATATTATAGGGGTCAGTAAGAATAGCATGCGTAGCGCGCAAATTTTTTTATACCAGAAATAGCATGCATATCGCCATTTCATCGAGTCTTGGTAGGCCTAAAGTCATTTGAAAATGCATACTACAGACATGTTAATGTATGCAAGGGGCAGCATCCAAGGTATTCATGGACATTCATCGGGTTTTGGTAGGCATGAAATCAGTTGGAGGGCAAGTATGAAGCCAACTCTAATCTTCAAAAAGGCCACACTCAAGGTATCCATGGACATTCATCGAAGTTCGAAGGGTCAGCACCTAAGGTATCTATGGACGTTCATCGAAGTTCGGGGGGTCAGCTGACCCCCCTTGCCTCTTAATGGATCCGCCAGTGCATAGCACGCAATCTCTAAGTGTTGAAAAACCCTAATTCATGACATTTAGCCTTTCCTTCATTCTTATCTTTGTCATAAGCCTCCCTTAACCTTCAAAATTACCACCCCATTAGAAACCCTAATTAGCCATTTCAAAACCAGCAACCAAGGTCTTAAATATCGATATTATCGGCGATATTTCGCCGATAATATCGTTTTTTTAGATGACGAACTTTTCACACTTATCCACTTAATTATCGTCAATATATCGATATTTTCAGCATTTTAATACATTATTTGGGCAATATATTGCGATAATATCGATAATATCGCGAGATGAAACCCAAAAATACTTGAAAATGGACTTACCATATACCTTATCGCAAATAGCTTTACAATCCTCAGTCTCACCGTATTCCTTAAACACACCGGTTAAGGTTTCGGCGTTGGTGTCCCATCCGAGACCATGGACGAAGATCTTGCGGTGGATTGGGTCCTCATCCGCAACCTTCTGGATCCGATCCGCCACATCGCCGTAGTTATCGGCAGCTTCGAGAAGTAGGGAGATAAGTTGTTCCTTGGTGAATTGTCACGCCCCGATCCCTACATACGTCCAGGGTCGACACATGACGTCACCAACTACCCATATCTCTAACATACCCCGCCACCAGAATATGCGAAACACAACTCGAGAACCAATTGCGTAATAAATTTTTGTATACTTTATGGCTGCATCTAACCTCTTCGTTAGACTGCCTACGTACCCTCAATAGGGATCAAGCCATTCGTAGTTCAACTTCGCTATAACTCGACAAATAACACAGTCTGTTTAAGCCAAAATGCATAACATTCCTCAATCAAACATTTGGACTTGACGAGCATGAATTATTCGATTCAAACTACATAACAACCCACATGACAATCAAGGTTTCTATTTCATCCATCATATACATCATTATGTTTCAACATAAAATCGCTATTCATATCATGTAATATATCAAAGAATCAATAAAGCACAATAGTATCTTCTAGTCGCATTGATCACTTATCTAATCATTTTAATAACAATCATATTCAACATCCTTCCACAATCATCTCAAGTAACCCATTCCATGATATCAAAGAGGCACGGTATTAACATTTAATTATGTTAATCAGTCAATCATATCACATCTCAATGCCCAAAATTAATAAAGGACTTCTATAATTCCCTGCCTGGATTTCAAGTAATAACTTGATAATTCTACTTTGTATTCACAAGATTTATTGTGGGTAATTCTCATTCACTCGAATCCAGGGTACAAGTCTAACTTATGGAAATGAGCAAGAGTAGGGATTCCGGACCACTCAATAGAATCCAAATCAGGATATGATTCTGGACCACTCAACGGAATCCAACCACATCGGGTTCCGGATCACTTAACGTAACCAAAATTATCAATCGGTTTCTTGCATGTAAAATTAGTGTCATCGATCATAATCTATAAACATCAAGTATAGAATCATGCTTTATGAAATCATAATCAAGTCACTGACAACTTGAGTCACCTAGACATCCAACGACTTTTCTAATTCAAAGCACAAGATTCTCAAAATCTATTGTTCATATGTACATTAAAAACTAGGGCTAGAAGGACGCAGTTTGGCCGAAGCCTACATCTTTGAAGCTATCTCAATCCAAACTCAAAGAAACCCGAGGTGGATACGATCCTGGACCATCACTCAACGGAATCGCGGAGTAAGAGGGGTTCCGGACCATCTCTCAACGGAATCCGAGTGGATACGATTCCGGACCATCACTCAACGAAATCGCGGAGTACAATGCATAACAACCACTAAATGAAAACTAAGCTGGATACGATTCCGGACCATCACTCAACGGAATTGCAGAGTATGAAGGATTCCGGACCATCTCTTAACGAAATCCGAGTGGATACGATTCCGGACCATCACTCAACAGAATCGCGGAAGGCCAAAAACCATATGTACAATGGCTCAAAGAAATGAGACAAGCACAAATTACTTAATTTACAAAAACTCAACCAAGGGAAATAAGGTACAAATACTAAATTTAGAACGAATCAATGAAGCGGAAGATGAAACCATATCGAAGCAACAAATCCCCATCACCACGGGTTAACGGTCTACCACTAATCCTCACATTTCATCACAACATGCCAATCAAACCAATCAAACTAATCAAACCATATTTCAATATATACATGTCAAATCTCATTTCATAAACTTAAATCAATGGCTAAGCATTAAAAAATAACAATTCAATAGAAAACATATTTATAAAACCAAGTCATATCCACATAGGATAACAATTTCAAAAATAGGGTAATCACCAATATCACATATATTAAAGTCACTCACATGAGGTCCACACTAACACATTCTAGCATGGAATTCAAGGCATCAAGCTCTATCACCGTAAAAACAAAGCACAAGTCCACATTTCGATTTTCTCTCGATAAATTCACATGCCCAAAACTCTCATAAGTCTCCCACAATGACATTTAATGAGAATCAAACTGTCGATCAAAGGTATGGTCCATGATCTTACATCACTTGCTCCGTAAGATTCAACCACTAGATTTTCACTAGTAAGTTCCTAAGGTCCAACAACTGATAACTATGGTGCTCACAAAATTGTACAACGATCCAACGATCGAATTGTCATCAATCACACAAACAAGTGGTGGTCCAATTAGATCACCACACCAAACAATTCAATTTTGGGAAACCAAGCTAGACATAGGTTCATAGGGTCACTAGAAGGTATTTGGTACTTAGACAACACTCGTGGACGGTCCCACGCATCGGCACACGTGATGGTAGCCATGGTGAAGGGTTTGAAAACCCAATTTTTCAATCTTAACCTCAAAGGCTCAAATTTATGTGGTAACTAGAGCTCAACAAGGGAAACATTATTCACAACTAGGTCAACGACAAATTCTAATCGGAAACCATCCAATTTCATCGGGGAAAATCGGGTTTCTAGGGTTCTGCACACCCAACTCTAAAATGAATACGAAATCACAAACAAAGCATACCAACTTGAATATTATGAAGATTAAATGAAGTTTCATACCTCACTCGAAGGAAATTGTTGCGGGAATCACCGGACAAAATCGCTGGAACTTTGTTGCCTCGAACTGGAAAAATGGATAAGAAACTCGAAAATCTAACACTACAGAGATGTAGGGCTCATCAAGATCTTTCCATGGACACCAAGATCACCCAAAATGGATCTCGGATGAAGGAGATATGAGCGGGTCAAGTTGGCGGGTTAAAGGGTTGAAATCACCCCAAAAAGGGGTCAAAATCAGACCTCTCCTTCTTCTTTTCTTTTTTTTTTTTTTTTTTTCAGAAACCTTCCCCTTTTTAAACTAACTTAACCTTTAACCCACAATCTATAGTTCACAACTTCAAACATCTGTAACTATACTGTTGTAACTCGGACTCGCAAACGGCTTTCGCCTATGCGTTCATGAGTTCGAGATCTATTTAAAAACACTAGTTAAAACTTCAAAAAGTCAACGAAAGATAAAGATTGATTATGAAAATTCAAACCCGATAACTATTCGATTTAATTCCCAAAATTTACGGAATTAAAATTAAGTAATAAAAAGGACGTAAACGTGAAATACGAACTTAAATTACGAGATGCATAATGAATAGTGAAATTTCGGGGACAGGATTTCACATGAATGGTTCTAGAAGATTCTGGATCGACTCGTCCTCGTCATCACCTGCACCGGCCTGATCCAAAGCAGTTGAGGCTGACGTCGTGGTTATGTTACCGTTTTCCTTATACTCACCACCCGGCCCCTCTTCGTCCTCATCCTCTTCCTCTTCCTCTTCGTCGGCTTCTTCATCTTCCTTTTCTTCGACTTCTTCTTCTTCCTCTTCAACTACTTCCTCTGCTGGTTCGTTTTGGGGTTTGGGTTCCTCAACTACTACCTATTGTTGCTTTTTGGTGGGTTCGGAGGGCTCGGAGGAGCTAAGCTTTCTTTTTTTTCGCCATTAGAGGAGGGGTGCAGGCATCGTGGATAGAGAGATTTGGGGGTTACGGTTAGGGTTTCTTTGAGGAGTTGATGTCGGCGGCCAAGTGAAAACGCAAGAATTGATTAGGAATCGAGAAAGATGCAAGGTAAAAGTATCCTCATCTGTTTAGGTTAGGGGTACTTTCGTATTGCAACCTAACATTTTACACTTACTCTACATCAAGGGGATTCAAACCCCTCCCATTTTACACTTACTCTACACATAGAGATGATGACCTCATAGAAATTATATGTGGTACTAAGTCACTCATGTATCTTACCATGCAATGTATAAAGTGTAAAATATTGTACTAATTCATTATATATAAATGATTATGGTGTGTTTAAACTTCTTTCATTAATTACTACATATTTTCTACACTCACAATGTTTGTCAGCTCGCTATATAATCAACATAAATCAGTTAAATCCATCATGCAATGCATTTCCTTCCAATTTTTTGTGATAAACTAATAGATAATTGACTAAATAAACATCCTGCAAAGTTTCAATAAAAAAATTCAAGTTTTTCTTACAATTTCCTTGGTTTTTATTCAATTTGTATCGATATCGATAATATCCCGATATTTCCATCGAAATTTCCGTATTTTTGGACTACCGATATTTCCGATATCATCGATATTTTAGACCTTGCCAGCAACCATCAACGATATCTCTCTCACACTAAACTAGTGGGCTTTTAACTCTCACACCACGAATCACTCAGGCAATTTATAAGTTGTTATGATTATTCAATCATTGCTAAAATGAGCTGTTGATATATTTGGGATACACTAGTACAAAAAACACTTTGCGCGACGCAGGTCCTTCATCGCGCAAAGTTAAAAAACGTCGCGCAAAGTTAAAAAACGTCGCGCAAAACTTAGCGCAATGAACCTTCGTCGCGCACAAACCGTCGCCCCAAGGCAATGACATAAGGGTTTGCGTGACGAAGAAGAAACATGTGTCGCGCAAACCCTCTTTGCACGATGCAGACTGACTTTGCGCGACGTAGGCTGCGTCATGCAAAGAGGCTTTGTGCAACACATGTCCCTGAGTTGCGCAAACCCATGTTTTTTTTTGGCAAAAAATTTTTTTATTTAAATTTTTATAAATATTGCAATTAAATTATAAACAATAATTAATAAACCAAGAAAAAGTATTTAATTATAAAATATATGAAAATGTACATACAAGATGTCTGAACAAAAAAGAAAAAACTACAACAAATAGTTTCCAAAGAAGAATGGTGTAAACTTGGTGAACAAAGGCTCCTTGGTTTCAGGATTCATCTTCTCACGTTGGTGATCCTCGACCCCATGGGACTGAAAAAAAGTTGCATATGCACTTACCTGCAAAGGAAAAAAAAAACTTTTCAGCATTTGAAAATGATCACAAAAACCAAAAGCTCTCCAGATTTCAAATCCTTGCAAGAAGTAAGCAACTAAGTAGCAATGCAAAATGTTCAGGAGGAGTTAAGAATTAAAAAAAAAAAGGTGCAGAGAATCAATCAGTAGGGATACATTGGCCTTACCAGATTCAATGAATGAGAAAGCTTGATTGTCTGCAATATGCCCGATTTATCAGTTTCCTTGCTGGGAAGAATCTCAACTTTGCCCTTGCTTATGAACGTATAAGGATCACTACAATGTTGGATGCGAATATCAGTCTAACATTCATCTCTCATCCCAAATAGAAATCAATATTTGCCAAAGTTAAGAAGAAAAATATATTGAAAAGAGGAGGGTTGGTTGCTAGGAATAATACCAAATATCAATACATAAACATTAATATTTCTAGTTAGGTATATTAGTTGAAGAGAAACATGGATCAATAAAGGAGTACACAAAATCGTAAATGGAAAATCAGGGAGTCTATCAATTATTTCACCATAGAGTCAGAAGCAAGTCAGTAACAGCATAAGGCTAACATCTGAGGCACAGAGTTCAAATCAGCAAGGGAATCTTCAACTTGGAAATTTTCTCAAGTGCATGGATGAGGGTTACAACCTTGTATCAACAAAGAAGCAAATTAAGTCAATTCTGCTCCTTAAACACAAAACTAACAGAAGGAAGAGTTGCATTTTACACACAGCACCTGCAACAATTTTATGTCTGGATTTTTTACATTTGCATGTAAATGAGTATTTGACTGTGGCTAAAAGGGACAACTGTGTCAGCAGTTAGCACTCGAGAATTTAGGATATAAGGCTGTAGAATTTGAAATAGACACAGTACCACACAAATTGTAGGTCCCTCATTTTCCACCATTTCTAATATAACAATAAGTGCAACATTGTCCTGAAAAATTGCGTACAAGAAGCTGATATAACAAACAGTTGGGAAGCAGAAACAAGAGCCCCACTAGAACAGAATGCACACTAAAAACCGTACAAGAAGCTGATATAACAAACAGATTGGAAGTGTTTCTAAACCTCCAAACTACTTCTCTCACTCTTTTAACATGTGCTATTGCATCTAATATAACCAGGAAGATCGCCATTGATTTAAAATCATAGTGTTCTTTTTAATATAATTGGATGCTCCCTGCCCCTATTAGATTTTACTTGAAAATATATCAGCACAAGTAAACATACATACTAGTCTACAATTAAATGTCAAAACATACACCACTTTGAACCCATTTTCATGCTTTTCAACAAACTCCTGGAGTACCCTATACAAAACAACTTTTAATCACTTGTAAACAAGAAATGCAACCCATAAGTTTTGAGACAGTTCCTATAACTCTTTGCAGCATTCAAAGATACCAAGTAATTTCAACTCAGCCACTTGTAGGAAACCTATAACATAATTCAGCACCGAAAGTAACTAAATATAGACAATCTTATACAAATTTAAACACATCTTAACTCAAATTCCAATCAAGATTTTTTTTTTTAGTAGGTATACATGAAATTGAATGTATAATCAATCCTAAATGCCCCACCAAAGGAATAAAACCTCCATCCCCTGCACTCAGTCACCAAACTGCTGCTCCACTTCAATGATTCAATATGCGCCTTCCCCCAATTAAGGTAAACAAAATTTAGTTTCCTTTTTTGGGACAAAAGGGAGAATATTACACAAAGATGGCATCATAAAGATCCCCAAACACCAAGGTACAAGCACAGAAACTAAAACAAGCTTTGAATCAAATGGAGGATTGGAGTATGAGGGATTGGGGGCGCCATGAATTATACACATGGAGAATTGGAGAATAATGCACATGCTTTTGTAATTGGTCGGTTTCATAACCCAAATTAAGGTACTCAATTTAATTTATCTTCTGAGTATAACATAAAAAAGGTGTGTGTATGTGAATGTGAAATGGGTTCTTCCCAATTTATTCCCAGCAACATAAAAAAATATTTTTATTACAGTCATTCATCAAACAAGGTTGGTTTAATCTCTTCTAATGTGCATGTAGCATTCTATGACCTCTTGTCGCATTCTATAACCCATATTAAGGTACAAATGCTTGATTAAGGTGCACAACAAACGAATCTTTTCTCAGACTTCGCAAAGAGCTAGAGATTAAAATTAAATAACTGAAAAAATATATATGAGAAATTAAGGTGGGCTCTGTGATAAGAAATTAATTCACTTTAAAAAACAAAGACCTATGAAATTGGGGGAAAATAGCAGCAGTTTTTTACCTCTGCGATGGCTGTCGAGACGGTGAGGCAGGCAAGTGCTTAACGGCGAGGTTGCGGGGCTGCAAGGATGCAAGGCTGTAACCTGTGAGGGTTTGCAAGGCTGTGAGAGAGAGTGGTGTGAATGATGATGACTGAATGAGAGTGAGGGAGAGGGAGGCGCGGGGAGGAACACATGCAGAGAAGAAGAAGTGAAGAAAAACCTAGGGTCAGTAGCAGAAACCAAAAAAAATGGTGGAATTGGGCTCGGGTATGCAGGGGTGGAGGCGCTTGGAAATTTCTGAAGAGGAAAGGCAGAGAATCTGCGATAGAGAAATGAAGAGGAGGAGATTTTGGGCGCCATGCCAAAATTTAGGCAGCTCTCCAAATTTTAATCTCCCGCCTCCTTCAAATGTTTTTAATCATGTATGATTACTTTTTTTTTTCTTTGTCACAATGTATGATTCTATTAAAATCTATCGTTTTGACAGGATACATATTCTACGAAACTAATTTCAACAATCCAACAGTTAAACTTGTTTGTATATACTTCGAGATCACATACGTCAAACACACAAAAAAACATTCAGATATCAAGTAACGGGACAAATCTTTTTGACGGCTAGAAACGAAAAATCACGATTTAACGGTTGTTTTAACTCTGATTTTGATGATTTTTTACAACTACACTCTTTAACCCTATATGAATACAATGAACTAATTCGATCGTCAATTTAAAACATTTACACAAGTGGATACCTGTTTAGGCCCAAAATTACACAATCGGCCCGAACAATCGAGGCTGTTAAATGAGTAGAGTTCTAGACCTTCGTGGAGTTGTTAAGCTGGTTGTTTATTCGATCAAGGAGACAAAATTACATTTCCAGCGGGTTTGGGATGTTTGGTACGACTCACGCGGCAAACAATTTGTGATAATGGCGGATAAGGATTTGCAATTGATTTGCAAATGGTGCATGGATAAGACGGCATGGAAAATGGAGCCTTGTTAATGGTCTCCACGTGGGAGATTATTTGAAATGGTGATGTGCAATAATGAAATGTCAGAGGAAGGTGTTTTGCAATTGATTGTTTCTGATGCGGATCAACTTCAGGAATTAGAGTTGCAATTAAACTCTTCAACGTTATCTGACCGTGCAGGCCAAATACTTCAACCCTATAAATACCAGACATCGTGCATCATTCAGGACCTCCAATTCAACACACAACTGCCCTGCGCAAACTCTCTCAACAACTTTGAGATTTTTATTTTCTTTTTCGCTGACACATCTTCCGTTGGCATCAACAGCACTGTGAAAGCAACCGGTGATATCTTAAGTCGGCATAGATAGCTCTATCACCGTAGAATCAGCCGATCTCGCAGCATCTTCCGTTGGCATCAACAACACTACGGCGAGGACGGTTGATTACCTATCTAAGTCTCGGTCGAGAAGGATTTCTGAATTCTTATTGGTCGAGGTCATCTCATCAGCTTTCTCGGCGAAGTGAGGTGTTACAAGTTATTACATTCGGCACATTGAAAGCCGAATTTGATTCGTGAACTTCATACGATAGTAACCTTGTCTTTAGGTTCGAGAGCCCAAGAGGCCGAGACGTGTTCCTTTCTCGGCCGCAATCGCAAGACGCAGAAGTCAGCCGCGCACCCAACGCAACATCAACAAATTTTACTCATCGGCCGAGCTCGGCCGACGAGTTGGCACGCCCCGCATTCACCGAATGACGTAGTTAGCTTATTAATTACTCGGCATGCGCGCCACGTAGGCTTGGTAGAAACGAAAAATCACGATTTCACGATTGTTTTAACTCTGATTTTGATGATTTTTTACAACTACACTCTTTAACCCTATATGAATACAATGAACTAATTCAATCGTCAATTTAAAACATTTACACAAGTGGATACCACAAAAGAAAAAGGCAATGCAAGAACCCCAAAAGAAAAGCAAAAGGAAAAAAAAAGACTTTGTGCGACCCAATTGCACCTACGTCGCGTAAAGTCCTTTTGTTTTTTTTTTCCCTTTTGCTTATGGATACAAAATAAATAAATTAAATTCTACTTAGTAAATACATATACCATTGAATTTGATGAGAAACGCATTGTGCGCAATTAGTTTTAACGATCGAACCGTTTAAAACATTTACACAAGTGGATACCACAAAAAAAAAGGCAATGCAAGAACCCAAAAAAAAAAAGCAAAAGGGAAAAAAAAAAAAAAAGACTTTGCGCGATGTAGTTGCACCTACGTCGCGCAAAGTCCTTTTGTTTTTTTCCCCCTTTTGCTTATGGGTACAAAATAAATAAATTAAAATCTACTTAGTAAATACATATACCATTGAATTTGATGGGAAACACATTGTACGCAATTAGTTTTAACGATCGAACAGTCAAACTTGTTTGTATATATTTCAAGATCGCATATGCCAAAAATCGCAAAAAACAAACATTCAGATATCAAGTAACGGGAGAAACCTTTTCGACGGTTATAAACGAAAAATCATAATTTAACGGTTATTTGAACTTTGATTTTGATGATTTTTTACAGCTACCCTCCTTGACCCTATATGAATACAACGAACTAATTTGATCGTCAATTTAAAACATTTACACAAGTGGATACCACAAAAGAAAAAGGCAATGTAAGAACACCAAAAGAAAAGCAAAAGAACACAGTTGTACCTACGTCGCTCAAAGTCCTTTTTTTTTTTTGGCCCTTTTGCTTACGAGTACAAAATAAATAAATTAAAATATACTTAGTAAATACATATACCATTGAATTTGATGGGAAACACATTGTACAAAATTAGTTTCAATGATCCAACCGTCAATTTGTTTGTATATACTTCGAGATCGCATACGACAAAAATCGCAAAAAAAACAAACATTCAGAGATCAAGTAACGGGACAAAACTTTTCGACGGTTATAAACGAAAAATCACAATTTATATTAACTCCGATTTTGATAATGTTTTACAGCTACACTTCTTGACCATATATGAATACAACGAACTAATTCGATTGTCAATTTAAAATATTTACACAAGTGGATACCACAAAATCTTATGTTATACTTAATGAAAGTATAAATAAATTTAAAGTGTTAGTGAATCTAATATTTTGATGAGATACGCATTGTACGAAACTAGTTTCAACGATCCAACCGTCAAACTTGTTTGTATATGCTTCGAGATCACATATGCCAAAAATCTTTAAAAAAAAACATGAAGTAACAGGATAAACGTTTCAACGGTTATAAAACGAAAAAGCATGATTTAACGGTTATTTTAACTCTGATTTTGATGATTTTTTACAGCTACACTCCTTGATCCTATATAAATACAATAAACTCCTTGATCCTATTTAAAATACTTAATGAAAGTATAAATAAACTCCAAGTGTTAGTGAATCTAACATTTTGATGGGATACGCATTGTACGAAACTAAATTCAAAGATCCAACCGTCAAACTTGTTTGTATATGCTTCGAGATCACATACGCCAAAAATCGCAAAAAACAAACATGCAGAGATCAAGTAACGAGACAAACCTTTTTTACGGCTATAAACGAAAAATCATGATTTAACGGTTATTTTCTCCGATTTTGATGATTTTTTACAGCCACACTCTTTAACCCTATATGAATACAATGAAATAATTCGATCGTCAATTTAAAACATTTACACAAGTGGATACCATAAAAGAAAAAGGCAATGCAAGAACCCCAAAAGAAAAGCAAAGTAAAAAAAAAAAAGGACTTTGCGATTTTTGACGGTTGGATCGTTGAAACTAATTTCATACAATGCGTTTCGCATCAAATCCAATGGTATATGTATTTACTAAGTAGATTTTAATTATTTATTTTGTACCCATAAGCAAAAGGGCAAAAAAAAAAAGGGGACTTTGCGCGACGTAGGTACAATTGCGTCGCGCAAAGTTGGCAAAAAAGTGGTAAAGTATTCTTTGTTTGGCAGCAAGATCTTGCGTGACACACAAAACGTAGCACAAATGGCATTTGCGCGACGTTTTGTGTTTTGGGTCGCGCAAACATACTTTGAGCTACGAAATTTGCTCCGTCACGCAAGATTCCGTCGTGCAAACATGTTTTTCTACTAGTGATATCTCTTATGCCACACTTTTTTTTTTAGGTATTTCAGAGCCTAGAGTCGGAAACAAACCAAGGGAGTTAAGCTTCTCAAAGTTCAAGTTCTGCTTGATCAAAAAGATCCCTAACATGATGATTTTAAATTAGTATTAATGTTTACGCTATTAGGTTTTGGTGTTTGTTGTTTTAGGAATTTTCCATGTTAGTTTAGAATTTGAAATAGAGGTTTGAGGATTTAGAATGAGTAATTTATTAGGAGGGTTTAGGGTTTTAGACATTTTGTAGCTGTGGTGAAGCTTATGGCTTATATGTCTCAGGTTTTGGACTTCACCCACAATCTACGAGCTGAACTCTAAGCCATAAGCAGTTAACTTGATGCAATATATGTTCAAGTCAAAATGAGAAAAATAAATAAGGTAGTCAATAGCAACACTGAAATTCGATATAATATGTGACTAATTTAACTACAATGATGTACAAATTGCGATGCACAGTCTAAATCCTTATAAATGCACAATAGAAACTGCAATGCTAAGTCTGAAGACGCGTTTACCTATTTCAATATAAAAAATTTGAGAAAATAGTTGCCAGTTGTACATGTAATGGCTTTAGTTTGCAATTTTTGTTTGGTTTGGATGCATTAGTGTAATAGGAAAGTCCATTAACTACAAATTAGAATAGTATGGTTGATATATTCTTAAATTTGAAAGGTTGATTGAGTTAAGATCAAAGGTTCCTACTTTTGACTAATATAGGAGAGATCGAACTCGTGTGGATAGAGAGAGCACATCAATCTTAATAACTATCGTGTAATCGCTCAACTCTGCATGGCAAAGTTCATATTAAGTACTAACATTTGTACTTTTCCAACAAAGCAGATATAATTGTTTTTCTTTTCGCTAGAACTACTTGGTTTTACCGATTAGTTTTGTTTAAGTCACAAACATTTTAGATTAGGTCGTATCTTCGCTAAAAACTACAATTCGTTGGATTTAGCCAAGTTGCTTAACAATGTTCTCCTTCATTGCACCTAATTTCGACTCTCCCTCATAGAGTTTAGATTAATTAAGAGTAGATATAGTTTGAATAAGAAAAACTGCAGCACTTAATATTTAAACTCAAATTGCCCTAAAGAAAGTCAGTGTTACGTACTGCATATGACAAGTCTGTCCATGTTCATCCAAAATACTCACAAAGGTAAATGAAAGGGACACAATCAAACTCCAAAAAACTGCATAGATTAAACTCCAAACCTTCAACGGTAGCAGTACCAATTTGTCTTCATATAATAAGTTCAAACATGTAAACGATGATTGCCAGATGTCAGCTACTAAAAAAATTTCAGAAAACAATTCACCAAAACTAGCTCCTATAGTTTATATTCTGTCGCAGTAAAGCCATATAAGTTCCAAACAGATGGACTCCCACACTCTAACGTCATCTCCTGTGGAATCGAACGCCGTTACCTCCTGAGGACAATTGGTACTCGACAAAACCGCACCCCCAACCCAAATATGCATGTACATGCAATAAATCAAAACCACAAGAAAATTAGAAAAATACACTAATAAGAATTTGCACCTCTCTAGTTTGGAGACGGTAAATACTTAGCCCCTACATTTTATAAATTACCACCGTACGATTCTAAAGTCACAAATCTTTACATTATTCACCTCTTTGCTGAAAAACTGAACGAGCCTCTTTTAGCAGGTATCTTGTTCTATTGTAACAAAAGTAAGACGATAGCACCCTCGTAAGAAGCAAGAACTATTTACTTACCGTTTAAGGCCCTCGTATTCTAGAGAAAAAAAAGGGACAATAGTGAAATGTATAAGAGATTCACGATGTAATGAATACATGGTCACTACGATTGTCCTATATCTACTCCGTTTTTGCTACTGTAAAATGCAATCCCTGTTTAAAAAGGTGCTCCTTAATCACCCTGTTTACAAAATCTAATTACATTCCCAAAACTCCACTCACTCCCTCCACACTCACATCACCACTTGCATACAGATATTATCAAAAAGTATACGACTTTGCTTGAAATGAAAATAAAAACTAATGTAGGCATGTAGCCACCACACCTTGACTTCTTAAACAACAAAACCCGACACATATTCCTACCATTTCTGCTCACGTTAAATATACTACAAAGAGTTTGAGACCCCAAAAACAAAAACAAAAACAAAAACAAAAAACATATAAATATTAAGTACCAAATCATACAAGAACAAGACTCCAAAATTAATACAACAAAATTCAACACCCAAAAGATTCCACAACACCAAAAGATAAAATATATAAATACATTTATATATATATCAAAGTTTGAATTGAAATAAACAAAGGTTTTTTTTTGTTCCTAATCACTTGATGACTTTTTTTTTTTCTTCCTTGTTTTACAGCATATGGGTTCCAATGCAGTTTTCACCGTGTCGACCACGCTATCTTGTTCCCAAAGCTTTGTTGCCCATCGAAACCCTAAAAACTTAGACTTCGTGAAAAATTAAAATTAGAACCCCTACACATTTCAAAATTAGACAGTGGTGCACAATCTCTCACACCTTGCCTAGTACGTCGTCGTCTCAGTACTTTAATGCACGAGGAGAGTTGGACTTTGTGAAAGGAAAGGATCATCTCCGGATCCTTTCCATTAAATCTATCCAATTAATCAATCCGGATCTTTGAAATTCGATCCACGACTACAAATAATGGATCACTTTAAAAGTTATAATAACTTTAGCCGTTGGATCAAATTTCAAATATCCGGATTAAGTGATAGATAGATTTGGTGAAAGAGATTCGGAAAAGATTCTTTTCCTTTGCGAAATAATTAATCAATTATTACTGCTCGCGTCAAGGGAAACTCCTTGTTAATTTAACAAAATCTATGTACTTCTCTTCCCTTTCTCTGGGTTCAGAACCGTTGTGATACGGACACGTGGCGGCGTCTGATGTGGGGAGAGACGATGGAGATGAGTCCGCCCAGTGGGGGCCGCATCTTTGACCTGTAGATCATCTCGTCGTACGGCCTCCTGTAGAACTTCAAGAACGGCGCGAAGGACTCCCGGGACTTCTCCGTCCTGCTGGCGTGGCTCTCCCTGCGGAAGAACGTGGCCGGGGATTGGAGGAACGAGGGGCGTGGGGTCCGCGGCGGCTGGTTGTGGTGAGGGGTTCTGCTGGCCTCGCTGCCGGAGCACCGTTGGGGGAGTGGGGTCGACGGGAACAGGCTTTTTCTCATGGCAGCGGAGTTGCCGTAGCCGTGGATTGTTCCACGTGGTGTTCTGGCGGCGGGGGATGCGAAGGAGAAGGACCGGGCGTTTAGCGGAGAGATGAGCGCGGGTCCCAGCGGGGAGGGTGTGGTGGGGCCTACTTTGGATGCTGACGTGTCTGTGAGGCTGAGGTACCAAGGCTTGAGAGAGTCGAACTGATGCTGAGCGACAGTGAAGGAGAAACGAGAGGATGAGCAAGAGCCGACCTTGGCCGTTGATTTGATTGAGGAGGGGTCGAATCGGAGGGACGAGGCTCGCGGATAATTTGAGAAGTCACTGAAATCCAACGACTCCTCAAAGTCTAGAGAGGATACCATCATCGTAGCCGTTGATAGCTCAACGAACGGTCGAACACCCTACAAAAGTACAATCCAATTAAACAAGAAGGGTCACACTCAAGACATTCACCTTTTTTTTAACTTTTACCTTGATGTCATATAAATTAACTAGTAAAAATTTAAATACGAACTTGGTCACTCAAAAAATTGAACAATGACACACATTAATGGTAACGCATAGAAATGATTTAGAAGCCAAATGCAACATAACAGCTAACCACACGACTGTCGAAGATCCCGTTCTTTAAGCTACCCGTTAAAGTACATAAATGTTATGGTGATATTGCTTTACCTAAAGTTTGATCCTAATTTTTTTAAGTACTTATTGTCGACATATATATAATCATTAATTCAGTTTAAGCTGTTAAACCAAACTTAACAATCAAATATGTATTGACACTAAACGTACGTAGGTATTAAAATAAGATGAGTGTTTTAAACTGTAGATGGCTATATTATATTCTGTGAAAGCAAACAAGCAATAATTGTGGCATAATTTGAACCCAAGCAAGCAATCAGGAGCTCATGATAGCTATATATATTGACCTGTTTTTTTGAATTCTGGGAAACCCAGCACAAGGATGTGACCTGAACTTGAAATGGATAAGAATTATAGGTACGTTTTGGTTTTGTACCCAAAAGCACGACACAGAATGCACAAGTGGTCAAAACAAATACAGTAACATTGGACTTTTTTACCACCAACCCAATGAGCTACATAATTTAATTTATATAGGTTAGGTTAATTTAATTTTTGAAAATTTAATTAATTTTTCACCTTCCAAAGATATGAGAACATTGTAGGAGGGTCAATTACGAATGCTTTGGAGAGCCGTCTTGGGTAGTGCTCCGCCACAATTTTCAGTCCGGCCACCAGCAAGTTCATAAAAGCAGAAGCCGACCTGAAAAAACCTGCAAATTTATCCCATTTAAGTTTTAATTTAATCAACAATTGAATTCAAAATCATGTATTTTAATTAGTGATTAAAAGAATAAAAAGTGATTAGTGTCTGGTGGCGTAAAAGTAGAATCCTGGGTACTTCTGCCACGGGATCAAAAATATTCAAAAGCGAGCTGTATTGGAATTGACGAATTCTCGGAAGGACTCCAATTCCCTACAATGCCCCTACATTCCTGGACCGCTAAAGAGGGTTAGACCGTGACACCTGAGGGGCACTCCGGACAATTTCTGATGATATCTCAGCTTCTCCGACATAGCTCTCATTAACTACGCTGTTCCAACCGTATCGTGCAGTTTCTATGTAGAATGACTAAATTGACCTTCAGGATTAGGGTGTGTTCGTTGGATTTATGAAGGGTAAGTTTGGGAATTGGGGGTAGGGGGCTTACTTGCGTCGAAAAGGAGGACGAACTGCTCTACGTTTTTGGGCATGGACTGAATCGCCACCTCCAGCGTGAATACCAACAAGCGAGTGAACCTTAAATTTACAAAAATGGAAAATTAATTTCAGAAATAAAAAAAGGTTGCATGAAGAATAAATAATTTCAAAAAAATAAGGAAATATTAATTAAAAAGGCTTTCTGGAGTTTGTTTACTCACAGTTTTTGCGAATGGAACTTCTGGTAATCTTGTTTAATCCGGAAAATCTGTGAAAAAAATAAGAACGAAAATGTGAGGTTAAAAATACAAAAACAAAAGATTAAAACGGAAAAGAAAAAAAAGGAGTGAAATGGTAATTTACCACAACAGGCCTGGATTCTTCATCATGGCCAGACACGTAGGCAACACCTTCAGCGAGCTCAGCTGAGAACTCATCTGCTATCAAGTTCTCTGTGTGTTCAAAAACATGAAAAATTAAAATAAATTAATCAAAACAGATTTCAACTTTTTTTTTTCTCCTTTTTTGTGGTTCGAAAAAATAAATTAAAAAAAAATTGAGATTAATCATTAGCGGGAGTTGGGCTTACACTTTAACGTTTAATTCAAAGTTGTGGAAAAAGCAAGATTCTTTGGCTAACCACAAAACAAAAAGAGAAACCAATATGCACTTGAAAAAAGAGAGAACTAGAGAGAGAGAGAGAGAGAGAGGAAAATTGAAAACCTGGGTTTTTACATACCAGTGCCAATATTCTGTCTCCATGAAAGGCAAGCCCTAAGTTGCTTGGCTGCCTTCTTAACACTATCTCCTTTTGCTTTCAAAAACCTCTCCACACAAGCAGTGTTGCAAAACTTCTCCTGCGAAAACAAAAAAATGAGACCTATATTCCATAAAAAATTATTAAAACAGACAAAACACATTTAAATTAAAGTGTGAAAAATAAGAAAACCAATTAAGATTGAAATTTTAAGAAAACCCATGAAGTTAAAAATGGAGATCTGAAAGTTGACGTGAGAATCCAAACCTGTTTAACTGTGAGTGGGGCTTGTTTTCTCAGAAGCTGAAGAACTGCTTCCACTCTCGCATTTCCCTTGCTCTGTTCATCTCTAGGGTGGTGATCTTTCTTCCCCATTTCGAGATTTCGGACCAGTGATGAAATAAAAAAACCAACTAAATTCCACCAAAATACTCAGACGTTTATACCAGTCTTCAAATGTACGCAACCATTAAAATGTTCACTCAGGAGAGAGAGAGAGAGAGAGAGAGAGAGAGAGAGAGAAATATGAGATAATGAGAGGGAAAAGATGTTGAAACTTGAAAACTGAGAGGGTTATAACGTTGAGTAAAGGGAAGGGAGGCAGAGAGGACGTTATATAGCAAAACGACAGGTCATAACGCCGTTACTATAAGGGGGGCTTCTTTGAATTAAAGCAAAGTTCCATCTGCGTCAACTGCATGGTTTTTGGTCAATGCTATTGTAAATATTTATTTGAGTTCTTGCAATGATGGGTCCGAAAGTGATTCGTAACGGAAAACGTCGGCTGGTCCAGGCCCAAGCCCATCGCCCACCAATTACCTTTTAATTGCTTTTATTACTTTTCCAATTTTACCCTGATCTCGACCTTTCTCTGTTTGTCCCTGTGTCTCCTTATCAGAACAGTATGGCTGCCTACTTGTTGGCTAAGGCTCAAAGAGTTGACTGTTTACGAGGCAGTTTTAATGGCACTCCCCCGTATATTTCAGGATGATATCTCTCTCTTTATTGTGTGATTTGGACACTGACATGATGCTTGATGGTCACTCATTTATGTTAGACAATGTAGTAAGTATATGTCATTATAAATTTTAATGTTAAGATTAAGAGTTTTGCTTCCATCAGTTATATAGTTATATATACGGGATCCACTGCTGAACCAACGGTGATAATATCATGTTTAGTGTGAACAACCAACAGTAACAATGGTTGACTTTCACTTTTGCGTAATTGGCATGTGTGAGAGGACAAAGATTAGTACTTTACCCTTCTATTTACGTAGAATTCAAAATTGTTGTTGTTTTTTTTTTTAATTTCTAATTTAACTGTTCTGTTTCCTATTTAAACGAAAAAATCACTCACCTCACGTTTTCTGGTATGTACAATATCAATCAACCGGTAAGATTCGTTAATGGAAATGGGGTGATTTTAACAGTTCAACAGTAACAATGACTGACAGCTTTTTGCGTACGTAGTGTGCATGAGAGACAAATGTTAGCATTTTGCCATTTCGTTATATAATTCAAATTTTTTTTTTCCTTTGTTCCTATATTTTATATTTTATTTCCTTTTAAAAAAATATCACTCACATCACGTGTCTTAGTATGCAAAGTAACGACCAACTAATAAGATTCATTCTTGGAAATAGGGAGAATTTAAACTGAGAGCCGAATAAACAAAGTGAAATTGGTTTTCATAAAGGAGTATGATTATTTCCCCTCCTATCCCCCTTCCTTTCCCTTCCCTCTCCACTTTGTTTTTTTTTTCTTATTGTCTCTAAAAAAAATCAATATAAGATGTTGACGTGACTTAACCGTAACCGTTCAAGTAGATGAGGATGGAAGGGGAGATAGATTATGAGGGAAGAGAATCCTCATCTTTTCTTAAATGCACATGAACATCTTTGTACAAATATTTTATTTTATATTACCGATTGTATATAATTATGTCTATTTTTCTTGTTATACGTTAGCTTCGTCACATGATGGAAAAAAAGAGGTAGATAATTTGATGCAACAAATAATATGGAGGATCAGAATGTTGAATCCTACATCAGTAGTAGTAAAAGATAAGTAATAGTTTAAATATCATAATCCCGCTCTAACTAACACCGATGCCTTTTGTGATAAAACCACACACCTGACGGATTGTGCAGATGGTAATTACCAAGTTGGGGATAATATCGATGTTGTTGGAAGTGGACCGTATGACCCATCTCTCTGATAATTCTACACAGAAGACACCATCCCTTGTATCATAGCACTTATTCTTATGGTAGAGAATTAGGACCATATATGCATGCATGATTCATATGCACTAACACTGAATGTGATGATTGGCACAGTGACTTTGTATGGAGTAAAAAGGGTGCATGCAGTGGTACTGGATGTAATTATTGCACGAAGAAAGTTTTGTTCTGGTAAATTAATAATCGAGGGTTTGTAATGATGATACTTTTTTAGAGAAATGGAATCTCTCTAGATCTCTTCCACCAAATCTATCAAATCAAAGGATCCGAGCCATTGAAATTTGATCAAACGGCTACAAACATGGGCCTCCTTTAAAAGTATAATAACTTTAGCCGTTGGATCAAATTTTAATAGTCTGGATCCTCTGATTTGGTGGATTTGGTTGAAAGGATCCGGAGATGATCCCTTTCCCTTTTTTAGAGCAACGTGGGATGGGGTGGTTTGGGAGAAATTTTTTATTGTGATTGAAATACGGGTGGTACACCACGTGCTTATATATAAGTGCTGGGAAGTTTTTTTTTTAAGTTATTAACTTTTTAACACATATATCTCACCATTTGTATAATAACACGTAATGTATCATCCTGTGTCCCGATCACATTGAAAAATCTTTCGTGGTATAGGGTTTGATGACAGAAGCCAAAAATTTCAACTCGTGATCGGATACTGCGGGATATGTACATGAACACAACAATTTAGATCAGAGGGTATATGCGAGTCCTATGCCTGTATGTTACTTACACACAGTTTTACATATTGATGAAACATTGAGTTGCTCTCCCTTTTCTTAACCAAAATCGATCGTAGTACGTTTGTTGCTGATTTACTGTAAGTGGGTAAAAAGCAATACCAGATCTTACCTCAGGACGTGACTCCAACATCAACACGACAATGGATGGAGGGTTTACATTTCTTACGTGGGATACGAACCCGGATCTTCTTTGTGAGGATCTCGAGGATTCGTCAATTTTGTCTGTTCATCGTACATCGTGCGGTCAGAAATTATTTAAAATTAAACACAAACAGTACTTTACAAAAACTGATCGCATGATGTATGATGAGCAAATACGATTCACGGATCTCTAGGATCCTCACCAAAAGGATCCGGAAAGGATCCTGTTGGGTGGGATACGTACTTTTCAACCGCATTTACACATGGATAATTGATATCGAGTAAAGTAAAAGTGCATGGTAAGAATTAGAGTAATCACGTTGATAGCTTGCTTTCGTACCATGCTAAGAATTAGAGATAATCAACCAAAAACCAGTAATGTGTGTGTGTGTGTGTGTGTTGTGATATTTATGGATCAAAATTAGAGTGTTGGATATGAATTTGGACGTGGGGATCGATCAGACAGAAGCAGAGAAGAAGCTTTTGAAGAGTTCTAGCATCAGGGTGATAGATCGAAGGTGGCAGACAATATCGATCGGATTTGGCCTAAATCAATAAAACTGATTACGACTTACAGGTTGATTAGTAGTTGTTTTCGCCATACATAAAAGAAGGGAGACCATAACTCAAAATCAAACAATCATGCATATATAACCAGACAACATAACATGTCATATTGTCTAACAAGAATATATATTTGTTTTGGTTAATTAATCACTATGAGAAATGTAAGCAAACAAAGATACTACATATGCTGATTTACACCACAATTTCCAGAACAATGTTGTGAGCAAACAAAGAACATAAATATGCACATATTTACACAAAACACTTAGTCCCATGAAGTCAAAACCTTGATACTTGGCGTCCATAAATATCATACAATATCCAAGTCCGTTGTTGTTACGGCGGAGAATTTTTTTTCTTCACACTTGGTAATTGCATATAGATACCCACATTGTCGCCGACATTCTTCACGTGTCCAAGTCCTTAATCAAACCCCTTAATCGCTTTTCAATAATTAATTATTCATTTGTCCTCCCTTATTTTAAATTGTGTTGTACTTTGTTTCTTTATGCAAATAGCAAGCTTTGATCTCCTCTAGAAGTAGTGGTGATTACTAAGTTAGACGCTTGCCCAGTTTCGAATGAAAGAAGTCAAAAGGAGCATAAAAATTGATGCTATGTGCCTCCTTATTCCACCTATAATTATCAACTTTTCTCACCAATGTTTTTCAGAAGAACGTAGGTTAGGAAACATTACCCGTGTCTTTGTATACTCTCCGACAATCTAATACGTTATGTTGTTAAATTATAAATTACTATTACATAATGTTGTTAACTTATAAATTACTATTGTTTGATTAGGTCAATTACAAACAACATCATATGTCCTACAAAAAATATCTAGTATATGATGAAAAGCAGACGAGGTCTCAATCCCAAACCTAATTAGCAATAATACGGAGAATAAACCTAGTCCTTATAAGTCTTGCGAGATTTCATAATTACTTTTCAACGTGAAACAATTATTCCCGTACTTGCATATAATATTGTTGGAACTGTATGCATATTGAGTCGGTAATTCTTCCTAATCAACGATATTTAATTATGATATTAGCAGCATAACATGTCAACTATTTAACATAGTATTTCTCCTTGTATCCTCACGATAATAAGAATCATATAATTATGGACAAATTTGTCTAACACACGCACAAAGAGAGAAGATCGTTGGGCTCCATATGTAAAAGCCATTGCTCGTCGCTTAACTAAAAGAACGTACAAAGTTAGGGTTGGGCAAATACATTAAGTTTAGTTAAATCTAAATCAAGCGCAGCTTAGGCTGGTGATTTGGAGTTTCCAAAGATGAAGTTGTAAGCTTTATCGTGATTTGGCTTTCACAAAACAACCCAGATGGGGAATACATTTAGAAATAAAAAAAAAATCAGATGGGGAAAAAAGAAAAAGTAGGGTATTGTGAGGGAAAGGGCATGAAAAGGAGCTGAGAGAGCAAAGTAAGAACAGTAAAAATCAAAGATTGCACTTTGAACAACTTCTTGTCCTTATTCGTCATTTTGTTAAGAGGTAAACTTGTAAATAAATTTTTTATTAAGATATGAATGGAAAAATAAGACATAGATATGGAGATATCAGCACTCTTAAAATAATGTAACAAAGCTAATATTTAGTGAAAAATTTGTTTCTTTTGTCTACATTCAAATGTGCGAGAGATTCTTTGCACACACTTTACCCAACTCTCTTTCCCTTTCTATTTCTAATAATTTTTTTAATTAATTTATATATTTTCTCAAAAAAGATAAACAATATATTGTATGCATGCTTATGATTTTGACACTTGTTATAGTTGGGCATGATATTATGACGGTGGGGATCAAGGGAATATGATGTTGTTGCTTCAAATCCCTCCCACGTGGCCCTATTTTACTAATTAAAGTGGTTTCCTAGTATATTCTCTATTCGACCATTTCACACCTAACCCTTTTGTGTGATTCAAATTTTGAAACACCAACCTCTCACTCTATTTCCTCCTTTTTTGGTCACAAAACATTATTTCCTTCTAGAAAAAATAAAATAAAAGACACAATGTGCAACAGAATGCACCCAAGTCCTTTAAACCTGAGGTCCAAAACATTATGATATAAATTAATCATTACGTTTTAAATTCAAAAAATATAATATAATCTTACTGCTTTCCTCTCTGGCTCGTACTCTCTCTCCCTAAATATTCATATGACCCAAATATTCATATAAAACGAGAAACGGGGTAAAATGGTGTACAGTTTGTCTGCTAAAAATATTGAGGAAGGAAGGGCCTTAGGCAATTTGCCGAATATCGACTGGTGGGGGTAGGACCTTGTTTGTTTGTCCTAACCTTTCTAACTTATTAGGGTAGAAGTTGCAAGCAGCTTTGTGACTTTGTCTCGATGAAACTAGACCAAGTCTCCAGACAGATAGCAATCTGCACGAACAAAACAATTTATCCTTTTTCACCCGGTGGCCGGGTACGGATATTAACTGTTCATGGCAAGTATATACCCAAGCTCGAAAAGAACAGTGGATGCATTGGCCATATATACATGTACGTTTAAATATACTTTTGTAATTTGATAATGGTTTTTCTTCTCAAGGGGTATCGTCGATCTTGCCTAATAGCCTAGGGGTGGGCATGGTTCGGTACGGTGTGATTTTGGAGTAAAACCAAAATCAAAATCAAAATTTATTTTAGTTTGGTTCGGTTCGGTTTAACAGTCTGCACTCGGAAGAGGTGGTCATCCTTAGAGAGTTGACCACTAGAGAGCATACCACTTGAGAGCCGACCACTAGAGAGTTGGCCACTTGGAAAATGTGATCAATTATGTGCCAAAGGGTCTCTTCCATATAACGATGATCTAGTCCCCAACCAAAGAGTCATCCATCCCACGGTAATCTAGTCCCTTGTCAACAAGTCCACCATCCAAAATACGGTAATCTAGTCTCTGGGCAACGAGCCCTCTATCCAACGGTAATTTAATCCCCAATCAACAAGTCTTCCTTTAAAATGGTGACATGACAAAAGTGGAGTTAGGTTAGACAAGGATTCACGTTAACAAAGACCATGTGATTGAACTGGATAATATGCTCTTTTTTTTCCGATAAGACTGGTAATATAGTATGATATGGGAGTTGGATTAAATTTTTGTGTGGTATAAGCAGTGTTTAAAATATCGGTATCAGTGGAAATATCGATGGATATATGGAAAATTAATATCAATTACTTTCGATGGAAATTTAGAATGAAACTTTAGGGATTATCAAATATTGGTTTGGATGAAATATAAAAGTTTCTCCGATATTAAATAGATGTGTCAGAAATATCGACGATATCTACTTCACCTCCCCCCCCCGGCGACCCCAAATTTCATATCTTCCTCTAAATGATCATGAAAAAGATCATGTTTCACAATAAAACTAAGTAGTAATTAATATGATGAATAGTCTAATATCTTATAAGCACATGTAAAATTCTTTAATTTATCGACGTGAAATTTACACTCCCAACATTCTCCGACTGTTGAAGAAAGTGAAAGTAGATGTAACATCAGTTTTGTTTGGGTATATATAAACAATTTCACTACGTGCATGTGCTAGAATGTCATGGGGTCAATATGGGATATAGTTGGTCATTTTTCTCAAAAATTCAAATTCAAAACCAAAATTAGTTTTTCACTGAACTCCACTTTGACTACTTAGTAAGTGATATTTTTCCTACTCCTCTCCTACTCTAAGAAAAAAATCAACCAACTAGCGACTATTGTGTTGTTTGAATGTAAGTGACGTTTGTGAAAGTTAAAATATGCCCAAAAGCTGATGGAAGTGTGAGTGGTATGGCCAATGCATGATGCATCGTATCGGATTAGACTTTGGTGGCACAACTCAGCGACTTTTCTGTCTTGAAATCCTTGAAAGGACCCATTAGCCATTTGTGGGTTCCTATATCAGCTGCTATTTTAATTGTTGACCACAAACACATAATTATATCATATAATGGACTCTCTGCAGCAATTTCACATGGTAGTTGGGACCCTTTGTCCTAATTTGCGACTTCATCGCAATGACTCTTCCATTGAGAACAAGACATTTTTATATACCAATACTGCCTAGTTTGTCATGACACCTTTGTTTCTACACCACCTTTCTGGAGATTTGATCATACCCAAATAAATAACGAAAGAAATATAGAGGAGAAGTGGATAGAACCCTAAATGGATCAGAACCCTCATAGTATTAACTGCGAAGATCGATAATTAAAAAATTACTGGATGCAACAAGTTTTTGTATGTAATTTATTTGTACTATTTAGTTGACGACTGATGTGTTATGATTCATAATTTCATACACAAAATTAGAAATTGTTTTCTTTCTACAAATCCAACTTCTTCTTTTTTATTAATGTGTGTGTGCAACTTGCTGGCATGCATTGTATTCACTACTATTCGATATAGTTTTTCGACTCCGAAGGGATTTTAATTAGAATCTCTTCATCCATTTTTTTATAGAACAAGATTCTAGAACCATGCATACTGTTAGTATTCAATTTTCAATGATGTAAGAGAACCAATTTACTACTGAATTTTTTATACTAGGATAACGATTTAGTGAAGATAAGAACATTCAACATGAAGGTGAAAGTAATGAAGGTGAAACAATTAAACTTCCAACTCGTCATTCATCATGAGATTTGAACTTAAGACATCTCACTGTTAAATGAAGAGGAATACTACCACACTGCAACGTTAAGTGACAACTGACAAGACCTTCCACTTATAAGTTGTAAGTGAAAATAATTATCATTAAACCGTAGTACCAAGTAGCAAGAACAATACTTGGCTACTCAAAGATGAGTATGAACTCCTACTCAAAACTCTTAGGGCCCGTTTGTTTGGCTTCATTAAGTTTCATTGGACTAGACTGGATTAACTTTTAGTATAGTCCAACGTTTGTTGCGATGAGGAACTAATATTAATGAGATTAGCTGAGACTCGCCCAGACTAAAGGCATCGCTAGCAGTTCTTAGCAAGAGTCCCCGAAAACCACGGGACTAGCTAAGGCCTGCTTCGTCCTACTCTCGTTGCTCTGCTGGCGTCCTCTCTGCAATCGCAGCTTCATCTTCTTTGCGACCACGACTTCATCTTCTCTACAACCATAGCATCCTCTCTCTGCACACATCTGCACATCTTCGCAAATCCGCTCGAATCACAAAACCCATATTCGCTAAGATTTGCAAAACCCATATTTGAATCGCAAAACCCAAACACGAATTGCAAATCCCATATTCGAATTGCAAACCCAGATTCGAATTGAAGAACCAAGTTCGTTTGAATCTCTGCAAAACCCAGATTTGATAGGAAAATTTTGTGGCCTCAAATCCAAAAGGAAATAACCAAAACCAAGGGTGCTCTGCATACCAAATTCCTTCTGCAACTTTCGAGAGAGAGATGGAGATTCTAGATAGGGAAATTGGGGCACAATTTCTTTTTTTTTTTTTTTTTGGATCCATTTGGTGCACAATTATATATGTACATAGTTCATTTGTTTTCGGGAGAACGAATGTTGTTGACTAGAAAAAAGAGAAAGAAAAAGAAAAAAAAGAAAAAAGAGAATTAATTTTTATTATTTTGGTTATTAGTCCGACGCTGCACCAAACGCTACACTAAATTAGTCCAGCTTAATCTAGTCTAAGTTAGTCCAGCTTAGTCCCTGAAGCTAGTCCAGTCCGAGATAGTCCGGTGCAACAAACGCACCCTTAGTGTTTTAATTATAGGGTTTTGTGCTTATGACAAGAACCGTTCATACTATGAATCACACTGTAAAAAATTTCTCTGTAAAAAATAAATTAAAACTAAGGTCGTTTAGTCAATCTATTGTAGCAAATACATAGACGGTCCGTAATGCTTTTACCAATATCGTTCATTTGTTTTTAAACAGTTTGATGATTAAATGACCTTAGATTTAATTGATTTTTTGCAGAGACGATCTTTATAGAGTGATTTGTAACATCAACGGTTCTGATTATAAACACGAAGTTCTATAAATTGACAATTCCTCAATTTTGAGAAATTTTGAGTATGAGTTACTACTCATTTTTTAGTAACCAAGTATTATTCAAGTAGCAACGAGCAAATAAATTCTTAAAACTTGAAGTAATGAGATTTTTTGGAATGATTTAAAATTTGATAAGTCGACTTGACGTTAATGGAATGAAAAATATATTAATATATGATTAATTTCCATGAAAAGTGTTACATTGATTAGGGCAATCAAGGAAACTTACAACCGTACAAGTTAATTCATGCTGCAAATTCAAATTTTCATTTCATCAACATTCTCTCATATGATATCATGTTCTATAGAATCGATTGGCTAATATGTTGTTGAATGGACATGGAGAATAGTAAAACTACCGTTAAACTGAAATCATGTAAGGATATGGTTGAATTGAGACAACAATTTAAGTAAAAGTGAATTTGGTAATGATAGTAAGTTTAACTTATTAACCTTTTCAATTGGTCTGATAAATTGGTGTGATTAGACAAAAAGGAACAACATTTAGATGATTTGACTCCAATATCTCAATATTTCTTTGGGATGTGATATCCACATACCCCTTTTTACTTCTCTCACACATTTTTAATTTTCGACCGTCGGATCGAATGAATTGAAAAAGATCAAATGACAAAAATTAATAAGGGGTGTGTGAGAAGTAAAAAGAGGTGTGTGGATAACACACCCCTATTTCTTTACGTTGTTGCGTGTGCGCTTTTTACAAGTGATACTGAGATGGAAGAAACGAATTTATGCATATGGTGTAAATTAATAAATTGATGATATGTTTACTAAACATGAATTAGAAGTAAAGAACCGGAGAAATCGGAATAAAGGAAAGAAAGTGAATCGGATCAACTAGTTCTTCTGTTTTTTTTTTAATTTATTCAATTACGAATTTGAAGGAAAATCTACAGCTTTTTCATATACCATATGAGCTAATAAATACATTACAAGCTAACGTGTTCGAATAAAATTGCTATTGTTTCATTTCAAAAAATAAATACATGAAAAGTTAAGAATTAAAATGATTCTAGATACACTTAGTTTCCGGTCTCTCGTGATCATATTATAGAAACTCATGCCTTATTTAGTTCAAAACTTTGATTCCAGTCCTCTATTTATCACATTGTCATAACTCATCTTAGTGACATACATATATGTACCTTAAATTACTAGCCTTGCCACTAAGATCTCCAGATTATCCAACTCCTAATTAACCTCAAAATTATCTCAAATTTAAATCACGCACACCAAATATGTCAGTTAATTTAATTTTCAAATTTGAACATCTAAATCTGCACTGCTCACTATTGTATACAAACCCAACTAGAACCCACAAACAATTTCCTTCTGTAAAATTACCCAAGCACTCCAAAAGTTGTAGGTACAAAATCATAACACCGTTAATTGTAGTATATATGAGGTATAATTGTTTTTGTTTTAATGTTTGCACCAAAGAACCAAATTTATATTTGGTCTTTCTACTCACAAAGTGAAAATTAAACCAGCATTTTATGTTCATTTTTGTACACATTTTAATAAACGCAAGAAACTAAAGGGTTAAAACGATTCCAATTCGTATTTGCTACAAATAACATGCCTTTAACTATTCTACTAGCTCTTTTACTCATGTTTGTATTACTTTTTTACCATGCAGAAGTGAGAAGCCCATGAATCAAGTATGCATTATCGTAAATATTGCAGATCATTTCCAATCACATGGCGAAATGCAGGTGCCCTGCCAAATGAGGGCTGCATCTCTAAATGGTAAAAATAAATTACATCATCTTGTAACTTGTATGAGATATGGGGAGGTCAAACTTTGGGAGTGGAGATGGAGCATCTTTATTTCTGGATTTTGGATGAAATGATTGGAACCCTGTGTGAAAATCAATAATTATTGGAAATCCTTGTACTGTAGACGATCTCTCAGTCAGTCTTACAGATGATTGTATTGGTTCTATCAGCTGAGCTTTTGCCTTGGGGCAGAGGATTGATCCGGTTTCAAGGACACTGATTGAACCGTAGGTTCATAGTCTAGATTATGCATGCATGGTATTGGCACATGTGTATCTGAAAATAAACTTACACATAGCATGACATTATTACAGCGGGAAGTGCGGTAGTGGTTATTCATTCTATACAAATTGCTTTCGTTTTATAGGCTTTGGCCTTAATTGGTAGGATTAACTCACCAGTGGTGCAAGGGCAACCTAAATCCATTGAATCCGACTCAATTTTTTGTTAGTGCGTGAAGAACTATTCTACATTGAAAGTTTACGAAATATTGTACGTATAAGAAATTGAGTTACTCTTCATATTGTCAGTTGGTTTCATGGTTAAACCTCAACTACCTTCATAGTATCTAAGTCTGGTTTAGGGATGGGCAAATACCCATCGGTTATGAGTAACTGCGATTACCCGCCCATTTAAATTTCACGGTTACGGTTATGGCTAACCGTTTAGATAAATAAACGGTTATGGGTATAACCGTTTACCCGCGAAATTTAAATGGACGGTTATGGGTATTAACCGCGGTTATAAACGAGTAACCGTTCACCCATTTATTTTATATATGTAAAATTAACACAAGCCATGTTCCCTATCAAACAAAACTTAGATCAATGCTATTGACTATAGTGCATGGTTTCTGTAACTAATATAAGATAGTTTTCCTTAACGACTTTAAATTTTATGGTCCATTATATATATTATGTTAATACTTTACATTCCGAGTTAAATAACCCAAGAATATTGTATTTTAACAATTTTTGTAACCCAAGAATACTTAGCAAATTTTATATTACCTTCATTGATAACAGTTAAAAATATTGTTTGTAAAGTATTATTTCAATTATTAGAATGGTATAAGGACTTCAAAAATTAAAATGCGGAAATGTAGTATGAATGTACCTATAACAGTGTTTAATTGTCAGAAAAAAAAATTATGATAAATTTTTCTTTTTTAATTTTCAAGTTGTTAAAAAAAAACACGTAGACGGGTGAAAAAAGTGTAAATGGTAAAAAAGAAAGGATAAACGGGTTAAAAAATGATAAATGGGTAAATGGGTACTAAACGGTTATGGTTAAATGGGTACGCGGTTATGAGTATGGTTAATCATTTATAAACAGTTATGGGTATGGGTATAACCATTTAGGCAATTACCAAACGGGTAAACAATTATACGGGTATGAGAATAAACGGTTATGGATAAATAACAGTTTACCCGCCTGCTATAACCGTTGCCCATCCCCAGTCTGGTTAGCCCACATATGAAGCTTAACGACCACAAGTGCTCCACCATATCGAACTAGTGTTGTTTATGTGTTATATATGTCATACATGAAGAAATGCCTCACATAAAAAGTATAACATATCTCACATATCCGTATAAACAGGTAAACTCTTATGCCCATTTTGCTAATTAATTTAGAGTAGAACCTGAACTTTCCTTAAAGTGTTTTGGCACATACACTACCTACTTCATAGAGGAAAAGTAAACTATGTATATATTTTGTGTTTCTTATTAAAGATGAGGATACCAAATCATGACATACATTATGTTTTTAGTTAGCCAATTATAGTGTGCCATGTGTACAAAGTTTGTTTGATCTGTTAGAAAGATTATTGTACATAGTTGTGGCTATATATACAACAACTGATGTAATTATTTGATTCATTCAATTAAATAGAAAACATTCAGAAATATAGTCTTCTTGGTTTTCTATATGGTTTCATAGCCAACCGTCTCACGGCCTCTCTCGATCCTCCTATCTTCTGCTTTACTTCTCTGATTTCTGTCCAATTCGATCGATTTCTTCGTTGATTTTGTACTCCGATCATCGATCTTGATATGTATTCTTGGTCTTTAATGGCGTCTGCGTCTGCGTCTTCTTCCCCCTTTGACTTGGTGCCAATTCTGAATCCCAATTCCTCTTCAAACCCTAATTCTTCTCAACCTTAACCTTATACTTTTCTCACGATCCAAAACATTGGCAGCATGGTGTTTATCAAGCTCAAGTGATCCAATTATCTGCCATGGCGCACTCTGTTTGCCCCAATTATTCGGCGATATCGGCTTCTTGGTATCGTCGATGACACAGAACCTTGTCCAGTGCCATTTTTGACCGATCGCTCTCTGAATCCGGCGTTCGAAATTTGGTATGAGAAAGATCAAAACCTCCTGATTTGGTTCAATTCCACATTGTCTGAAGAGGTCATTCCATTCACGGTTGGAGTTTCGTCCTCTCGCGATCTCTGGCTCAAACTGGAGCAAAGATTTAGGGGTGTTTCTGATGCACGTATTCATCAGCTTCGATCGCGACTTCAAAGCATTCAAAAAGGTTCACAATCCATGTCTGATTACTTACAAGAACTCAAAGAGATCTCCAACTCTCTCACTGCCGCTAAAGCTTCAATATCTGATCGTGATCTGATTGCAGCCACTATTGTCGGGCTTCCTGATGATTTTGAGTCTTTTGTCGATTCAATCATGCTCTGGTTATCATCAACTTCTTTGGATGGATTGCATGGGTTGTTACTGACCAATGAGCTCTATATGAATCGTCGCAAGAAAGCTGTCTCATCCAGTAATGTTGAACCTTTTCATGCTCTATCTGTCTAAGCTCAACCACCGCTCATTCCCACACCGTCTCAGGCGTATGCAGTACATAATCCACCTCTTCATAACTCTTTTCGCTATAATTCGAATTGAGGAAAGACCAACCGTTACAATAATACTCATGGCACTAGAGGTATCTCTCGAGGAAATCATTATATCAATGGCTTCAATCGCAACAATAACATCTCTCATTCTCGTGGTCAACTTCTGGTCCTCGAGCTCCATGTCAAATCTGTGGCAATCCTATTCATGAAGCCCTTGACTGTTTTGATCGCATGAATCCAGAGATCTCTGGTCATATTCCTTCTGCCAAACTTTAAGTAATATGTGCACGCTACACTGCAAAGCCCTCTCCTTCTTAGCTGATCGACTGTGAAGCCACCTTGCACATCACCAATGATATCTCAAACATTAACTCTCATACTCCCTACACTGGTGAAGAAAAAGTATACATCGGTGACAGTAAAGGTCTGTCAATTTCACATGTTGGTTCTTCTAAATTACGTACACCTGCTGCTTCCTTTAAATTGAACAATGTTCTTCATGTTCCTCACATGAAACACAATTTGTTGCCTGCCTTTCAATTTCTCCGAGACAATTATTGTTCATTGACCCTTGATTCTGATGGATCCATTGTTAATGATCGTTCTACGGGGAAGACGCTTTTGCGGGGCTCAGTTGAAGAAGGTTTCTATCTTCTGCAATCTACTCCTATAACTGGTCATTCTACTTCTGGTATTGTTCCTCATTCACTCACTGCATCAACTTTAGTTAGTATCAAAGCTCCAGTAAAGATATGGCATAATAGATTGGGTCATCTCTCTTCTCCTATATTTCGCAAGGTTATCTCGCGAAATAAACTTTATGTGCAAGGTGCATCTTCAGTTGAATTTTTCTGTTCTGATTGTGCTATAGCTAAAACCCACAAGCTTCCTTTCAAGGCTGCAAGTTCCTCTGCATCTCAAAGCTTGGCATTACTTCACTGTGATGTTTGGGGACCTGCCCCTATACTTTTTGTTAGTGATTTTCGCTATTACTTGTTTATAGTAGATGATCATATTAAGTATAGCTGGTTTTTCCCATTGAAAGCAAAATCTGAGGTATTCTACATTTGTAAACTTCAAAACATATGTAGAAAATGCTGTTGGAAATAAAATAAAGGTTATCCGTTCAGATTCAGGTGGTGAATTTGTTAGTTCTTCATTTCAAGCTGATCTCCGTTTCCATGGTATTTCTCATCAACTTAGTTGTCCACATACTCCTGAGCAAAATGGCTGTGTAGAAAGTAAACACAGACATTTAATAGAGATAGCTCGAACTCTCTTAGTTACATCTCATGTTCCTCACAAATATTGGGTTGAAACTATATCTACTGTTTTCTATTTGATTAATCGATTGCCTATTTCTGGTATTCTTTGTTCTCCATGGGAATTATTGTTTCATATATCCCCCGAGTATACTAGGCTTAAGGTCTTTGGTTGTAGCTACTACCCTTAGTTAATACCCTATCTTTCCTCTAAGTTGGATGGTAAAAGTAAGGAATGTGTCTTCCTTGGATATAGTTTGCAACATAAGGGCTATAAATGATTGGATTTGCTCATGGATCGAGTATACATATCTCGGCATGTCTTGTTCAATGAGAACTCTTTTCCATTTCAACAAGTTCATCCTCCACAGTTCTCACAATCCACTGTCACTGTTCCTTCTATCATTGATCTTCACTTTCTTATTTCTCAATCATCACCTTTGTCTACTACTCAATCCCCTACACCTGTTATTCAACATGTTTCCTCAAACTCATTATCTCAACCTATTGATCAAATCCCTTCAACTATCTCCTACTTCTGTTGACCATTCTTTTCATGCACTAGTCACCAACATTCACTTAATGGTCACTTGGTCCAAAAATGGTATATTTCGACCCAAAGCCTTCTCTGCTACTAAACATCCTTTGACATCCACTATCGATTATTTCCCACTACTTATAATCAAGCTTCCAAGCATAACGAATGGAGATTAGCTATGCAAAATGAGTTTAATGCCCTTCAATCCACTGGAACTTGGTTTCTAGTTCCCTCATCACCCTCTCAAAATGTGGTAGGTTGCAAATGGGTTTTTCGAATCAAGAAAAAGCCTAATGGTTCTATTGAAAGGTATAAGGCTTAATTGGTTGCCAAGGGTTTTCACCAACAAGAAGGGCTTGATTATCAATAAACTTTTAGTCCTGTAGCAAAGCCAGTTACTATTCAAATTTTGTTAACCTTTGCAGTTCAATTTAATTGGTTTCTGCATCAGCTTGATATAAGCAATGCATTTCTCCATGGCGACTTAAAGGAAGAGGTGTTTATGCAACAACCTCCTGGTTTCATTGATCCAAATCTGCTAAATCATGTGTGTAAACTCAGGAAGTCCTTGTATGGACTCAAACAGGCTCCCCGGGCATGGTTTGATAAACTTTTTCAAGCTCTCAAGTCCTTTGGCTTTACTCAATCTTGTTCTAATGCCTCTCTCTTTGTCATTAAGGATCGTGTTCTTGTTATAGTCTTGGTTTATGCAGATGACATATTGGTCAGTGGTTCAGACTCCTCTGTGTGTAATTTGTTTATCCAAAAACTTGGTTCTCTATTTCCCGTCAAGGACTTAGGTCTTCTTCACTATTTTCTGGGGTTGGAAGTTCAAAGATCATCATAAAGGTCTATTCCTTCATCAAGGCAAATACCTTCTAGATTTATTGCAGAAAACAAAGATTGAGGGTGCTAAGCCATGTTGCACACCTCTTGGTACTACTAAACTAGATCACAGTGGCATTCCCTTATCAAATCCCACTGAATATCGATCACTTGTAGGTGCCTTGCAGTATTTGACATGGATTAGACCTGATATTTCTTTTGCTGTAAATCAAGTATGCCAATTCATGCATACTCCCACTGATCTTCATATGCAAGCTGCCAAAAGGATTCTCAGATTTCTCAAAGGTACCTCCTCACATGGTTTGTGGTTTCATAAAAGTAATCTCAATCTCTCAACCTTCTCTGATGCAGATTGGGCCGGTTGTATCTTTGACCGAAGATCAACTAGTGGTTTTTGTGTTTTTCTTGGATCCAACTTAATCAGCTGGAGTGCTAAGAAGCAACCTACAGTGGCCAGATCTTCCACTGAAGCTGAATATCGATCCTTGGCTCACATTGCAGCTGGAATTACATGGATCTGCAAGGTTTTTCATGATTTTGGCTTTCCCTTATCTCTCAAACCTACAATCTGGTGTGATAACATATCCATTATCTCTCTTGCTTCTAATCATGTTTTCCATACTCGGACAAAGCATGTTGAGATTGATTATCATTACATTAGAGAGTTAGTTCTTGCTAATCTTCTTCAAGTTCAGTATGTGTGCAGTGAGGACCAAATAGCAGACATTCACACTAAGTCGTTAACCAAGAACATGTCTCTTCTTCTTCAATCCAAGCTATCTCTTGGTACTCCAACTTCTTCCAAGCTCAGCTTGAGGGGGTGTAAAATGAGGATGCCAAATCATGACATACATTATGTTTTTAGTTAGCCAATTATAGTGTGCCATGTGCACAAAGTTTGTTTGATCTGTTAGAAAGATTATTGTACATAATTGTGGCTATATATACAACAACTGATGTAATTATTTGATTCATTCAATGAAATAGAAAACATTCATAAATATAGTCTTCTTGGTTTTCTATACTTATTACCAAGCACAAATAGAAATATTTGTCTAGCAAAAAAAAAAAAAAGAGATTCTTCATGAATCATATTATTGTACTATGAAGATTTTAAAGTCAATTCTCGTGGATGGCGAGTTTCATACCAAATTATTATAATCTCGTTGTATTCAGAATTAGGGATCCTCCACCATATCGTATTACTTTACAAATCAAATTACATAAGCGGAATTTAAGACTTACAATAAGCATATACTAAAGTAGAAAAACCACTATTTTGCGAGAACGGAATGTCCCCATTTGTTGCCCTACTCTTGGGGTTTTGTACTTTCCTCCTGTTGCTGCTATTGCTTTGATGCAACGTTTTTGTTTCTGGTGGCTGCAGCTTATGCTGCTTGTTTTGTATAGTTTCTTTTTTTTTTTAATATATTTTTATTTACAAAAATTAAAGTTGCAAATCAACTACTGTATTTCAAAAGAAGTGTTGGGCTTTCTGTAGACCTATTATAGGAGCCAGTTTAGTGATTACGGGCTTAAGGCCCAACAACGTTGATAAAATAAAAAAGCCCAATGCAGCAACATCGGAAGGATAGCAGCTGGGAAAGAGTTTTGGACTGGTCTGCAGAAGATGGTACTTCTGTGATTGGGCTAGACTGAAATCCTCATTATTGATTATCTTGGGAAGAATCGAGCGAAATTTAAGTGTTTGAGAAACCGAACTGAAGAACTTAATGGATTGAATGAATAGAAGAAGCTAATGTGCTACGTAGCTGATGTTTACTTTATAGTAAGCCTCAACTCAATTATTGCCCAAGAATTAGACCAGAAGCAGTTTTATAACTTTTATTTACTTTTTCTTTCAAAAGCAATGTCTCTTTACATAATATGGATTCCAAACATTCATGACTAGGATGTGAATGAGGCAAATTACTTAGACCGATTGATCATAACAGAGACATATATGATTAAGATGCTAAACGCCATTTCTCACCTATGAGAGGAGGACATTATATTTTGTGCTTCTTATTTATTAGTTTGAAGAATGTGCTATTCAATCATGAAGGTCATTTCCCTAATTAGAAAATTTGGACTAATCAAAAGCAAATTAAGAATGGTATGGAACCAAAGGGTTGATGAGTCAGCTAGGAAACCATGGCTGAGACACTTCTAATGCAACCAAATTGGAGTATGGGACAGGTTGAGGTACTGAAGACAGAGACCTTGTACACGAGTCCAATGAGAAGCTTGGGGGTTTACTTAAAACGCAAGATGTGACCTAAAATGGTAAAACGAAGAAGGGAAATGATTTCCGTACACTTATTTTTATTTTTTATGCATATTTATGTTTAGTTTTAGCCTTTGGATTGAATAAATCAAAGGAGAATAAATAGACAATAATAAACAAAGTGTGCAAAAAGTAAAAAGTTGAAAAGGAGTATGCGGGAATCAAAAAATGTGGCTTGACGCATAAGGAACTCAATTCACAAGAGAGAGAGAGAGAGCTCTGTGTAGAAGTGTGTAGAAAAGCAAATGTGATTGGTGAGGGTGGCTGAGTGGTTCCTTGTGTTATAAGATATAAAAGGGGGAGGGTTTGACAAAGACATGGCAGCAAGAGCAACATGTGATACGCGTGATTGGCCTGCATTGCAAGGGGAATGAAAGTAAAACTTGTCTTAGAAAACAGTGACTTTAAAAACTTCACCCCTTCTCTAAGCAATACCTACGTTTCATTTCTCTCATTCCGTTTCTTTGTCTCTTTTTGTTTATTTTTCTTCTTCTCATTTGGTTTCACCTACATGCGTGTCACACCCTCTTCTGCAAATGGGGTGGCTGCACTCCCTCTTCTCTCCTCTTAAGAAGATGTGGTTTCGCCTCCATTCCGGTCCAAAGAAAAGTAAGTTCCCATCACTCTCGCCAACCCTTACATTTTCTCCATACTTCTGCACACTCAACTACGCATTCTAGTTTCATGTTCATGCACATAACCTGCATTTCCCTCCACTTTTGAGTCTTCTGCACAATATCAACGTCTTCTTCAAACTGTCGAGCACGCACACACAAGCCTTTTTAAGATCTACAATCTATTGCGATTACTAATATTTGGATCTCTTTGTGGTTGTTTGTAGCAGGAAGAGGGATTTACATTCTGTACGAGGATGTAAAATCCTGCCCCTGCGAGGATGTGCATGTCCTGTGGTCAATACTAGTGGAGGCCCATACACATACCACACCTTCTTTACCACCACCAAAAGCATGAATTCATATGAAGGCTCCATTGTTCTCCATAGTATATGAGTGAGAGTGATTTCGTGCTGCCAAGTATACATCCTATTTATATACATATGTGTGTATATATACATTTTTTATACTGGGGTACATGTAAAGGGTCTTTGTCCAGTAATTTTTTTTTTTTCCAGTTACCTGTAAATGCAATGCATTAAAATATTTTGCATTTCTTGTGATTTAGGAGTTTTTGAATGGCTTCAAAGCTGAATGAATCTTTCTTCTACATAATCAGATATGCAGTATGCTTTTCTGAAACGAAACGACATATTTCATAAGTTTACCACAAATTAATCAAGGGGCAGTTCTTTTTAGTTGTTTTCTGTTTCTTCCATGTGGTTTTTTTTTGTTGTTTTGTCTATTTCCAGTGGTTGAGGTGGCTCTTTTTGTTTCTTCAGTTTGTCTATCAACGAATGGATGGGACAACCTACATGATTTACATGTCTTATATTTTTTTAGAAACTAAAAATATCAAATCAGTAAAGTAGTTTATGATTGCACAAAAATGTCAAGCAATCTTTAATAATGTGATTTATTGACCGACTGATTCTAGAAAAAAACAGTAGGGAGGAACTTTGATGTGTAGTTTTATACTTGAAATTTGCGATGTCGTGGGTCCTTTACGAAGTGATCGAAATAATAGAATATAAAAGTTAAAAGATTTGGATCAATATGTAGACAACTTTATGACTGTTTGATAACAATTTCATTTTTTAATTGAAAACTTAAAGCTCATTTGATAACAACTTTCAATTTAAAAATAAAATCTGAAAACCAAAAAATGAAAACTCTTTCTTGAGTCTTTAAAATTTGGCTTTTCGGGTTCTTGGTTTTTAATTAACAAAATTTTAAAAACTAAAAACTGAAAATTAAAAATAATTTACGAAATCGCGCAAGGTCGAAAGCTATAGATTCGTGTCGAGCTCCTAACTAGTTGACGAATTTAAGTGATTTACTGTCAATCTCGGTCAATCCCAACCACCCCCAACGTCGGATAGGATATCAATCTCTTCTTCTCCTCAAGGGATGTAGCTTCTCGAAATTCTCAACTTCTAGATTTGAGAATTTCGAATTTGAGTTTTTATTTGATTCCTCTTCATGCATGTTGTAAGATTCTTGTTCGTGGAGGTGATTTGAGATGGATTTCAAGCTGAGCTGCAGAAATTTGATTGAAATTGGTGGATTTGGATAAGAAACTAAGAAACCCTAATATTTTCTTTTGGTTTTAAGAACTGAAATGGACATGCATGTACTTCTCTTTATGAGAGAGGAATTTTAGTTTTACCCCTTTTTTTTTTTTTACAACAATATATCTTACACTAAGGGGAGGAGGAGTTCGGCTAAGCCACACAATGAGCAACCTAATTTGGTATCAAATTCGTCATCCACGAGATTCGAACCTACAACCCCTCACTTATAACTGAAGAGGAATACCACCAGACCGTAGTACTGAGTGTCTTTAGTTTTTAATGTGGAATATTGGTGAAAATAAGAGAAAAGCAGTACAGGTTCAAGCAATTTAGGTCCGTGGCATTATATGACCTACTACGTGCCTGATATTTTAGGGCCAAGTGACACGATGAGCAGTTGAACACTATCAATCTTTTGATAGCTATGAGCTTATGTATGCAAGTCTAGTTTCTATAACTTGTGTTTCTTGTATACATATAAGAAACACCAACACATCGCGCGAACACTTTGCTAGTAACATACTAAATCTTGGTGTCCACCGACCTGGTCCATGGATGATTAAAAAACAGGAAAACTAATGAAAAGGGCTTGAAAATTTTGAGTTTTAATGATAAGGACAAAATAAAGGGTAAAATGAATAGTACAATGTTTGACTTTTTAGTGTAAAAATGTGGTTTTTCGTTAAAGTGAACAGTATCGCGAGCTTTTCATTAAAACTCCCAATTTAAAAACAGTAATCAAACTGTCTTTAGGTCATTGTTTTTATGTGTGACTCGAAACCTTTATGACTAATTTTGATGTAATTATTTCCTTCTTTTCGGTTTTTTATAAGTGTGCGTTGGAAACACAAGACACCTGGTCAAGTTGGTAGCAACAGCCACTTTCAGGCCACTAATATCTGCTAATAAGGTAGTGCGATTTAGCCTAATCTTTTTTACTAGATTTAGATATTTTTACAACTTTTTTGCACTTTGGGCAAATACAACTTCAACACGTTATATAGGACACGACAAATCTCCTAAAGTCTCATCTCTCAATATTTTCGCAAAATTCGACTCTAATTAGAGAGAACAATTTACATGACATTTCATACACTGTCTTGTACTAATAAAATAAAAATATTTAAACTTATACATGTCACATATCTTTATAACAGTATATCCGTATATCATAAGTCATTCTAATCACTGGAAAATACTTGTGTAGGACAACTGTTCATGTGTATTATGGTGAGTTGCCTCACTACGGCTGCCTTGCAGAAAATAATACCTGAGGAACTTTGCAAGCGTTTTAGTGACACGGAGACTCAATTGGCAACGAATTAATTTCAGGCACTCAATGTATATAACACTTTCATACTAATTCGTAAAAGCAGTGCAAAGACCAGGTTTGATCACAAGTACCTAAAAATTATAAGGTTCAAAATTAACAAATATAAAAGAATTTCAAACTTATGAAAACTTTACTGTGTTGTACTAACCAGGTCGTTTAATAGCTTTATAAAGCCGATGGAGAGGGGCGCTCAACCACGGTTGGAAGCCACTCTTTTAAGTAGATCTGGCATTCTATCTCAGCATTAGAGATGGCACCAAGAGGAGTGACAGTAATCTGATGAAATCGTGAGTATTGTGTTAGCGTATAGTGATGCAAACTACAAAGATACGTCTGCAGAAACTAAAAAGATACGCACATATCCTTCTTGAAGAAAGCGGTGGTCATTATCATCCTCATCAGCTTGGGCACCCCTTACCTGCAAAATTGGAAATAGATTACCCTGAAATGATGCACACAAACCAGGAAAACATTCCTTTTAATTTTGGCTGCTCTAAACAGCATCAGATTTGTGCAACTCATTCACTCAAGTCAACTACAATCAAAAGAACGAGAGAAAGGTAATCAAACACACGAAAATATCTCAGAAAGTATTGCACGTTGCGGAATGAAAAATATTAAAGAATGCAATTTTTATCATCCTTACTTCCATCATCCAAAATCTTAATTAGCCTTGAACTGAATGCTGTTTAAACCCTGTACATTATTACCATCATTTCCCTCCTTACTATCTTTTTGGCAACAACTGCCACTAATACCAGTATTGCCACCATCATTACCACCACCATCATTACCACCTCATGTTCAGACATAGCCAAATACATGCGTCTACCATCAGTCATTGGCAGCACCACCTTCCACCACCAAGACCACAACCACCAAATTATCAGCCTTCTTATCTAGTCGTAAGCAATTGGCACCAGCTTTCCCTTACTCGGAACTATTTTCAACTATTAACCAAAAAAGTGAACTTAAATCAGTTCTAAATTTACAGCACTTCAAATTTCAGCATCGATAACCCAGCATTTAGCACTAAACAATTTCAAAGACTACAACTTTAACACTACAATTTATCATTCTATGCTTAAATTTGAGTTTTATAAATAAGGCCCCTGACCACCCTTCTCCCCATATTTGCTGGTATTCGAAGATACCTCAATTCAAGAATTGCAGTTCCTTTTAAAGGAAGAACAAAAGCATCAAATGTGTTCGTCAACCACCCACATTGGTGTACCCCAAAAAGGATCAGATTAACCGATAGTTGTTTCAACCAAATATACAATTACAAGAGCACCAATAATCCCATGGCCACTTTTTAAAAACTCACAAAGTAACTTTCTTCAAGGAAATGATAGTTTTCTGTATGAAAGATGGAGAAAACCCAAAATTCTAGATGGTGTACTTTTAGACTAGTTTCTAAAGAAGAACACAGACTAGCACCAACAAAAAGACACCAAAGACTGCACTGCTTGATTATCTAATTCCTTCATCAGTTTGGATTCGAGATTTCTCATTCAATGACGTAACCAAGAGAACTAACAACAAGCCAATTATTATGTTTCTAAGGAAGAAATGATAAGAGGTAAACAACTAATCCAGTTTTATTTAAAAGAAAACAAAAGCAATGGAAAAGGGAAACAGCCTAGAATACAGTAAAGCAGAAAGAAAGAGAAAAGGACCCACTTCTCTCGCGAAATAAGTATTTTCAGCTGGTGTGGTTGATGTAGCAATTTCAGCTGATGCAATCGAATTTACCATTGTTGACAACATTTTCCCGCCTTCTGAGTCAGAAGTAACTTGCCTCCACCCCATTTTTATTATGCTTTTACCTTGCTTAGTCAGCTTATACCCCTATTAAGGCACAAGAGAAGAAGAGAACAATATTGCAAAGTATGTTAAAATCAATGGATAATACAAGGGATAATGCTCCTGTCATAAAACTGGAAGCAGCATCCATTTCACTAAGGGTATGTTTGGGTGAGGAACTTTGAAATTCCAAGAGATTTAGGCATAGTGATGAAGAAATGGACCACAAAAAGCTTGACAGGGGGATTAGACATGCACCACATTAGCATTATAAAAGGCATGATAGAGGAATTTGAAAATGACTACTTGGAATCATTTACAAATTTCTATCACATACCTTTGTAATGCTCATGAGGTGCATTTCTAATTCCTCCTGTCTTAACTTTCTGTCCATTTCTTCTTCACTTTGCCTAAATGCCTTGGAATTTGGAAGTCCCTCACCCGACCATACCCTAAGAGAAAACCAAACTTAAGTGCAATCCAGTAACGCTCACTAAAGCATATAACAATAAACAAACTGCCTACAAATCTTTCATTGAAAGGTATTCAGAGTAAAAGAAAACGAGAGACAAAGAAGGAAAGGAAAGAAAGAAAAGCTACTGATACAAATTACTTCAGTAGTGAAATAGCCTGGATAAGCATGTTCATGCACAAATACCACTGCGCCTATCATTGAGTTTTGTCTTCTGCAGTATAGTGAGTCTTAAAATGACTCAATACAAGCACATGGAAAAGAGAAAAGACAGAGTAGGCGTGGAAGTTGGCAAATGTAGTTGTTAAGGAGAAACTGCATTTGACGAGGTTGCTGTACTGAATATTACAGACACACAGCATGCATCCAGAAATTTACCTTATGATTAGCAACATCACATGGCAGATCTACATTCAAGAAACATCTTTGAGGATAGGTTTTGTTTCTTAATTCCACCAGTACTCCATTTATGATGGGTAAGCAAGCCTCGGCAGCAATTGTGAAATCATTAATATTGCTCTTACCTCCAACCCTGTACAGCCAGAACTCAACGTAGTCATACAGGAGATTAAAATAGGTAAAAACACACAAGAATTTGCTTTTTCTCAAAGTAAAAAAGGAAAGAATAAAATTACTAGAAAAATATAATAGCGGCCCTAACAATTTGCAATGTTCATTGAGATTCATCATTCATTCATGTGCAGAGAAAATATTGTTCATCAAGCAATAAACCATCAAACCAGCACACTTACCAATCATATGATATAGATATTGCAGGCACACCGTTGAAAAAGGCCTCGCGAGCACCAGCCACAGTTCCAGAGTAAACACTACAGTTACAATAAAGAACTTTATTAATAATGTTATGGGCTGAAAGAAGCAAGAAAATAAAACTAGCACTTTGAAATTTTTAGGGACAACTAGATTTGTAGGCTACTCTCGAGAACAAAACTTATTGGATGTTTGTTTTTTATTCATCAAGATAATAGATCTTCATAACTTTTTGGGAAAAGATTACATCTTTGTGAGAAGTTGTGCTTGGAATAAAATCATTCTAGTTTCCTCATTATACCATCTTTTGGAAACCCAAATCTTTTCGAAAGCAAATAGTTAGTATAAAATTACATTGGGTTTCAACAATTAAAAGATAATCATTTCAGTTTCACTGGACAAAGCTGATGCAACTTACACATATCTTTGTGTTTAAATATTTTGAGACAAAATCTTAAAAAATGATAACTAATTATCGACAGGAAACAGAAAACAAAAGATTACTAACATGTGATAACCGCAGTTGCTGCCCATGTTTATACCACTGATTACCTGTGTGTATAAACAGCAACACATGTAATTACAAATCAGAAAAACCCCAGATAAGAAATGTGATCAAAGGCAACAGCGCAGAAGTAAAAAATATTTACCAGGTCAGGAATTGTAGGAAAAAGCGTTTTGGAAACACCCAAAGAAGCACAATCAGCTGGAGATCCTGCAAACAGAGTTGATCAAGAACAAAGCTTTTTTACTTTTTACCTTTCTGGGTGAAAAGGGAAGTAATCACTTTGGAAAAAAACTGGAAAAAACATTCTGGGGTTTCGAAATTTCCATACCAGAAACAGCATACGCTGTTGCTCCATCGATATGCACTTTCTTGGCAGCAATCGGATGGAGCCATGTGATGCAGTGACTCACTGCTGACTTCTCCCTGCAAAGGCATACGAATTTTGAATCAGCAAAAATGAAGGATTGGATTTTGATTGGAGGAAGTGAAGACTGAAGAGCATTTAAACGTTTAATTCTTTTCTTTTACGTACGAGTCGGGGGCACAGACGAGAACATTGTAGCGATGGGTGGAGACGAGGACTTGGACGAGAGCGAGAAGTCCTGGCCCTTCAATTCCGTCGTCGTTGGTCACCATCACGGTGGGCTTGTAACCGGAGATGACAGTGGCGTTTTCCATTTCCTTGTTTCTCTGAATTTTGGTTTCGGAATTTGGAGGAGGAGAATAGACTGCTAAAGATAGTGCAAGAGTAAAATACGGAAGTATGAACTGCAACAGTGTCGGGCACATCATATATAAAGTTGGGATGTGCTACCACACACCTATTTTACTTCTCACAAACCCCTTGATAATTTCTATCCGTTGATCTTCTTCGATTCATCCGATCCGACAGCCAAAAATTAAAAAGGCGTGTAAAAAGTAAAATGGGGTGTGTGGATATCACATCCCTATAAAGTTTTGCTTTTTACCTTTTTTACCTTTCAAAGAGCAAATGAGAATCCAACTCAAATATTTCAATAATTATTTTATTTTTTTAACAAAACATATTATCTATAGTAAGAGAATAGGAGAGTTGGAGTTTTGGCAAGTATCGAATCTAAAATTTTTTACTTATAAGTGAACAGATATATTATTAGACCATAAAACCACGTGTCTTAACTCATTCATTTGAGAGAGTAGGTAAATATTGTGGTCAGTTTTACTTTTAGGTCTAATTGGATTATTAGTCTTTGTCGTGATAGTGTAGTAGTTGGAAGATAACTCTTGTGGTAAAAAATTAGGATTTAAACCTCTGTGGTGAAGTCGTTAGGATTTAGGCTCAAGTTTGAAAATTTCGTCAACTCTCTGTTTATTGTTAGCACATAAAAACTAATAAATTTCACTACAGGAGCTTAAATCCTAATTTTTTTACCACAAAAATTATCTTCCAATTATTATATAACCACGAGACTAATAATCCAATTACGCCTTACTTTATTTATACAGAAGGAATATTCCTCTACAATTTTTTTAAAAATGGCATATAATTCATAAAATAGTAAGGAGGAGCAAAAGGACTAGAGAGTCAACACTGGGGGCTGCGTTCTGTCCAAGCGGACCATTCAAGGTCGATGCTGTACGTTGATGCCGTTCTGGTAAAAGCGCAAGCGCATACAGGTAATTCGAATGGGGAATTTGAAAAAATAACCAAATTTCGGATCCTAAATAGAATTCTAACTACCATTTTAAATTTTTAATAAGGGTAAATTACATTTTACCACCTCAGGTTTGAGGTCTATTACAACCTCATACAACATCTTCAAAATATTTTGCTTTTATACATCACATACTATTTTATTTCAATATAATACATCTGTTATATTTTCTATCTATTTATTCATTAAGAGCTAACATGGCTGCCACATTTGTGCTATGTGACTATCAAATTTGTGCCACGTGACAAAAAAATAATTTTTTATGCATTAAAAATATTATAATATTTACCCTATTTCAAAAAAAAAAAATACAACAAACCCAGAAATCGTCTTCCCCACCCAAAATTCCATGTCTTCCCCTTCCCTAGGGGTGGGCATAAAAACCGTAAAACCGCATCGAACCGTATGAAAAAAAAAACTAAAAAGAACCGTGTTGACCGGAAAAGTCAACTTTGGAGTAAAAAACCAAACCGGACCGTTTAAATCGGTTCCCGTTCCAGTTTCAAATGAACAAGAACCGGCCAGAACCGAACCAAACCGTTTTATTAATAATAAATTAATTAATCATATATATACACACATGTCATAGTATAATAGGTTGAAAAATTAGTTTCACCAAGTTGCAAAATAGTGGATCCCATCCCAATTAAGGTTCACTCACCTCACCTCACCTCACTCACGACCTCACATCCTCATTCCCCCATTTCACATAGCTGACGACCCCTCATATAAATGTTATACGCTTAAACGATAAGTCCAAGGAATATGTAATTGGGAGAATGCGATCTAAAGAAGTTAGATTCATGAGACCATTCTCTTTCGTATACATATCCTAAACGTTCCTGATCATAGGATTGCCAATTGGGCATTGACAGTCCGTTAAGATCAGTACGTGCTATGTCTTCTCTTAGGGAGAGTGACTGGTCTCAAGTCATTGGTGTGACTAACACCAAGACAAGTACGTAGGTGCTCAATAGCGAATGAGTCCACTGAACACGATCAACGAGGAGTTCTCATACTCATGTCACATGAGAACTCATGGTTGGGATAATGCAAAGTAGTCATTTGACCTGAGGCATCATAGTTGTCTTGTGGTTAGGTCCTTGATCTTTGACTATGTCAAAGTCACTCCATCCGAGGGTGTCCACGACATAGTTGGGGTTAAGCCACTTAGCCATGGAGGCAAGTGAATGCGCAACAAGGGATCTCTAACCTTCAAACCGTTTGAGGGAGAATACTCTATGATATGATTAAGAATCTCTGGCCAGAGTATGAATGAGATTTAGGAAGTCGTTCCAAATCACATTCAAGGTAATCATATAGGTAAGAGAATCACATTGGATAGAAGACATGAATAAACTATCAAACCAAACAATGTGGTCAAGAGTATTGTATTAGAGAAATACCGTATTGCATTGTAATCCTAAACTGAATAGGTTCTCCACCTCTTCTGATTAGCTTGGGTAACCATGACATACTGCTAGGTGTTACTCATGTTTTGTGGAAGCCCTAAACGTGTATAATCACTAAAGGGAGAATTGAAAGTAAGTTTCAATTCACAATTGATCGTTAAGAGTAACAATCGCCTACTGCCTCGCTAAAAGGAACCTAATGGATCGCACACCGTGTAAGGTAGAGATTGAAGAAACAACGAAGATGAGTAAGGATAATTAAATGGTTTAATTATTTATGGCTAGGATTAATTAATATGTTAATTAATCAAACGAATAAGTTTGTTATAGACCTAGGGTTAGTTTTGGGCCGCAAGGCCCAATGGGATTTGAAAGTCAAGTCCATTAACTCAAGTTGTATGACAACTTGAATAAACAAATGGCTTGAAAGCCCAATAAACCCTTAAGGCCGGCCAAATAGAGGAGGGTAGTGAACTTGCTTTAATTGCAAGTTTGCCACTCCATTGTGAGGTGGTTGATGCGAAAATTAACTTAACACACAAATTTAACCATCTTTTGACAATTGTAGTATAAGTATAAGTAGGGATTGTTCTAGACCGGGGATTATGAGGGATTGCTAATAACCTCTAAACTGACTCAAAAACATAAAAACAAAGTTAAAAACGTTTGAATAGACTCAAGGGACTCAAAACAAGTTCAAAAGACTTAAAACAACTTAAAAACACTCAAAACTCCCTAAAAACACTTGTTGGGCAGTTTCTGACTTTAAACACAAATTTGAACAAAAATTGGGTTTTGGCTTCACCTAAAACAATAAAAAACATAAACAAAACAGATTTGAAACACTTTGAAACAAGAAACTAAAATGGGGGTTTTGATTTGGATGAAGTTGAAACAAACAAACAAGTATGAAAAACTAGATAGATTGTAAAACAATTTTGAGAAATAAGATGATGGATGAGATAGTTAGAGGTTTTTTCTCCACACATGACATGTATGCAAACAACTCGATTTCCAGTTACTACTTCATTGAATTATGAACGACAATACCCTAAATTAACTGTAACATCACTAGTTAACCCTCAGATTTTCCTTATTTTATTGGATTGGATGACATCATTCGACAACCCAAAACATTCTTCAAAAGTTCTTTACATGACATCATAATAGAGATACAATCAAAGATCATTACGTTTAATGAAAATTATAAGCATTGACAAAGCACTTGCAACTATGACATCATGTCACTCATGCTAGGAATTATGTGAAACTTTCTTATATTCTAGCATCGGATTTATGCATGCCAATTAAGTGTCAACCCTTAATCAACAAATACAAATAAGTTATCAATCAAATAGTTGAGCCAATTGCATTTACGATTCAAGAGTTCATAACTGGAATTTATCACATCATATTACACACATAATCATGGCTTTGAAATCACCCCTAACCAAGAGGGGTTTAGCTACTCATAATTGCAACAAAATCAGAAAATAACAAAGTAGACATTGAAAGTAAGAACGAAGTACACCTAAACCGCTCCAAAGTTTCAAGCTTGAAACGCCAAGGACCTTCGTTTTCACCACCTTGTTGCAGCACAAGTGTCTAATGATGTGTATGGATATATGGAAAGGTTATGAATGTATTTAGGATTGGTGAATGTCTCGGCCAAGGGAAGAAAGTGTATGGAGTTGTGTTTTGAGATATATGGGAAATGAATGGATGAATGGATGGTGCTCACGGCCAAGGAATGAAAGTGTAAGTGTATGGAGTTGTGAGATGTGAATGTAGTGTCTTTGGATGGATCTATCTCCCCCATGGTGAAGGGTGGATTGATGTATTTATAGGCTAGGGAGAGGATGTAGTGGGTGGTGGTAATGAGTGGATGTAGTGGTAGGTGAATAGATGTGTTGGGTGAAATGAGTGGATGTAGTGGTAGGTGAATGGATGTGTTGGGTGAAATGAGTGGATGTAGTGGTAGGTGAATGTGTTGGGTGAAATGAGTGTGCTAAAATGGTTATGGGCAAAAGACTGTTTACTACCCTCATGTTTCGTGGTTTTCAACATTTAGTACATCAAGTTTTTTTCGTCTCAGAGTCATACCTAAAGTGTAAATTTTGGGACAGTCTCATACATCCGTTAGTCAAACTGTTAATTCTCCAGTTAAGTGATGACGTGGCGCCCATGTGAACAATGACTGGGCGCCACGTGGGTCCACGTGGATTTTTAAATTTTTTTTATTTCTTTCTTCTTCTTTCTTTCTTCTCTTTTGGGACGTGGAATTTTTTTCCCCTTCTTCTTCTTCTTTCTTTCTTCTCTCAGGGGCACCCACCCATTCCCCCTCCCTCCTCATTCCTCCATTCTCTTCCCTGCATCCATCCTCCGCGCACACCTACCCATTCCCCTCCTTCTCTCCTCTGCACTTACCAATTTACCGCGATTGCTTCTTCGATTGGGAATTAGGGTTCTTGGGTTGCGTTTCAGATTGGGATTTTGTAAAATCGAATTGGGTTTTGATTGTTGGGGTTTAATTTGTGTTTGCAGATGGCCCGTACCAAGCAAACTGCTCGGAAGTCCACCGAGGTTTAATTTGTTTTCTTTCAATGTGTTGATTTTATTTGTGTACCTTTTGAATTGTGGGTTGTGTTTGGTTTCTTTGATTTCGAACTGGGTTTGTGGGAAAATATTGGATTTTGAGTTGTGGGTTGTGTTTGGATTGTGGGATTGTGTATTGGGTCGGTGGAGAAATGTCGAGTTCGTCGGAGACTGAGGAGGTTTCAGGCCAGAGAGGGATGAGGACGGCGGAGAAGCCGTCGAACTTCACTCAGACATGCAACATTCTTTGCCAATACCTCAAGGAGAAAGGCAACTTTGGAGATCTGAATCTTGACATGGCGTGCAGATGAGAGAAGGGATGGAGAATGAGGGGAATGGGTGGGTGTGCGTGGAGGATGGGTGCAAGGAAGAGAAGGGAGGGAGGAGGAGGGAGGGGGAATGGGTGGGTGCCCTTCTGAAGAGAAGAAAGAAAGAAGAAGAAAAAAAAAAATATTTCACGTCCCTGAAGAGAAGAAAAAAGAAGAAAGAAATAAAAAAAATATTTAAAAAATCCATGTGGACCCACGTGGCACCCAATCATTGTCCACATGGGCGCCACGTCATCACTTAACAGGAGAATTAACAGTTTGACTAACGGATGTATGAGACTGTCTCAAAATTTACACTTTAGGTATAACTCTGGGATGAAAAAAACTTGATGTACTAAATGTTGAAAACCACGAAACATGAGGGTAGTAAACAGTCTTTTACCCAATGGTTATTTATAGGGAGAGGATGATGCACAAACTTCAAATTTCGTCCATTCATTTTGCTTCAAGCATATGCTATCCATTCCATGCCCAAAAATGCTCCAAAATGCACTTCTTTGCCACATTAACCATTTGGACCTACAAACACACGAAAATAGCTTAAAATACTAAAGTAACTACGAACTAACAACATAAATGCCAAGAAACAAGCTAACTAAGTTGCATAAATATGCTCCTATCAGTGGTAAAAATGCAACTTTATAGCCATTTCATCTTTAGGGTTTTCTTTTGGGGAAAGGATGAGAACACAATGCTCTCCTTTTCTCTCTAAGAGGTCGGCCCCCTTGGAGGAGATTAGCTAGCAATCTCTCATCCTCCAAGGTCACTTATCTCTTCTTCAAGTCCCTCCTTGGTGTGGAAAAATTAGAGGTTCTCAATTTTGGGAACTTGGAGAATCTTTTTTACCATCCTCCTCCAAGAAATCGATGGAACTAAGAAGCAAGGAATGAAGACCCTCTCCTTGGGTGATTAGCCTTTGTTTATGCAAAGAGGAATCAACAAAAGTATAAAATATCTCAACTCACTATGTTCTTGAGTTGAGTCTTGGTTCACCTTTCTACTAGGCTTTGAATTTCATGGGTAATGTTTTGTTTTTGAGTGCATACATGCATGATTCCGCCTTTAATTGTTAATTGCATGCCATAGATGTTGCTCAAATGAACATGGTTTTCACAAAATATCCTTCATATTCTGTCTCCTTCTCCGGTTCTCCTCGCCATCGCCGCAGTCTGCAACTTGATTTTTCGCCTAGTTTCTAGAAAATTTTCAAACTCACTATTCTCATTCATTTCTCAATCATTTTTGACGTACTTTATATGGATTTGAAGCTCGTGAAGAGTAGAATCACGTTATACCTGTTTGGAGTCCAAAAAGTGGACGGAGGTCGCCGGAAAAAGCCTCGAAAGTTTCGGCCAAAAGTGAACTCTTCGAAACTCGATCGTTTCACTTCCAAATTTCTCCCAAATTGTTGTAGGAGCCTCGAGGAGTTGCGTAGAAGCTTCCACAAGCTTCAAAACTTCCTAACTCGCTCGAAAACACGTCGAACTTAGTTTGCCCGAGTTTGGACCTCACGAGTTCGACGTTGAAAACTCATACATTCCAGGTTTCAAGAACATGGTTATGTTCGTGAGGATGAGATGAACACGAAAATGAGATTCTTGGGTTCGATCTGCGAGCTTTGAAGCTCGTTTGAGGGTTTGCAGAGAAGAAGAAAGTATACGGGAGAGAGAGAATGAAGATAGACATTTCCTTTTCTCTTTTTCTGATTAAGGGACATAAATAAGGGAATGAATGAGATTGGTGAGAAAGTGAAATAATGGAGGAGGGTGCACGGGATAGGCTAAATAAAAGCTAGGGATAGGGTTTTGGATTTTGTACAGAAAATAGTATCGAAAATCTATCCGGAATAGTGTTTTCACACTGATAAAGTTTACGTACACTCGCAACATGTCAATTTAAATGCGATAGCGAGAAATAAAATAAAAGCGATATGATTACGTCCACGTCACTTGCCAATAAGGGCATAACCGTCAATACACATACTAGGGAAGAAATTACATAGGAAAATTAGGGACGGGTCGTCATATCTATCTTTTACTGCCATCTTTGTCCTTTCTATACTATAGACGATAATCCAAAACCACATAAACCCAACCCATCACATCCCAACCCAAGCACAGCTAGCCACGGCGTGCAGCACGATCCTTCTCTCTCCTCTTTTATACTTTCACACATAACCTTCATTTAGTTCCGAACCCCCAAAAAATTTTCGCCCTCCTCCACACGAAGACGACTTTCACTCTCAATCTCGGTCAGCTTTCTCGTCTACTATCCAATTTCTGATTTTCAACTACGATGATGTAATCCTTGAGTTCGAGCACTTGCACCACCAAGCTTACAATAAGGCATTCGCTCACTTTCAATGTCCACTACCCTTCCTCAACATCTCAGCCTCTGGGACCTCCACTTCTAAGATTTAATATGAAAATACTAATACACCCTTAAAATAAAGTTTTCTAAAAATAAAAAAATAAAAAAAAACCAAAAAACAAAAGGCTCGGCTGTTTTTTACCGCCATCTATGTCCTTTATATAGTATAGGCGATAATCCAAAACCACAGAAACCCAACCCAAGCACAGCCAGCCATAGTGTGCATCACGATCCCTCTCTCTTCCTCTTTTATACTCTCACACACAACCTTCATTTGGTTCTGATCCCCCAAAAAAATTTCGACCTCCTCCACACGAAGACGACTCCCACTCTCAATCTCGGTCAGCTTCCTCCTCTGCTCTCCAATTTCTAATTTTCAGCTACAACGATGTAATCCTTGAGTTCGAGCACTTGCACCACCAAGCTTACAACGAGGCCTTCGCTCACTTCAGTGTCCGCTGCCCTTCCTCAACATCTCAGCCCCTCAATTGGGACCTCCACTTCTAAGATTTAATATGAAAATACTAATACACCCTTAAAATAAAGTTTTCTAAAAAAAAAACAAAAAACAAAAAGCTCGGTTGTCTTTTACCGACATCTCTGTCTTTTCTATAGTATATACGATAATCCAAAACCACAGAAACCCAACCCATCACATCCTAACCCAAGCACAGCCAGCCATGGTGTGCATCATGATCCCTCTCTCTTCCTCTTTTATACTCTCACACACAACCTTCATTTAGTTTTGAACCCCCAAATTTTTTTTGACCTCCTCCACATGAAGACAACTCTCACTCTCAGTCTCGGTCAGCTTCCTCCTCTGCTCTCCAATTTCTGATTTTCAATTACGACGATGTAATCCTTGAGTTTGAGTACTTGCACCACCAAGCTTACAACGAGGCATTCGCTCACTTTCAATGTCCACTGCCCTTCCTCAACATCTCAGCCCCTCAATTGGGACCTCCACTTCTAAGATCGGCTCCACAACCAAATTGTTAGTGAAAAGCCCAAAATGTGATGGTCCCTATCTCTTTCTCCCATTTTCTCCAAAGGTTAAACTTTGGATTTTGTTTTCTTCTATGATTGAATTGGGGTGGTTCTAAAAGACGCTAGGCGCTAGTCGAGTGGTGCGTTAGGGCCTAGCGCCTAGGCGGACAAGGCAGATTTAAGTAAATCTACTATATTTCATGTAAATAAGTGTCTATTTATACTTAAAATATATATATAATTTCGTCATAAACTACAAAATAGAATGACATATATATTATGAAGTATTGGACATAATGAAAACATGGGGAACAAGCATATAATGTGTTCATTTATGTATTCAACAAGTCTTTACAATTTATTGAAAAAAATTAAAATAAAATGCAAAATGAAAGCTATTTATTTTTTGTCTAAGTGAGTCGCAACCTAGTTAGTGCCTAGGCCGGTTTGGGTGGGCTATGCGGTTGCCTAGGCTGTCTAGGTGGGTGCCTCAGCAGAACTAGGCGCCCTTTCTTAATTTTCAAACACCTAGGCATTAGTCGGGGCAGTGGCCAGCCGCCTAGCGCCTAGGCGGTGCTAGGCGGGGATTTTTAGACAGTTTGTCTAAGGAACTTCAAGGAGCATAGGTGGCTTTGAACTTATTCAATTCTACTTCGAATCTCCTTATCTCAATTGAATCTTGCTTTGTTTAATTTCCATGGATGACAATTTTTTTTATTTTTTTTTGGTTTTTTTGAGAAAACTTTATTTGAAGTGTGTATTAGTACTTTCATATCAATTTTTGGTTATAATTATCATAAATTTAAAAAGGTGGCTAGAATTCTATTTAAGGTCCAAAATTTGGTTAGTTTTCCAAATTTCCCAATTCGATTCCCGCCATAATGTCACACGTCACATGTATGTCTTGACCTAAACCAAACTAAAACGGTAGTAAAGTGTCATATGCTTTTATCATATTGGACCAGCTTCCACTACGGTGTAGGCTTCACATTTTTGAAGACTGCTTAGGGCTGCTTGTGGTCCAATTTATTTGTGTACCTGCATGTACTTAACTTATTGTTTTTTAACAAATGATATTATCTACACTAAAATCATCTCCAACTCTTAGGTTAAAATCTAAAATTTTAAACTCAAAAATATTGAAAATCACTAAACCGACACCATGAAACTCATAGAACAATACGAAAGAATATGAAATACAAAAAAGAATTGTTTTAAATTACTTGAGCAAAAAATATTTTTTTAATTACTTGAGCCGTTGGATTAAATTTGGACCATTAGATTTTTTTTTAGGCTTAAATGTCAAAATGGTCCCTGTGTTATAGCCATATGACCAATTTAGTCCCCGTGTTTTCAATTTGGCTAACTTAGTCCTCGTATTTCTCTGTTAAACAATTAAGGACATTTCATCCAATCTCTTTTAAAAATTCATAATAAAAATGTATGAGATATAATTACCCTTTCTCTTTACAAAAAATGTAAATCAATGAGAAATAACAAATAAGAGATAAAACTTCCAATCTGAAAAATGATTAAGGTTGTGACATAGAAAAGAGAGGGGGTAATGTTAGGGAAGAGGTCGGAGAGTTGGGAGGAGAATAATTTTTCTTTTAATTTTAATTTTATTTTAATTTTTAAATATTTTAAATCAAATAAATTATAATTTTATAAATAAGTTATAATAATTTATATTTTTTTTACAAAAATTAGACAGAACTGTCCTTAATTGGCTAACGGAGATAAACACAATGACCAAATTGTTTAAATTGAAAACACAACGACTAAATTGACCCAATGACTAAAACGTAGGGACCATTTTAACATTTAAACCTTTCTTTTACCATTGCATTTAATCATATTAGATCTTAGTAGTTGGATTCAATGAATTTATAAATTTAAAACTAAAACAAATACACATATATGGTGGGGCAGCCCCACTAACCCAGGGGAATCCTGGTCTAAATTTGTCCTAGAAATAAGTTTTGGGTTAAAACTCATATTTGCCCCAAGTTGAAGCAAGTTAGGGTAAGTTTAGAACCTAAAATTTGAGTTTTACTCAAAGGGTTGGAGTAGGTCTAAGGGGTGGAGGAGTGAGCTCACAAGGGGCTAGCAATAATGTAGTTTAAATTCGCCTTTGGCAAGAATTGAACATAAGACTTCTCACTTACCGGTGAAGAGAAATACTACTAGACTGTAATATTGAGTGGTTGTTTGGGAAAGGATTTAATTAGTTGATTAGTTACTCTCAACATCCAATTTTCAACTACTCTCAACATCCAATTTTGTAAAGGAGTGGTGGTTGTGTGTTCAATAAAGGAGTGGTGTCCCCCCTTGGCTCATGGTATTATGACATTAACAATTCAACACAGATGCCAATCTGCTGCAGGCCTACAGCATGATTCGTTTCGACCATAAAACACAAAACAAAAAACAGCATGACTCACGATTATTAATTAAGAACTATATATACTCTCTACTTAATCTAGTGATGAAACAAAACAAAACAAAACATCTCCGGGTCTAAGGTTTTATAAAATCGTATCACAAATCACCGAGTGAGAACCGATACAAATTATCTTGTCTGCAATGCGATGCGTGTCAATGTTTTATTCGAACTTCTTATGTTTTTGTTCTTTTCACTTGCAACTTAAAAATAAATACAACACCTGCTCCTCCTCGGATTATAAATTTATTAAAAGAACCAAACAAACATTACAAAATGGTTGATGAGACAAATAGAACAGTTATAAATACTGTGTGTAAAATCAAGGAAACAAGCGTACACATAATACAACAAAGATCCTAATAGAGAACTTCAAACTGTTGTTCTACCTTTGGCAAATCATGTAGGTTTATAATATAGAGGACCAAAAACGAACATATTATCAACAAAGCAGACGAAGGACAGCAATCATGCGTGCCTATTTTTATACATTAACAAAAAAAAAAATTATTTATAATTCCCATTTTACCGTAACACATAATAATCTTTCTACTCCAATTTTCAACACAACTGCTGAAAACCCATCCCCCACCAGACATCGTGTTGGATATATGTCAACAATCTGTGATAATTTATATATGCTAATAAATAATAAATGCAATAGAAATTAACAGAACATAAACTAGAATACGAATTATAAAAACAGACAACTTGAAGATCGAGGCTTGCGTACCGCAATGTCCTTGAAACAGAAATTTCGTCCCTACTCTGTGCTTGTAGTTCTACGGACGTCTGCTTCACCAGGATTCAACGATCAAGTTAAAATTCCAGCACCGGAAAATTTAACTTCTGGCGAACTTAGTGTGGTTCTCTCAGTAAGAAGGTTTATGAATATAGAGGATGAAGTTGATTAATTTATGTGTTCTAAATGCCATGCAGATGGATGTATATATAGCAGATGGATGCCTGTTTGCAACAGGTATGAGAATGTGGTGTGACTGTTGGGAGACATCTCTTCATAGGGGTGCTTTGCTCTGTGTTCAGAAAGAACTCTCATACTTCATCTGAAAGGATGAGTCTTTTCATAAAAATTAAATAATTAATTAAATTCGAATTTAAAAAATAATTAATTAAATCCGAAAAATAATTAATTAAATAATTTAATTATTAGAGCCCGAGGCCCATCTTTTGATAATTAATTATATATTAATTATATTATTATTTATAATTAATTATATATTAATTACCAATTAATTAATACACCCCAAAGCCCAACCCCAAGGGTGAGCCCAGTTTTCTTCTCCAATGCCTATCTTCCAATCACTTTCTATAAGAGATAAAGCCTTATAAAGTGTGGAGACCTTGTGGGAATGGTCAATGTGGAACAAACCCCACATAAGAAATTTCTACTCAAAATTTCCAACAATACCCCACATTTGAGTTGAAATTTCATTCAAACTCCAACACATCGCGCCACCACCCAAACAACCACCACGTGACTCCCTCTCAACTTTAGCATCTTCATCTTCTCCGCTAACAAAAGTTACGCACACGATCCCAACACATACTCATTAGTGGCAGAGTTCATATTTCATGTGAGAAGACGCATCTATCACAAATTTAAAAGGAATTAAACGGATGGTATTTACAAAGTTACTAACCAAAACATCATAAATTTTTTTTAGTAGTGCTGCACTTTTTTTATAAGGATAAAATTGAGAGTTTAGGTGTAAAAATATTAAAATTGGGTGTAGAATGAGAATAGTTGGGTACAAATAAAATTTCACAAACTAAATTCATTTAAATTAAAAACACAAAAATAAGTGTGTAACTTACCCAACGAGCTAAGAATTTATAAGGTTAAGTCTCCACTAATATAATCCTAACTCATATTTCACTTTTCAATTTCATTGTATTATGCGACTCAAGTGAAATAAATTTTGAGTTTTTCTTTATACAAGTAATATTTTAGACTCAATTCATCTAAACTATGGAAAGAAATATTTGAACTTAAGTGTAAAGGAGCCAAGATACTGCTCTAACAAACTTAGTTAAATTCATGTATATATGCATCATTTATGAGTTGAAAACTTCACAATACAAATCTACCACAAGATAATATGAATCTAAAATGTCATTTTTATTGAATTTCAATATGATTACAACACAAAAGCTAAGCCATAATTAGTCTTGAATTTGGTTGAATATGTAGGACTCCTATGCATGTGCATCTCCAATCTTTGCTCCTCTTGCCCGCAGCAGTACATGGACGGAACGTATACTCAATTATATGCTCTGGTTAGGTTTTGGTGTTGACTTATTAGTTTTACGAACGGTAGCTTCTGTTATATATAGATGGTATCATTCACCTAACAATACTTGGCACGCTGGACCTGCATTGCATGGGGACCAATATTCATTCACTGCAGGCTTTGACACAAAAGTATAGACGCATCGACTTTTTATCATATAAATCACATGCCATGCAATCGTGAGGTTTCTACGTGCTCGATGGAAAAGTTGGAAAGAGAACTGTACGATTGAGCGTAGATTAGAACCCATATTCAATGTCATTATAAAAGAAAAGGAAAATAAATATAATACCCGAAAGGTACAACAAAATACAAGAGAGAAGAGGAGATTGTTTTTCACACCCTGTTTAGCCTTTGTTTTCAAATCGAGCCTAATATACATGGCTTGTCTAAAAGTACTTTTGTAGAAGCCACTTTTGTTTACAAGTGCTTATTGTATAAGCGGTATTTAAAATATAACAAAATGTTTATAAAAAGGTTCATGTGATTCCTAAAAGTACGTTTATAACTCAAAACATTTTCTTTCCAAATGCGTTTTTTTTAAACCAAATAAACACTTTTAGTCATTCTAAAATATTGTCAAATAAGTCGAAAAATTGAACAAGCCAATATAAGATGAACAAGATAAAAAAAGCATGGTATGAAGTTTTCTGTAGGACCAGACCCACCATTTTCCAACTATAAAGTCTTTCACAAGATTTTCGTGATTTAAATTTAAAACTTTCCCCGAAATGAAAAGGTTCCACATTCTCATTTGTAACACAAAACCATAAAATAGCACATTTACATAATTATAAATCAATTCTGTATATAATAGATGAAACTTTCACACACTATTTGTCTCTTCTTGTACATTTTTATTTACTTTTAGTTGAAGCGGTTATTTAGACAGAAAACTGAATGTATATTGACACACTCTTCAATACATACATATGAAACCAACATATAAAATAATAGGGCTCGCCTCCATATGTGTCAACTTTGTTGTGAGCATTTTGCTCACCACATTTTACCGCTGGATTAACTATTGTTAGATAAGTATTAGTTTTGAAATTTGTGTAGCATATAAATTAAACCACATCATCAAAACTGTACCACAACTTCATGGTGGTGATAAAAAATAAAAATAAACTCCAATATATCAAAGTAGTCTATTAATTTATAGCCTTTAAATTTAATTAAGAAATTATTTAAAATAAAAAATAAATAAATGTATGCAGAATAAGAAAAGATTGTTTGGTTTTGGATATCGCTTCCATAATATATACGTTAAAGAAAAGAAGATAAAAATTAAAAGTTGGGAAGCTTGGTTGGTTGGTCCATGTCGTGCAAGTAGTTGGTTTAAATGTTTTAACTGCAGCTCGTGAAGAGATAGAGAAGGACAGGAAGGTGAAAGGGATTTGTTTTGTCAGGTTCTGTGGTTTTGGGGCCTGTTGTTTCTGAGTAGTTGTTTGTTGTAGTTGGCAATTATCTTTGTCCACCTCCTGGTGGACTCTCCAAGGATCTCTGCTTTCCTCTTCTTCCCTCCACAATAAACAACTAGCATTCTATTTCTTCCCTGCATTTTATTATTAATATTCATTACCATATCAGCCTCCATTAGCATTCTCTCTCTCTCTCTCTCTCTCTCTCTCTACCTGTGACTGTATATTGATTGAGATAACAAGAAACATTTGATATATATGGTGAGAAGAAACAATTTAACATAGAGAAATTAATAGGTAAAAAGAAAAAAAGGAATGAATGGTGGTACTGCTTCTGAAGAAGAATTCTCTGAGTTTGTAGAGGTTGATCCTACTGGAAGATATGGAAGAGTAAGCTCCTCTTCTCCTTTCCTCTAATTTGTTTTCAATTTTCATGCCTTTTTGCTATTTGGGTTAGTTTATAATTTTGTTTTTAACTCCAAGATTGCTGTTTTTTTTTTTTGCAGTACAACGAAGTTCTTGGCAAAGGAGCTTCAAAAACAGTGTATGGTTTCAATACCCTTTTCAAATTAATGCATAAGTTTGACTTTTTATGTGGTTTAATCAAAACCCCTCTCAAAATACTGCAGAAGTTTGAATTTTTATGTGGTTTGTTTAGTCAAAACCCTTTTGAATTTATGCACAAGTATATATTTTTATGTGGTTAAATTCAAAACCTTTTTCAAATTAATGCCCAAGTTCGAATTTTTGTTCATAATTTGTGTTGGTTTTTGCAGATATAGGGCCTTTGATGAGTATGAAGGGATTGAAGTGGCATGGAATCAGGTGAAGCTTTATGATTTTCTGAGAAACCCTGAGGATCTCGAGAGGCTATACCGCGAAATTCATCTACTCAAGACCTTGAAACACAACAATATCATGAAGTTTTACTCCTCTTGGGTTGATACTACCAACAGAAATATCAACTTTGTTACTGAGATGTTTACTTCTGGTACTCTCAGGCAGTAAGTTTCAGTTTCACCCTTTGTTTTCTGGTCCGAGACTGTAAATTTTTTGTTGATTATTCAATGTGGGGGGTTTTTTTTTTTATTGGTTTTTGTGTGTAGGTATAGGCTAAAACACAAGAGAGTTAACATCAGGGCAGTGAAGCATTGGTGCAGGCAGATTTTGAAAGGGCTTCTCTATCTTCACAGCCATGACCCTCCTGTGATCCACAGAGATCTCAAGTGTGACAACATTTTCATCAATGGGAACCAAGGTGAGGTCAAGATTGGTGATCTTGGCCTCGCTGCTGTCCTCCGTAAATCTCACGCTGATCGTTGTGTTGGTAAGTCATTTTCGAGGTGCTTGAATGTCTTTTCAGTGATTAGAATATCTAGAATTGCTTGACAATTTGAGGTTCTTCAAGCATATGCCATTGTTCATAACGAACTTCCGGATATTTGTTTTTCGCACATGAACTAATTCGATAGAGTTTTTACTCTTTGAGATCATCTCATCTTTGTCTTGTTTCTCTCTCTTTCCCTTTGGTTTCTTTCCGCTTGCTCAGGAACACCGGAGTTCATGGCTCCAGAGGTTTACGAAGAGGAATACAATGAGTTGGTTGACATTTATTCTTTTGGGATGTGCATCTTGGAGATGGTTACCTTTGAATATCCATATAGCGAATGCAATCATCCTGCTCAAATCTATAAGAAAGTTATCACTGTAGGAACTCTGAACTCTCAAGTTACTTTTCCGGTTGGTTTTTGTTTCTTCCAAATGATTTATGTATTTAATTTTTGATATAGGGGAAAAGGCCAGAAGCCCTATTCAAGGTGAAGGATCCTGAGGTGCGGCGTTTTGTTGAGAAGTGCTTAGTGACCGTGTCTCGTAGGCTTTCTGCTAGGGAGCTGTTGAGAGACCCCTTTCTCCAGGTTGATGACTACGGATACAATTTAAGGCCAATAGAGGATCAAAGGGATATGTATGAAATAGGGCCTCTCTTAAGACAACCTCACTCTTCACTTCATCAAAGTAACAGCTCTTTGAGCAACGGGCATGGCAATTATCTTGGTTACGAAACAGAAAATGATTTGGACTACAATCCGATTGATTATGGATTGAGCGAAATTGATCTCTTCGCTTGTCAAGAGGATGAGCATTTTGGAGATGTTGACCTCACAATCAAAGGGAGGCGGAGAGAAGACGATGACATCTTTTTAAGGCTCAGAATTGCAGATAAAGAAGGTAAAAGTTTCAGTCTAACTGCATACATGTGCTGTTATGTCGTGTAAAATTCTGAAATGAAACTAAACGTTCCTTTTCTCTGCAGGCCTCATCCGAAACATCTATTTCCCTTTTGATACTGAGAATGACACGGCATTGAGTGTTGCCAGAGAGATGGTTTCTGAGCTTGATATCACAGACCAAGATGTTACAAAAATAGCAGAGATGATTGATGGTGAAATTACTACCTTGGTACCGGAGTGGATTAAGGGATGTGGCATAGAAGAAATTCCCCATTGCAATAATGCAAGTTTTTGTCAAAATTGTGCTTCGTATGGTTCCCTTTTGGATTATGCATCACCGGATATTCCTGGTGTCAAGCACCTCCAAGTTCTTCAGTGCTCAAAACACGGATCAGCTGCTGTCCATGGACGTTTCGAAGAGATTACATATCAAGTTGAAGGCGCGGAGCGTAGTCTTACAGGTGCACCTAGAACATCAAACCATTCTGATGGCTTGCACTACGCTGATATCTGGGCTCAAAGAGAAGGACCGGAATTAAGCTCACAAGGTTCAGGAGATTCGAGTGATATCCAATGCAACGAAAATCATGAAACATTGGATGTAACAAACTTTGGAAAGGAAGAGAGAATTATAATGATGGACAATCAGAGTGATTCGAAAGCAAGAAATTCTATCTCGGAGAAACTTTCAGCCACTTCTGATCGGTTAGATGATTATGAGAATGAGCTTCGCCAAGAACTACGATGGCTCAAAGCAACGTATCAAATGCAGTTGAGGGAGATTAGGGACCAACAGCTTGGAGCTAGACCGAAAGCTTCAAGCCTAATTCCAAATTCAAATCACTCAGAGAACAGGGAGACAAATGGAGCTTCAATGTCCTTGGCTTCGCCCCAGCGGACGAAAGAAAACAAAAAACCTTCCTTGAAATCCTTTTCCTCCGGGAAGCATTTCACATATTTTCCAGTGGATGCTGAAAAGAAACATTTGGCAAGCCCTGGTGTCCAAAATCACGAGGCATTTGATGGGGCTTACAGTCCTGAACAAATCATTACTGCAAAGAGTTTCTACATTGGTGCATTGCTTCCACATTCTCTTCACCGGGCAACTTCTCTACCGGTCGATGCTATAGATGTTTAGGGGCCTGCCAACTTCTCTATTTCTGTCACCAGATTTACACCACACCCTCAAATAATACTAGCAGCTGCCTCTTTTCACCGATTCGAAAAACAAATGTGATGGATATTACTTGTACAAGCAGAGATGTAATTTACAGATTGTAGGTTTTGTTCTCAGATGAAACAATTCCAGGTAAAAAAATTGAATCAATGTACATTACCCACTAACATGAAAGTAAGAAGGCTTGATTACATGAATTTGTGTCTCATGTCTCAGAAGGAAGGAGATAAGAGTTAATGTGATTTATGATGACTGCAGATGATAGTGAATCAGTGATGGGAGTAAATTAGTTGATACATTTCCTTCTGGTCTACAAAATGCCTTTACAAATGAATACACCTCGTGACATGCAAGTTCATCTCGTCATTGAGACAAGTTCCCAATACTTACTCTTAGTACCACAAGATGTCAAGAATGTTAGACGACCACTAGAGGAATTGTATCTCGTTTCTTATTCCGATGATATTAGATTACAAAAGCTTAAGCCGCCTAAAATGAGACAACAATGTATATAACTTAGTATAGCACCTAGAGGAATACTAGGTCAGTGTACCAACAGGCAACAGCTATAATTTTGTCTGTTGTTAATGATCTACTTCCTTTTACTCCACCCAACCTTCCCTTTCTTTTTCTTCTTTACATAAGGTAAAAGCTCCTAAAAAATACCACTTTAAGAGGACTGTAGGATGGTTGCTGGTTTTACAGAACAAAAGTAGAATGGTCCAGCTGAGAGTCTACTATATAGCTCCACTGGTTTAAATATCATGGACCTCGTTGCGGCACCATGTGAATTTAGGCCTCACCAAGTTGTCAATTTGTGCTATGATATTTGAGGATGAACATTTGATGCGAAAATAAGTTAACGCACAAATTAAACCATATTTGTGACAATTGTAGTAATGATGTAAGTAGAGATCGTTCTAGGCCGGGGATTAACTAGGGATGCTAACCAAAGTAAAATTAAATTAACAACATAAAAACAAAATTTAAAACACTAAACTAAACTCAAAACACTTAACTAGAATAACTTAAAATAAAACTAACAAATAATCTAAAACAAATCAAAAGACTCAAAATAATTCAAGACTCAAGAAAACACAAACTAAATTGATTTCTAATAAATTTAATCACTTCAAAATAAATGGGGGATTGATTTTTGACGAAATTGAATTTAAAACAGAAACTTAAAAATAAACTTCAAAGAAAATATATTTTGATGAAATAAAATGATGAGACGTTAGTTAGAGGGGTCCTTATCCACACATGAACATATGCATATAATTTGATTCCCAGTTATGATTTCAACAAACGAATAAATGACAATGCTCCAAGTTAATTAGGTCCGCTTAAATTAACCTTCAGATTTCCCTAGATTCATTGAATTGGACGAGATACGCATCACAACCAAATTATTCTTATCAAGTTCCCTAACTATGGAATACGCATGATAGAGAGACATATCAAAGATCATTAAGTTCAATGGAAATCATAAGCATCGACTAGGCATTCATAACTATGGAATACGCATGTTAATCCAACCTAGGGTTTACTAAACACAATCGTGACTAGCGATTTTTACTACTCATGAATATAAGTTCATAACGATTAGGTGAAATTCCCTTATATCCTAGCATCAAGTCTAAGCATGCAAATTAAGTGTCGACCCTCAACCCACATACATAAACAAGTTCTTAATCAACACAGAAAAATAAACCACATCCAACATTCATAAATTCATAACTGGAGTAAATCAAATCATAATAAACATTTATCCATGGTTTCAAATTCCCCTCTAACTAAACAGAAATTAATTACACATGTTTAATATAATTGAAAAGCAAATTAAATTAAACATGAGTTTAAGAAAAATAAAACCAAATGAGGATGTGCAAGGATCCGCGCGCCTGCCTTCCCGAGGCAGCCCCTGTCCTCCCGCCTTCTCGTCAGCACCTGACTTTTTTTTCTTTTTATTTCTCTCCCAGCTGCCAACACGTCAATTCTCCTGCCTGACCTCCTTCGTGCTTCTCTCCTGTGTCAGTACGCACCTGACTTCCTCGCTGCCCCAGCAGCTCTCGGCCCTCTCTCAAGCTGCCAATGGCAGCCTCTGTGCACCCCCTTGTCCTGCGAGCTCTCTGCCTTTTATTTCCTGCCTTCACTGATCTCCCCGCTGGCAGCTCGTGGCCTTCATATCAAGCTGCCCTTCTTTTTATTCTTTTTATTCTTTGCGCCAGCCTGCCCTCCCACCTTCTCCACTCTTTCTGCCTTATTGTTTTTCCTCAGTGTTCTCCACGCTGCCAAGGGTAGCTTTTTTTTTTTTTTTTATTCTTTTCCTCTGTTAGTTGCCCACTTGCCTTCTCTTTTATTTCTTCTTTCTGTTTTCCACCAGCTGCCAAGTGCAGCTTTGCTTCTCACAGTGCGCCTTTTCTTTATTTATTTTCTGATTTTCTATCAGTCCCCGCCAGCTGCCTAAGGCAACTTTCCCTTATATTTCTTTCTGCCTTATTTTTCTGCCAAAATGTTTTCTTAAGTTACAACAATAAAATAAGTGAGCAAGGTAGAAATGACGAATTTATTACTTAAAATCACACTTGTGCTATTTTTATTTTCTTAGCTAGATAAATTCGATAAAACACAAAAACAAAGTAAATAACTCAAAAATATAAGAAACTAACTAAGAAAAGACGAGAGAATTTGATGTAAAATATGTATAAATATGAGCTTATCAAATACCCCTACACTTAGCTTTTGCTAGTCCTCGAGCAAAACAGAGAAAACAGAAAAAGTAATAACATGAAAATTATTAGTTTCTCCTATGTGACCCTCATAGAACTTCATTCGAGAACACAAATCATCAAGAACCATAGCTAACACCAAACAAGCTAATAATCCAAGTTCATCTTCCTTATTCAAATATTAGCAGTAATCTTTGAATCATCCTTGAAGTGTAGTGTGTGAGATAGCCATGCTAATGCAATTTCAAATTTTTATTTTTAAAATCACCATATGCAAACTAGCGACCTTCTCACTGGATATACACTTAATCACACATGTGTTTAGTCTTAATGTGTTTCGCTCAAAGAATCAAATGTGAAAGTTCTACCATAAGCTTGCATAAAGATCACTTCTCCACAATCATAATTGCAAAACTTAAATCAAGAGGACTTTTATTGGACGTAATGAGGTTTAGGGCGAGGGTTATTGAAACGAAAGAATAGGTAAACACAAGTTCCAAGCTACATTGCAAACAATTCTTTTGTTTAGATTTATAAGAACTCAAGCTTTCCAGCTATTCTTCTAGTCACCTCCAACCACAACCTTAAACTGAAACTTTAAACACTTTTTATTTTTATTTATTTTTTTTTTTCAAGCAGAAACAAATATGAAAAACCCCCACACTTATTCTTTTGCCAAACACCCTCCGAGTACTTCACAAACACTTCTCATAAGACAATTTCACATTACTCATTAGCTCGCTTGGAAAGGGTAAGGAAAAATATTTCAGGCATAAGGGTAGACATATCTGGTGATAAGAAATAAAAGGCTCACATATACGGCTCAAATTGGCAATCTAATGATATCATTTTTCTTTGGGAAACAAGGTTATTTGGGCCATGGTGGTAAACCTAATGCCTCTATCATTTTCAAGTTCATGCAATCAATGACAAATATTTCGAAAGATCGTTATGCAAGTTCTAGAGAAGTATCTCACATAAGTTCATCACACATGAAAGAATAAGAGTGTATGAAAAATGCACACACTTTCAATAGGCTCAAAAACTCACATAGGATGTATATGGTCACTAAATTCACATATTGAGCTTTAAATCATGCTTTAGTTTCACATCAACAAGGCTATGTGCGTTTAGTTTTTCAAAGATGATCAAATATGTACAAAACTAACACGAGAATTAGGAATTTCACAAAACACATGTTAACTAAGTTCTTGATCATCATGGTTCAAATTTTATCCAATTATATCATTGGGTCGGGAAACTAACAAAAATCTAATTCAAAACAATAAGGAAACAAGGAAATATTTTTGGATTTTTTTAAATTTTCCGAATTTTTTTTTTTATTATTATTTTTTTATTATTATTTTTTTTTTTTAAAAACAACAACTTAATTAAGAAAATACAAAGCAATAACATGGAAACAAATGAAACCAGTTCAAAGTCGAAGGTACAAAAATTTTCAATTTGGTCATTTTTATACTCTTTACCCCCACACTTAAACTAGACATTGTCCCCAATGTCAGAAAATATAATAAAATGCAAATAAAAATAAACTAGATAAATATAACGAAACAAAATAAAGCAATAGGACTGAAAACTTCCCTAATTTGCAGTAAAATCAAGCGATGACCCCCCAAGCTAAAATTCTGCAATCAACTTCAATGGTGGAAATAACCAAAAGTTCCTGCAAAGAAGAGAAATAAATCAGTTAAGTAACACAAGAAAATGTAGAAAATGCAAACGAAAAATTGAACATGACGATAAAAGACAATGAATAGAACTAATAAGTGATCATTGGTCGTGCTTGTTGACTTTCCACAGCTTTGAACTTGAACTGGCCTCGGGAACTTCTTAGCAAGGAAAAGGAGACTTGATTGGTGGTGGTGACTGATGCGTCTATATGTTGTTGAAGCTTCTCGAGCTCTTGGTTTCAACTCGGACTCCTTCTGCCGGGTTGATTGAGTCTGCAGGCTGCATTCTTCTCTGCTTGTTTCTTCTGCATGGCAGGTAGGCACGAGGTAGAGGTGGTGCTCTGTTTCTTTGTTCAATCTGTCCAAGTGCCGACCGATTGCTTTCTTTCTCCTTGTCTCGCAGGCAAGAGCAAGGGTAAAGGAAAAACATGCCATGAGATATCTTTGCCTTTGACTCTGATGATATGAGATACTTTTGCTTTTGAAGAAGTATCGTTCCACATGTTTATTCTTGAACTGGGCTGGGGAACTTCTTAGCAAGGAAAATGAGACTTGATCTTGAAGATGAGGTAACACCTTGTCTCCACATGCTTCAAGGTATCATTTTCACTTGCCTTATCTGTTCTCCAGGCAGATGTGGCGTCTTCTTCAGAAGTACATCAGCAGTTGAAGATGAGCACTCGAGAGCAATGCTAGGTAAGCAATCAGGAAGGATTTCCAGGCAGTTGGTTCTTAAATCGGAAGATTGACACCAAGTGCTGGCTGATTGCTCGCTTTCTCCTTGTCACAAAGACAAGGAAAAGGACAGGGAGAAAACATGATATGAGATACTCTTGCTTTCAACCTTCATGATATGAAATACTCTAGCTCTTGATGACTTGTTTGCAAAGGTATCCCAGGGAATGAGAAACACAGAGTAACTCGAGAGGGTTCGTTGGGAATGCATTTTCGGAGATGAAGAAGTGCTGAGGGGGTTTGCCTTTGCAATGGATGGCGAAGGTAGACGTTTATAGGAATGATTCTTCACAACCGAAACTGTTCCTTTACCCCTGTCGGCAGCCGGTGGATGGATGAACAGTACAGGCTACGCGCTTTCTGACAAAGCTGCCCGTAATTTCCGCAAAGCTGACAGTGCGCGTGACGAATGACGACAAAACTGGAAAAGCTGCTCGCCTCGTGATTCCTGACCGCTCCGTCTTTTGAGAGAGGCGCCCGACTTTTGAGAACGGCGTCCGACTTTTGAGACGGAGTCCGTCTTTTGAGAAAGGAACCCGGCTCTTTGATTTGTGAGATTTGCCTCTTCGACTTCTGAGGAGCGCCTCTTTGATTTCTTCTTTTTATAGAGGCGCTAATTTTGTTCCACAACACACTTGAGCTCCCTCCTGTAAACACTTTCTCCGAGTATTTTTTTTTTTAATCTTGATCAGTTCGACCTCTTCTTTTTCATCACACCTTCAAATATGTCTTGCCCTTCTGACCGTCGCCTTAACTTGAATATTGGGGAAGATATTGATATGTCTTCTCCAACCAACATTTGGCAGCCGTCCTTCATATCCCCAAATGGTCCTCTTACAGTTGGGGATTCCATGATGATGAATGAAACAACCGCATCGGTGGTGGCCAGAAATCTGCTCACTCCTAGAGACACTATGATACTTTCTAGGCGGTCCGACGAACTGGCTGTTCAGGACTCTCTGGCCTACAGCGTCCGATGCGCAGGCTCAGTATCAAACATGGGCCAGCGCCTTCTTGCTCGATCTCGTCAGGTTGAATTGTTGATGGCTGAAGTGGCTAGTCTTCGGCAAGAGGTCAGAGTGCTTAGGCATGAGAATAAGGAGTTGCACATGCTCGCAACTAATTACTCAACAAGCTTGAAGAGGAAGCTTGATCAGCTGCAGGAGTCCGAAGTGCGGATTCAGAGTGATCATCAACGGTTTATGGCGTTACTCCCGAGGTTTGTGTTGCCTTCGTCCTCGGGAGCTGCACCAAGTATTGAGGCTCCGAATGATCCAACTCTGGCGCTTCGTCTTTCTGGGGCTCCGTCGACCTCCGAGGCACCACCTACCAACGACCAATGAAAGCTATTAGTTCACATTATTGTAAAATATTTATGCTTTTAAGTTTATTTAATTATATATATAAATATAAGTATTTTTGTTTTTTTTTTATTTTTTTTTTATGTTTATTTATTTATTTTTTTTATTTTAAAAAAAAAAATTAAAAAAAAATCAACGTAAAATAAATTCACACAAGAGCAAACAAACAATGAAAGAACTAAACAAAGTAAAATAAATTCAGTAAAGAGAAGGGTTTAGGAATGCAAATCTGATTGTGGGCGATTCCTAGGCCTCCCTTCTTTAAATGCACGGGTTTATCCTTGAACGGACGGTGGTACTTGAAATGCTCAGACCACAGTCTACGTTCTAATGGAGGTGCCTGAATCATCCAAATCAGATTGTTAGTAAAAAACAAAATTAAAAATGGAGAAGATGGCTTACAATCTCGTTCAAACTCAATCACAAACACCACGTCCTTGAAAGTTTCAGGGACTTTGCACTTAGCCAGATTGCATGTGATGATTGTGACATGGCCCTTGTTATCAAACTCAACTTCTTTGGCATTGGTTGTCTCAACTACATCCTCTTTGATGCATTCAACATATTCTCCGGCCACTTCCTTTTCTTGAATAGTTCTTCTTGGTGTACAAGTCTCTTTGAATGTTTCAACATCATCGGGAACATGATTTGGTGCACCAAGAATTGGGATATCACTTTGCACCTTGGGAAGAGCTTCCATAACGTATTTTTCATTCACTTCTTCCTTGGGATTTAAAAACCTGCAAGGAAAAAGGACAATTGGCGGAATGGGGTTAGAATGAATTGAATTTAGAACCTCCTCACCTGAGTTGGATGGCATAAGGACTTGAGGGGTTTGCGACAAGAATTCTTCTAAACTGCCCAAGTCGTCATCCTCATCTTCTTCTTGAAGCGGCAATTCATCCATGTTCGGGCTATGTTTGGATGGTTCTGGGACAACTTTATCCTCCATATCACTTCCCAAAGTGATGGCTTCATTGATTTCCATTTCTCCCTTTGAATTTGCAAATGTGGAGTTGGAGAGTTCTCTTTGATCTTGAATCTGTGCCATGATCTCCATAATCTGCCCAACTTGCTTCTCCAATGCATCCACCTTGTTGGCTTGATTTTGTGAACTCTGCACCAAAGAGTTTAATTCATTAAGAATTTGATTATAATCTATTGACGAACCTGAGTTTGGTTGGGAAGATTGTGATGGAGGCTGTGGTGGTGCACATGGCCATTGATAGAACTCCTCTGATGGCTGCAATTGTTCTTCGTTTTGTGAGCCCTGCGTCAAAGAAATGAGTCCATCAAGAATTTCATTATAATTCATGGGCATACTTGAATTCGATTGAAATTGCTGTGGGGGAGGTTGTGGTGGCTGCATAGATCTTGAATAAAACTCCTCATCTTGTTGCCAATATCCACTTTGTTGAACCTGTTGAGGTTCTCCCCACCTATGATCTGAATTATTTCTCCAATCCGAATTGTAAGCGTTGGAAAACATGTTGCCCCTTGATTGGTTATGGCCTTGATATCCCCAAACATCTTCATTTGCAGAAAATTGGGGACATTGATGAGTTTGATATCCTTGCCCATACGATGCACCAAATGTAGGGACACTTGGCATTGTGGCCCTTTCAGCATTCTAAGTTAATTGAGAAGTAAGATTTGCCAATTGAGCGTAAATGCTATTAAAATCCATGTCTTACTTCTCTAGTACCTAAAATAAAAGAAAGAGAACTAAATCAAATATCAAAAGTAAAAGACATAACAAATAAAATAAAATAAAATAAAATAAAATAAACACAAATAAAAAAAATAAAACACAAACAAAAACATAAACAAGGGATTAGCAAATTTGCTAATCCCCGGCAACGGCGCCAAAAATTTGATGCGAAAATAAGTTAACGCACAAATTAAACCCTATTTGTGACAATTGTAGTAATGATGTAAGTAGGGATCGTTCTAGGCCGGGGATTAACTAGGGATGCTAACCAAAGTAAAATTAAATTAACAACATAAAAACAAAATTTAAAACACTAAACTAAACTCAAAACACTTAACTAGAATAACTTAAAATAAAACTAACAAATAATCTAAAACAAATCCAAAGACTCAAAATAATTCAAGACTCAAGAAAACACAAACTAAATTGATTTCTAATAAATTTAATCACTTCAAAATAAATGGGGGATTGATTTTTGACGAAATTGAATTTAAAACAGAAACTTAAAAATAAACTTCAAAGAAAATATATTTTGATGAAATAAAATGATGAGACGTTAGTTAGAGGGGTCCTTATCCACACATGAACATATGCATATAATTTGATTCCCAGTTATGATTTCAACAAACGAATAAATGACAATGCTCCAAGTTAATTAGGTCCGCTTAAATTAACCTTCAGATTTCCCTAGATTCATTGAATTGGACGGGATACGCATCACAACCAAATTATTCTTATCAAGTTCCCTAACTATGGAATACGCATGATAGAGAGACATATCAAAGATCATTAAGTTCAATGGAAATCATAAGCATCGACTAGGCATTCATAACTATGGAATACGCATGTTAATCCAACCTAGGGTTTACTAAACACAATCGTGACTAGCGATTTTTACTACTCATGAATATAAGTTCATAACGATTAGGTGAAATTCCCTTATATCCTAGCATCAAGTCTAAGCATGCAAATTAAGTGTCGACCCTCAACCCACATACATAAACAAGTTCTTAATCAACACAGAAAAATAAACCACATCCAACATTCATAAATTCATAACTGGAGTAAATCAAATCATAATAAACATTTATCCATGGTTTCAAATTCCCCTCTAACTAAACAGAAATTAATTACACATGTTTAATATAATTGAAAAGCAAATTAAATTAAACATGAGTTTAAGAAAAATAAAACCAAATGAGGATGTGCAAGGATCCGCGCGCCTGCCTTCCCGAGGCAGCCCCTGTCCTCCCGCCTTCTCGTCAGCACCTGACTTTTTTTTCTTTTTATTTCTCTCCCAGCTGCCAACACGTCAGTTCTCCTGCCTGACCTCCTTCGTGCTTCTCTCCTGTGTCAGTACGCACCTGACTTCCTCGCTGCCCCAGCAGCTCTCGGCCCTCTCTCAAGCTGCCAATGGCAGCCTCTGTGCAGCCCCTTGTCCTGCGAGCTCTCTGCCTTTTATTTCCTGCCTTCACTTATCTCCCCGCTGGCAGCTCGTGGCCTTCATATCAAGCTGCCCTTCTTTTTATTCTTTTTATTCTTTGCGCCAGCCTGCCCTCCCACCTTCTCCACTATTTCTGCCTTATTGTTTTTTCCTCAGTGTTCTCCACGCTGCCAAGGGCAGCTTTTTTTTTTTTTTTTTATTCTTTTCCTCTGTTAGTTGCCCACTTGCCTTCTCTTTTATTTCTTCTTTCTGTTTTCCACCAGCTGCCAAGTGCAGCTTTGCTTCTCACAGTGCGCCTTTTCTTTATTTATTTTCTGATTTTCTATCAGTCCCCGCCAGCTGCCTAAGGCAGCTTTCCCTTATATTTCTTTCTGCCTTATTTTTCTGCCAAAATGTTTTCTTAAGTTACAACAATAAAATAAGTGAGCAAGGTAGAAATGACGAATTTATTACTTAAAATCACACTTGTGCTATTTTTATTTTCTTAGCTAGATAAATTCGATAAAACATAAAAACAAAGTAAATAACTCAAAAATATAAGAAACTAACTAAGAAAAGACGAGAGAATTTGATGTAAAATATGTATAAATATGAGCTTATCAACATTTCCTCCAAATCGGATATCACTACACCAAATGACTATTGGTCGTAACCATATTCAAGGACTATTTCAAAGTTACGTTGAGGTTAAATATGAAAAACAGTAACACTCTCTACATGCAATTTTAGTATTCAATGGTGGATGTACACTAGGGCAAGCGAAGCCTATTGCCCATGTTTGGCTATTGCCAATGTTTGCCATTTTGTACTATCCTTGAAATTGCCTCACACTACTACATTAACGTACTCTTTGAGGATATTTGTTATTGGAGTAATGTGTTCGACAAAATGCCAGTAAAAGTGTTGGAACTAGTTATTTTAGAAACTAGATATTGTCGTAGGGAATACTTCCGACCTTCTCTTGAAAAACAGTGTTTGAACGTCTCAAATCGAAGATCAATAAGTAAACAATAATCCAGAGCACAATGATGCATTATTAAAAACGTTGTTTGAGTGTATCATGGCTTTCGTTTCACTTTGGTAACCAATGTTTGCATGATTGCATATCTATCCCCCCGCGTGCAGCATGAAAACATTGAAACGGCTTTCTGCCTTCCGAGCTTTAGAAAAAGTGATTGTACGATAAGCACTTTCACACGTAGACAGATTCCATTTCTCATCACTCTTTTAAAAGTGCTTCTCAAAACAACCTTCCCATGTTGAGTGGGTTAAGTATCAGTCCATCAGAAGAAAAAAAAGAAAGAAAAGAAATCATGAAAAGTAAAGCTTAACCGTACAGAAAAGATATCATTGATCACCAACAACACCACCACGACGACGCATTGAGTATATGTCCAGCTCTTGTCATCCTCGTCAGCCCCTCACCTCCCCACTTTCCCATTTAAACATCTATGACTTTTTCACACCAACAGGTGATCAAGAAAACAATGTCAGAATTTCAGAGTCGGTGACGTTAACCACACAAGTGCACTATTAGAACCTTTGTTATGCATGTGTTTTTTTTTTCCAACCTCGACAGTACGAAGAAAATTTATTAATATGAAAAAAGAAGTTATATGTAGTCATAAGGGACATAAACCTTATTTCTTATAGGCAAAAAAAAACATACAAGAAAAGAGGGGAGGGGGGAGGGGGGACAGATAATTTACCCCTCTTGAAAAAGAAAATACAAGAAAAAGATTGGGTGGAACCCAAACCCCTCTATAAACCTAAAAGGTGAGAACCTGCAACACAAACTGCAAAATGAAAAGGAAAATCCAAAAAGATTAAGTGAAAAAGAAAATCACACATCAAGAAGGGGAGAAACCCGTAGGGTGGCATGCCCAAGAAATCTGAGTGCAGAATATGAAGAATCTCTATAGGAGGAGCGGCATGCCAAACAAGTGAAGACGAGAGAAGCCTTAAATTGGCTAATTTGTCAGCAACTACATTCCATTCTCAAAATGTATGAGAGCAACAGAACACCATGATCTGCCATAGAAAAATACAAATTTTCCAATGTGTCTGGAGTGACAAGGAGGAGAAAAATCCAAAAGCAAAACAAGATATCACGCTAGAAAAGTCACTTTCCAGCCATAAATTTCCAATCCTGTGCGTGAGCTAACTCTACAGTAAGGATGACAACATTAAGCTTCGCATAAAAAGAAGTACGATGCCCCAAGCTTAGGGAGAAACCACCAAGAAAATAACCCACAGAATCTTGGAAAACCCCACCACAAGCCGCATGACCCGGGTTACCTTTAACAAGGCCATCAGTATTCACTTTGACCCAAGAAGATGGAAGGGGATGCCAAAGAATAGGGACTATAGAAGGAGCTTTACAAAACTCATCTGAAATTCCAAGAGAGACTAAAAGTTGCTTATCCAAAATACCTCGTACCTGACCATGGGTGAAAACTCCAACCTGCCTAATCCATGCCGAAATGGAACGTCAAAGGCGTGAGAAGGAAGGGGGCTTACTTTCAAACCTCACGTTGTTACGCATCTTCCAAATATCCATTAGCAAGAAAAACCCTGAAGTTAGCCATACATTGCAAAGTTGTGGAGAAAACTGATTTGACACAAAAGCAAGCAATAAATCTGAGAAGGAACCCGTAAGTGGAAGAATTATGCCAATTTGGGTAGCTAGCCAACACCTAGCACATTGTAAAAATTATCTCTGAAAAAAAAAAATTAAAACTAAGACCATTTAGTTAATTAATTGTAGTATATAGATACAAGACTCGTAATGCTTTTACCAAATTTGTCCATCTAATTTTAAATAGTTTAATGACTAAACGATCTTAGTTTTAATTGATTTTTTTTTAGATGATGTTATGAACATTTCCGATCATAAACATGAAATACTGTGAATAGACCACGAGGTGTTATAAGAAGAGTTCTCCTTAATCCTTGTGAAGCCAGGTTTTCTCTTGGAAGAGTGTCTCTTTAGTAAATACTAACTGGTAATTAATAAGGTACTAACTATTGTAGGCATAATTTACTGAACAATTATGGAGGCCTTAGAGAGAGGGGTGCGACAATGTTAGAGAGAAAGAGAGAGATGTGTAACTATGAGGTGTGTTCTATTCCACCCAATTGTGCCTTTATTTATAGTAGTATGGAAGGTTAATTCCTTACCCTTTTAGGATTACAACTCTAATAGGATATTAACTACTAAAGAGAATATTCAAAGACATACCTAGATACACTAGGATTTACACAATCACATTCCTATTATAATAGGACTGCAACACTCATCCTTGAGTGTGTAAATACTCAAGTAAATGGCGCATCAAATCTTCAGTGATGAAGTAAGTTCAGTTGATGAAGTCGTCGGCACAATGAGCGAATGCGAGTCTCAAATTAACGGAATAATGCATAAATAGGATTGGCTCACAAAATATCGCTATGGTAAACCCCCAAGGTGGGAGAAAACTCATAGACTAAGGAGAAAAGTGAGAAGTTGCATTAAGTCAAAACTATACATCTTCTGGACGCAAGTAGAAGAGCTTACAATGGTATGATCAGCCCAGGATAGGTGCCACGTTAAAACCTAGTTAGGTAGCAAAAACCCAGTGGGAAAAATGCTCTTAATCGTAGGGAAAAACAGTACACTAAGATCAAGCGAGTATACTTCTGGATACTCCCCCTGAGTTTTACAGAACTTCCAAATGAGAAGTACAAGCATTGCATATGAATAGTTAGGCATACCAATTCCTCGGACAAGTTTTTGGAATGTTGACTTCGGTAGTGACGTCGTGTAGAGGTCGGCAAGGTTGTCTAGGATTGGCTTACAAAACTTCAATCTCCTAATGTTTTGCTAATGTAGATGTAGACGCAATATGTATAGGCGTTGTCTTCGTTGATGTATCAAGTCTTGGTCGGGTGGATACATGAGGCATAGTCTTCATGGATCGTTGTTGGGACTCAACGATAGATGAAAACACATCAAGTACTTCGAATATGCTCAACAAGAACTTCTAACCATGTCTCACTTGTGGGGTAGTGAAGTGAGGTGAGTCTTGAAACAATTTGAATGTTTCGCAACCAAGGTCATATCATAGACCTCCAAGATATTACGATATCCCTTAATGGTAAAGACATAACCATTTGGGGATTTTGCCTTGTGCGGGTTTGATAAGTAACCTGCGTCAGCATAACAAACAAGGCAAGCATCATTTCGAGGATCATGAGGGTTGAATTCACTCGAGATGCGTTGGGATTTGCCCAAATTCGTAGTACCTTTAGGGTACGTCTTTAATATCAATTCAGTGGTTATGTGTAGGCGCGGTGCTGCATCTTTACCAATAGATCAACAGCAAAGGAGATGTCATGTCTAATACAATGAGCTAAGTACAACGAAGCGCAAAGTTGAACTCAGATATGGAATTTCTGATTCCATAACCTCTTCAAGGGTCTCATTTGCATATAATGTATGGACGATCATAGGTATACCCCAAGGTAACACATTCGGGGTGTAGTTCGACTGGTAGACCAAGTTACCGTCAGAACAACACTTGAACTTCAGGTCAAGGCATAAACGAGTTTTCCTAAGATCATTTATCTCAAATTCCATCTTAAGGTGCGAGATAGTTTTCTCAAGCTCTTCTAGAGTCTTAGTGAGATACGTGTAAACGACATAAACTGTAACTCTAGCAATTCGGAATAAGACTTCATAGTTTAACATGCAAGGGCATTCATTCAATCCCTGACTAATCAAATAATCACTTAGACGAGTATACCACATCCACCAGATTGTTTCAATCCATAAATGAACGCCTCAAACAAGTTAAGAGGGTGTTCCATGGTTTGGAACTATTTGAACCAGTCCATGTAATTCTTCGGGAACTTACATGTAAATCTCCATATTACTATCCTCATGGAGAAACACTAACCACATTTCGTAATGTTGTTATCAATCACAGGACATTTGAGAGAAACCTTACGTTATAAGGCATGCATCATATCGCACTATTTCATTCATCTCATTACGTTTCCTTTCCCACTTGTAACATAACAGGGTTACCTTGGGCAGTGTAGGAACGATAGGTCCAAAACACATTTTGGTAAGGAATTTGACCTGGATTATAATTTCAGTTGTCCAATCAGTTCTACGTTGTCACTTAATCAATGGACCATGGTTCAATATTGTCGCTTTTCATTTTTGTCGGTAACTACCATATAAGTGAAAACATCATCGATGGTAATCTCATTTTAATTCCATTTAGCTCATCCAAACTAGTATACTGTACCAAGAACTTCAAGTCTCGAGAGTAATCCGGATTAATCTCATGAGATGGAAATGATTTGAGATAGCGATCAAGTATAGATTCATTTTTTGTCGTGTCTTCCTCTTCTAAGGAAGTGAATCCTATGAACCGAGTGATCTGTCCAACAAGGACATCCAAACCATCCAATAAGGACGGCACACCTTCCAAGTATGTTGACTCAACGTTTGTTTAGTACGTTTATCCTTGTAGGCATGTTTGTAGCTAGTATATGATCTCGTCACTTTAGCTAGATCAAAAGAATGAGTCTAGAGAAACATTATGAAAGCTAAAATTCATTGCACTTGCTTATCACACTTGTGCGGTATGGGGATCGAGATGAGACATAGTGGGCAACGTCCATGCAAATTCGCGTCGTTCTACAGGAACGTTAACGTTCTTATCTCCCCCTAACAGCAGGAAGATTGTCTCATTAAAGTGATAACCCGCAAATGAGCAGTAAAGAGATTGCATGCAAGGGCTCGAAGAGAGCTAGTGTGAAGGAGAATCATGATCGACAAAGATTCACATCCTTCTTTGAGGACCCATGTTGGTACGTTGTGGCGGCGCAACTTGGCACATGGAATGCATACCCAAATGCGTAAATACGAAAAACGTCAGGTTCATACCCAGTGATCAACTGTAACGTCAAAATGGTTGAGTGGCAATGGGCCTCAAGGCGGACCAACATAACTGCGTACAAGATTGCATAGCCGTAGGCAGAAACCGAAAACTTGGTACGCTTACCAAAATCCGGGCGATCATTGAAATTACGCTTTATGATCGATAGACAAGGCTATTTGCGGTGAACATGGGAATTTGATGTTCAATTATAAACCCAAAAGACATGCAATACTTTATTGCAAAACCGTCAATATAAACTCTCCGGCATTATCTAGTCTCCGGGACTTTATGGGATAAGTAGGGTGGTAAACCTTTAATCGGCCAAGGGGTTTAGCATCAATGTGTGTGGACAAACATGTGACCAGTTTGTCAATTCATCAACCAAAACCATAAGTATTTATATGGTCTGCATTTTGGTTGGATTAGTCCACATATATTCCATTGAATCCACTGTGAAAAGAGGGTCGTTTCGTATCTTTGTGAGGGATGATTTAGAAAATCAATTTCCCTAATGAGCAGGCTTGGCAAAATGTGTTTATAGGCACAAGATCCTTACTCCGGGTGAGGAGATGCGTTGTAGCATCATTGTTCGACCTAAGTGTCCCAAAAGGTCGTGCAAAAACAAGTAAACTGCTCAATCACCAGGCTCCTGGTCGGCCACATGTGGTGTGTTCCCAGTTGGAAGACAACCCATTGGCCCCAAATCATAGCTTTAGGCTTATTTTTGGAGGTGGTGCAAAGATATGCAACTCTATTTTCTTTAATGGTTTCATTTATGATCATTGTCATCTCGAATATCCTTAAAAACCCAAAACGGTGAGAATATAAGGCCTTTTAAATGGTAATTCAGTACCATTCATACAACGAGAAGTGTGCCAAAGCTCTTAATCAGGTTGGATAAACCTGAAGTCGTTGCTAGAGATGTGATTTAGGTGTAAAGTTAGTGTGCGTAGTATCGCTTTCATACAAACAACTAACTTTCGCACATTCCTACCTAATCACGTGTTTAATTGAATTCGATCACATGTATACAAGAAACATGATTCAATTAACTCGTATTCAAGGACAATATCAATAAGATTATCTATAAGTAAAACAAACACCAAACATGAATCCAAGAACATAGAAAAATGTTCACAAAGTAAATGGTTTACTAAGGGGATTCGGCCAACAAGGCCATCCATGTCAAAATTCTGTTATTCCAACGGTGTTTGGTGGAGCAAAATTAGTCTCACATATTGACTACTAGAATGGTATTCCTCAACAACATTGGTAGGGGCAAGAACAGGTGCATAACCAATGATCTATTCCATCAAGACAGAAGTAGATTCTGCATGGTTGAGGTTCAAAAATATTATCCCGTATTCTTGAAGTTTTAGGTCTTAAGTGCCAAGGATCATGCTTCGGTCATGGTGCCACACCTTGGCAGGCTTTGATTTTACCATATGTTGTAAAAACAAACTCGAAATTGGAGTGTGAGAGACAGACCCAAAATTGGATTGGGCAGGCTTCAACCGAAGCTGGAGGGGTCTATTCGGTAGGCCTTTGCCGGAGCAGAGAAGTACAATTCAGTGCACCTCTGCCGAAGCAGAGTATGCCCTTCGGTGCATCCCTGCCGAAGCAGTGCATCACCGTTCGGTAGACTCTGACCGAATTGGGTTAAGTTGTGCGGTAGACTCTAGCCGAAGCTGGGTCTATACCTTTCTCTCACGTTTGTGGTAGTAATCAGATCCGAGAATGTGGTAAACTTCCGCTTTCTACATTGTTGCTTCAGGAACGAGTTAGAAACAAGGAAGGACGAGAAAAGTATTCTCCAGTCAAAATTTGATCAGATTTATAAACTTCAGAATCATACTCATTCATGGACATAATCATGGTATGCTTCAGGCAATATCTCGCATGATCAGACGGTTTATAGGAGCGAGCCAAAGAGCCATGAAATCCTTGTTCGGGAAGTACTTCCGTTTGTAATGCTTCGGGCATAAGTCTTCGAATGAAGATCATGGCGGAGGCTTATTCAGCTCTTTCATGCCATGGTTGGCTACAATGGTTTCTCAGCTTCTTGATAGTCAAATGGAGATTCACGTCTTGTACCCCACATAAAGTGGTTTCTATTAGAAATGTCCAAGTCAGAAAAATCGAACTTGTGACTGTTTGACAATCCACTGAATAGAGGGAACAAGACTGTGATTGGTGTTATGGGAATGAATCATCCACAAGCATCAAAATTAGAACATTCAAGTTCTAAGACATGGTTTTCATGAAAAAATTCGAATTTTCATGGGTGTATTGTTTTATGAAAACTTCGGGTTTCAAAGGCACTAAATTTGATACTACATGTTTAATTTATTTTATGAACATTTAGTTCATAAAAGAGAGGTTTTCTGCAAGAACACATAATGCAATATGCTGATTTAAGGGTAATGGATTTGAGTTGCTTCGGGAACTAAAGTGTGAGTGCTTCAGGACTACGAAAGTGAGTCAACAGTTCAAAGAAAAGAAATAAAAATATTGAATCGTTAATGTCCAAAAGTGATATTCAAGTTAACAATTTTGGATTAATTATCAGATTAATGGACTGCATGTCACTTTTAATTAATTCAATAGATCGAGACCATTCGGGGTAGATCGTAGAAGCAAAATAATGACTTCGGGTCATATTCACTTTAGATGACTTTGGGCCAAATAATTAAGAAAATATAGCCTAGTGCGGCTTTAACCAAAAACGTCCAAAAAATATTTAGGTATGGTTATGAAGCGGGAATGCTAAAAACAGGACATTGGGTTCGAAAAAAAAATCACAGCACAACATGTGTGAGGCACGGTCCTGCAGCAAGCTGCAGGCCTTGGGCTACATAACACAACTGCATATCAGCCCATAAAAGCACGCAAGTTGTAGGCTTGCAGCGTAGGAAAACAAGCCCAATAGGGCTGTGAGGGAAAGACACCTCAGCCTTAGCTAGGTGTGGGTTGAGTGCGCAAGAAAAGCCCAACTGTGCTGGCTTGGTCCCAGCGTGCTAGTATGTGGGCCAAAAGTTGCAGGTCTTCAGTAAGGAGCCCAGGCACATGCCTTGCCTGGTTCTCACGCACATGCAGCAAGCCCAAAAAAGCTGCTGCCTCACGGTTCCAGCGTCCAAGCCTCAAGCTTAAGGTGAGGTCGGCGTGGTGGCGCAGCTCCAGGCCGCAACTAAGCCGTAGATTTTCCAAATTTAAATTTCCTGTTTTTATTTTTTTTTTAATTCTAGGGTTTGTAAAAAAAAACCAAAATTGCTTCTATTTTCTTTCAATTCTTTGACTTACAAATTTCACATAGCAAAAATTGCGTAATGCATGAAACGTATGTATATATTGACAAATATATGAAACATATACAATATATATATATATATATGAAGGAAACTATAAATATAGGGGGTTCATGCATCATGGGGAATGTTTTCATGCTTCACGGTCATTTCAAATATCTTCCTTTATTTTAAGTGTACCTAATTGGCAAAAAACAATAAAAGCCTTTGAATTTGTAGATCCTTCTCGAAAAGTCGGAATTGCATCTCCAATGCGTTGTATCACGTTCAACAAAGAGAACTTAAATTGAATCAATCGCATGTAGATCAATTCAATAAAATAATAAATTAATCATAAAAAGAATGATTATAACATAATACTCCCCTTATTGAAAATCAAGTTCTCTTTAGCGCAGCGTCAAGAGTGTGCTGATAACGTGTTGTAGGCATAATTTATTAAACAATTACGGAGGCCTTATAGAGAGGGGTGCGGCAATGTTAGAGAGAAAGAGAGAGATGTGTAATTGTGAGGTGTGTTCTATTACACCCTATTGTGCCTCTATTTATAGTAGTAGGGAATGTTCATTCGTTACCTTTTTAGGATTACAACTCTAATAAAATATTAACTATTAAAGGAAATATTCAAATATATCCCTAGATACACTAGGATTTACACAATCATATTCCTATTCTAATAGGGTTGCAACACTAACTTTTTTAACCACTGTTTTTTAGGAGTTCTAATGGTCGGAACCTTGTAAAGGTGTAAAATTGGATATGTTCCCTTTACATCGACTTCTTTCTCCTTTTGAAGGAATAGGGCTTTTTCTGATTTTGGTAGAAGTATATTGGGCTTCCGAGTTCTGATCCGATATGTTCCTTTACAAATGGATTGGGCCGGTTAGTTTCCTTGGTATGAGGCATTTGGGCCTTGACTAGATAATGTGGTAAAAAGAAGGAATAAAATTAAATTTAAAAAAAAAAAAAAAAAAAAAAACGCGTGAATAGCAGAAAGAAATCCTCTCGTTTCTCTCTCGGTCTTCAGCCGGAGTCGCCTCCTCCTCCTCTCAATCTCATCTGCTCCGCCGTTACTGCTACAGTTTTACCAAAGGTACCTTCTTTTTCTTCCCTAATTTCTGAATCTTCAAGTTTGTCTTTGATGTTGGACAAACCAAGGGCTTATGGAGAGACCAGGGATAGATAACTTGGTAATCATTCAACCAAGGGCAACGAAGCTCGCTAGACGTTACTAATCATGGATTCGCTCACACAACCAAGCCAAATACTTGATTTGAGAAGAAGAAAAGTACTCTTTTCAGTTGCACAAAACAATATATTTTAATTCATTCAAGTCTCCCTTAAACATACATATGAAGTCCTTTAAATAGAGAGGTTACAATACACTAGTAGGATAGATACTTAATACCAATATTATAGTTTCCAAGCATGTAATTAAAACATGGCTTTGATAAAAAGCCACCAACAACATGGCATCAATTCAAACTCCTAGTTCCCACCGTAGAATTTCACTTGATCGTTATGTGTCAGTTTTATGTGTTTATCTAGTCTGTATATAAACTTCAAGTTATACTTTGAAGACATTTGCACGTTGAGAGTCCATTAGGTCTGTGTCTGATATTTTGTCCTCTTTGTTAGGGACATGCTAACAGTAGTCTCGACCGACTATGGCAGACTAAAAAACCTGGAGCTAAGCAACATTCGAGCGATATATCAGTCTGTTCTCAACTATTTCTTCCCTCTGATTTCTGTTCTTGAGGATACAAGTGTTTAGTATTTGAACAAATGTATAACCACGAGCATTTTTTTTTTGTTTTCATTAGTATTTTGACAATTAATCTATGAAAAAAATACTCAAAGATTCAATTATATTGCTCAATGTAGGATAGTGTTTCCACTGGCAATGCATCATGATCTATGTGTAATCCATAACTAAATTCATAGTTCCGCAGTCTACTCAAGTAACTGAATCACATTCAAACTATATAAAATTTTAAACCAAATGTAGAAATTGTACTAACTTGAAGAAGCCGTGGAAATTGAATCGAAATGCTCTTCCCCTCTCTGTACTCCAAAATGTTAAACCTCTCGATAGGGCAAGCAATAAGTGATATGAACTTGTGAATAAGAGAGCATAAACCATTCCTAATGTGACCAAAATTCTTCTCAACTCTTTGGTGTAGTTATTTCAAGTTTTCCAGGTTTTGTAATTGCGGTCTTGTATACCATGTTTTCATAGTTGATAAGTTGCCTGCATATATTTCTGTTGTTCTATACAAGAGAAGCTATTGGGGGAGGGGGAATCGAACTAAGGGCTCCAAAGCATGGGGTAAATGCTCTTAACTACTTCGGGTAAGGAATACAAAATGCTCTCTCATGAGTTGTTAACCGCTTTCGGGTTCACACCAAATAATACAGGCTGGCTTGCCGAATTATTATGAGAATTGATTTCTCTTATTCCATATCGTAGTTTCCACCAAACAAACGTGGCCTTAGATATACAAGTGACCCTCTACCACAGTGGTAGAGAAGAGTGTTGTCATTGCATAACAGTGTGGGTTTGAACCCTGTCAGCTTCCTAATATAATATCTAATTTAACAAATCTGTAGTTTGACCAAAAAAAAAAACGTGGCCTTAGATATTTCTTTCCAATCTCCACAACAGGTTTTTTTGTTTCACTTATCTGGTGTGTGAAAGGCCGAGGCGTTGATACTGGTGGCCAACAGAAGGGAAGCTAAGCTACATCAACTACTGGTAAATTTACCAGAAACTGGCACTATCGAGCCAAATTTTTCAACATTCAAGTTGGAGTTGGTGGCCTAATTTTGATATAGTCAGCCTTCAGTTTAGTCAAGTGGAAATCGGAGTTAGGATATAACAACACAAAATTATAGAAAAATTGAGTACAACTAAAATCGAGATGTGCGCTCCAAAATTCGAAGAAATTTAATGAGCTGATTTGAACAACTTTTAAAAGATAATACTCAACTCTATGAGAAGAATTGAGTACAACTAAAATCGAGTTGTAGCTCATTGTGAAGCTTGCCCACATCGTTTGTTCAAAACAAAAAAAAAATATTTGAGTTGTAGCCACCCCTAAAAATAGTGCAGCAAAAACGTCTCATGAGGCTGGTCTGTAATAAAGGGAAGTTTTAACTAGGGTGGTAGTGCTATATACACATTATTTTTTACCTTTCAAAAACTCTTTTCAATAGTCGACTATCAGATCGAAATAATTGAAGAATATCAAATGACAAAAAATAATAGGGAATGGACGAGAGGTTAAAAGAGGCGTGTGGATAATATTACCCTTTAACTATACCTACACACTCAACCCCAAAACACCATTTACTAATTGAGTAGCTGTTTGATAACCATTTTATTTTTAGCTTTTGGTTTTAATTTTTTTGTGTGTTTAGATAAGTGAAAGTATGTGAGAGAAATGAGAGATTAATAAGAGTGATGGGTGAGAAAGGATAATAAACAAGAAAAATTGAAAACAAAATCTTGAAAATGTTAGGGTAAAGTACAAAAAACTACCTCAACTATTGGTGTCATGACACTTTCATACCTCATCTTTTAAAATCGACAATGTCATACCTCATCTTACCAATTTGTGCCAATGTCAGACCTCCGTCAGTTTTTCTGTTACTTTTTCTATTAAATGCTGACGTGGCCAGAAACAGGACCCATTTTTATTAAAAAATTAATTAAATATTAAAAAATTAAAAAAACAAAACAAAACAAAAAACAAAAAACCAAAAAAAAAACCCATCAACTCGTGTCCCCCTCCCCAGAAACCCAGATCCCCCCCCTCTCTCTCTCCCCCTGCAACATGCATCCCTAAAATCCCAGAAACCATTCCCACCCGAGTCATCACCGCCGGCGAGCTCTCAATCCTCTGAGCCGACGATCGCCGATTAACCCTAGACCCTTCCCCGCCACTCCCACTGGCGTCGAAGCTCTCCTTCTGGCACCACAGGTGCTTCTGGTTCCCCCACTTCAAATACCACGGCAAGTTGAAATTGTGTAGAGGCTTCACCCTCTCAGTACCCATCGCCATGGACTTCACCTCCACTCTCTCTCCTCATCCGACCCGCCTATATACACCATTTATCGGAAACTCAGACCAAAGAGAGCCACTCTCAGATCACAACTCTCTCTCTCTGTTTCTCATGCCTCCTCTGATTTTCTCGGAAAATCTCGTAATTTTATGGGAAAAATAGAGAGTTTTTCTATTGGGATTGTTGTTGTTATTGTTTTGTTTTTCTCTCGCAAATCGCCGGAGGGGCAGACTCCAGGGGCGAGGAGGAGAAGGGAATGCTGTTGTGGAGGTTGTGGCTAGAGTTAGGGTTTGGGGGCGATTGGGGGTCGTGTCTATCATTGCTGGAGTCAATGACAGAGGTAAGGTTGTCGTTGGTGGGATCGGAGAGGAAGGTTGGGGGGGACGGGTGGGAAGGCTTTCTGGGTTTTGGGATTTTAGGGATGCAGGTTGCAGGGAGAGAGAAGAGAGAGGCGAGAGAAAGAGGGTTGGGTGGGAGAGAAATCAGATAAGGGGATCTGGGTTTTTGGGGAGGGGGACATGGGTTGATGGGTTTTTTTTGGTTTTTTGTTTTTTTTTTAAATTTTTAATATTGAATTAATTTTTTTTAATATTGAATTAATTTTTTAATAAAAAATGGGTCTCGTCTCTGGCCACGTCAGCATTTAACAGAAAAAGTAACAGAAAAACTGACGGAGGTCTGATATTGGCACAAATTCGTAAGATGAGGTATGAAAAAGTCGTGACACCAATAGTTGAGGTAGTTTTGTGTACTTTACCCAAAATGTTACTTAAAGTTGTATTTGGTTTTTTTATTTTGTGTGTGCATTGTACATTTCTTCTCATCTCTCTCACCATCCCTCATTCACTCTTCATTTCTCTTTTTTTCCCATGCATTTTTCCTTCTATCACTAACACATGTGAACCAAAACAAAAAAGTGTAGCATGTTGGGTTCAAACCATTACGAAAATGGAAAGAATCACGAGGCTAATAATTCAGTGAGTACTAGTCATGACGAGTACGGTTATTTTTTATTAGTTATATATAGAAATACAAAGAGGAGAATAGCTATCATTTAAATAGAGTTTATTTGGAAGGATTTTGATATGCATTCGTAGGTTATTAGTACATCTCTTTAATTTTTTAGAAGAGTTTCCAATATGAATCATCTTCATCCTCATCCTCATACAATACAATGGCAAAACTGGACTTGAAAAATAATCTAAAATATGAAAATCAAGCTTTGATGAAACGTGAATGATTATGATCCATGACCTCGGTGTTCCAGTTGATTAAAAATAAAAAAAGGGTTGAGATTTATCAAATTTCAACTGTTAAGACGTAAAAAAAACAGAGAGAGTGCAAAACACATAAAAAAAATAAAAAATAAAAAATAAAAACTTTATGATGTCAATCAATCACCAACTAAAAAATAGCCTGCAACTTTTTAGGCCTTATTTAGCACATCGTATTAAGCATCGAATGAGATTAATAATACGGTACTCTTGTATTAAATAAGCACCCGCTTAATTATACATCCATCAAATTTAGTACGGCTGACACCGGACAATTAATACAACCCAAAGCTTGGTATTATTAGTCAGGGGCGCTAAACGAAAATACACTCGCTTCCCCTCTTTGGTTTCACAGATCTGCTCCTTGGCGAATCAGCTCCATCTTCACGAGCAGTTCCTCGACGAGTTTTCAACGCCGACAGCCACTCCTCTGCAATCGGTCGCCGCTTCCTGTTCATCACGTTTCAGACGTCGAAGCACGAAGATGTGGACGAAGAGGTAGTTGAGATCAAGAAGCCCAATCGATCGTCAACAACAACAGGCTTAGCAGCTCAGTCATCTTTCGCCGCCGACTGTTAACACCTGACTCAGATTCCTTACTCAACTTGCAGGTATGAGTGGCTATGGAGGAGACACGAGAAGGGAAATGGAGCGGTGCTCCAGAGAGATATTTTTGGGTAATAATATTTTCTTATAAAATGATTCTTACCAACCACAAGTCACGATTGGCACTATATAGCCTTACATTTCAATGCCAGATGGCAAAATGACTCACAACAGACAAAAGTAATTAACTAATTCGAAACTAATCCTTTATCAACTCCTAATGCAATTACAGATCATAACATTTCCCTCCCCTTGTAAAAGAACCTTGTCCTCAAGGTTAAATCAAAACTGAAAGGTAGGAAATTTAGCAGTGAAGTCATCAAAATCTTCCTAAGTAGAGTCCTCCCTGCTGCGGCCCTCCCAGTGCACCAGTAACTGAACTCCAGCACAGTGACCCTTCTTATACATACGCCTCTGCAACACAGCAACAGGAATTGGCTGAGAAAGCCCATCATCTGTCACGAGAGGTAGTGTGGTTGTTGTTAATACATTGTCTCCCAAGTGTTTCTTCAAGCAGCTTACATGGAAGACCGGATGCAATTTACAGTCAGCTGGTAATTGGAGTTTGTATGCAACTTTTCCCACCTTAGCTTCAACAACATAAGGACCATAAAATCGGGGTTGCAGTTTGTGATAAGAGTGAGAAGACAAGGACTGTAGTTGGTATGGAATTAGTTTAAGGTAAACCAAATCCCCGACTTCGAATTCTCTCTCTGTCCGGTGCTTATCAGCCTGCGCTTTCATCCTATTCCGTGCCCTTTCCAGATTGGTTTTGAGCATAGAGAGAAGCCTATCTCTTGCCACCAATTGCTGCTCGACAAGGTCTACCTTCGCAGTGCCATATTCATAGTGATCAGGGTGAGGAGGAGGATAGCCGTAAACCACTTCAAATGGGGTGAACTTGGATGAGGTGTGGTAGGAGGTGTTGTAACTCCATTCCGCCCAACTGAGCCACTGTAGCCATTTTCTGGGCTGTGCACTAGTGAAACAACGAAGGTATGTCTCCAAACACTTGTTTACAGTCTCGGTCTGGCCATCGGTTTGAGGGTGATAGCCCGAGCTGTGACACAGTTTGGACCCGTGCAGTTTAAAAAACTCCTTCCAGAATGAGCTCAGAAATATAGGGTCTATGTCACTGATTATGGATGCAGGCATTCCATGTAATTTAAAGACATGATCTACAAACAATTGTGCTACGCTAGCAGCTGTATAAGGATGAGCTACACCAATAAAGTGAGCATACTTTGATAACCTGTCAACAACCACCATCACTACTGATTTGCCTTTGCAGGGAGGTAATCCGCTGATGAAGTCCATGCTAATGTCTTGCCAAATGTTGTGGGGAATAGGTAAAGGCTGCAAAAGACCAGGATGAGAGATTGTTTCGTATTTGTTTTGCTGACAAATGTGGCACGTAGATACAAACTTTCTGATATCAGATTTCATCCCTACCCAATAGAATCCCCGCTTGATCCGGTGATAAGTTTTTTGGACCCCCTCATGACCAGCGGTGGGAGTGGTATGGTGCTCATCGATGACTTTGTGCCTCCAGGAAGAAGTAGGACTTAAGACCACTCTATATTTATATTTTAACAACCCATTATCAATGTGATATTTGGACTGTAATGTCGGACCCCGAGTAGCCATGGTAGCTGAATCTTGCAGCAAGTGTTGTACTTTCTGCACAATCCATTCATCTTGTTCATTAGATCGTCGTAACTCATCCATCCAGCCCCCATAAGGATATGAAATGGCCTTGCACTGGCCCTCGTGAGCATCATGAGACAAAACATTCTCAGGTAAGGAGTGAGCTCCCGTAATCCGAGAGAGAGCATCAGCAGCTACATTGGCAACCCCAGTTTTGTAGTGTATTTCATAATCGTACCCCAAAAGTTTGGTTACCCATTTCTGCTGAAAAGGAGTATGAGCCCGATTACTGAGAAGATACTTGAGGCTGTGATGGTCGGTTCGAATCACAAAGTGTCGTCCTTGCAAATAGTTGTGCCACTTCTTGACGGCATGTACAATTGCAATAAGCTCCCGCTCGTATGTGGATAAAGATTGATTTCGAGGACCTAATGCTTGGCTGGAGAAGGCAATGGGTCGACCATGTTGCTGCAAAACGGCACCAATTCCCGTCCCCGAAGCATCGCATTCAATCTCAAAAGGAATTGAGAAATCTGGCAAGGCGAGAACCTGTGGGGAAGTCATGACCTGTTTCAAGTGAGTGAAGGCCTCATGAGCAAGTGAAGACCAAATGAAACTGTCTTTCTTGGTTAACTGATAAAGAGGTTGGCATATCTTGCCGTAGCCCGGAATGAATTTCCGGTAATAACCTGTCCATCCCAGAAATCCTCGTAAGCTTTTCACAGTGGTGGGAGTTGGCCAATCAACAATGGCTTGCAATTTAGAAGGGTCCGCAGCTACCCCGTCTCGAGAAACAATGTGGCCAAGGTACTCGACCTGACTCTGACCGAATGAACACTTTTGTTTCTTGAGAAACAAGTGATGAGTCTGCAAAATCTGAAAAGTAATGCTCAGATGAGCTAGATGCTCCTCCCAAGATGTGCTATAGACGAGAATATCGTCAAAGAACACCAAGATAAAGTGTCGAATGTGAGGTTTAAAGATGTCATTCATGAGGTTTTGAAATGTTGCAGGTGCATTGGTTAGTCCAAATGGCATAACCAAAAACTCATAATGCCCCTCATGAGTGCGAAACGCCGTTTTGGCAATATCATCAGGGTGCATCCGGATTTGATGATAACCGGACCGTAAGTCAAGTTTAGAGAAAAATTTAGCACCACACAATTCATCCAATAAATCATCAATCAAGGGAATTGGAAACTTGTCCTTAATTGTAATGGAATTGAGCTCTCTGTAATCCATGCAAATGCGCCATGTAGCCTCATTCTTTTTAACCAAGAGCACCGGAAAAGAGAAGGGGCTATGACTAGGGCGAATGAACCCCGATTGTAGCAACTCATTAACTGCGTTTTCAATTTCCGTCTTTTGCATCGGGCCATAGTGGTAAGGCCGAATGCTTGGGGGTTTTGAACCAGGAAGCAAGGGAATGCGATGGTCATGAGATCTCTCGGGAGGCAGTGTAGTGGGAAGCACAAATAACTCCGCGAAAGTTTGTAATAACGTCTGCAAGTCTTGGAGTTGGGTTGGATCCAGTTCAGAGGCTTCCAAGCGGTGCGAGTCCATAGAATAGAGAAATAGGCCCCAGTTGGAAGTGGAAATTGCCTTGTCCAATTGCTGCAGAGAGACTTCATGTAGAGGAGGAATAATGGCAGGCTGATGATAAAGCTTATAAGTGGTATGGTTCTTCTGGAACGCCATGGTTAAGAGTTGGAAATCCCAGAGGACAGGACTAATAGTGGCTAACCAATCAACCCCTAAAACTAAGTCACAGCCACCCAAGGGTAAAACATATAAATCATGAGTACACGGATATCCGCCCAAAACGAGTGATGCAGCCTTAAGGCAACCCTGACTGCGCACCTTGCCCCCATCGGCAATCATCACATTGAAAGGTTGAGTCGGCTGCAAGGGCCAACCCATGTGTTTGGTCAGTCGATAGTCGATGAAACAATGAGTGCTGCCCGAATCCAACAAAATTCGCACAAGGTGTTTACCAACTAAACCCTCCACCTTCATAGTCTGAGTTTTCTGTGGTAAATTGGTGCCATAGAACGCACACTCACTGAGCTCCATGTGGTGGAATTCAGGTTGTAACTCAGAGGGTACATCCTCGAAGTCCTCCTCAGGTTCAACAAAATCCAGCATCAACAGTTGTTTCCGACCACATTTATGACCTTTACTCAATTTTTCTACACAAAACCAGCATTCCCCACGTTCTCGTTTCATAGCAATTTCTTCAGGGCTAAGCTTCTTCACTGGGAGATTACCAAATTTGGTGGTAGAGGAAGCAGGAACAAAAGGAACCACTGCTTGAGATTTAAGCTGGGAAAGAGGGCGCGGATTACCAATGCGGAGCTCCGAGAGCTTAGTCTCGAGCTGCACTGCAAGTGCAATTGCCTCATGGACGGTGGCAGGCCTTAAAATCTTCACATCAAATTGTAATTCCTTTTTTAAACCGCCTAAGAATCAACTCTTAAGCAGTATGGGTCCAACATCACGAGTTCTGTTTGCCAATCGACGGAACTCAGAAATGTAGTCCTTGAGAGGACATGTTTGGCGAAGTTTGAAAAGAGATTATGCACAATCTTCAAATTCAGAGGGACCAAATTCAGTGCAAAAGGCCTGAGTAAAATCCTCCCAGTGAGGTGTGGTCTGAAGACAATTTAGCCAACGAAACCAATGCAATGCCTCTCCCTCCAGATGGAAGGAGAAGGTCAAAACCTTCTGAGGACCAGGCGTGGAATAATAGGCAAAGAACTGTTCCGCCTTATAAATCCAAGCGAGAGGATCATCCCCCAGAGTGAACTTCGGGAACTCAATCCGTGGTTGCCATTGGTGGCGTGGTGGGGGACCACCTCCGTCATAGATCTCCCGAAGTGGAGGTCGTAAGGGCTCATCGATAGGAGGAGGCAGATATGGGATACGATGTGGTGAACCTCGCTGTGGATCTGAAGTGGAGCCCCCGGCACCGCCAATCGCCAATTCACGGCGAAATTGCTCAAAGCCCATAAACATTTTAGTATCCACAGCCACCGCATGGTCCTGTAAAGCCTCGGATTGAGCCTGTAAAGTCGCCTTCATAGTAGTTTCAAGGGCGGAAAAGCGAGCATCGAAAGAAGCTTCAAGAGCATCAAAACGAGCATCCATGGCAGCAGTGCGTGCAGCGTTCGAAGGGCGTGGCATACAAGGAAGGAGACCAGAACCGAGAGGATGATACCAATTGTTAACACCTGACTCAGATTCCTTACTCAACTTGCAGGTATGAGTGGCTATGGAGGAGACACGAGAAGGGAAATGGAGCGGTGCTCCAGAGAGATATTTTTGGGTAATAATATTTTCTTATAAAATGATTCTTACCAACCACAAGTCACGATTGGCACTATATAGCCTTACATTTCAATGCCAGATGGCAAAATGACTCACAACAGACAAAAGTAATTAACTAATTCGAAACTAATCCTTTATCAACTCCTAATGCAATTACAGATCATAACACCGACAATGTTGGATCCAGCTCCGACGGCTCCGGTTAACTCGGACCATGCCACGAATTGATTTCTTTTCTTCATCAATTTGGATCTTCAATTTAATTAGTAGTTGTTTTGGTTGGTGAATCGATGTGGGTTTTGGGTGATTGAAAAAATGAGGAAGTGGGTTCGTATGGGAGGGTGGAATTTGAAGCGTGGGCAAGATAGTGAAGAAAGGAAGACACGCCGGGAAGACTCCTGGGTTTTTCACCTTTCTTTTTTTTTCTAAGTTAATTTTTTTTAATTTTATCTTAATGATGTTTAATTACTTTTTTCTTTCTTTTGTTTTTCTCCTTTTTTTTCATTTTAACAACAATTATTATGTGATTTAAAAAAAATATTATAGTCCGACGTATTATTCGAGGGATAAATTAATCCGACATAATACCAAACGCCCGACTAATTTAGTCAATATTATTCGACGACTATTTATCATATCCGATTAAAATAGTCAATACAATCCGAACTGCCAAACGAGGCCTTAGTTCTTTTACCTAAACAAGGCCTAGAACAAAATTTGAGAGAAGCTTAGGCTATCTCACCGAAAAGGCTAAACATAATCTTATTCAAAATTTTATACCTGTAACTATATATATATACATATATATATATATATATATATATATTAGTACATTAGTATTTTTACATTAAGGGGAGATGAGTTTGACTAAGTTACGCAATGTGCAGCCTAATTTAATATTGAATTCGCCATTCACGATATTCGAACATAAAATCTCTCACTTTCAAGTGAAGATGAATACCACTAACCCTGTAAAAAGTTATTTTAAAATGAATATTATCAGACCATACTCATATATCATCTTCAACCAAATGAGCTAAACATAGCCTCTTAATAATTTATTAGTTTTAAGTTTATGCTTTAAATTTTATAGGTTAATGTAATTAAACTACCATTTGATATTTTCAAATGTAGCCGTTGAATTTAAATCAATTATTGAAACTGATGAGATGAGCCCCAAAAAAGAGGCTAAGAGAGGGGCTACATTTGGCCGCATAGATGCCCATTTGGCTAAATAATGGCCTAGTGGGCTCTATAGAATTATAGCCAGTCATCGGTTGGAGATGAATTTCTAGACAAATCAGACTATTTTTTAACTTTTAAACATTTATCTCACTTCATTAGAGCAAATCCACCCCTAACAAATGAGCTGGGCAATAGCCCATTTTTCCCCCTAGCCCCCAAAAAATCCACTATACCCTATCCAATTAGCTGGCCCAAAGTGGACACCAGCTTTGAGCCTAACACAAAATGGACCGAGCAAGAAATTGGGCCACATGACGTCAGCCATGTGAGGGAAATTCTTTTGCGGCTGACGCGTGGGAAACACGCGCGCGTGGGAGCAAGTTCCAGATTATAAAAAAAAAAAATTGAAAATGTCAGATGAAGTTACCATTGGCCACGCGTCCACTTTTGGGCTATTAGATTTCAATCTTTTTGAAATCCAATAGTCCAGATTATTTAATTTAATAAAAAATTATAAAAAAATGTTTAAAAATATAGAAAAAATAAAACGAATTTTTTTATGTACATACCTAAACCATCTTACACAAAAATTGCACTTTCGGATTATGACACGTGGCATGACAAGATTGGTTAAAAATCATATTCGAAATTAAAAATAAAAATAATTTTTTATTATTTTATAAAAAAAAATATTTTAATACAAATTGTCACATCCCCGTCCAGGCCCCCACCACATCCAGGGCTCGACTCCACCGTAGCACAATATAGTCAACTTTGAGCCCCGACCACACTCTCACGGTTTTGTGTTTGGGAACTCACACGAGAACTTCTAAGTGGGTTACCCATCATGGGATTGCTCTCGCGCGAACTCGCTTAACTTCGGAGTTCCGATGGAACCCGAAGCCAGTAAGCTCTCAAAAAGTCTCGTGCTAGGTAGAGATGAGAATATACATATAAGGCTTACTTGATCCACTCCCCTGGACGATGTGGAATGTTACAATCCACCCCCCTTAGGGGCTCAACGTCCTCGTCGGCACAATTCCGACCAAGGATTGGCTCTGATACCAAATTGTCACATCCTGGCCCGGGCTCCCACCACATCCTAGGCTCGACTCTACCGTAGCATGATATTGTCCGCTTTGGGCCCCGACCACACCCTCACGGTTTTGTTTCTGGGAATTCACACGAGAACTTCCTAGTGGGTCATCCATCATGGATTGCTCTCGCGCGAACTCGCTTAACTTCGGAGTTCCGATGGAATCCGAAGCCAGTGAACTCTCAAAAAGCCTCGTGCTAGGTAGAGATGAAAATATACATATAAGGCTTACATGATCTACTCTCTTGGGCGATGTGGGATGTTACAAATTGACTAGACTATTAATTTGGTACGAAAAACGATACACTTAAACAATTATTAACTTACTATTTATTACAATCGATTACTATTTATCTCTACTAATTAATAAAACACTCATTGTCAACCAAAACATTATGAAATTACCAGTTTAACCCTCTAATTAAAACAGAACATGAATAAGAAATATGGGGCAGAAGTGTAATTTCACACAACCAAATTTTGTTGTTTTTTTTAAAGTCTCACATACATATAATCCTAACATATCTCTAATTATTAAAAAAAAAAACACTTCCCACTCCCACATTCTATATCACTTTCTTCCTCCCTCCCTCTATTTCAAAAACAAAAGTAAAAAAAATTCTCACACACTGCCTTGTTTGGCAGCTCGGACTGTACTGACTATTTCAGTCGGATAGGATAATTTGTCATCGGATAGTACTGACTATTTAGTCGAGCGTACTGACTATTTAATCGGGCGTTTGATGCAGTACCGAATTAAAAACTCAATTCATCAAAGATTATCATGTTCATTTACTTCCTCAAAATGAGATTGAAGAACATTTATGGCACTGAGTTTCACAATTTAAAACTAGCAAGAAAGATGGAAAAAGAGCCAGCTTGATTTTGTTTTCAGCGACCCGACTAATTAATACCAACGATTTGGAGTGTATAAGTTATCCGGCGTATGTCGTATAAAATAGGCCGGACCGCATAAATAATCCGGTGCTTATTTAATACGAAATGACACCAAACACCGGATAGTATTAAATAGTACTATCCGGTGTGTTATCCGGCATACCAAACACGCCCTTTGTGTGTGCCCATATGATAGTTTTAATGAATTGAATACTCTTCCCACCTTGATTTTCAAAAGTGGAGCTGCTCTTGGAGTTGGCCTAAGCCCAGAAAGCCCCACCCCATGCACTCTTTTCTCATTCCTTTTAATTACACTATTTATTTATTTGTTTATTTTAAATTTTTATCCAATAGCAGAATCCATGCAAAGATCCCAATTGCCTATGCACTCTCCCCCACGCGCTCACTCCCCTCTCTCCTTCGCGCGTGGAACGCAGGTTAAATTTTTTACTTATTTTCCGTCTATAAACAACATATACGACGTTGGTCGACGTCGTATTTTAGTTCCGAGGTCAAAAAAGGAGGTTGATAAACCTAACAAATACGATCGCAAGAGTTTCAACTCCGTACGAGAAACCACAACAAACAACATAAAGCAGGAATCAAACTGTAAAAACAGCTTCCGATCCCGTGTCCCGCTCCCGCTCCCACTCCAACCCCGCCACGTCATGTGCCCGACCCACAGACGCTGTAGATTCATCCGACGTGGACGCATCATGCACCGTTCATGCTGTCGCGCCCGAGACTCGTGTGAAGATTTGGAGGGAAATCTGGGAAAATTAAAGTAAACGCATAAATGCAAAATCTGCAGAAAAAGGGGAAAAAATAAAAGGAGAAAATATGGAAATATAAAATAAATACAGGGAAGAAAGGCTGTGATTTTGTAATTTACAAAGTGGCAATTGCATATATTTACAATCCAAACCCAGCCCCTTCTCTCTCTCTCTCTCTCCCTCCCTCTCTCTCTCCGTCTGAACCTTCCCCTCTCTCTCTCTGATTCGAAGAATTGCGACGGCCATCGGACGTCTTCAATCGGCGGAGTTCCAGACTCTCCGGCGAGGTAAGATTTTTGTGAAATCTTCCTTTGCCCTTTCAATTGGACGGTGTCGTTTTTGGGATTTGTGAGATTAAAGTATAAGCATTTAGGATATTTTGGTACAGATCTGGTGGGTTTTGATTGGGGGATTTTTGCTGTGAGAGAATCAGGGTTTCTCTGTCGGATTTTTCTAGGTTTGGGATGAATTGAAGGGCGGGGTTTTGAAAAATTAGGGTTTTTTGGTTTCGGGCGGTTGATGTAGATGGACGAAGGTGTGAGATCTGTTGGCCCTTCTGGGGTTTTGGTGAAGAAAAATTCTTCTGGTTGTTTAATTGTGAGGAAGAAACCCGAGGGGTTGAGTGGTGCTGTTGGTTCTTCGAGTGCTCGGAAGGTTTTTGAACCCAAGGACAAGAAGAGGTCGAGGTTGGTCTTGAGCGATTCGGGGTCTAGTGATGAGATACCTCCTCGTAGAAAGGTGGAACCTGAAACTATACGGGTTTCCAATGGTTTAAGAGCTGTAGATAAGGGCATTGCTGAAGATAGTGAATTTAGTCAAAAGCGGGAGAGATTTGATCCGGTTAGGCGTAGCGAGGATGGCATGATTGGTAAAAGTTATTTGGATGAGAGTGGTGGAAAGAGAAGTAAGTTGGAGGTGTATGAATTTGATGAGTATGATGCAGAGATTTCGAGAAGGAAACGGTTTAATGATGGGGTAGGTGAGTTTGGGGGGAGAAGGTTTTCAGGAGCGATTCCTGTGCCACTAAGTGGCATTAAGAGGGAATTTGAAAGTGGTTCAAGAAGACATGTAGTTGACAAGAGGAAGAATTTGTACTTTGACAGGACGACTAGCTTGAACCGAGATCATACTGACAGGGGTAGGTTTGAGATGAATAGGGATGGAGCTCAGCTACCCTTATTGAGAGACAAGTTCACAGGTCAATCAGAGGAATCCATTAGGCTACAGGGTAAAAATGGTGTTTTGAAGGTCATGGTGAAGAAGAAAAAGAATGCAGGTGGGCCACTGGAGAACTATAATTTTCGCAAATCTGAAGAAAATAGAAGGGCTCTGAGTGACAATATTGCAAAAAGTGCTATTATCCCTCCATTTTACTCTGAACCAAAGCTTCTTGAGAAACCAGTTTCAGTGGTTAGGACAGTGAAAAACCATCCGAATGTGCGAAAATCATTGCCTTCTTTGAACAGTAAGGGCTCCGACTGGGATTCAGAGGATAGTGATACATCATTGAAACTAGGACCAAAGAGTGTGGAAGCCTCTAAACCTGTGAAGAGGGTGGTTTGCAAAGATGAAGGTGCTCCTTCATGTGAAAAGACTCCTCCATCCAGAATCAAAGAAGGTAAAGTTAAACGTGGTAGTGGCACGGAAAAGCAAAAACTACGTGAACGAATACGAGAGATGCTTCTGAGTGCAGGCTGGACAATAGATTATAGGCCTAGAAGGAACAGAGACTATCTAGATGCTGTGTACATTAACCCAGCAGGTACAGCTTACTGGTCCATCATTAAGGCTTATGATGCGCTTCAAAAGCAATTGAATGAGGAGGAAAATGAGGCTAAACCTAGTGGGGTTCAACCTATAACTGATGATGTACTCAGCCAATTAACAAGGAAAACTCGAAAGAAGATTGAGAAAGAAATGAAAAGGAAGCAAAGGGCTGATGCTGAGGGTGAAAATGCGAGAGGAGTCCGTATGAAAAGATCCGCAAGTATCAAGCGTGATCCAGAGAGCATGGATAGTGTTAGTTATGAGGAGAAACTAAGCACCTACTTAAAGCAGGGTGGTAAGTCGTTCAAGGGTAAAATGAGTGAAAATGGTTTGGCCAATGTGAACTCAAATCATCCACACGAAAGTATTGAAAAACCGTCTTCAGGATCAAGTTCGCATATGCCACATGAAAGGAAAAGTAGAAAGCTTGGAAGGTGTACTTTGTTGGTTCGTGGTTCTAATTATGGGGTCAACTCGGAAAGTGATGGCTTTGTTCCATATACTGGGAAACGGACGTTGCTTTCCTGGCTGATTGACTCAGGAACTGTTCAATTGAGCCAAAAGGTTCAGTATATGAATCGCCGAAGGACTAAAGTAATGCTGGAGGGGTGGATTACAAGAGATGGAATTCACTGCGGTTGCTGTAGTAAAATCCTCACAACTTCAAAATTTGAGATTCATGCAGGAAGCAAGTTGCGCCAGCCATTTCAAAATATATGTTTGGACTCTGGCGTTTCCCTTCTGCAGTGTCAATTAGATGCATGGAATCGACAAAAAGTTACCGAACGCATTGGCTTCCACTCCGTAGAAGTCGACGGTGACGATCCAGATGATGATACTTGTGGCATCTGTGGGGATGGCGGGGATTTGATCTGTTGCGATAGCTGTCCATCAACATTTCATCAGAGCTGCTTAAATATACGGGTATGTTGCGTTATTTTTCTGCAGAGTGCAGCATATGTTGGCGCTGTATATTTTCAACAGTCCATTTCTGCAATCATTTTCTTTTGTGATATATTTTGGGTCATTGGGTTAATTTTTCCCTTCTACCTATGAAGTCCGGTGAAGTGAGGTTTACTTTTGAAAGAAAAGGTTTAGCGATTGTAGTAACATCTTTTTCTTTTTATTTTTATTTTGATGAAGGCTGTAGTAACATCTGTAATTTTGTATATGCGTTGTGGCATTTGTTGTGTCTTTTTGTGGCATGGGAAATCATTCTTCGTGAGTCTTGACACGGGCAGCTTTTATTTTTTTGGGGGAAGACACGGGTATCGTATTACGTGAATTTTATGAGTTAGCTCTAAACACTCCAAACACTTCTGATGCTCTTTATTAGGATTGTAACTCATGTATGTTTGGAGAGGGAGACTGCCTTTTTGCAGTCATGCTTAAACTACTTTGCTGTTATGGTTGAGCTTTTGTGTTTCAGTTGTAATTTTAGTTGTTCAGAGTGCTATATCATCAATTCAAAGATATTGCATGTAAATTTTGGAAAGGAAAATCTTGTTTAGATTTGTTTTGGCTCTGAAAGTTGTGGATACAAATTTGATCCAGTTTACACTAAAATGCGAGCTAAGACAGTGTTAGTATTTGTCAATTTTTTTTCCTTTGTACTTTTGTGAACTTGCAAAATAATTTCATTCTGATTGTACACTCATGATTAGGTATCAATACTTTTTTTTCTCATTGCAGATGCTTCCTCCAGGTGATTGGCACTGTCCAAATTGTACATGCAAATTTTGTGGGTTAGCAAATGAGAATGTTGTTGAAGAGGATGATACAACTGTTGATGCACTGCTCACTTGCAGCCTCTGTGGGAAAAAATGTACTCATCATTGTTTCCTTGCTTTTGAAATTCTTGGCAACTGCACATATGGTTTTTTTATTTCTTTCCACTGCTTGCAGATGCGCTGCTTGAAATATGATTTTCTGCTTTTGCAGGTCACATATCATGCTGTCAGGAGATGGATGGTAGTCCTGCTGATTCTCCTAGTTTAGACTCTTCATTCTGTGGGCAGAAATGCAGAGAGGTATCACTTCATTTGTGGTTTCAGAAATTTTATTTACTTGATATGTATGCTCATGAGGTGTGACTGTAAGTATCGAAGTTCTTAGGATATGAAATTATAAACTAATAATGTCCAGTTGGGGGTAATACCTAAATTTCTAATCATTTCCGGCCAAATTTTGTTTCAGTTATCAGTTATCACACGCCTTCCCATATATGTAGGTTGGTCACGTAATAGGTAGTTGACCACAATACATGTGGTTTGTCACCTTGAAAAATATCAAGCATTATTACTCTTTGTTATTGTCATTGCCATTGGCCAAACCATCTCCCATTTATCCCTGGCCAGCATTAATTGCCCTGGAGAGATTCCTTTTCATCTCTATAGCAGTCGCAGTTCTACTCTTGAGGATTAAATGGATGTAAAATATAACCTAAAAATATAACCTCTATGCAAACATCAAGTCACAAGACAAAATGTCATCCACCAAGGATGACAAAATTGATATATCAGGATTTCAGGGGTTTGAGGGGTTGATCCCTAAAGTTCTGTCCAAATTCCAATGGAACATGTATAATCTTAGTTTGATTTCGGGCTCAAAGATGTGAGGAAGATGGATTTTTTGGTGGAAATGTCAATGATATTTCCATCAGCCGAAGCTGTAGAAGGATCAAAGGTAGCTTTTGGTTTGCCCCTAGAAACCCAACTACCACATCAAGTGTGAACAGAAGTAGAGGAAGAAGAAGTACTAAAGTAGAAAACAGAGAGGAAGAAAATGAATGTTTCTTGATGTCTGGTTACCGTGTGTTAGATTTGAATTGTTCTTGCTTTTCAATAACTGGGGATTTGATTACCGCGAAATTGATGCTTCATCGATCTTAAAGTTTATTCACAACTTTCATATTTTAAAGAAATTTCTCCTTGTTTTTGTTACCGATGTTTCCATCAATGTCAATATTTCTACAGATATGAATGATCAGTATTTCCATGGATATTGACATTTTCATCCTCGTCAGTCATGAAGGAATTTTTTGAATTAAGCAAAGTGTTAATTTTTTTTATCAATTACCTAAATGTCAAGTTACGAAGTGTTATAAAACTGTAAATGTTGGTAAATCGTTTGTGAAATAATCGTGTTATTATTTTCCTGTTATGACCTTTTTCCTTAACAAAATCTCATATGTTTTAGATTGATGTACTAATGACATTTTTCTTCCCATGCAACCTCTTGTAACTTTTGTTCTCTCTTTTTAATGCACTGTTTAACCTTAATTTTCTTCCCATGCAACCTTGTAACTTTTGTTCTCTCTTTTTAATGCACTGTTTAACTTTAATTTTGTTTTTCTTTAGCTCTTTGAGAATTTGAAGAAGTATCTTGGGGTCAAACATGAACTAGAAGCAGGATTTTCATGGACACTTGTTCATAGAACTGATGAAGATGAAGGGTTCCCGCAGATGATCGAATGCAATTCTAAGCTTGCTGTTGCTTTGACTGTTATGGATGAATGCTTTTTGCCTATTGTTGACAGGAGGAGCAGCATCAATTTAATTCATAATGTTCTGTATAATTGTGGGTAAGTGTTAGTTGACAGTTGAGAAAGTTTGCTTTTCAACTATGTAATTTTCGTGAATAAGACCTGGTTATCTTTTCTGGACCTTGACACACCAGGTTGAAGGTGGGGGTCTTTAGTTTTTGAAATACAAGATAAATGTCTGTGTATCTTGTGTTGTGTTACATTTACAAATAGTAATTTGTTGGCTTTCCAAGATTAATTAAAAATTGCAAACTCGGTACAAGTACGCTGTTTAGATGATTTTTTTGCGTGTAAGATAAGCGGTTGGATTTTTGGCTAATGAATTGTTTTGGCCCATTTTCTTCTTAGATCAAACTTCAATCGGCTGAACTACAGTGGCTTCTACACTGCTATTTTAGAGAGAGGCGATGAAATAATTTCTGCTGCATCAATCAGGTATATTCTCATATTTGATAGCTTTTTATATCTTAGTTGTAAACTATTCATTTTTTCATTTCTTAGGCTGCGTGTTTTCTTTTTTACTTCTATTGATTATTGGATTGCCCCAGTTCATCTTTTTTTCAGTTTCTCCAAAGAGTCATGGGCCATGGGTTATATAACCCCAAATTGGTTATGGCAATCTATGGTTAGCTTTTCGGTTTATCATGAAAACAAATTCTTATAAAATATCTAATCTGCTTCTGGTTAGGTTTCATGGTACAAAGTTATCAGAGATGCCATACATAGGAACTCGCCACATATATAGGCGACAAGGGATGTGCCGTCGGCTTTTTTGTGCCATTGAATCGGTAAGCTATGTGAGCCATGCTCTTTCTGTAATTTTACTTTCCCGAAAAAATATTCAAAATGATTCCGGCTCTCGGTTGTGGTCTTACCTGCTGTGTTTTGTAAATGGCTTTTGATTGGTCTTGTTCTCTCTATTTTGAAGGCTCTATGCTCTCTCAAGGTTGAGAAATTGGTTATCCCTGCAATTGCTGAACTCATGCATACATGGACAGAAGTTTTTGGTTTTATTCCTGTTGAGGAATCATTCAAGCAAGAAATGAGGTCATTGAATATGCTAGTATTCCCTGGTATAGACATGCTACAGAAGTTGCTAGTGGATCAAGGAAATGAGGGGAACGTGACAACAGACCCAGGTTTTCTTTTAAACTTGTATTTTGCTCTTCCTTAATCACAATATTAGCCTGTTCTCTGACATCGATTTTCCTTTTCCCTGTGTTTTCCCTTGCAACAGGCGTAAAGCAATTAGAATGCAAAGGCAAAGATTTAATAAAGCATGGGAGCGGAAGCAAATCAGATAGTGGTTCCCCTGCTAGTATTGATCCTCGTGGATCTGATGAAACCAGTTTGCCTCACATTAATGAAACATTTGATGAAGGTACTGCTATGGTTTCTGGTTCTCGATGTCTCGGTGTCTCCTTAAATGATACTCCTGTGATGAGTGGTTCTTTAGATGGTTCTGATGAACTTAAAAATTTAGATTCCACTGAGAGGAGTGTATCTTCTGACTCTCTTTTTGGGGCCGAATTACCTGGATCTACTTTGGACAAGGAATGCCCTGTTGATACAACCCACGAGACAGCAACAGGAGATACGCCAGTGCTGGATTCTCCTGTTGACGATAAAACTCATTCTACCTCTCAGGGCCCTGGTGAGGCTCCGGCACTAGAAGATGAGCCAGCGCTGGATTCTCCTGTCGAAGATAAAATGCAGTCTACCTCTCAGGGTCCTGGTGAGGCTCCAGCAATAGAAGACGAACCAGTGCTGGATGATTCCCATGAAGAGAATGTTGATGCTTCCTGTCTTCAGCCTATTCCTTCTTCAGGAGAAACTTTCGCCAAGAACCTTGCGGAGGAAGTTAATGGAAATCAAGATTCCAGTTTCGGTGGTGCTAATGAGAGTTCCTTGCCCAATAATTGTTATTTGAATATTCAACTTGATAGTGAGGCTAAAAACAAATCGTATGTGGCTTCAGAAGTCGCATCTGATGCAAGGTGGTGTGAAAAGAGCATTCCTCAAGCATATAGTGATGGTTCCAAGGCTGATTCGGGGAACGCTGAATCTGGTTCTGTTTGATATATCTAAGAAATCTTTGCTGAGTCCTGTATGCCTATCCACAAATATCTCTCAATGCGGGAATCTCTCATATGTTCATAATTTGGCAGGGCATTGGAGGTAAAGGCGATGCCCTGACTTGGATTGTGTGAATAAGCAGAATTGATTACAACTACAAGGAATTTGATAGCCCTTTGCCTTGTTTTAGTATGGTTTTAAGGTTCTAGTTCAACTTTTAAGTGGACTTCAAGATTATTTTTTATCCTTGGAAGTTTCAAGATGTGCGGTGTTGCATCTAGGACGGTCTCATGTACAATTAAGTCAATTGAAGGTGCTGCTGTCCCCACCTTGAATGTCCTGTAATATACTGATGCTGCTTCATTGTGTGTGCCTCTGGATCTGCTTGATGTGAGAGGTTTGGGCTTTCTCCGATGTCAGCTTATGATGTGGCGTAGGTGGTTTCAGAAGATTACTCAGCAGATTCTGTCATGTCAGTTTAACCTTTGTTCCTAGTACCGGTGCAGCATTGACAACACACCTCAGCCGCTGTTATGATTGCCAGTTGTTTGGAAGCACCGAGCTTCTGTATTATCAGCTTCTTAGCTGAGATGAGCTTCTCATTCAAAATTTGATTGAAGAGGAGAAAGGTGATCTGCTATCGAAAGGAGTTGTTCCCGTGCATTTCCATGAAATGTCTGAAGAACTCATCGGATCTGTAGATTTATTGGACGAAAAAATTTCATTGCGTAGGATGATACAAGCACTCTTTTCTGTGAATATGGTTGTTTCTATTTCTTTAAACTGTTCCAAGTTTTGTTTATTTAGTTTCTCTTGTATTAGTCAAGGCGGTTTTAATGTTTGTTGTCAAACTGTGTTACATTGTACCTCAAACTACCTGCTTTGTTAGGCATGTTGTGGAATATTATATGAGCTCTCTTTATTACTTCTGTCATCTTTTGCAATTTGATTTGGAGTTGCGCTAGCAATGGCTGCCGTGCTCTCAAGGGCGGCTATCAACTGTTGATGCACTGTAGGACCCCACTTGTGATCAGTCGCGTGATGTGGGGTTTGCTCATCCGGCCGTGTCTATATATATAATTAGAAAGTCTGTTTCAAACCAACAGGCAAACAGCCGGCTTGTTGTCCATTATTTATACAAGGGAAGGGACGTGCGTGCATGAATGTCCCTCTGCCTTGAGTTGAGCTCATATAAAATGCTTACAAGCAAGCAATTGAATGAAACAGTATTTCCCTATTCAGATTCGAGTAGAGTTAGGAATGCAGAGGGAGGCAAAGGACGTATACACCGGCGTAGTCCCTTACCTCTATCGGGTCCTTCGCCGCCAACTTAGGCGTTGGCGGAGATATCAAAGGGCCGAGGTTGAAGAAGAGGAGCGGTGCAGTTTAATTAACAGAAGGCTCAGAGATGTGGAAGAAGTGTAAGTTTTGACTAGGCGAAGGTTCAGAGTTGTGGGAATTGCAGTCATGATTTCGAGGTGGAAAAACATTATGTCCTGTGATATGGTTTGAAATTTGAACTTGAAATGTAATACGTAAATCATATATGGATTGTATTATGATTATGTTTGATAAAAAAAAATTAAAATAACAGTTATGAACATGTGTTCCTTATAAAATCAATCCAAACGAACTAGTTTTTTACTGAATTCAAGTGTGTTTTAATGACCTAAAAAGTGCTTTTGGAAAATCTGAAAGCACTTTTAATGAGTATTAGCAAATATGTTTTTTATTAAGATTATAGACTCATTTGGAATTGCTTTTAAAATGTCTGAAAACGCTTTTAGAAAAAATGACTTTAGGTTCCAAAAGCACCTGAAGTGCTTTCTGGAAGAAGTACTAGTTATGTCAAATGCTTTTTCAAGATTCTTTGGCAACTAAAAATAAGTTTCAAAAGTACTTTCAGTCTTTCACCATAAATATTTTCAGCTAAGTACTTTCAAACGAGTTGTCAAAGTCTAAAATCACTATTGGCCATGGAGGCAGAAGCACACAGGCATGAAATTACCATTAAACCGCATCTATTTTTTTTTATCTTATATATATATATATATATAAATTTTTTTTTTGTTTTCTGCTTCAATACGTTTATTTACACTTCAAAAAGTCTCCCAACAAAAAAGAGTGATCTCGGTTTCACAAAATGGAGCTATCACTCTCGGCGCCACCCAGTATTCCAACCTCTTCACCTCCGCCACTAAAACCGCTGGTGAGCTTTTCGGTTTCTCGTCCGAATCTCACACCCACTCCGCCGTCTCACCGCCCATTACTTTCTTCACTAAAATCAAACCAGCTCTTGAAGCTCAAAGCCAAGGACTCTCAGAGAACAGCTCCGCCGCGCGCCTCCCTGGCCGAAAACAACGGCTCCACTATGACCGATTCCCCTATCCCAATTAGCTCAGGTAAACCTTAACCCTAATACTAATCCCAATCGCTGAACTGGGTTTTAAAATTAAATGGAGTTCCGAATTGTTGGTGCAATTTTTGCAGGGGCTCGCATTGGGGAGGTCAAGAGGGTGACTAAGGAGACCAATGTTTCGGTCAAGATCAACCTGGACGGCACTGGAATCGCTGATTCCAGTACTGGGATTCCGTTTCTTGATCATATGTTGGATGTCAGTAATCTTTTTCTCTTAGCTCTTTGAAATTGTAGCTCAAAATTCAATCTTTGGTAAAAGGCATTGATATTGATAGTGTTATGGATTTTATTTTGTTAGTAGAAAAAGTATTTTCAGATATGCGAAACCCAGCATTAGGCTTAAGTAGACTATATTTCCTGTCTGTTTACAGAAGAAAGTTGGGTGCTTAATGTTTTTGTTTCTTGTGATTTTGTGTATGGTGCATTGCCTAATTGTTGCTTTTATTTGTTTATTTCAGCAACTCGCTTCGCATGGGTTGCTGGATGTGCATGTAAAGGCTACCGGTGACATTCACATTGATGATCATCACACAAATGAAGATGTTGCTCTTGCTATAGGAACGGTACGGTAGAAAGCAGGCATCTTGATGTTTCCTTTGGAATCTATTGTCTTCCAGCTTCACTTTTTGGATTCCTCTCTGTCTCAGAGTAGGCAGCTGATTAAGTTAATTTTGCTTGGTGTGCAGGCTTTGCTTCAAGCACTTGGCGATAGAAAAGGAATCTACAGGTTTGGTGACTTCTCTGCGCCACTTGATGAAGCACTCATACATGTCTCACTGGTATGTTCTATGCCATCATTTCTTTAAGATTATTTAGTGATATTTGCCAATTGCAATGTGTTAAAATCTTAAGATGAACTTTTGGATTCATTTGAATGCTTGAGGACAAATTAATTTCAAAGTAACTTATGCATTACAAAATCATAAACTCATGGCTTCATAGCCTATAAATGATCCCTCTAGAGATTTTGGTTATATCCAGATAAGGATTTATTATATGACGAAACTGAGTAAAGATTATCCTACGGGTTGTGTTTGATCATGATAATTTAATTTCAAATAAAAGAGGTGACTTGCACCGGTTAGCACTAGTATCGGAGTGCTATTTATTTAAGAGGGATAGTTGTCCAGTGGTCGTATACTGAGTTATTTACTTAAGGTTCAGCTGTCCTTGTTTACTCCAAAAAGTAAGAAGTATTTGCTTAACTGGAGGTTTTATTCAGGATTTATCTGGACGACCACATCTGAGTTATGATCTCCAAATACCAACAGAGAGGGTCGGCACATATGACACTCAGGTATTTTACTCGAAAACCTGGGCTTCAAATTCCCGCTGCATATGTTATCCATCTGTAAAGTATTGCTGGAGATATTGGTTTAATATATGTTACTGTAGGGAGCTACATGAGAACTTTTCTTTCTATTTACTTTTGGAAGATACTAGGTGTTCCAATTTACTAATTGTTGTTTGAGCTGTCCTTTTCATAGCTGGTGGAACATTTTTTCCAGTCTTTGGTGAATACTTCTGGTATGACACTCCACATCCGGCAGGTAACATACAGAGCTTCCTAAAAATCTTGAATCATCAAAATATTGTGTGTTCACAGACTAGAAGTGAACTTCAATGACTGATTGCCATCTCTCGTTGTGCATGAATTTCAATTCATTTTTGCGTAGACTGCAGTATGAAACGGACATGTTATTTAATGTTAATTTATTGAATTTTTATACTTCTAATTCTATACATGTCAGTAACTACACCGTTTATGATTTTATTGATTCATGAACTAGCAGGGTGCAATGGTTTTCAAATAGCTCCAGTTTCTTGTTTCTGACAGTTCTCTTCTTTTTTGGGCACAGGTTACTGGAAGAAATTCTCACCATATCATTGAGGCAACCTTCAAAGCATTTGCAAGGGCTCTCAGACAAGCAACAGAATCTGACCCACGTCGCCTGGGGACCGTGCCAAGGTTTGAAATGAACTTATCTCAATTGAAAATGAATCATAGTCTTTGAATGGATGGTTTATTCCATGAATTTTTTAATTGCCCCTTGGTTAATCAACCATTTTGGTCAATGCTGTTTACTCCTTGGTTTATGAAATTCAATCTTCACTTTGTGGAGTCTATTATGTGCAGTTCAAAAGGCGTCTTGTCACGCGCTTGATGCCTCATATTTCTTCAGTTCCTTGAAGCATACGATGAGGGGATGGATGCCGCGTTGTTGGTCTCTGTCTACATGGCAGATCATTGTTGTATATGTAACATTATAATCGCAATAAACTTTTCCGTGTTGTTGATTCAATGTAGGAACAAAACCGAAGCTTTTGATTTGTTAAAAGAGTTTATGGAATAACCATCCATTTGTTTCCTATGAAAATGTAAAGGGAATTGAGAAGCATAACAAATAAGGAAATGATGGATGGTTTGTTTTCTATGGATATAGCTGATGTTAACAGATCAGTATTCCGACTGCAGCCTACGGGTAACCGTACTAGGCATGTCACAATTACTTGTAGCTCATTTAAACGTATCTGGTTTTTCTTTAGGGTTAACAGTTTCGTTAGTGGGGCAAGTTCATTTATGTAAGCACACTTAGTTGTATTGTTGTTGAAAATAAATGTATTTCTTTTCTAATATTGCTTTAATTTCATTATGATGAGAGAATAAACAAGATTTCGTTTTCTTTTTTTCTTTTTTTTGCACAAATATATGGTATTAAAACTTTTAGTATATTTTTTTATTTACGTGACAAATTTCTTGACCCTCCACAACGTGCACGGGCATGAATATTTGTTTGAACACTAACCCTCAAATGTAGGGGTATACAATATTAAGCTTTAACCACTTCATCAACAAATTTCTTTCAACATTAAAGAGTAATTGCCGATTTAGTCATCAAATTGTTATCTAAGCGAAAATAAGTATATAAATTATGATTTTCGAAAAAATTCACTCGTTTAAAACTGACAATTACCTCCTATTATAAGATTCGAAGCTATTCTATCCAACCAATTTTTCATAAACTTAAGTCATGTGATTTGCTTGTAACACGCTATGAATTCAGGAACTCAAATTCTCCATCCAAATTAGGAATAGAACAACAAACAGAAGAAAATGAGAGGAAGAGTAAGCATAAACATTAGAAAGACCAGTCTATCTATGGTCTTCATTGAAGGAAAGAGCAGTTACCAACAATTTACCAAGAACAAACCAATTTTAATTCAATGAACCTACCAAGAACAAGAAAAAACAATCGAGCCAACGCCGATGCGCACGAGGGCTACCGTTCCATGAAGCCGAGGCTGGCAGCATAGCACGTCCATGCCGAGGTATCTTGCACTTCTTGTAGTTCGTGCAAGAGATGCTTACAGCGACTGTAACAAGTGCTCATCTTATCATCAATAATATCACTTATATCCTGGTTTGCAATGTTACTTCAATTCTTTTTCAATCAACCTTTCGCCACCCGACATAACATCTACCGGCACCAAATTTGAACAAACTCCAAAATTAAACAAAATCAGAACGAAACATGCTGGTGTCAATTCTTTTTCAATCAACCTTTCGCCACCGGACATAACATCTACTGGCACCAAATTTGAACAAACTCCAAAATTAAACAAAATCAGAACGAAACATGCTGGTGTCTGTGATCATGAATCATCAGTGGTACGTATACAAAGTGTATCATCCTGCAAAGTTTCTTTTTGTTTCGAAGCAGCGAATATCACCAAAACTGCAAACAAACACGGCTTATTTGATCCTTTTCGTGTGTTTGTAGATTCCTTCAGGGCTAATATATGTGAAAAATGGATGATATTGATGATTTACAGACATTGACTTCTGCATTGGAGTTTTTCTTAGCAAGCGGAGCGCTACAGAGTTGAAGGAGCCCTGCTGCATAAACATTCTCTGCCTAGATATTGAGCCTATTGCAAAACCTAAATCAAAATACTCACACGAGCTTTTTCCAAAAAAAATAAAAAAATAAATAAAAAATTCACACGAGCTTCATAGTGATAGTGTTTGATTTCTGGGTTGAATTGATTCAATGGAACTGTGGAACTGTGTATATGAAATTGAAAATGTGCATAGAGAAAGATTAGAGAGTCATGGAAGCTTCAAGGTCTGAGAATGCTCATTGGATTCTACTCTCTCGAGCAAGATGCTCGGAAGGAATATATGACCGTTGGAGGAGGAGTAACAAACTCACTATCTCTCATCATTACAAAAACAATCGCAACCATCAATTCTTAAGTCATCATGTAAGATGCTTACACTTGTCATGAGCTATGACTCACTACAATCTAATCTAAGATGCCATATGGAATATGATCCAATGGCTCACATTAAATCCTACAATATCCATTTATACATCAACACTCCCTTCTAAATGTTTTGCTAATTTCACTCCAAGTGCAGCTCTTAAGTACTCAAGCTGATCCTTAGGTAGAGCTTTAGTAAAGATGTTTGCCAATTGCTCTTCTATTTTGCAATACTTCAATTCAATTGTGTCATCTTGAATTGCATCTCTTATGAAGTGATACCTTCTGTTGATATGTCTGGTTTTTTGCTGAAACACTGGATTCTTGGACATGGCTATGACAGAGGTATTGTCACATAGCAAGGGTGTAGCCACCACTTGTTCCTCTCCAAAATCAGATAGCATAAACCTTAGCCACATTGCTTGTGTTGTAGCTTCTACATCACTTACATATTTAGCTTCTGCAGTGGATAAAACCACATTGCATTGCTTGACAGAAGCCCAAGAGAATATCCCTGAGCCAAAACTGAATGCATAACCCGATGTACTATTCATATCATCTTCACTCCCTGCCCAGTCACTGTTGTAATAGCTTATCAACACAACTTTTTTACCCTTCACATACTCAATTCCAAAATCCAGTGTCCCTTATACATATCTTAAGACCCTTTTAGTTGTCCCCATGTGCTTTATGGTATGCTTATGCATAAATCTTGCCAACAAACAAGATGCATACATCAAATATGGTCTAGTAGCTGTTAGGTATAACAAACTACCAACCATCTTCCTATATAAGCCTTCATCTGCTTCCTCACTTCCATCAACCTTAGACAACTTTTCATTGATTGCAAGTGGTGTTTTCACTACTTTACAGTCTTTTAAACCAAACTTCTTAAGTAAAGACTAGGCATATTTCTTCTGATGAATGAATATGCCCTTCTCAGTTTGAATTATGCCCAAACCAAGGAAATGATGCAGCAATCCCAAGTCTGACATCTCATATTGCTTCATCATGTCCATCTTAAATTCTTGAATCATTTCATTAGAACTCCCTGTGTAGATAATATCATCTACATACAGAGACACAATAAGCACACCTGCATCACTGAATTTGGTATATAAAGTAGTTTCACTTTGGCTTCTCTTAAATCTAGACTTGTTGAAGTAGGTATCTATCTCATCATACCAAGCTCTAGGAGCTTGTTTCAAACCATATAAAGTCTTTTTCAGTCTGTAAACATTGTCTTCTTGTCCTTTCACTTTAAATCCCTGTGGTTGATCAACATATACTTCCTCATGCAGTGTACCATCTAGAAATGCATATTTGACATCCAATTGGAACAATCTCCATTCCTTTTGAGCTGCTAATGCAATTAAAGTCCTAATGGTATATGGCACGCCTCGATCCCGATATTCTCCGAACACCAGGGTAGGTACGTGCTGGCCGACACCCGAAGGTGACGTAAGCCATTTAGAATGCATGAGAACAAGAAATAAATAAGACTTATAAATTTAAATATAATTAATATGCAAATTAGGAACGTGTTCAAAACACACATCTAATCTAAAACACTAAAAGAAAATAATATAAAATTGAATGAATAAAAGAATGAGTCCTACACCGATAGGACTCGAAGATGCCGATGCGGAAGTGCCCTAACGTCGGGATTATACGCCTCGATTCTAAGTCATAAAGGGGCGCAAAACAAACATGAGTGGACCAAGTCGATATATATATATAATAAAACAGTTATCAACATACTAACCCCCAAAGTTTTATGAAAATCAATAGCATAATATGTAGTATGTTTTCCGAAAACCCTAGCATGCCATAAAACCTTCAAAACATACATCATATATAGTGCGCTAACTAGTGGTATTAGTATCAATATCTATTCAATCAAAACCCTTCATTTGCCAAACATGCCATTTAGAACACTTCTTTCATTTGCCAAACAGGCCCAACCTACGCCCGGCACGAAGCCAAAATAAATATCATTGCCAAACAGGCCAACCTACGCCTGTCACGAAGCCAATATAAATATCATTGCCAAACAGGAAGAACAGTAACAACTAGCTACGCACAGAGCATTGAATATAGTCTTTTGAAATATAAGTACATATATCTCAAAAACATCTTCATAGTATAAAGTCATCCATCATCTATACTATAAAGAAGTGTGTAAAAACATGTTCTAAATAGTATATCGTCATCCATCAGATATCCTACAAAGAACATGGGTTCGATAAAAAATATGATATTCCAAAATATTTTAAGTAAACATAATATCTCATAAAACGTTTCATAAAACGTAATCATTAAATCATGCTTTTCATGCGTACAATCATACTATTAAAACGTGCATTTTAGAAGGGGTCCACTCACAGATACTTCGCTGTTGAAAAACCACGCAAACTAGCGAAAATAGAAACGCCATAATAAATGCACCTAAGCACATAAAGGGTCCAATCAGTAAAACTCTATTCAAACGATTGAATTTGGGAAAACAGACATCAAAAATGGGTTCAGGACGTCGAAATTAGCCTAGGAGGGGTCCCGAACGAAAACTCGAAAAAGTCAACAAACGTCAACATTGACCATTGATAAGTCCAAGTCAAAGTCAACGATGACCATTGACCAGGTCAACTGTCAGACCAGGTCAGGTCAAGGTCAACGGTCCGGGTCGGACCGGTCCACTGGGTTTGAAGATTTTAAGTATGATATGATATTATTAGCAAAAGAAGAAATGTATATTTACAACAAGATAAAAGTTTGTCAACATCCCTAATGAAAGCCTCAAAATTTTAAAGGAGAAACTTCAAATACTTATTACAAGATAAAAGAAGATAGAGAAAGAGAGGTAAAACTAGAAAAAGAAGATGAACAATACTGAAACAATTCGGTAGAAGAGAAACTGCACAACATTGACAACATGATGGAAGCATAGAAGAGTTGCCAGCAGATTAGCAAAAGATGAAGTAGTATAATAATGCAACAAGTAACAGTAGCACCATGCAAAACTACGTACAATATTTCAAACATTAGAAAAATGTAAACATCATTGTGAGACTCGCCATGATAATTCAATATGACATAAGAGTAAATAAAGAAAAGAACTTGGCCTATTATGGACATTTCATACCAAAAAGGTCCTTATGATTAAGATTGAATAGTAGTTAGATCCTTTCATTAAGTCTCTGGTTTTTTAATTCTTCTTTGGTATCCAATTTCTAGTGTCAATTACAGTGGCATGAAGACTATGTAATAAATCTTTGGCCTATTTTTTCGCCGGAAGATATCCTTAGCTTTGATGATGAATGAGATTGTGTGATTGTTGGAATAAAATGCACAAGAATTTCATCATTTGTGTTAGATTGGCTTTTCAGATGATGTAGTCACAACACCTCAACACAAAATTGAGTCTAATTTGTGCATATTTATTTTTTCTTGTGAAAACTAATGAAAAGTTATCAAAAACTTCCATTTAATCTTTAGGACAAAAGTTTTCAAAAATACCGATCTTGCCCTTTAAAACATTTAGACAGCTTGGTCCTTAAAAAAACAGAAGAAAAAAGTTACCAGGCACAAAAGTGGTCTAAAAAGGCAAACATGCAGCAAGTTCACGTGGTCCTCATCAAAACAAATGCAAAAGAAGACAAAGCAAAAACACGCATAAATGTTTTAAAGACAACCACAAATGGTTTCCTTCTTTTGTGGTTGTCTTTGCTTTGTCTTCTTTTGCATTTGTTTTGATGAGAACCACGTGAACTTACTACATGTTTGTCTTCTTGAACGATTTTTGTAACTGGTAAATTTTGTCTTTTGCTTTTTACAAGGACCAAGCTATCTAAATGTTTTAAAAGGTAAGATCAGTATTTTGAAATCTTTTGTCCTAAAGATTAAATTGAAGTTTTTGAGAATTTTTTATTAGTTTTTCAAAAAACTATGGAGTGAGATTGTAAAAATATTAAAATTGTTGTTGAAGGTCCCAAATGTTTATATGAGCAAAGTATAATAAATAAATCGACGGCCACAAAATCATCACTCAGGAGTGCACGAAGGGGTACGCCGCAGCGTATAATCACCATCTAGGGTTTTAAGCATTACGAACTCGCTTAAATCTGATCCTTTTAAAACCATCTTCTTCCTCACAAGGCCCCTCTCACCCGGCGCGCCCACACTCACACACTCGCACGCAGAGTCACAGAGAGCAAAGAGCCGCCACACTTTAAGGCCGCAGCCATGGTGAGTCAACCCGCTCAGATCCGATCCACTCGCTTTGACGATTCCCTTCGCCTTCAATCTTTCACCCCAAATCTTAATTCGGTTTTCCTTGTTTTGCAGTCTCTCGTCGCAAATGAGGAGTTTCAGCATATTTTGCGTGTGCTGAATACCAACGTGGATGGCAAGCAGAAGATCATGTTCGCCCTTACCTCCATTAAGGGTATCGGCAGACGTTTCGCCAACATCGTCTGCAAGAAGGCCGATGTCGACATGAACAAAAGGTTTGTTTTTTAATTGTTTTTATTATTTATTTTCTGAAAAATAGTCATAGATCTATTTATTTCGATTAAAAATTTCATTTTCCAGCTCTATTTTATTAGCGGGTTCAGAAATTGAGATGGGTTTTATTTTATTTTTCAAATTCAGGTTAATAAGAATTATTAAAGTTAAGTAATCCCACTTGATTTAACTTAACTTTGTAGCTGGAATGAATGATTTTATCTCCACCTCTTATAAATCGGGTCGAATGTTTGTTTGGAATTGCAAAATATGAGGTGATTTATTTGCAAATGCAATTTTTAGTTTGTTATCCCGGTAAACCACCCGTGCACCAGTTACCAGTGATGTGGGCACGAATTGCAGTACCCCTTCTGTTTTTCATGTTCATCTTATTGCATAATCATGTGGCTTGTAACCTGACAAGCTAGTTTACTGTTGCGTGCACACTATCATGATTTGGTTTGCGTGGGTCTGATTGCGCCACATTGCAGGGCTGGTGAACTATCTGCTGCCGAGCTCGACAACCTGATGACTATCGTGGCAAACCCCCGCCAGTTCAAGATCCCTGACTGGTTCTTGAACAGAAAGAAAGACTACAAGGACGGCAAATACTCCCAGGTGGTCTCCAATGCTTTGGACATGAAGCTTAGGGATGACCTTGAGCGTTTGAAGAAGATCAGGTCTGGTTTTCTAGTCAGTTTTCTTCTTTTTGTTCAGCACTGGTCATATCATTGTTATGTTTTTCTGATATTATTATTGTTCAGTAATTGTTATATCATTGTTTTGATAGTTGTAGTATACCAGTTCTATTGTTATGCAGTTCTTTTAACTGATTGCACCGTTGGTCATCTTAATTGTTTAAAGTAATGTATGTCTATGATGCTAATGATTTTAATATGCCATATGATCGGTTGGAAATATAGCTCAGTAGTTTACATTTGTTCTACATAGTGTTGTCCATTTGTCCTAGATCACAGTAACAGCTTCAACTTATTTCTAGCATTTGGAAGACTCATGCATAATCTTTCGGAGCAAGAAACGTGTTGGAATTACAAAGTATAAGCATTGATCTTTGCACTGTGATTAGCTAGTTGGGTAGAGGTCAAATTGTACATTATGGCTGCATTGCGATCGACTCAAATTGTTGACACTTGATTTGTCGGTGGCTTACAGCCATTCACACCCTCTACCCAATCCGATTCTCTAGTAGTCCATCATCTGGCTTGTGAAGCTTTTGTCTTGATTTTTTTTACCAATAAGCCTGGTTGAAGCTCTTGATTTCCATATTTACCTGTCAACACATTGAACAGTATCTTGTATATCCATATGATATAACAGTGTTTGTCTATCTGATTGTACTTGAGTTTTTCTTGGTAACTCTGTGTATGCATATTATCTGTTGTGATGAACGTCTATAATTTTGAAGACTGCTTAGGAGTATGACTGATATATCTTTCTTGATATGCAGGAATCACCGTGGTCTTCGACACTACTGGGGCCTTCGTGTGCGTGGACAGCACACCAAGACCACCGGCCGCAGGGGAAAGACTGTTGGTGTCTCCAAGAAGCGTTGAAGAACTTAGCCTGTTCCGGATGTCATGTTGCGAATTTTGTGTTACTTTTTAGAATACCTTCTAGTGTTTAGCCTCAATCTACTTCAGTTTTGATGGATTAATAGCAGTATATCTAGCTGTCTTTTAATTATATTCCTATAGACTGCTTGATCTTTGTGTTTGAGGATGCTATTTGGTATGCGATGGAATTGAGTTCCAGATATTATGTTGATATTCTAAAATCTCAATTGTATGTTCGAATTTCCATCGGCGGTCGTTCGTTTGGGTCTTGAAGTTCCTCTGGCATCCTGGTTCCAGATCTTGAATTGTACGGATACTGAGACCTAGACCCGGTTTGATATTCGCACCTTGTTCCGAACGCAGCTTTAGACTTGGATCTCAAGTCTGAATCAACTCAATATTTGGGGCTTCAAGTATTTTTTTTCTTCTCCAAACGATAGATTTTGTAAGATTTGATGTTAAATTAGTCACCGATTAGATTTGAATTCATGTCATAATGCAAAGGTTCAACATTTTTTCACAAAAAAAAAAAAAAGAAAGAAAAAGATTTGACGTTTGAAGTGGGATTCGAAGTTCGATGCCGTCTTCTTTCCTTCCAACGAAAAATGTAGATTCAAACTGGAAGAAATTTCCTTACAACTATTTTGGTACTCAGCATTCAACTTTAGGCCTTTTTTTTTAATCTAAAAACAGTCATCATGCACGTTTTGGTTTTTGCTTTATATGTAACACACGAGTACATGATGACATTTCTTTGTAGTGCAATTAGCATCTCCTTTTAACAAATCAAATAAAAGAAATCGACCTTTCCGAGTGTGGAACTTGAATCAACAATGTTTTTTTTTTTTTTTTTTGTCACTCAGTATTACGGTCTGGTGGTATTATCTTCACTTGGAAGTGGGAGGTCTTGGATTCAAATCTCGTAGATAGCGAATTCGATATTAAATTAGGTTGCCCATTGTGTGGCTTAGTCGAACTCCTAATTTTTTTAGTGTAAAAATATCGAAGTACTAAAAAAAACAATTTTTTTTTTGTAGTAGGTGTTGGAACTTTGGAACGAGGATCCTCTTCGGATCCTCTTTGTGAGGATTTTGAAATCGTGTATGTTCATCATACATCGTGCGATCATAAATTATTTTAATTACTTTTATTTAAAATTAAACATAAACAATACCTGACGAAAACTGATCGCACAATATACGATAAACAAACACGATTTGAAGATCCCGGAATCCTCACAAAAGGATTCAAAGAGTATCCTCATTCAGAACTTTGAATCCTCTAAAAATAAAATAAAATAAAATATTGGTGCGAGCTCGATTTGAATCGAATTTTTTTCCCCTTTTAACAGCCATCACTCACTAAAAAGGCCAGAGTTTGTAATTTTATTGATTTGAAATTAAAAGAAAAGAGTGAAAAATCCTTTGCTAGACCTGACATTCGTGTCATATTTTCCGTGTTCGTATCGTTTTCGTGTTATACCCAATATCTTAACGGGTCATGTCGTGTAACACCCGTTAAAATAAACGGGTAAAATGACCCGACCCGATAATATTAACAGGTGATATGACATGACCAGTTACCTGTTAAGGAAAATATATTTTAAACCAATAAATAATCAAATGAAAAACATAATACTAAATAAGTATATACATACAATATTATCACATTCAAAACATAAAAATGCATTTGTCTTTCAGGTATTACTGTTTGGACCAAAACTTAAACTTTGGGCTCCAGGAGGGGGCCGGCCCAAAAGGAAGCTTGAAGGAAGTGTCGGTCAAAGCCCAGTGGTTCAGCCGAAGCCCAGCCGAAGCCCAGGAAGGCAGGAAAGGACCTCCTCTGCCTTGGTACAGCTCACAAAGGCCACTTGCCCACCTACCCAAGGACCAAGTGGTATAGACTGATCAGCTACATAGCCCATAAAGTACTTTATGGTGGCATTTTAGGTAAAAAAGTCGATGAGTCATCATCCCCAAACCGCATTCGGGCAAGCTTGCTGCTACAGGAAGGCACGCTGGTTTGTCTATAAAAGAAGAAAGAGAAATCAGGATTGAGGACACTCAAACAAACAAACAAAAGCACAAACTCTGCTCAAAACCAGATTTGCCTTCAAACGATAGCTGTAGTCAGCCAAAAGCCTTCATCCCTCTCGGGATCACTTCCAACCCTTTTTATCAGCTCTGCTACCTTGTCAAACACTTGTCGTAGTATCGATTTCCTTCCCAAAAACCCTTTTCTTCTAAACTCTCGAGCCCCTGTCCAACCTTAAAACCCAAGAAGTTGCAAGACGCCCAGTTTTGCCTGACAAGGTGAAAACCTTGCCCGTCCCTTCTTGGTTTTGTCTTTTCAGTTATTAAACTAGCATTATGTTGTATGCTTTTAGCTGTATTCGAGTTATTTCAAATAACATGATGATTAAAAGAGTCTTTCAGTTCTTAAATCCGATTTAAAGATGTCTTCACTATTTAAATCAGATCTAAGTTCTAACTTCCTTGACATATAAGAGTGATCATGTAAAAGTCCTTGGTCTCAAGGCATAAAAAAGAACTTTATGTGGACTTAACCCATCCACGACAATCCTTGATAAACAAAGAAGTCCGAAATTACTTGGGGCGCAAGTAATCGACTGATCTAGTAGTTTTACCACTGTTGTATTATGATTATGCTAGAACGTTTGAGCTTGGAACAAAGTTCCGATAGGAAGCCTCAAGGCCTATACCTAAGGCCCCACAAAGGCACCTATTTGGATTCGTTCTAAGCTCTGCGGGCTAGAACGTTTGAGTACGGAACGACTTCTGATAGGAAGCCTCAAGGCCTATACCTAAGGCCCCACAAAGGCACCTATTTGGATTCGTTCTAAGCTCTGCGGGCTAGAACGTTTGAGTATGGAACGACTTCTGATAGGAAGCCTCAAGGCCTATACCTAAGGCCCCACAAAGGCACCTATTTGGATTCGTTCTAAGCTCTGCGAGCTAGCTAGTCAGAAGTATAACGGTGGTGATATTACGCGCGACAATGAAACCAGCAGCATATATATATATATATCCAAGAGAGGGATTGATCATGAATTGGAAGCCTCAAGGCCTATACCTAAGGCCCCACAAAGGCACCTGTCATAATTAATACGGTCTCTCGGATGCATATAGATATGTAGATATACGTATTTTGGATTCAACATCCGTTCTACATCTGCCATGCTAAAGATGGTAGTGGCACGCCTGAGCATCCAGATGTTAACCTTGATTGTGAGCCTTAAGGCCTACACCTAAGGCCCCATGAAGGCACCTTTCAAAGTTAACGCTGTCCTTCTCTTTCAGCCTTGCCCGACAAGCCTTGCCAGACGAGCCCTGCCCGACAGTATAAGCAGAAGCCCGACAGCAGCTCTCAACCGACGCCGAAACACTATCCCGGGGAGCTGTGTGCTCGTCGCCCAGGAAGCTTCTCCGGCGGAAATTCCTGGCCCGAACAATTACATATTTATATACCCAAAATAAGAGCATAATAATAAAATAAAAAAAACATTAGAACATTACAAAATATCAAATGTTCAAAAGATTTGCAAAATTAAGGGAGTTATGTTTCAAGGTTTGGAACCTTGCACATTTTCTTACAATCAAACTCTTCAATTTTCATCAATCACCATGGGAAACAGTATTGGAACTTTAGCTTGATATATTGTCTTCAAGAGTTATATTGATGATATTTTCAGTGAGGCTTTCTACGTTAGCACTCTCTTCTCATTTATTATATGGTTATTGTTTAAGTAAAGTCTTTAATAGTTTTTTAATTAATGTAGAAGTGTGAAAAATATAGAAAAAATATATAAATGCTCGTAATGACAAGCTTTACAACTTTCGTGAAGGGCTTAACTTTGAAATGTGCCACTATAATTATATAAATCATAGATCAAAATTTAACCGTCGATTGTTGTTTACATTTATGCTTCATTTTTCTCACCAAATTTTGTTTTTTCAGATTTTGTTTTTTGAAAACATGATCTATTAGAGGATATAGGAAGATGAACGATTCGGATCGTTGATATTATGTTCAGAGTTTTACCGTTAGTGAAAATATTGCTTGGTGTTTATAAAGTCTTTACAAACTATATAACATCGACTCATATTTCAATTAACCGTAAATATCGGGACGTGATATCAAAGATCCGAACCGTTCATCTTCCTACATCCCCCAGAAGATCATGTGTTCAAAAAAGAAAATTTTAAAAATGAAATTCAATATAAAGAATAAAGCCTAAAAGACAATCGACAGTTAAATACAAATGTAAGGTTTATGGATTATAGTGTCGGATTTCGAAGTTGACCTCTTCACAAAAGTTGTAAAGTTTGTCACTACAAGTGATTGTATATATATATAATTTTTTTTTTTTTTTACATTTCTTATACTTCTACAATAATTATTATTAATTTTATTATTTTTACACTCAAATAAAAAAACACTAATTCCTGACGGTTTGGATGGTTTTAAAAATCTAAACGATAATGTAAGTGTAACCATTGTCTACTCGTGGAGGAATGATGAATCACGAGTGTTTATATATTCTTTCACATTTTTTATACTTGTAAGGATGTCTTATTGCCTATACTAAATACTAATACTATACTAGTTGATTTTAATTTTGGACAACAACATGTTAAATAAAATTTATCATATTAATGATAATAAGAAACTCTCATAATAAAAATAAATAAATGAATAAAACTTAATTTTTTTAACTTATATAGAATAATAATACAAAAATACATATTTAATATAGAATATACCAATATATATAATATGGTTATTGTATTTTATAATAATTTTTTTAGTAATTAAACTTTAAAATTATAACTTATTTTTCTTAACCGGTCGAAACGGGTTACACACGTGTTACCCGCGTGTATACCCATTAAGAATCCGTTCTTAACGGTCATCCGATAATGATCCGATTAATTATCGTATTGATCTAAAATCCGTTATTTTTTTATCGTTTTCGTGTCGTATCATCGTGTAAAAGTAACTGCCAGTCTTGATGCAATGGCCTTCCCGTTGAAACAAAAACATTATAAAACTCCCAGCAAGCATCTTCCCCCTCGTTCCTCTTTCTCTCCCGCTTTCAGACAAATCCCTACCTCCAGTATGGCCGGAGGTCCCCCTCCCAAGGGCCCACCACTCCACAAGCCATCTTCTTCTTCCTCCGCCTCCAGCCGCAAATCTCGCTGGGAATCCTATCCCAACGCCACCGCCACCCCCACCACCACCAACAAAAACAAAAACCAACCCGACCCCAAATCCTCCAAGACTAAACCCGGCCCATCCCCGAAACCCAGCCCCGCCCATCCCAAAAACCCGCCAGGCCCCTCTCCCAGAGCTGCTCCCTTCCCCTTCTCCGACCCGGCTTCTTTCGGCCCACCACCTCCGCCGGTATACGATTTCCACATGCTCGAGCGCCGGACTTTTGTTCTTGCCGACGGTAGTGTTCGATCTTACTTCGCTCTCCCGCCAGATTATCAAGACTTCCCTCCGGCCATGAACCCGCCTGGCCGGTTCATGCCATTCGGTCCCGGTGGACCAGGTGGGCCGGATTACTGGAATTCGCTCGGGCTCGACGGGCGTGGGCCTGCAGAAGGGCCCGCTAAGAGGAAGTACGCCGAAGAAGAGGGGCACAGGGATAAAGCAGAAGAATTGGCGATGCGTCGGCAGCAATTTATGCAGTATGGGAATCCAAATGGTTTTCCGGGGGGTCCCGGAGGAGGAGGTCGGGGAGAGTTTTTGCCGGGACCGAGTAGTCCGTTTCGGCGGGAAGCGGGCGGCAGTGAGGGGAGAGCTAACAAGTACATGAGGGTTGGTGGTGGTGGGGGTGGGGGTGGAGGTCATGAGAGTGTGGGGTTTAGGCAAGGCGGCGGAGGCGGAGGCGAGAATGTGGGTCTGAAGCATCTTCAAGTTGATCAAATTGCGTTGAAGAAGGCGTTTCTTAACTTTGTGAAGCTGATTCATGAGAATACGCAGCAGAGGAAGACTTACTTGGAGGATGGGAAGCATGGCCGTCTGCACTGCATTGCTTGTGCCAGGTCTTGTGCAAATTAATTGCTTTATCTATATTTCTGTCCTTCAATTATGTTCGTACTTAGTATTGGTATTGTTTCATTGATTTGGGTGTCGGTGGTTTATACTTAGGACCCCAACTATTCTAGTTTTTCAACTTTTTCATTTACGTTCTTCCCCTTTACCATAATAAGCCATCACTATCCAACTACCAGATTTATGCGTTATTCGTATTGAATGGGAGGAAGAAATCTTTTTGGAGCTTTAGGAATTTCTTGGTTCACAAGTTAGATCCGGTGCTTACAATGCATTCATTTTGAAGGAGTATGGTGGGAAGAAGGAGCTTTCATGTTTTAAAAGATAGGATGGCTGATAAAGTAATGGACTAATGGCATAGTTTGTAAGTATTGTGACTATTGTCTAACTCACAAGAGGTCAAATACGGTCTACTTAGGAGTGAGAATTTGTCTTAAGAGATGTAAGTTATCTACACGTATAGAGTTAGTTCTCAAATGCAAGTAGGGTTTGCTGATTATATTGTCTTTGTTGTTGTTGTTGGCACTATGTATTTGGTATTAGCCCCACTCAGTACTACGGTCTAGTGGTATTCCTTTTCACTCGGAAGTGAGAGGTCTTAGGTTCGAATCTCATGGATAATGAATTCGATACCAAATTAGGTTGCCCATTGTGTGGCTAAGTGGCTTAGTCGAACTCCCTCTCCCCTTAGTGTAAAAAAATCGATGTACTAAAAATTAATATATATTTGGTATTAGCTATTTGGTGAACTTGAAGGATAGCCATGTTGGTCCTCATAAATGTTTTACTCTTCTTTTGCGTGTGTTTTATCTTCCTCTAGGATATAGTACCTCGCACCTAATATTTAAGACATGCTTGCACGAGGATCTGTGCTTTATGGTATGTGCTGCATTAGGCTTCAAGGAAAAGTCATTTCACATTTGGTGGATAATGAAGACTGGTTATCTCCTTGGAAGAGAGAATCGTTTTCCCTTTCTCTAATTACAAGGGTTGCACTTGTTTTGTACGAGAGTTCATTGTAGGTTTCTGAAAGCTTGCGTTTTGCTCGCTAAGTAACAGCTTGTTGCATGGTAGCTTCTGTATATAGTATATCTCCAAGGAGGTTCTTTCATTTGTCTTTGTTTTTTGCCCCTGCATGGAACTGAAAGTTAATTGTAGAATCTAATCTTTGAGGGCTGCAATTCTATGTATCAACTATCAAGTGAACATTATAGCAAAGTGTGCTTAGTTGACTTTGAAGGCTGCAAGGCTATGTCAAAGAACTCAATGGATGTAATGTCGACTAGTTAGAAGCTTTAATGGGTTTCTGTTTTGAATTTTTAGTTCATCAGTTATCTTTATTGATAATTATTAGTTAAGATTTGTGCACATACACATATGATGCTTCTTTTCTATGTAAATTCATATAGAGTTGGTAAGTATATTGTTGTGGTGGCATTTGATGGTGACCTGATGCTAGCCATTCAACGCAAAGTAAAAATTTTTGTTCGATATCCTTTAAAATGATAAGTAGGTTTGTGAGAATACCAAGAAGTTGCTTGCATATGTGAAAGAATCATGAATGATTTGTAGGAACATTATACATATATCATTACTGTGCTGTGGGAATTCTAAATGTGTGTTTAGGATTAGGAAGAGTCTCATTGCTTTAGGCTTTTCCCAGATTTCTTTAGGGATCTATGCTCCAACGAAGTTTGGAGTATCAGTGGGTCCTTTTATTGATGTGTAAGAGGTGCTGTATTTTTTCTGTTACAGATTAAATAGTTTATTACCTCCTGGAAAGTGCCAAGAGAGAAGGGAGAATGAGTGGCTCCTAAAGTTCGTTTTCTTTTCATGTTTTGCTTTTTTTTTTTTTTTTTTTTATTTTTTATTTTTAGATTTCCTTTAGAAATCTACCCAGACAGTGTTTGGAGAATCATCGATCCTTTACTTATTGTGTATGAAAGAGTTGTTATTTATGTACGACCTTACTATCACTGTATGTATATGCCCATATTATCTGATATTCGATTATACTTTATAGTGAAGGTGGTTCCTCATTATTCCTAAAGGTTTGAACATATATGGCTGTGATGATTTGTAGGTTTTAAGACTACTAGTTGGATGGTAGCTCAAACGACCTGGTTGGTTTAGCCTAAAGCTGATTGAGATGAGGTTTTCTTTTGATGTTACTGACTGTTGTCAGGTCAGGCTAAGACTCAGATGGGCTGAGCTGGCCCTTAAGAAATATATTTGACATATTTGACTTGGGCAAGTCTCAGTCCATCCCAGCGTAGATCCAGGATTATTCAGTGCAATTGATAGGGTGTTGGCATTCGATTTGATTCATGCTCTGTTCTCATAAGAGAGTGGGTTGTGTCTGTACAGTTCTTTTAGATTGTTACCAGTGCTGTCTAACTTGTGGCAAAATGGGCACTAGCTCTTTCTTTATGAGCTGTTCAAGTCTAGAGGCTGAATTTGTTCGATTGAATCTTTATTTTGGTATTTTGGAATTGTTGGAACCCATTTTGTTCGTTGTGAGAATATTTATACAAGGAAGCTCATGCACATGTGCTTGTTGTTTAGTAGGATTTCGATAGTTTATAATAGCTTATATTTTGAACTGTATTCACACAGCATTGGTGTAAAATTGGTATGCTTGCCATACCAGGATGAATCCATATGTAAATATCCAATACTATCTTTTTTTCTCTGGTCTCAGATGATGCACAATAGTATCTACGATATTAGCATTTACTTTCCTGTTTGTTATGGAATTAAGAATATTCTGCATCATTACTGAGGAGCAGTGAGTTACATTGTTTATTATTTCGTTTCCTACATCATCAGGCTTCTAAGTACCCGGTAGATTTTTTGTCCCCAAGTGTCTATCTTTGCTTTCTCTTTTTGAGAAGAACTTGTTGCTTTTCAATGATCTGGTATTGTGATTGATGGGAGCAAGGCAAATGTGAGGATGAATTATAATTGCTATTTAATACTTGTTTGTGACATTTCGTTTACTAGATGTCACTTGGTTCCATTTCCTATTCTGGTTTGCTCTGCTTCTGTTTTTTTGTTGGTTAGTGGATATAGTGGACTGGGATTGATTACACAGTGCACACCATAACTTCCCTTATGCGTTTTGAGCTAATTTATTGATAAGGATTCCCTATGCATACATCTCCTTTCTGTTTCCCCACTCTAAAGAATCAGATACCTCTCTACATTTTGCTACTGACTGGTTCAGACTGGTTGATGCCCTTATTGACATCCAAGTTCTGTCTTGTATGTGAGTCGAAAAGGATTTTGTTGGGTGGCATCTTTTTTACTATTTTCTTCTTTCCACATATTTTTGTTCCCTTGTGTCAGGGTCTTTCATTAAATGAAAATATCTAAGTAATATCATTTTATGAAACTAAGAAAATGCATCTTTAGATTCTTTACACATGATGATATAATGATATCAGCTCACACGAATTGCCTTGGTAAATGCATCTTCTTCATTGCCCTTTTGAGTTCGAAGTTGTAGGGCATTAATGCTATCTAAGAGGTAAACCTGAAATACATTGTTCAATTCCCTTGATATGCATTATTTCAGGTCCTCTAAAGATTTTCCAGATATGCATAGTCTCATCATGCACAGTTACAACTATGATAGTGCTGACTTGCGCGTGGATCACCTGGGGTTCCACAAGGCTTTGTGTGTTCTAATGGGTTGGGACTACTTGAAGCCTCCCGAGAACTCAAGGGCGTATCAGTTTCTTTCTGCTGAAGCAGCAGCAGCAAATGTGGATGATCTGATTATGTGGCCACCTGTGGTGATAATTCATAATACTGTTACGGGAAAGAGTAAAGATGGCCGCATGGAGGGTTTGGGCAATAAAGCAATGGATAGTAATATTAGAGGTATACTCCTTCATAGTTCATATGTGTCATTCTTTATGCTTTTTTCTATCAGAATGTTCTTTGGAGAGGTTGGTCCCAGGTCAAATGCTCTGTACGCGTCCTATTTTAGCTGTGAGCCCTTCCTTTGAATCTTTAAATGCATATAGTATATTCAGAGACCATTTTAATAGATTGACATCTATATTGGATGGAGTCAACCTTTCTTAGATACAGCATGCAGCATGCCTATTCCATAGAATATTACTCCTAGGTTATCCACCCCCTGGGGAATTAAGGTTAAAAAATGTGGCATAGAATAAGCCATAGTATCTCGCAAGGATATTCATAGGGCTTACTGGGAGGTGAGGTGAAAAGAAAAGCCATGCGTGCTAGTACCTTTAGTTTCCTGTCACCCTTTACAGTTTATTTGATTGAGTATGGAAAGGGAAGGTCTAGTTGGTCCATGTGAGGTATTAGTGCCTCCCTTCATAATAGATATTTTTTGTTTTATATATTTTATCTGGACTTCTTGATCTTACTGGAATGGCCTTAGGTCGAGCTTAATGGAAAATACAGAATGCATTTGCAACTGTAGTTTGCAGGGATTATATGACGTGTGGAGATTAGTTGTTCCATATAATCTTCTTTTATGTGCGATACTTGTGTTCTCTATGTGGCAATTAAAGTATGCTTGAGATGAGCATGCGACAAACTGAGTGTAATGTAGGGTTCCTAATTCATGCACTTTGTTATTATTGCATTGCCCTCTAATCACCAGGGAGGAATTTTGATTAGTTGAACCTCATTCTTCACTTTTAATGGTTCCACCTATGGTTTGTACTCGTAGTAGTCATCGTGTATTTTTTATTGTTGAGGTCTAAGTTTTAAGTCCTATATCACCCTTTTTCAGTCTGCCACCACCCCCTGCCTTTTTCTTGGACCAGTTTGACATTGTTAACCATTTTCTTGCTTTTACTTTTAGACGGATCAGTTCCTAATTCAGTGATCTAGTGACTTGGGAGGACATGCAATAACTACCTCTGTGATCCAGTTCAGACCAAATTTATTAATTTATCTCAGTCGAGCTAGAATGTTGTACTTACTTTTTATAGTTGCATTTTCTTTACAACCCTTCTTATTTGATTTGATTTATTCATTTTAAATTGTGTGGTGAATGAAATAATCCCGACACATAGGCTTGGCTTTTCTTCATACCTGCACAACCGCTCTTAGTGCTGGTTAAGAATGAGGGAATCTGGGTTAGGATTACCAGGATCTTGGGCTTCACTATCAAAGATCATCAAGAACAAAGATTTTTTTGTGAGGATTACCGGGATCTTGGGCTTCAATATCAAAGACCATCAAGAACAAAGAATTCTAAAGGCTAAGGTAGCTAGTTGTAGCTTGCTAATGTCTTGGTTGCATCTGAATTCCAATCTCTGTCAATTTGTCTTAAATTTTCCGTTGAAACTTTTTTTTTTTGTCATGAAATGAAAGGATATGTTAGTTTCCTATTTGATGGTTTGGGTGTTGTCTCATGTTGGGTGATCTTGAGGGGGAAGAATGCTTGCGTCTTTTGTCAGAACTTTTCGTCCCTCACCTACACCTGCAACCAAATTGAAAACCAGTGGTTTTAAATGGGTTTGGACCTCTTATCACATCCTTTCCCCCATCTTTTTGCCAAATTTTTTATCCTACATAATAAACTTTGGATCCTCCTAGTCCATGCACTTGAACTTCAACCCAGTTCAGCCAAAAGTGGCATATTGGATAGATCTCTTACTGAACTGAGACAACCAACAAGGGGCACTGTCTGGCAGAACAAGCAATGTTCTTGCAGATCTTTCATAGATAGAACCTAGATAAACTCGAGAGGATAACTCTAACGTTAGATTTTAACCTTTTGGTAAATGGCTTTTGCTTGTTTAATAGGCTTGGTTGCTAGTTGGGCAGTTCCTTACCAACTCTCTAACTTCTGCAGCATTTTTATGCTTATGTATGTTACAATCGATATTTGCAGTCTGTCATTGTTGTTAGTCTGATATATTAGCGTTTGAGGCTCTACACTGTTTTTTTCTATATGTTTAGCAACTCGGGTTCATCAAGTCACAAGTATATATGGCATGTTAACATTGGACCATGTTGGAACATTTTGACATTGGTCTGGTGGTCCATCAACAAAGCCGTTTTCTTAATGGTTTTTAACGATAGGGACATAGGGGGTACTTTAAGCACTTTTATGGCTGTTGGCAGCCATTATCATGACATTTCATGTGGATTGATTAGGTCCTTTTGACAAGTTGCATGTTTTCTCATGGAATTTCTGGTAAACAGATCTTGGATTTGGAAGTGGGAAGTCGAAATCCTTATACGGTAGAGATGGTCATTTGGGTATGACTCTGGTTAAGTTTTCCGGTGACGAAGCAGGCCTAAAGGATGCCATTCGAATGGCAGAGTTCTTTGAGAAGGAAAATCATGGGCGCAGGGGCTGGGCTCGTGTACAGCCGCCAACGCTGGGCAGTAGGGATGATGATAACAATCCAAACCTTGTCAAGTTTGATGAAAAGAGGCGGGAGAAGAAGAGGATCCTATATGGCTATCTCGGAACAGCTTATGATCTTGACAAAGTTGATTTCGACACAAGAAAGAAGGCCGTGATCGAAAGCCTTAGGGAGTACAAGTCATCCAAGTAGATTCGTGGTAACATTCAAGGTATCGATGTACGTTTTAATATATGCCATTTATTACTTTTAACACCATATGATCATCAACCTCAAGGCCTTTTCGTTTCCTTGTTTGGGTTCAGCCATCCCGTCTCATGGCATCGTAGGTGATGGAAGCTCTACGTAATATACGAGCAGCATTCTCCAATGTCGCAAGGCCGAGGCGTGAAGCCCGTTCGGATGCCTGCCGATCATTCTTGGACGGAGTTTTTTCCTGCTGCAGCTCTTGGTGTGTTGGGATATAAAGCAAGAGAATTCAGTGTAGCAAAAGGATTTATTACGAGCGCTTGTATTTGTATGGTTTCGGAGATGAACAACTTGTATGGCAGCCAATAATTGCTTAGTAACTTTTATTTGGTGAATACCAAGTGTTTAATGGCAAGATGTTGGTTGTATAATTGCTCAACATTTGCCATGGGCTTCAGTGTCACGTGCTCAATGCACCTAATAATCGGTTAATCACGTGACACAAAGAGGGTTGAAGTTCCTCTGCCCCACCCACTCGCAAAAGCCCGATTCATTGAAGCCTTTGTCTGTGTGTTAGTTTTACAACTAATTTACACGCACTCTCTATTCACACTTTATTTATTCTAAAATTGGGTTTTTTATCTTGAAATTATCTCATATTATTAAGATGGTTCTTAAAAATGACAATCGGTCAATGTAGATTTTGAATATGAATATCGTAAATTAATGCGGTGATCATTCCATTATAATTTTACAAAAATTTTAATTATGTTTTGATGTGGCACGTATCTATAAGTATTGCCATGGACAAATTATTGAAAATTATTATAAAAAAAACTAAGGAAAATGACACAGAGAGTAAATTTTTAGACATCTTTTGGAAATCGCATAATGTAGCGGTTAATGGTTGAGCTTCTTTTTTTAACGATTTAATTTTTTAAATAATTACAAACTAAATTCAAAATGATTAAATAAAAAAAATTAAAAGCCGCATTTACTTTCTCGATGTGGAAGACTCAATTGGTACCAAGGAGAGAGAGCCGAGGCAAAGGGAGATCATCGACCACCAAGGACCATTGCTGCAATGATCGAGCCGAAGACGTCATCCAAGCTTGTCTCAAAACTTTTTCGTTCATAGATTGGCTCGCTGTCTCAAAGTTGGGATCAGGGGTTGCGATGGGGGACTAGCGGTTGTAGCTGGCTTGGTGTCACTGTCAACCGGAGATTGGGATGAGTTGGCTGTTGGGTTGAAGGGAAGCGAGTTGGGGTTGGTTGGTGCGGTCATGATGAGGAGGGGAGGGGGAAGGTTGACAACAACGATGGTATGATGGTTCTGCAGTCGAATCAATGACGGTCTTTTTTATTTTTTATTTTATTGTTCCATTTTGTTATTATTTTCATATTAATTCTTTTATTTTTCCACTATGTTACACTGCTTAATGAGAATGTGTGGCACGTTAACATACAAACAAAAATTTTGGCGCAATTTTAACAAACGCACCACATTAATTTGCGAAACTCATATCCAAGTACTATATGAAATAATTTTTATTTTTAGAGACTATATTGATATTATAGGAAATTTTCAAGGACTACTTATAAAAGACCCTTCTAAAATATAAACTTATAAAGTAGTAACATTATGTAATGATATTAGGCCAAATCAACTTAAATAACACGAGCATACGCTATTGTAATGTTTGATGCAACGTCAGTAATACAAGACGTCACAGGACTACATGTGCTCCATTTAATGATCCCACAACAACGCTGTCAACAACAATAATTTAATGTCATAACAATAACTATTTGACCCCATAAATAATATCACTATAACAATAACAATAAAATCAGGTCATGCACAGTCCATGTTAGTGTCATCACAGTCGTTGAATTGTTGGAATATTATTATAACGTTATTAGATTGAACCGAGTTATGTGTAACCAAGGTTCTAAAAGTCGATAGGCGCTAGTCGGGCGGCGGGTTGGGGTCTAGCGCCTAGGCGGCTAGGCGGGGTCTAGGAGGGCGTCTAGGCGGACTAGCCGGATTTAAGTAAATCTATTATATTTCAGGTAAATAAGTGTCTGCTTCTACTTGAAATATATATAATTTCATCATAAACTACAAAATAGAATGCATATATATCATGAAGTATTGGAACATAATGAAAACATATGAAATAAGGATATAATGTTTGTTCATTCAAGTATGCAACAAGTCTCTTACAATTTATTGGAAAAAAAAAATGCAAAATGAAAGTTATGTATTTTCTGTCTAAGTGAGTTGCAACCTAGGCGGGTGCCTAGGCGGGCTAGGCGGTGGGTTGGGGCCTAGGCATTAATCGGGGCGGTGGGCTGGGGCCTAGCGCCTAGGCGGAGATTTTTAGAACAGTGTGTGTAACCCATGCACACGACCCGGTGCGCAGGATAAAACATTTGTAACTTTGTGTAGTTGTTTGTTTGGGGTTCTTTCCCACCATCGCCTGCTATGACAACCTTTCTAAGGTTCATATGTCAATCTTAATAGCTATGAACCCTATCTACCAACGGTGCTGACTGCTGAGCATAAAGACGAATTTGGAAAAGATAAAAATTGCATTACAAGGACGAAAATGAAATGCCCGACACACTCAGGGACGAATAATGTAAAATTTTCTATTTTCTATTTTGTATGTATGCTTATGACCAGTATGGATGGTATGTATTGCGTTTGAAGTGACTTTGATTGATTGTTTTATTTTATTTTTTTAATCCTTCATCGCGCATTTATTTGTTGAAGTTAATAAAGTATATCGTAAATTGAGGTACTCTAGAGTTTTTATTGTTCAACTTAATATTTAAGAATCTACATCGTGCATGTATTTCGTTTGAACATACTTAATATTTAAGTATGTACTTTTGAAATGTAATTATTCAATAAAAAAACTATTATCATATATGACCATCGAGTAATAAATATGTCACGTGAATGACGTACCCTAACAAACTTCCTTTTGCTTACTCATGAAGATGGAAGTATGGAAGACTCTAAATACGTTTTAAGCATTGGATTTTTGTTTAAATGCAAAGAACCGAATACTCGAAGCACACAAAAAAATTTGAACCGTAGATAATGAATGTGTGACTGACGGCTGACTCATCATGACGCGCATGCGGTCATTGTTTGTTCACATACATGCATGACTACATAGTCCGGCACTTTATCTGACTATCCAATCCCATTCCTATTCCGATTCCTATTCCCATGTGGTGCTCTCAGTGGGCCTACCCCACCCCCACACCCGCCTCTCCCAGCTTTTTCTCCCTCGATCCAGCTTCGATTTCCGGGAAAGTACAATACCCTTATCCAAACATCCCCTTATCCTACGTCATCCTCCCCTCCTACTCCCACTTTACCATTTCCCTTATCCTGCGCACGCTCCCCTCCCTCCACCAGCCCATTCTAGTCACCTTTTCGAGACGCCTCCGCACGTGTCAACCCTTCCTCCACCCACGTCAGCGCAATGTCTTCTTCTTTCTCCTGTCCACCGGCTGTCTTAGCTTTAGCTCAAGCTCACTGCTTAAGCTTTTGCTTTCTCTCTCTCTCTCTCTCTCTCTCTCTCTCTCTCTCTACCTCCGAATTCTAGGGTTTCTCCTTTCTCTCTCTACCATATCTTGTTCCCCTTTGGCCGCTGACTGCACCGTACGACGATCATGGGGTCGATCCCCGATCCCGGCGAGTTGACCGAGTCGACTCCGCCGAGCTTCGACGAGTTCCAGCGGCAGACCTCTCTCATGACCAGCTGCACTCTCCTCTGGAAGGAGCTCTCCGACCACTTCTCGTCCCTCGAGCAGAACCTCCTGAAGAAATCCGAGGCCATCAAGCTCAAAATCCAGACCCTGGAGCACGAGACCAAGGCCTCGCTCGACGAGCTCGAGCAGCGCGAGGTCTCGATCAGGGACATCTTCGAAGTCGCGCTTGGCAAGGTCGAGAAGAGCAAGGAGGCGGCGCTCAAGGTGTTGAAGAGAGCCCGCAGCGACGACGAGTACGGGGAGGTGGACGACGGCGAGGGGTTGCTGATGAATCTCAAGTCGTTGTGCTTGAAGATGGATTCTGGAGGGTTTTGGAGGTTCGTGACGGCGAGGAAGAAGGAATTGGAGGCTCTGAGGTCGCAGATGCCTCTGGCTTTGGGCGATTGTGTCGATCCGGCGAAGTTCGTGCTAGAGGCGATATCGGAGGTGTTTCCGGTGGACAAGAGAGTGCAGAGGAGCGATAGGGGAAACGATTTGGGCTGGGCCTGCGTTCTGTTGCTGGAGTCACTGATTCCGGTGATGATGGACCCGAAGATCGGGAGAAAGAGGCTTCTGGTGACGCGGAGCGTGAAGCAACGGGCCACCGAGATATCCGAGACCTGGAAGGCCAGCTTGGCGGAGAGAGGCGGCATAGAGAACGTGAAGACTCCAGATGTGCACACGTTCCTGCAGCATTTGGTGACTTTCGGGATTGTGAAGGAGGAGGATGTTGAGTTGTACAGGAAGCTTGTGGTTAGCTCAGCCTGGCGCAAGCAGATGCCGAAGCTCGCTGTTTCGCTTGGCCTCGCCAAGCAAATGCCGGGTGCGTTCCCTAATGCTAACTTGTTCCTTTCTTTTATTGTTGTTATTTGTAATTGTAACATTTTCGATGCAGTTCTTTTGCCATTGCTAGGTGTTGCTTATAGTTCATGGAAAATGTGTTACTTTATAAGCTCTATATATGTAGGATGATGAAGTGGTGGTTTTTCTACGTGGTTGGTAAATTTTGAGTGAGACATGTGTAATTTATAGGTCATGTTATTTCCCCGACAGTGGCTTCTACGTCGAAATGTCTACTCTTTCCAATGATAAATTGTAGAATTGTTTAATAGTGATTCATATGATCGGCATTACTCTTCAGCTGTTCCCAATGTACTGTTTGCCTTATAAATCGGATATTACTGTGGTATGTGTTTCTTTTATATATCACATTTTTCTATAAGAAACAAAACTCATACATGACTGTATGTTGGACTGCCTATATCCCAAACATTTTTTAATTCGAACCTCTGACCTTCCTTTGAAATCAGAAACTGTGGATGGTAGAACTTCAATGTTTAACATTGCGATGGTATCTCATGGACCTTGTGGTAGTTTCGTAAAGATTTGCTTTTTCCTTCCGTCTTGTCATCTGTGTTAGTTGGGAATGTTTTGATATGGTTCTTTATATGTACAATAAAGAGGGCACCATTCTCCAATTTTTAATGTTTGGAGGTTGTTTCTATGCGTGCAGATATGATTGAAGAATTGATCAGCAGGGGACAGCAGCTTGATGCGGTGCATTTCACCTATGAGGTTGGACTTGTGCACAAGTTTCCTCCTGTTCCTCTACTGAAAGCTTTTCTGAAGGATGCTAAGAAAGCTGCGGCTTCTATTTTGGAAGATCCCAATACCGCTGGGCGAGCTGCGGTATTATTTTAATCATTGCATCTATTCTTGTTCTTGATCTCGTATGTCGTGACTTTCAGTCCTGAATATGCATCTCAAAGTGTGTGTGTGTGTGTGTGTGTCACCATCTGGTTCCCATAACTCCCCGTCATTTCCTTAAAATTTCCTTTTTCCCACTCCCCCTTTCTCAAATGATTGGGAGGAGAGAGAGAGAGAAGAAAGAAAAGGGAAGGGAACTTATGCCTTTTTGTTTGTGTATAAAGTAGAAGAGGGAACTCCCCCGCCCTCCAAAAAACTCTCTCCTTTAATGGAGAGAATGACAGCCATCTACAAGATATGCATGATATTAACATCTTACCCTTTACTAATTATTACATGTGAACATGATCATATTTCTTTCCCACAGTTCTTACTATTTTATTTCATCAATTTTGCGCTCATAGTGTTTATCCATGTTGGTTTCATCTTATTGTTGGAACATGTATGTAGTTTGACAAGTTTTGGGACAATAAACTCTTCTATATGGGTGGAATATGATTTCCAGTTTATGCATCAATTAAGTAGTCAAGATGCTATTAGAATTGTTGTTTTCTCAACAATAATTGCAGGTAGTTCATATAGAAATGAACGTAAGTTCGCTCGAGTATTTGGTGTGGCCTTATCTTCAAATTGTTGGTAATTTTGCAAATGAGGCATAATGGTATTTCTGATGGATTTCTTCATGATGAGGCATTGTGCAGTCATAGACATCCTTGTTTGCGTTCTGATTTCTTCGGAAAGATGCCCCTAAAAGTGCATGAACTTAAGTTTGCTGCCCTTAGTTGTAGGAGAAACTAAACGTATAGAAAAAACTGCACTTTCTTTGATCACTTAACTCTTCGTATGCAGAACCTAGCTGGACGCAAAGAGCTGTCAGCGCTCCGGGCTGTCATCAAGTGCATTGAAGATTATAACCTTGAGGCAGAATTTCCTCCAGAAGACCTCAAGAAGCGCCTTGAACAGCTAGAGAAGGTGAAACCAGAGAAGAAAAGGCCAGTTGTAGTCCCAGCCAACAAACGAGTACGAGCTAACAATGGCGGTCCCATGCCTCCGGCCAAGGCTGGACGCTTGACAAATGCATATGTGTCTTCTTTCCCTACACCTCCTACATTTGTCAGGTCTCCTTCCCATGGCCAGTATCCTGCTGGGTTCTCACCGTACCATTCCCCACCCACCATGTATGGTAGCAGAAGCCCACCAACCCCTTATGCATACTCACCGGAAGCAGCACCCCCTCCTCCTCATGCCGGATCATACCCTGGACCTCCAATGAACTATCCTGCATATGGGGCTTATGGCAATGGTATGGTACCAGCTTATCAGCCGGCTTACTACCGATAGACATGACAAACCTCATATGAAGACGGTAAGCACTGATACGATGACCCGAGATCTCATCCGCTTTTATAATGGGCTTGTTTGTAATCACTAACCGTTTTCATGGTAGCGATGTGTGTATTAATCATGATATTTCGTCATGCTACTTGCTTCGTCACGGTGAGAAGTTGTATTTCTAATGTTGATCAAACTGTAGTAGTAGTAGGTCATTGTGAAAAAGTTTTTAGGATGACTTAAAACATCGACCCACGGCACCACCTACTCTTCTTCCGTTTAGTTGTAGAAAGACTATTTAATGCTTCTCTACGTTGTTCTCTATGGTTCTGTCTCTCCTCCCTGTCTATGGTTCTCTATGGCGGTCTCAAATCTTCATTTTTCGAGGGCCTATATCTGTTGAGACCGCACATATCAGGGGATTATATGCCAACAGGATCCTCTTCGGATTCTGTTGGTGAGGATCATCAGGATTCGTAAATCGTGTCCGTTTATCGTACATTGCGTGGATAGTTTTTGTCAGGTACTGTTTGTGTTTAATTTTAAATAAAAATATTTAAAATGATTTTGGACCGCACGATATACGATTCACGGATCTGCGGATTCTCACAAAGAAGATCCAGCGAGGACCCGGATTAGATTATATGGTTCTCTTCTCTATGGCGCTCTCTCTCTCTCTCACTCTCTGTCTATGGTTCTCTGCGGTGTAAAGGATACCGTCGGGTAAGAAAGCTCCCCATGTGAGCTCCAAGTTGCTCTACCAGTATTCCTCTTCAGCGGGAACCTTTACGCCAAAACCTAATTAATTTTTCGTTTTCATTTTTTCAAGTATTTAACCAAATATATTCGGAAAATGTTCATTATCTGCTGCATATTTTCATTTGTTTTGTGTAACAAAGCTTCCTAAATTGCAACATGCCATCAAACTTATGGTAACTAATGTTGTTACGACTCAATAATTTTATGTTGCATCGACTTTCAAATTTAAAGCACTTTGTTATTAGCTGATAAAAAAGATTACACGTCTAAAATAAAATCATATAAACACTAATCCATATATAAGGTGAGAAGAATAAAAAGGCAAAACATTCAAAACGCGCCTCTCCCTTTTTAAAGCTTTTGAAAAAGACAATTTAATATAATAATTCAAGACCATTTGAATTCTGAATGAAAATTATACATTAAAAACAACAAAAACACAACCCACCACATGGTGGGTGGTTATTGTGGGCTTCTTTTTCTTTGAATATTATTTTAAACAAAATAGAATTCAGTTATAAAATTGTTGAACGTAAAAAGGCCAATTGCCACATGAACATGCGCGTGACAACATGCTAGCAGTGGCGAAGCCACGTGAGGGCGAGGAGTGGCGGCCGCCACTCCCCTCGCCGGAAAAACAAGGCTGGAGCGTTGGCCAGCCCCTCCCCTCCTGCTGCTGCTCTTCTTCTCCTTCGGTGCTATCTGGTTCTGCTCTGCGCACAATAGAGTTGTGTTCAATTTTTTTTTTTCAAAACACCTAGGTCAAAACGACGTCGTTTTGGTTTGGTAAAAAAATTTGAAAAAAGCAGAACGAAACGGGTTGGGAAAAAAAAATATATATATAGGGGGACCGCGTGTCCCCTGTTCCATTCAGTCTCCCTCTCTCTCTCTCTATGCTCTTTTTCAATCTCCAATCAGAGTAAAATGTGCAACAGCAGCGCTGCACCCCAATTCCTAGCATAAAAATCCCAGCAATCAGCACCCATCGGGCCACCGTTTGGCCTTTTGCTACTGTGCCAGCCATCTCCAGCAGCCATTCTCCAGCCGCCAGCTTCTAGCCTTCAAAGCCACTCTTTACGTAAAATTTATAATCCCTAAATTTATAATCCTAACCCTAATTAATTATTTAATACGAATTTTGTTTAATTGGTATAAAATCATATGGTGATGCACTAATATGATTATTGATATGATTCTATGATTATTGGTATGAAAGTATGAAATTATTTTTAGGATGAAAATTAAAATTTGAATTATTGATTATTGATTAATTAATTGAATTATTACATAATGTATATTCATATGATTGGTTGACTTGAATATTTATTTATAGAATAATTTGTATGTTTATTGGTATTGATTAATTGAATTGTTGGTTGGATTAGTTATTATGCATATTAGTATAGTCTGCTCTAGGATTAAGAGTCTAAGAATATTTTTTTTCTTTCCATTTTACAGTTACATAATGGAACGATACTATAAAAAACAATGCTTAAATCATCTTTCAAACATTTCGGGTAGTCATTCTTCTTCAAATATTCCGAGTAGTCCTGGCTTCGCCCCTTCCCCCGGTCAATTCCTGGTTTCGCCACTGCATGCTAGTATATAATATAAGGAAAACTAATGAAAAGAGCTTGAAAACTTTGAGTTTTAATGATAAGGACAAAATAAAGGGTAAAATGAATAGTACCAGGTTTGACTTTTTAGTGTAAAAATGTGGTTTTTCGTTAAAGTGAACAATATCGCGAGCTTTTCGTTAAAACTCCCTATAATATAAGAGTGACCGATTCAATTTAATTTAGGTGAGTTTGCAAAAGCCAAAATCGTAATTAAATAATTGTACGCATGTGGAAAAAGGCTAATATAAAATACAAGAGTGATCGGTTCAATTTAAATTTAGGTGAGTTTACAAAAGCCAAAATCGTAACCAAACAATTCATTACAATCTAGTCCAATAGAGACCGACTTTTTATTTGGTCAAAAGTTAAAACCAAACAAAAACCGGCCCTAGAATTCAAATCGGCCAGTTTGATCAGATTGACCAACCAACCGAGTGACCAGTTTTCAAAGAGAGAGAGAGAGAGCTTCATGGCAGCTGGGTAGGACGAGCTGTGGGGATAACTAGCGTGAGACGGGTGCCAAACGAGGTATAGCAGTAATCGCCTACCAACTGTTTGATGAATTGCTCCTTAGAGAACTCTCTTGCTCAAATCGCGATACAGCAGTATTACTCTTTACTATAATGTTCTCAAGGAGAGGAATCGCATTTGCTTCGGCACTGTCTCCGCATTTCCTTTCAAGGGCTGCTCGTAACTTTTGCTGCAAGCCAACCCCCACAACCATAATTCCCGTAGCAGATCATTCCGGGAAGGTTGCCAATTACTCTAGTAGCTTTCATCTTTCTCCCTTGTTCCCCACCGATGATTCTAAACCTCATTCGGACGGTTATGATATTGAGCTTGTTGATCATGAGGCGTGGCAAGTTTCATCCGGTTTGGCATTGGCAGGGGGAGGAATGCAGGGGTCTGCATTGGACTCAAATTCGTTATCAGATGAAGTGGTTGATGAGCCAATTGATACTTGCTCAGTACCTGTTGAAGGTGACCCGGACTTTGATGACATTGACAACATGAGAATTCGTGGCCATCTGTTCTTTAAACTTGACCGCGATTCCAAAGAGTTCGAGGAGTATAATTTTGACTTCCATCGCAGGAAGAAGTCTTCTAAGCAAAAGGATGATCCAAAGGAAAGTAAAAGGAAGGATAATGAGTTAAAGGACAGCAAAAGAGGCAACCCAAGTCTTGACTTGCCCTCCAGAAGCGAGAAACAATCTAGAATTGTGAACGATTCTCCGCTTGATGAATTGGACATTACTTCTGTTGGGAAGAAGAAGCTGAGGAGTCCGACCTATAATCAGCTAACAGGTCCCTTCCATGAGCCATTTTGCCTGGACATTTTCATATCAAAGGCTTCTGTTCGTGCGTGCATCATTCACCGAGTGACCAGTAAGGTTGTTGTTGTGGCACATTCCATATCGAAGGACATGAAGTTTGACCTTTGTTCGACTAGGAATGCAGCTGCTTGTGCTGCTGTGGGGGAAATTCTCGCGCAAAGGGCATTGGATGATGATATCCATGATGTGATTTACACACCTAGGAAAGGGGATAAATTGGAGGGTAAGCTTCAAATTGTGCTTCAGTCTGTCATTGATGGTGGGATTAATGTGAAGGTGAAGTTGAAGCAAATAAACAGGAAGAAACGTAGTTCCTCGTATGCAACTTAGGAAGCTGGTTGAGACAATTTCAACAACAAAAAACTCCTCGTGTTGGAATCTACTTTCGTTCAAGCTAGGAGAGGGGCCTGCCCTGCCTTCCTTTTCTGAGAGATGAGGACTTGGAACAACCACCATGATGGTGTAACTATTTAAGGTACTATGTATTCACCCCTCTTTTATTTGCACAGCCAACCACGGCACGAGAGGAATTCATCGAGTGGACTGCAGTCCCTTAATCCCCTAGCATTGTTTAAACAAATTTACTCTTGTGGAACTATTAGTGTAAATTTTTCTTCTCTGTAATGTATAAATAATGATCAGTTCTCTCTCTTTCTGCATTGTATATGCACTATGCCATACTGAAATTTTTTGAATGGAGCTGGAGAAATTAGTGCATTTATCATCTGTTTAACCTAACTGATTCGATCCCTAACAGCGGTCTGAATTCCGTGATTATGTTAAATCCCATTACTTCTAGGATCCCTTCATGTATATGCCTAAGTTGATTAGCTTATTTGCTCCCATTGGCCTAGTGCATGTGACGGTTAGGCCAATCAATGGGTCACGGCAGGGTGCCCGCCATTTGCATTAGGGTTCGAATCTCTCCTGTAGGTTAAAGTAGTTTAGAATATCGCCTTGCCAAAAATGAACGGCGTACTCATTCATAAGCTTTAAACAATCATTAACTAGTAGCATAAGATATCAAACGATTTAAGTGATAAAACAAAGCAGAAATTACTTGTATTCAACAACCCACAACTCAATACAAACATGGGTCAACTCTCCAGTTGCCAAAATCCGAAAATTTTCAGTCATTAGCAGTTGCTAATTGCAGTGAGAGCAGCTCATCCTCCGGGATTGTCCTAATAAGACAATCCGACTTGGGGTACGACACGCACAACAATGTGTACCCGCCTTCCACCACATCATCACTCAGCATTCCTTCACTCTGATCGACGGTGCCGGCGAGAAGCTTGGCAGGGCAAGTCATGCACACGCCGAGCTTGCAGTCATGCGGCACAGAGAGGCCGGAGTCCAATGCCTTTTCCAGTATGGTCTCATCAGGCTCCACCTCCAGCTCGGTAGACTGACCCTCGTGTTCCACCACCACCTTATAGGATCGGACGGTGCAGGAGTAGGACCGCCGTGACCGGTGGCGCGGCCGGAGATTGAGCTGGAATGAAGCGGAGAGATTGGTGGTTGTGCGTACTTGCTTTGGGAGGGTGAGAGAAGGGGAGGGAGTGAGGTGGAGCGTAGCCATAGTGTGTTGGGTTCTGAGGTGGGAAACGAGGGGAAGTTTCTGTGGCAATGCGAAGTGTTGTATTGTTTATGGTGTGGAAAAAGATAAGGTTTTGGATGTTTCTGTGGTTTATTTCTGAGGCATGGGCTAATATGGATTTGCAAGCAAATCAAGGTTTTTATGTGGTTTCCAAACCAGAAGTTTTAATGTGGTTTAGGAAGAAATTTTTGCAACTGACCGGTATTCAAGAGTGTATTCTACGTGTTATTAGTAAGTGGAGTGACCCGAAAAAATATATTATTTCATCTACTTGTAGTATGTGTATGTCATGCGGAATACTACTTAAATACCTCATGCTTAGGAAAATCGCTTTGATTTAGCACTGTTTGATAACTATTTTTTATTTTTTTAAAACAGAAAATCAAAATTCAAAATTTGAAACAAAGCAAAATAGCTTTTAACTTTTAGTTTTTCATTTTCATTTTTCTAACAATTGAAAGTAATTAACAAACGAGTTTTCAGCTAAAAAAAATATAAACTGAAAAGGAATTTGATCAAACGGTTTCTAATTTATATGAGAGACGACTTCCACTCTCTTTTTTTGGTGAATAGAGGGGGTTCCACTCTTTTTTATTTTTATTTTTTATTTTATCTTAGGTATTTGTTTGTTTAACTTTGCCCTCTGATTATGTGATTTTTTTTTTGGTGATATTAATGTTGATTGTGTGGGTTGTTCGGATACTCGGTACTTTACCACTATTAGGCCATCTCCAACCGATGGCTGACCAGAAGGCTCGTTTTAGCCCTTCTGGCGCTCCAAGATCCTCCAAGATATTAATATTTTAATGAACTACCATATTTGCCTCCGTCTCCAACCGAGGGTCAGAGGGCCAAATGGCTCGTTTTAGCCCTGTCACAAAAAAATGTCTCCAACCGAGGGCCAAAGGGCCAAACATAGTTTATTATTTAAAAACTACAACAACTTAAATTTAAAAACTACAACTTATATTTAAAAACTACAACTAAAATTTAAAAATGACAAATTAAATTTAAAAACTACAAATTAAATTTGAAAACAACATTAACTTAAATTTAAAATTTTTGTGAGGAATGGTGAATGAATGGTTTAGGTATTGATAGGAAAAAAAATATATAGAACTTTTGAGAATTAAAAAAAAAAGGCCTAAAAAAAATAATTGAATCCAACGGTAACTGGCGCCAGCTAGCCGTTGGATTCAAAATTCTTTTTAAGAATTCCTGTCGGTTATAACCGACAGGAATACATATATTGTATTTAATGTAAATGTATTACTGTTGGTTATAACCGACATGATTAAACAGTTTTCTGGCCAGCCCCGGGCTGGCTGGCTGGTTGCTTACGGCCAGCCCTCCAGCCCTCTCCGATTCTGTGGGGCCCTCTCAGATTCCACAGCCCTCTGGCCTAACCCTCGGTTGGTGACGGTTTTCGGACTATTTTCGGCCCTCTGACCCTCTAGACCCTTCGATTGGAGATGGACTTATATGGGTTCTAATCTCATCTTCTGGTGCTCTAAACAGTAGCCCACAATTTCCCGCTCCTATGCAAAGTTTGGGTATCACTCCCATGCTCATGCATGCACTGAGACCACTTGGGAGACCACTTGGATTTTCTTTCTTCTTGGTGAGCGTGGTGTTCACTTGTCTACTCCTATTTACTGCATTAAATTGAGTGGATTATCATTTTTTGTTCATGAAAAAGTTGTCTTGGTAGTCATCGTGTTTGCTAAATGACCTTTATTGTTCAACTGGTTGATCTTCTCATCAAGACTCTTCATCAGTCTCGTCATGAGCTCCTTTGTTTCAAGGTTGTTCAATTAGGCTCGTACATTTTGCGGTGTGTTAAAATAGGCAATTAATCCGGAGTTGTCACCACAAGTATTATGTATTATATGAAGGTAATTTTCTATTTATTTATAATAAAATTCTACCAAAACAAGGCTTTATATAACCCTGTATGCATTGTAATACTTTGCACAAATCAATACACAGAGTCATATTTATTCGCATGCCATGTTTACCCTAAAAGTAGGAAGACATAAAAGTAAGCTACATTCGATATAAAACCCGAAAAATGATTCTTGCCGGATCATTTTCCTAAGGATCCCGTGATCGTGAACGTTTATCGTACATCTTGCGATCAATTTTCGTTAGGTACTATTTATATTTAATTTTAAACTTTAAAATGATTTATGACTGCACAATATACGATGAACAGTCACGATCACGAGATCTTTAGAAAAATGATCCGGAGAGGATTCTTTTCCATAAAACCCAATGAAACATAATCGTATTTATGACGTCATATTTATGAACTAAATATATATGATTTGTGGTAGCTTCATTGATTTTTGATCTTCTTCTTCACAAGGCGTGCTCATCAGCTGTGTGGTGGTGATCATCTTTCAGTCTCAAAAGGTGAAATTCTCAGTCTTTATATCTTAATTAAGTGTTAATCACATTCACAGATTAAGAACTGTTTTTGTTTCACTGATCACATCCACAGATGAGTTACCCTATGGTTCTGCAAATTAAACTCATTAAAAATTCTGGGGTTTTGAAAAATAGCGATAAACCCACTAATCTTTATCATAACCAGATTATGAAATCATTAATGAAAGTTAATTGAAACATATTCAAGAAAATACTCCTTAATCTTGTATTCAATTCTTTAACTTTATTGCCAATTGATAACTTAGCAGTCGGTCGTTTCCTTATTTTTGCTAAATGATCGTGTTAGACTTTTCTGTCTTATTAATTATTTTATTTAATTTTTTTATTCCATGAAAATGAAAATTTATTGTAATTATGGTTAAGGAATAAATTTTAAGTACCAGGGTGTGTTTTTGGTTGCAGTAATCTGCAAAAGAAGCAAAATGGCAGTTGAGAAGGCCGGCATCGCCAAAGATGTCACTGAAGTAAGTTGTCGAATATCCGAGTTTTATGTGTACTAGAGTATTGTGTTTTCAATGGTTTGTTTATGTTTATGATGCTGAAAATATCTATTTCGTTGTGTCTAGTTAATTGGAAAAACGCCGTTGGTGTATCTGAACCATGTCGTGGAAGGTTGTGTTGCTCGTATCGCTGCCAAATTGGAAATGATGGAGCCCTGCTCCAGTGTAAAAGACAGGTATATAGGCTTGTAGTTGTATGGCTTACTGTTTGGTCATTTTCTTGTTATGCTTGTTGGTTTCGCGGCAGCGATACCTGAATGTGTTGTGCTTTTGCACTCATTTCTGTTATTGTTTACTGATTATTGAAAAACAATGCAGGATTGGTTATAGTATGATTGCAGATGCTGAGGCGAAGGGCCTTATCACACCTGGACAGGTTAGTTATTTGATAGGGAAACTTGCTGGCTAGGACTGTTGTGTTTTGAAGAATTTGTGCATGAAAGAGAGGATGCAACCGCCTTCCCCGTATACTATTCTTGGTTTCTCCCCTAGCAGGCGTTTTATTTCAATTTCAAATGATGAAAAAGATGCAACCATGCTTTTCTCATGGGATGTTTTGGCTGAAAACATGAGTGGACTGTGTAATTAGAGAGGATTTTTTGCATTAGAAGTGTTAAGAAAAAATTTCAAACATGTAATAATAGTCTACATTTCATAAAACTACTAAAAATATTGGTTTCACCAATATTGTGAGCTCACGGATCTTCATTGAATCTGACTTTTGGTTGGATGGTGTTTTATGAAGAGTGTCCTCATCGAGCCAACAAGTGGTAATACTGGGATAGGATTAGCCTTCATGGCAGCAGCTAAGCATTACAGGCTTATCATTACAATGCCTGCTTCAATGAGTCTTGAAAGAAGAATCATCCTCCGGGCCTTTGGAGCTGAGTTGGTTCTCACAGATCCTGCAAAGGGCATGAAAGGGGCTGTTCAGAAGGCTGAAGAGATATTGGCAAAGACACCTAACGCCTACATTCTTCAGCAGTTTGAAAATCCTGCCAACCCTAAGGTATCTACTCAATCAATTCTACAGGTTATGAAGCTGGCGCAACTTGCAGAAAAACAAAGGGTATATTGTGCTTGGAAAAAGTTATTCGATTTTTGTTACTGTAGATACATTATGAAACGACTGGACCAGAGATATGGGAAGGTTCGGGAGGGAAAGTAGATGCTTTTGTTTCTGGGATAGGGACAGGTGGAACTATAACAGGTGCAGGGAAGTTTCTAAAGGAGAAGAACCCTGACATAAAGGTTAGCTCGCATTTTAAAGGTTAATCTAAAAAGTTCTTTGGTAAATTTGTTTATGAGCTTCTTTTGAAGAAGATCTGAACAATAGCCTGTACTTTCTTCGTGTTTTTTATGCTCTTTTACTTTGTCTTATTGTGTTCCTTTTTCTTTCTTAATGTTAGCTGTATGGTGTGGAACCGGTTGAAAGTCCAGTCCTAACTGGAGGAAAGCCTGGTGAGTTATACTGCATTGCTGCTCTGAGAATATTTGTATTCCTTGCATAATCTGGCCTCTGCAATCTATTTACTGGCCTTTTCACTAGTTTAGAGAAAATTTTGTTCGTAATTTCATGGGAGATTTTTGGCCTTGCGAATGTAATTTGGTTTCTGATGGAGATAGGGCTGTAATAAACAGTTGGAGAGTACTGATCTCAGATGTGACTGGTAGCATAGAGAGGAGTTTCGTTGAGGGACACTCAGTTACTACTTCGGTGGAATGAGTCTCTTGCTTCTATTACTGAGAATGTTTTGACTCTTATTTTCTATAGCTTCTGGCTTTCAACTTTAGTTGGCTTCTGATTTATTAACTCAAAAGTTTGTTGGAGTGAAAATTCTTCTAAACCCCAATTCCTGATGGAGATAGGGCTGTAATAAACAGTTGGAGAGTACTGATCTCAGATGTGACTGGTAGCATAGAGAGGAGTTTCGTTGAGGGACACTCAGTTACTACTTCGGTGGAATGAGTCTCTTGCTTCTATTACTGAGAATGTTTTGACTCTTATTTTCTATAGCTTCTGGCTTTCAACTTTAGTTGGCTTCTGATTTATTAACTCAAAAGTTTGTTGGAGTGAAAATTCTTCTAAACCCCAATTCTACCATACATGGTGTAAATTATCCCTCAATGTTATACATACTTAGCTTATATATTTATAACTTTATACATGACTGTCACTTCTAGTTTTTGCTTGCACGTTGTTGATGTTAATTATTGTGCTCCTTCTAATGTAAAGGTCCCCACAAGATCCAAGGAATAGGAGCTGGTTTTATCCCGGGTGTTTTGGAAGTCAATATCATCGATGAAGTTGTTCAAGTAAGGCTCAAAGGTTTTTTTACTTAATCAATCTTAATCACTCAAGTGCATGACATTTTTCATAAATCGTTATATTATTATTTGCGATACAATCATTTATGGAAATAGCAGTCAAGCCGGATGTATTGTCTTTCGTAATGTTTTAATGGACGAGTGTATGAATGGGCAACAATTTCTGTGAGCTGGTGTAAACACAGCCATTGATTTTTCATTTGGAATTCCTTTAACTCTCTGCAAAGAACTTAGGAAAAGACACAGCTTGTTAGTTTGTTTCTAACAGCTATTAGCCTATTACTGCTGCCCGTGTACTAAATCTGTGATGTGTTGCAGATATCAAGTGATGAAGCAATTGAAACAGCAAAGCTTCTCGCACATAAGGAGGGTTTGCTTGTAAGTTCTTAACCTACAAACAACTAGTAGTGAGTTAATATCTTTGACATTGAGCCATCACATTCGAATTTGTGCCATATCTAGGATGAATCACCGTATTGCAGCCTCTGTATTGAATTACAAGTGTCTGATTATCTGTTCCAGGTGGGAATATCATCTGGAGCTGCTGCCGCCGCTGCAATTAAAATTGCCAAGAGACCAGAAAATGCTGGAAAGCTCGTTGTTGTAAGTTGGATCACTCCCATTGAGTTACATAGACCATGTATCAGCATTCTAATCAACTGCTAATACACATCTACGCAATGTAGGTGATATTTCCAAGCTTTGGGGAGAGGTATCTCTCCTCTGTCTTGTTTGAGTCCGTGAGACGGGAAGCCGAAAGCATGACTTTCGAGCCCTGAGCTGATTCCTCGGTTTCTGGCTGCTTCAAGTTTTAACCAGTGGAACCGAATTGTCTCGCTTCTTAAGTTAAAACTAACATAATCTGGTAGTGTTTTTCTTACGTGAAAACATGGCCATTTAACCTTTGAGCCCCGTTATGTTGTCTGGGTTTTGGCTGGTTCTCTATACAATTCTGAAGTTCAACTTCCCCCGTTTAAGAGTTTTCCAGACTATTACTATTCACATTAATTTTTTTAATGCATAATTAAATAATTTACGCTAAAAAAAAATGTTGATTTTTTTTTCTAAATATATTTTTAAACGTTTATTTTGTATTTTATTTTAATTTTAAATGCACCGTTCGACCTCCATATTGGAGACTAATCGGCCCAGATTTTGCCGCGTAAAACACCATCAGTTGCCTAGTATGATTTGGACAAGGGCAAAATTTCTCATATGAAATTGACAGGGCACCATTTGAGAAAGGTAATTTCTCATATGAAATTGACAGGGCACTACCAACGCTTCCTTTGCAACCTCTACACTTCACTTTGACAGTAATGTCATCTTCAATGGAGATGGTTAAAGGTTCAAAAGTAAAAAATAAAGTAGATTTATTCAAAAAACTCGTCTCTAAATGATGGTTAGGCTATAATTTTATGGAGTCCATCAGGCTATTAAAGGGGCATCAGGCTAGCCAAAAATAGCTCTTCCCTCAAGTCTTTTTTTTTTTTTTTTTTTTTGAGGGCCAAATTCCTCAATTGCAATAATTAATTCAAATTCAAATTCAACGGTTAGATTTGAAAACATGCAACGGTAGTTTAATTAAATGAACTAATTATGCCTTGCAGTCCCCTAGCCCATTCTCTCTCTTCGGAATTATATGTATCCGCGGGATTAATTTAGAAAAACAGTAGGGAAGAGATTCGACAGCAAAGACCCTCGCGATATCTTTTTGTATGGATTCCTTGCCTTTGAATCAAAGTCTATTATTGAGGAGCTATGTTTAGCCCCTTCGGTTGTGATGACGTATGACTATGGCCTAATATTGTTCATTTAAAAATAATTTTTTATGCCACTTAGTACTATGGTCTAGTAGTATTCCCCTTCACTTGTAGGTGAGAGATATTAGGTTTCATTCTCGCCACATTATTACTAGTCCATTGTGAGGTTAAGCTCATCCCTTCCCCTTAGTGTAGATAATATCGTTTGTTCATAAAATTAAAAAAAATAAAATAATTATAAGGCTACAATTTTGGATGGGGCTATGTTTAGATTTAGCTCTTTCGGTTGGAGAATGGTCTTCGAAATTTTCGTATACCTTTTGAGTAATGCTATTCATACTATGTTTTTGTACCACATTTTCATATCACCTTAGGTGACATTTGATGCATTTGAATTAATCAGATTTTGAAATTTAGTTCATTATTTATAAACTAATAATTAAGAAAAACTAGTTAATTAAATGATGATTGTGGTATACGAGGAGGAGTCTTTCTCCTTCGTGTCCTTAGGTTTTGCAAATTTTTAAAATGATGTGGTTGTCCACATCAGATGCCATCTAAGGTGATATAGAAATGTGGTATAAAAACATGGTATGAATAACATTACTCATACCTTTTTGAGTTTTGGTTCTTAATGTTTTCTTTGACTGGTTCAATCTTACAACTAGAGAAAAGATGGGTATGTAATGATGAGACATCATTCGGGGGCCGTGGAAAAAGCAAATCGCGTGCCAGTTTCGTCTCTGATGTTGCCATCATGTGGTCCACTCCTTGGCGCATTCTGCATTGCCTTGTGCTTGGTACGTGACCTCCTTCTATGAATGTATATTAGCCACTCAACAATATTTTCGCATGATCCAAACTGTTTAATTTTCAGATCTTCGTCTGAATCGAAAAGCGTTGGACAATTCCACATTTCTGCACAAAATGGAGAGAACTCATCGTCTCCTCTTGTTCTTCACTATAGCCGCAGCAGCAGCAGCGGAAGCACAAACCAGTAATATCACCACAGACCAATTTGCTCTCCTTTCTCTCAAATCCACATCACCAGTGACCCTCAGAACGTCTTGACCACCAACTGGTCCACAACTGCCTCCAATATTTGCCACTGGGTTGGCGTTACTTGCGGCGCACGCCACCTCAGAGTCGCAGCCCTGAACCTCTCTTACATGGGTCTCACCGGCACCATTCCTCCCCACCTAGGTAACCTCTCGTTTCTTGTTAAGGTGGACTTTGTGAATAACAGTTTCCATCGTACCTTCCCCCAGGAATTGGCTCGTTTGCTCCGGTTGAAGTTGGTTAACTTTGGATTCAACAATCTTATGGGAACCATTCCTTCGTGGTTCGGGTCCTTACCCAAACTTCAAATCTTCAATTTGTATGGCAATCAGTTTTCCGGTTCCATTCCTGCTGATATCTTCAACTTGTCTGCACTACAAGCAATTAATCTGAGATATAACCAGCTAACGGGTACCTATTGTTGATCGATCATTAAATTTAAGGGAGCTGTTATTGACACTCCAACTTTTACACTAGGTAGAAGTGCGTGATGAAAATTTTACAAACGAGATAACGATTCCAAATTTTAGTATCTTGTTAGATGTTTAACGTTTATCTGTAAGATTTGGTTGTTTATTTTTGTTGCTTCTTTTGGTGGCACACATAACAGGTAGCATACCAAGAGAAATAGGAAATTTAACAATGCTTAAGGATATACGCCTTGACTTCAACAACTTCAAAGGTATGTACAGTGCACTCGACTTTTTGTTGCACTATTGGATCAGGGAACTGATTTCTGCACATTTTTTTTGTAATTAGAAATTCCAAACGAGATTGGATCCATAGAGAAGCTGGAGAGGCTGTACGTGCAAGCCAATGCCCTGACGGGGCCTGTTCCAGCGGCCATCTTCAACATGTCTTTCTTGACTCTCTTGGCTCTAGCAGGAAACAGCTTGAATGCTAGTATTCCGGACAATGTATGTCTGCATCTTTCTAGCATTCAGCGGTTGCTTTTGGGTCACAACCAGTTTGATGGACCACTTCCATCCAAGTTATGGCAATGCAAAGAGTTATCCATCTTAGGACTCGATCTCAACAATTTCAATGGCGGCATACCCAAAAGTATTGGGAACTTGATTCAAATAACCAAGATTTATTTTGGCTTCAACAATTTGACAGGTACTATACCAGATGAGATTGGTAATCTTCAAAACTTACAGGTTTTGACTCTCGGAGTTAATAATCTAAGCGGTCCCATCCCATCCGCAATCTTCAATATGTCCATGATGACAGCAATTGACCTTACTGAGAATTAGCTCTCCGGTAGTCTCCCAGCAGACATTGGTCTCGGTGTTCCAAACCTACAAGAACTTTGTGTTGGAGGTAATAAAATCCGTGGGATAATCCCCAACTCTATCTCCAATCTTTCAAAGCTTGCGAGGCTAGACATGGGCGGGAACTCATTTTCCGGGCTCATTCCTACCAAGCTCTGCACCTTACCAAACCTTGAGTACCTCAGCTTATTCAGAAACAATTTGACGGTTGACACTTCAACTCCAGAACTAAACATTCTTTCTTGTTTGGTTAATCTTAGAAAACTGAAGACGTTATTCTTGGGCGGTAATCCATTGAATGCCACACTTCCTTTTTCCTTTCGGAATTTCTCTGCATCGATTCATTATGTTGCTATAAGCAACTGCAACATGAGGGGTAACATTCCCAATGATATCGGCTACTTGAGCAGCTTGTTAGTCTTAGATTTGAGAAACAATAAATTGAGTGGGTTGATTCCAACTTCTGTGGGAAAACTAGGGAGTCTCCAAGGTTTGTTTTTGAGTGGCAACAAGTTTGAAGGAGGTATCCCATTTGAACTTTGTCAACTAGAAAACCTAGCTGAATTAGTCTTGGATGGTAATCAACTCTCTGGTTCGATACCTTCTTGCTTAAGTAGCCTCGCCCGAGCTCTAAGACGTCTATCATTAGGGTCCAATTTGTTGACTTCCACAATACCGTCTACCTTGTGGGGACTTGAGTATATCTTGTACCTAAACTTGTCATTCACTTTTCTGAACGGATCTCTCTCGGAAGATATCGGAAAACTGAAAGTTGTGATCTCTCTCGATGTATCAAATAACCATTTATCAGGTGGTTTACCAGGCAGCATTGGGGGCCTTAAAGATTTGGTTGATCTTTCATTGGAATCTAATAATTTAGAAGGCGCTATTCCGAGCTCATTTGGCGACTTGGTAAGCCTGGAATCCGTCGATCTATCCAAAAATAATCTGTCCGGAGTGATTCCAAAGTCTCTGGAAGTACTCTCGCATCTCAAGTATCTAAATTTGTCCTTCAACAGACTTGAAGGAGAAATTCCGAATGGCGGACCATTCCAAAACTTCTCTGTGCTGTCATATGTCTCAAATGGTGCGCTCTGTGGTGAAGCCCGACTCCATGTTCCACGATGCAAAAACAGCACGCTTAACCGGAACTCAAAGAAAGCTAGCACATCCAACTTGAAATATATTATTCCAGGGATTGTATCAGCAATGCTCCTAGTGGCCTCTGCATCGATGTTGATACAACGCAGGAAAAGGAAAGCGGAAGTTGCAACAGAGACTACCTTGCTACCTCAATTTCGTTGGCAAAGATTTTCACGCGCAGAACTTGTAAGGGCGACAAATGGATTCAACGAAAGTAACTTACTTGGCACGGGGGGTTTTGGCTCAGTATATAAAGGTACAATTTCTGATGGGAGAAATGTTGCTGTAAAGGTTTTCAATTTACAGCTTGAAGGGGCTTTTAGGAGTTTCGACGGTGAATGTGAAGTGCTGAGCCAAATTCTTCACCGAAATCTCATCAAAATCATCAGTTGCTGCAGTCAAGTTGATTTCAAAGCCCTCATACTGCAATACATGCCTAATGGGAGCCTTGAGAATTGGTTGTATTCTCAAAGCTCTCCGTTGAGTATTCTGCACACGTTGAACATAATGACGGACGCAGCATCCGCGTTGGAAAACATTCATCACGGTTATTCGATACCAATCGTACATTGTGATGTGAAACCAAGCAATATACTACTGGACGATGATATGGTTGCTCATGTTGCTGATTTCGGAATTGCGAAACTCATAGGTGGAGACTCCATGACACATTTGTTTACGCTCTCACAGTTGGGTATATGGCTCCAGGTGATGTGCTACATGCTAAGTTTACGCTCTCACAAAAACTGGACATATTTGTTGAACTCTCTGATAGAATTGAGCCCTACCGTTATATGCGGGACTCACTTGTATTAGAGAGTGTCAACTGTTTACAAATAGTATTATTGATCACTAAATCCACGTAAATTAAATTATGCAGAGTTGGGGATGGAAGGAATTGTTTCAACAAGAGGGGATGTGTACAGTTTCGGCATTGTACTGATGGAGACGTTCACAAAACGGAAGCCAACGGATGAGATGTTTGTTGGGGAAACGAGTTTAAGGCAATGGATTGCAAGTGCATTACTTCCGGATGATGCATTCGTTGAAATCGTGGATTCCGGTTTACTAGGGACGGAGGAAGATGGTGGTTTCGGGAGCAGAAGAGATTGCGTATCATCGGTCATGAGATTAGCTCTAGCGTGTTCTGCAGAATTGCCGGAAGAGAGAGAGGATTAGCATGCAAGATGCTCTCGTCGCACTCAACGAGTCTTAATTTTTCTCCTGTAAAATACGATAATTTTTCGTCGTCTAAGACAAGTAAATGTAGCAGTCCAATTGAACAATTCATCGCATGCATTGATGCATAGTAGAAAAACCTCCAACCCACGATTACATTCTCGTCTAAACTCCGAAGGTGCAGTCACACCTCTCAGATCAAATGAAATCTTTGGACGGCAAATACAACACCCTGTTCAAGGAAAAAATAGTTTTACGTATATTCTCGGAACATAAAATAACATCTCTTTTAATACTGTCGAAACCATCAGAGCCTACCTCGAAAATTCTCTCCACGGCTCTGTCAAAAATAAGTTTTATGTACGGTCAGTAGTAGCGAACAAATAGCGGAAGAAATTGAAAATGTTGAAGGTCAACTCCAGAATTCAACCAAAGTGAACTTCAAGTTTTAGGCCTCTTTGGTGTGTCTGAACTACTTTCAGGCTCTGCTTTGCGCTTTATCCCTAGGAAATGTTCAACCTGAAAAAAATAAAAAAAATAGACAATTATTCTTTCTATGGAAATGAGTGGAAAAAAGGGGAGAGAAAAGAACGTCACAAATGAATGAATCGATATTTACTACAAACTATCAGCACCTGCTGCACGCAAGACATCAGTACGTAATATATCACCTAGAAGCATTTTATATAGATCAAGATCAAGAAACGAGGGCAAAGAACTGTACGAGTTCACTCACCTTTCTGTCACCAAGCATGGGTGTCAAGCCCCCTGGGAGATCCCTCTCAACCGTTGCAAAACCACTTCTGGGATCGCTAGTTTGCCTGGAAACATGAGAACAAAGGGGGAAAAGGGGTAAATCAATTGGGAATTCTAATGTTGAATAAAGACAGAAAAGGATAAAGCAGGGAAGCATATACCACAGCTCATGTTTCTTATTCAATTCTTTAAATTAAGACATTCAGAAAAGTGTTTAAAAATTTGGAGAATTAATTGAATCAACCCAACTCCAAGCCTACTCACTATACTGATTTTCTTGTTTGGAGCTGTCTTAGTCAAATCCTATTGAAACTAGCAATAACTGATTCAAAACCAAAAACAAAAATCTGAGTTGAATGAAATGATTGAAAAGCATACCCTGGTTTAACATGGCCACTGAGGACAAGATATGGTGTCTGCAAGCGAGCTTGAGTGTCCCTCATCCTCTCCGCAGACAGTGATGGTGTATCTGAACTCTTCATCTGCTTCAACTTTAGTTCTTCCTGGTATTGCTTCATGCGCTTTTCTTGCTTCATCTTTCCAGGCCCCTTCCCATGGAACTTATGAGAAAGTATCCTAAAGGCTTCCTTGGGCGTCAACTGGTGAAAACAAGGAAATACGTTAGCAGCGCATAATAATAAAACTACTTGATCACTGATGAAGCAAAGATAAAAACATACAAAATAATGCATGAACCACAGCTTTCCAAACACAAAACTTCTTTGTAGAATAAGCACAGGAATATTTAAATTGAATGTCGCTAACCCTACTACACATCCAAACCTAAAATTGAGCCCATGTAAAAGGCATAAGAAAATTATCAATTGACCAAGGCTAATATAACTCTATGACCAGATTCACCGCAGTGTAACCATGCCAAACCATAAAAACAATTAACTGTAAAGGAACTGAACAGAAGTACTTACAGTTCTGCCAAATTCATCGGTTCTCTCAATGCGAATATCCTTTTCCTGATAGACTTTAGGTGCACGAGTATCCTTTTGATGGCTGGAAGAGGATGAACGAGTATCCCTTGGTTCATCCTTTTTTTGACGTGATGTATGGGTCTCCTTTGGCTGCTCCTCCTCATCATCATCTACAATACCAAAAAGTTTGCTCTTTTTCTTGTCCATGTTTCTGCCACCCCAGTCAATACCTTCTTTAAGGGTTCCTCGATCTTTAAGCAGCTTCAGTACACCTGATAAGCCCTTCCCGACTGCTACTTCATGAATTGTTTCATCAGGAACTACCTCCTCCTTATCCTCATTCTCAGGCTGTTTGTCTTCATCCATATCATTAACTTCAGTCCATCCACCAGGTTCATCCATTTTTTCTTCATGGGGAACTTCGGGTTCATCTTCTTGCATAAAAACATCTTCACTTTCAGGCTTGTGGGATTCTGAAAAAGTACAACAAAGGATAAAAGTCATTTTTTAATTATAGATGAAACTGTGATGTAGCGGCAGGACATTAAAAATTTTCCACAAGTTTAGAAGGTTATAATCAAAACCTCCTAGAGAATAACATTGTAAAGCTTGCAGAAGGCTCATAATTTAACACACCATTAAACAAATTTAAAGCAGAAAAACAAAGATCTAATTGGCATGTAAAAAGCAGCAGGAGCAACATTATACCCCTCCATGGGACATTGATAATTAACGAACCGGAATTTGGTGGAATAGGAAGATGGTCACCAGCTAACTATAAGATGATGACCATTATAATATGATGTCTAAGCTCGGAAAGGGAAGCACTCCCACCCTCAGCCAATAGAAAATCAATTAAACAATACCCTAAGGTTGATTAATAAAAGCAAAAACACAAAGATAGAAGATACCTTCATCAAGCTGGAGGCCCCAGACAAACTCTTCCATCTCAGTGAAGACAACCTTGTTATCCTGTGACTCTCCAGTTGAGGGGATTTGATCATCTGCAGTCTGACTGCTGGCAGTGGTGGTGGCAAGGAGAGCAATCGCTTGTGGACCAGATACAGTTTTTTCCTCCTCTTTCTTTTTAAGAGCCAATTTCCTTGCTTTCTCTAAGGATTTATACAGATCATCGTCATCATCTGCGAAGACAGGATTTTCATCTTCCTCTCGTTTAACAGAAAGAGTTTGTTCCAGTCGCAATGTTTTGGATGCCTCGTCTGCTCTAGCATAAGCCAGCTGGTATGCACTATTTCTCCTTTCAGCTTCCAATCTTTCTTGCTCCTCTTTACTGGCCCGCTTCTTTGCATCATTCCTAGAACCAAGGTCTTCAACACCCAACCCTGCAGATACTGCTTCTGCTTCAAGGGCATCTAAGTCTAGCTTCTCCCTCTTCCGCAAGGATTTCTTTTTCTTAGGTTTTTTAAACTGAAGCATTTCATCTTGAGTATAGAAATCAGATGAGATCTTTCCAGACATGTTGAGATCTTCAAAGCGGTCCTTCGTGGGAACACCCTGTATCCTCTTACGTAGCTAGCAGAAAGAAGTAAAGCCACTGTTAGTCTTTTCAATTTCTTTTGTATTTCTTTGCCTTTATCTAAAAGCAGTAAGATTGCACTACAAACTTCAAATGATCACAACTCAAAAGATAGGGAACAAAAAAAAAAAAAAGAAAAGACAGAAAGCAATGAAAGCAACACCTATTAGAACACCATTTCAATTCACTGCAGCAAATGCCCTGAAGTCCTATCCTCCTTTTTATTACCGCTCACAAATTATGATGAGAAAGAAAATAGTACCTCTTCAAGTTTCTTTTCTGCTTCGCCAGTAAAGCGCCCTCTTTCATCTAAAGTTAACCCCTGAAAATAAACATAAATTAACATATTAAAACCATGTTCCCTGCCCAATGTTTCAAACAAATGTACATGAACAAGGGAAAACACTGGGTTGTAAGGTAAAATGTAGGGGAGATAATAATATATTCACCTCATCCGGGGTTGGATCATCATACTGTGGAAGCATTTTCTTCTCGGTGCCAGGGTCGTCATTAAACCTGATGCACCATAACACATACATATCGTTAATACCAACCAATGTCGGCAATGAGATGTGAAAAAATTCCAGATTATAGGAGATGGTTAGAATAGACAATGTCACCCAATAATTAAGTTGCTTTTGGCAAATCAAATTTTTTTACACTTTATAATTATGGTTAACATACTTATCGACATAAACCCCCCTTTTCTTCTTTGCTGCCTTGTAAGCATCGTCTCGCTGCTTCTGCTCTCCAATTTCCACATTCTCAAGCATATCAATGTCTGTTACATTGAAACAAAACCTCTATTAAACAGTATAAAATTAAAACATCCATGGCATGCCTACAAGAGGCTGTGGGCCGTGAAAAAAAACAAAGTAACTCAAAACTTCTTTACCTTCATTAATGTCACCATCAGCTAGAATATTCTGATCTTTGAGTGTTAAAACAACTGCCCCGCCTTCCATTACTTTGTCAAGGCCATGAAGAACTTTAACACCAGCTAGATCATCTGTAAACAGGTATTCAGAGTAAGGTGATATCAAAAAACCAATAAACACAGAAAAAAAGCGTCATAGATTGTAACTACGTCATTCAGACAGTATTGACAAGTCAACTGAAAATGTGAACCAAACTCTAAAAGTACTATCAACAATATTGGACCCCACAACTTGCAACTGTTGGGTCACAGTTAAAGATATAGAAACCATATATCAAGAGCAGGTGCATATTGTCAGAATACTGAATCAAACCTCTAGAGGCAATGAGGCATACAGACACAAGTCCTCAAGGTTGATGTACTTTTTATTTCGTGCTCAGGCGTAAAACAAATTCCGTAACTCTACAAGTTCTAACATAAAATATGCATTCTAACTTAGCCATAGAGCCACATACGGTATGTTCTCAAATATAAAATGAAACAATAACTAAATTCAAATTCCTATTGATGTCCCAAAGACCCTTAGCTTCTATTACGAAATATTAAAAAAAAAATCTCAAGTGAGAAGGAATCTTACGAGTGGGATCCTGGGCTGTCTCCTCATCTTCACTTTCTCCTTGACCAATATTGTCCTGAGAAATTAAAATTATATGAATGGTAGTTATAAAATCAAGAAGCTGTAAACACAATACAAAAGCAACACTATCAAACTGACCTGTTCCTCAAAAATCTTAGAAAGCTGTAAAGCTTTCTGCTTTTCTGCTTTCCTTTTCTCCTCGATCTTACGACTCCTACTAACCCATGCTAAAACCTCAGGAACATCTTCTGTTTTCTTCTTTAATCTCTCTTCCTTCGTCCTGAGAAAAAAGCAAACCCAATATAACTAATTGTAGCACCATGCAAAGAAATATAGACATGTTACACATGGCAATGTCCTTAAAATAAGTGTTTACGTACATCTATGTATACAACTCAATATAATTGTATTGCCACCATCTGCTAGAATGTTATGATATTTGTGTGTTCAAATTAGATTTAAGTAGACCCCATGTAATTGAACGTTGAAAAATTCAGAAAGAACAATACCCACTATGGGGGGCTGACCACCGCCCCGATTAACCACTAGGCGTTTGAAAATTAAAAATGGACGCCTAGCCCGCCTAAGTCGCGACTCTCACTTAGACAAAAAATAGATAACTTTCATTTTGCATTTTATTTTTTTCAATAAATTGTAAGAAACTTGTTGAATACTTGGATAAACACTCATTATATGCTTCTTCCCATGTTTTCAATATGTTCTAATACTTTATAATCTATATGTCATTCTATTTTGCAACTTATGTATCCCAATACAGTTATGTATTTATTTAAGTATAAGTACATATTTAATTATAATTTATATAATAAATTTAATAAAAATTTTAAAAAAAAGGCCTAGGCCCCACGTAGACGCCTAGCTGTCAACCGACTAGCGCCTACTAAAACCTTGGCTACATTCAAAATAAAAGGCAGCAAATCCAGAAAAAAGAATTTCAAAAAATAAAATAAAATAAAATATCCGAACCGCCATAGTTATAACTGAGGTTGTGTGAAGAATAAAGTCACTCCTCAGTAAATTGCAAGCAATATCAGGATAACGAATACCTACCGGCATAAAATCACAAGATATAGTATACCAAGCTAATTTGTCAATTATTAATTGATAGTTGGTTCAAAGAGAACACTGCTAACATACTACAATCATCTTTCTCTTCAAATAATGCCATTTACTTTGACACAATAAACCAAATGGATAACAATGAATTGTTTTCATCCTTTGGAAGATGTTGATTCAACTTTTTTTTTTTAAACACCCAGTATGCTTTTGCATATTTCATTCTGCTTACTATTAACTTCGAAGCACATAGCCCAAGAATATTATGCATATTGTATATCGCAGACAAGTTAAGGTTGCCCATAAGATAACTTTATATGATTCCTTTGAATACACCAAAATCCAACTTCTTCAGTTCCCAATAAAGAACAATGAGATGCAATAATGCTCAATGCAAAATGGGATATGAAGTGGAATTCAAAAGATAAAATAGGTTGATAACATAAATTAAATATGGCATAACGAGAACATAAATGAAGCTGTACTTACTTCAAGATGCGTTCCTCAAGCTCCGATGCTGATAGATGTGTTCCACTTGATAAGCCATCAGCATGCCGTTCATCCTCAGCATTATGGGAAACCTTCCCTTGCTTAAGAATGTCTTTATCCCTGTTATCATCACCATTTAGCTTCAATTTATCATCTCTTTCAACGCTTCTCCTGCTTCCTCTGTCTCTTGATTTATCCTTATCTTGATCCACCTCCCTCTCTTTTTCCCTGTAATTGTCTTTCACCCTCTCCCTATCGGTATCTTTATAGCTTTCCCTCCCCTTCTCTCGATCTTTATGTTTTTCTCTCTCTTTTTCTCTTTCCTTTTCTTTTGCCCGGTCCCTTTCCTTTTCCCTGTCCTTATCCCTATTCCCCCTCTCTTTCTCTCGTCCTCGATCACTATCCTTCTCTGCCTCTCTTTCCTTCTCCCGCTCTTTTTCCTTCCCTCTGTCCTTTTTATCTTTCCCCCTATCATGCTCCTTTTCTCTATGACTCTCTCGATCATAATCTTTCTCCTTCACCTTATTATCTCTACTCTTATCCTTATACCGGTCATCTCTATCATCCTTCCTCCTTTCCCTGCCATATACTCGATCCTTTTCCAAATCTTTATATTCTTTCTCTCTTTCCTTCACAACATCACTCCTCGACTGCTCTCGGTCTTTACTTCTGGCATCCTTCTCTTCCCCTCGGCTACTCTTCTTCCTATCCTTGCTCCGGTGCCTGCTTGATTTGTCAGCCCCATTCTCGTCTAAATCATCATTTGTTCCCTCATCCCGGTGCTCCCTCATTGGAGAGTCATCCCGATCGTACTCCACTTCCATTTGCAACACACTAAACTGCGAAACTCCACCACTGGAATATCAAAAATCAAAGAAATCAAAGAAATCAAACCACATAAACAACCGATATAACTTTCCAAAACCCAAGTACATTGTAAAGTATTAAGTTCAAAATATCCGGTGTGCTTGGCAAAGTGATAACATAACGAAGGAAAAAGCATCAAATTCTGACAATTTCACTTAATTTCGAAAAATAAACAGAATACGATTTTTACATGAACATATGAAAACTGAAAAACCCTAATCAGCAATAACAAAATTAAACAATCGACATTAACTGAAAAAAAAAATCAATATTTAGAAAGAAACCGATACCTTATGAATTGTATCGGGTTTGTTTGGCGGAAAGCGTCGGCGGAGCTTCCTTCGCAATCTCAAATATCTATAAGCTCTGTTTTGCAAACTTGGACTGGAATTTGTTTGATTTGGTAAATCGTTCAGAAATTTAACAACAAGTGAGTAGCGGAATCCGGATTTGGATGGCGGCGATGGCGATTGAGCGCTTGAACTTGTTGAGTTTCGAAGCTATATGGGAGCACGAATATTGAGTGAGAAGAAGGGGGGAGAGGAGGTGTGGCGGATTTGCGTCGAAAGCGAGGAAGTGCAACGACTTGAACAAAGGAGGTGTCTATTGGGTTGGGGTAGTTTCGAGTTTTCACCTTTTAACCGAGCCTTTTCTTTCCCTTTCATTTTTAAAACTTAGTTTTTATATTAAAAAATCACTAATACTTTTTGGGGTGTGATATCCAGGGGTGGGTTCGGTACGGTTACCGTACCAAAACCCTTGTACCAATTACCGTACCAAACTTTCGGTATACCAAAGTTTGGTATTGCCAAACGTTCGGTTGGCATGGTATGGCAATGGTAATTGCCATTTTGTTTTGGGACAAAATCTATTTTTGTTTTTTTTAACCCAATTCAAGGGCAAAACTTTTTTTTTTTGGTACCTTTATCTCATACATTATAGATTAATTCATCTATTATTCATTATTCACAATTCACACATATAATAATTCAAATGATGCATCAAGACTCATCATGAAAATTAAGCTTACAATCCAAATAGAAGTTACGAACCAAAACAAATAGAAGTCAACAATCCAAATAGAAATTAAAGTTTCAAACCAAATGAAAATTGGAAGTAAACTTCAAAAAGGAGAATTCATTGATCAGTTATTCAAGCTTGAGATGTCGAAACTTTTGGAGGAGGCATTGAATTTGTAGAACATTGAGTTTGTGTCAAGCCTACATTACAAACAAAGAAAACATATTAATTAGTAGCAAGAAGAATTAAAGTTGAAAAACATTTAATAACAAATTTACTAAAAAAAATTAAAGCATATCTTTCTTGTTTTCTCTTCTTCCATTTCCTTGTAAAATTGAAGCATATCTTATGTTGGTTCCTTGTAGAAGTTTATTTCATCTGCCCTAAGCCAACCATTAGTACGCACTAGTGCCTCCATTATTTTAGGAGTCAATGATACCCTAAAAGGGTCCACAACCCTCATCCCTAGGCTAAATGCATTTTCACTAGCAACAGTAGAAGTGGGGGTTACAAAGATATTTTGGCTATTTGTGAAAGAATTAGGAACTCTTTTGTGTTTGATTTCCACAATTTTAAGAGATCAATCATCAAAGTCACCAACAACAATGCTAATGTGAGTAGAGTTTTATTTTCAAATTATTGGAATATTATAAAATTGTGTTATATAATTATCTATTATATAATTTATAAATTATAAATTATATTGTATTTTCGGTATGGTACGGTAATACCGTGGTAATGATATCCATTACCAATACCATACCATGAAATTTCGGTACGGTACAATACCGTACCATTACCGATTGGTACAAAAAATTTGGCACAAAATCGGTATGGCACGGTTGGCAATTCGGTTGACACGGTAATTTGGCAAAAAAATCCACCCCTAGATATCCACACACTCAATTTTACTTCTTCTCACACCCCTTTTTAATTTTCGACCGTCAGATCGGATGAATTGAAGAAAATCAACGAACATAAATTATCAAGGGTGTGTGAGAAGTAAAATGAGGTGTGTGGATAACACACTCATACTTTTTATTTGTTTTTACTAGTATATGCTTGCGCACCTCGTGTGTGAACATTATTTTTATTTTTGTTTCTAAAATGAGAAGGTGGGAGAGAGAGAATATGGGAGTGGAGTGAGGAGAGATGTTTTTGTTTTTCATTTTTATTTTTTAATATTAGATATATGTTAAACTCATGTAGCTGAGGTTTAAATAAATAAATAAATAATTGATTTTATAAAATTACATTACCGTTCTTTTTTTTTTGGTGATAGAAGAGTAAATAGTTTTTTTTAACATATTTTTGACACATCCCGTCCCGAAGGAGGGCATGCTGGCCGTCACGTGAGAGTGACGTAACCATTTACACAGTTCGGAAGCTTTTAAAAAAAATTACAATTACTAAGATGACCCACCCGAGGGTGAGTCCTACTTTTGTGCATTCTGTCAGAACACCGTTGGATTCCTCGTGGCCACCAAAGCTCTGCTATTTAGGACCTGGAGGGGCACAAAACAAAATTGAGTGGGTCAGTAAAACAAAGTTTCTCGAAAACTTTTCATTTAAAACATTTCTAACCCCTCACCGTAAAACCTGTATACTTTCCCAGAAAATAGTATATATAAAACCATATGAAATCTCAAAACTCAAATCCCAAGTCTTTAACATTTTTTAAGAAAAATATGCCATGCCATGAATCAAAATATAAATCAGGTGAAATAAGGAATCAATCGGAGACCCTGCAGTTGGTCCTATACGATTAATTCTATAGCTCAATATCCCACTCAGCCGAAGTCACCACAGTGACCTATACGGCCCTACTCTGCACATCACTCGGAACTACGTAAGGTAGTCTGTACGATGAAAGGTGTAAAATACACTCTAGTGCTTCTCTCATCAATCATCAGCGCGCATAACTAAGGTCACCCACTAGTCGGAATCACATCTAATGATCTGTACGACTAGCATGTCGGAACTCTCACGTGGTCTGTACGACATCCACCTACTTGGATCCAAGACGAGCGTGCGGTGTGGTGAATAATATAAGCACTAACACCTAGGGTGCAGGTTATGAGCTTAAACGTCTCAACATCAAACAATTCAATGCATAATGAACTCACCTGACTTACCTGTGCCTCCACAGCACCATGCACATGTATGCATCATATATCAATCATATAATTCATATAACAATTCATATTTTCATCAAATAATTCTATGCATGGCATTTAAAAAAAAAACATAATTTCAAATAAATGCATTTTCTGGGAAAAACAATAGTATATAGGTAATACGAAAACAAAATTGCCCACTCACCTAGAGTTCGCCCTACAACTCCCCAGCACAACATATCAAAGCGTCAAGATGATCGGTGCCTAGAACCATAATCAAATCCAATCTCAGAATCATATCGATAGAATATATAACTTATATAAAACACGTCACTACGCAATTCGATTCGGAAGATCTGCAACTCGGATTTCCAATCCATAACTTCCAGGGGTCCACAATATAACTCTAGAACAACATCCTAAAATTTCATTACCATCCAACGGTCGGATCTCCGTCAATTTCTAAAACCAAGTGACGGTTAACATTCTATTTATGAACTTACAACTCCAATTCCGGAAGATCCGTAAATCGGATTCCCAATCCGTAAGTTCCTATAATCCTCAAATATTACGTATTACAACATATCAAAGTTTGGTGACGATCCAACGGTCGGATCGTTAATTCACATTTTCAACTAACCACGAATCGTAACGAACTTAGGTTCAATTATTCAATTTACGTCCCTCGATTATCAAAACTGAACCTAGAACCTTAAACACATGCTAATAATGACATTGGCGGGCCATTGGCCACGCGCCGCCGCGTGGGCCGCCGCGGGTGGCGGTTGGCCGCCCCGGCTCGCCGGAAAAATTCAACTATTTCCAAAAATTACCAAAATTTGCAGATTTGAAGATCTCAATGAGTAGAGTAACTTTCATACCTGTGGCCAAGGCCAATTCGGTCTGGAAGTGCTTCAATTTCACCAAAACCGTGAAGAACCCTAGAATTGAGTGTTTCCAATTCGACCTTCAAACTTGTTCCAACGCCTCAACTACCTCTTGGGCTTTGTTCTAGGTCCTAAAGGAATTCTAATGGTGTTAGTAATTGAAAGAAAACATTTCAAAATTTGAAGAATTTAGACAAAAAAAGTCGCGGCACCCGTTGGGGTGTTCTTCGCGAAATCACCACGAAATTCAATGATTCTTGGGGTGAAACGTGAAGAGGGAAGGTCTAGATGTTGATTGGGAGTGGTACCTTGATTCAATTCGTCGGAAAATTGGTGGAATGTCGACGGAAATGTGTATAAAACCCGACGGGTCGCGCGCGGGTCACGGGTTCCCCAACCCGTTTCTCTCTTCTCTCCTCCGCTTCTCGCCCTCTCTCCTTTCCTCCTTTCCTTCCTCTGGTTGGTCAGATTTTTCCTCTCTCTTCTCCCCATTTGGCTTCTCCTTCTTCTTCTCCGATTGGGCAGCTTTGCCCAATCTCCATTTTTCTGTTTCTTCCTCTTCTTCTCACGCACACACACACACAAAACCTTATTTCTCTCATCCCAACCATCCATTTCAATTCTTCATTAAATCTGGACCGTCCATTTTCATAAAAGAAAATTCCAGATTTTATTAAAATTATAATTCCTAAAATGCCCAATTTTCAAACGTTAATAACTTCTTCGATATAACTCCAAATCACGAACCGTCTGCGCCTATGCGTCCGTAACGACGAGTACTACGAGGATATGTTAAGAAAACAAATCTTAAATGGTACGACATGATGATTAACCTCAAATAATTCACGTGCCTCAAAGGGCATTTTTGTAAAATCTTTTATTAAAACTTTAAAAATTCTTAAAATTAGGGACGGGCTGTCACATTTTGGTTGATAAAAAAAAATTTGTTAATACTTTGTTAACGGAGAGATAATTTTCATATACGTATTTTAAAAGAATTAATGTCATTAGTTTAGTGTGATTTGTTTTTTAAAAGAACAATTAATGTGATTTGTTTAGTGTGATTTGTTTTTTAAAAGAACAATTAATGTGATTTATTGGGTAAAAAGAGATTGAAAATGTTTAACAAATTGCGAAGGTGGGCTAGCTTTGGGCTTGCCTTCCAAGTTCCAACCCGCACGAGTTTAGGGTTTAGTCCACCCATATTCGCCTCCCCACGTCTTTCACTTCCAGCGTCGCTGCGACCCTACAGTATTAGTACAGTCGACGGAGCCACCGTCTCCCTCCCCCGCTCTTGTCAGAAGTTTTTTTTTTGCGGCAGCAGTCAATCAGGTACGCTTGCTTTCACCTTCTTGGATGTTTCCTTCACCTCCTCAGTGTCAAATTTCAATTTTGGACTGAATGTATCTTCTCTGTATATGGAGTGGGATCGCTGGTTAGATTAATTAATTAATTACGAGTTTCATTTTGGTTAATTGTTATGGGTTTTGTGTTTTGATTAATTGGCTTGTGCTGTTATTTTGGTCAAGTGCTAAAGAGTTGGTGTCTTTCATTAATTGATATGAGTTTTTGTTTCGATCAATTGACATGTGTAGAATTATGGAACGATATTATAAGCGAAAACTATCGACGGTTAGTTCAGATAATGTGGGTAGTTCAAGTTCGGATTATGAAGCGGATGTGAATCTAGTGAATCAAAAGAATGTCGTTATCAATCAGTCAGACCAAGATCGTATGGCTTATGACACTTGTTTGAATGTCTCAATCAATTGCATTAAGTTTTTGTTGCGACAAGATCTTTATTTCTTCGATTATTGTGATAGTGTCACTTCAAGCAATAGGGGAAATTATTTGGAGCTCTTCCAATTTATTGCCGATCACAATGAGAAAGTTAAGCAGGTTGTGTTGGAAAATGCTCCGAAGGATCTCAACTTATTAGCTCCCTCAGGTCAAAAGAATCTTGTCAATATATGTGCCATTGAAACCATCGATGCTATCATGAGTGACGTAAAAGATAGATTCTTTTCTATATTGGTGGGTGAATCTCGTGATTTTTCGACATTGGATCAAATTGCAATTGTGTTGCGCTATGTCGACAAGAAAGGGGAAGTAATTGAAAGGTTTGTGGGAGTCCAACTTGTTGGCGACATCACTTCAAGTAATCTGAAGGAGACCATTGACTCATTCTTTTCTTTCAACAAATTAAGTTTTTCCAAGCTACGTGGACAAAGTTATGATGGAACTAGTAACATGAAAGAAGAGTTCAATGACCTTAAAACAAAGATTCTGAGTAAACAACCTTGTGCATTTTATGTTCATTGTTTTGCTCAAAATCTTGAAATATGTCTTGTTGCGGCAGCAAAGAAGAATGTTGAAATAGCCAGTTTTTTCACATATATAATTAGTGTAGTTAATCTTGTTGGAGCATTTTGTCACCGTCCTGATGCACTTGGAGAGCAACTCCATAAAGAGCTTAAGGAAGCTTTTGGAAATGATTTTCTAACGGAGAGAGGCATGAATCAAGAAACTAGTCTCAAACATCCCGGCAATGCAAATTGGAACTCATATTATGGTGTATTGCTCAATTTGATTTCCATGTTCTCGTCTGTGGTAAAAGTTCTTGAATTGATTGTTGATGATTGCTACATTGATAGTGTTGGTGAAGCATGTAGGACATTGAAAGGAATACTCTCTTTTGAGTTTGTTTTTCACCTCTTTTTTATGAGATCAATTTTGGAAGTCACAAATGTTTTGTCACTTGCATTACAAAAGAAAGATAAAGAGATTGTGGTTGCAATGGATTTAGTCAAATCATGTAAGCAACAACTGCGCCACATGAGGAATAGCGAGTTTGATCTTTTGGTTGATAAAGTATCTTCTTTTTGTATCAAGCATGATATTGAAAATCCTAGCTTGGATGAGACACGCGTAGTTCAAGGGAGGTCACGGCGTAATGCTCCATTAAAGACAAACCGGCAATTTTATGCAGAGGTCTTTTTTTGTGTCATTGACGAGCAACTAACGGAGTTGGATGATCACTTCAATGAGGTGAATACTGAGTTACTTGTTTGTTTGGCATGTTTGAATCCGGATAATTTTTTCATAGCTTTTGACAAACAAAAGCTACTTCGTCTTGCTCAATTTTATCCTCAAGATTTTTCCGATGAAGACCTATTTGCACTTGAAGGTCAGCTTGGGCTTTATATTCAATATATGCGTTCGAGTAGTGATTTTTCTCAATTGCAAGGGATTAGTAATCTTGCAAAAAAAATGTTGGAGAAAGGGATGCATCGAAAATTTAATTATGTGTATTTGCTCATTACACTTGCTTTGGTTTTGCCGGTTGCAACTGCGTTAGTGGAGAGAGCATTTTCTGCCATGAAAGTTTGTGATGGTTCAGTCTGCAATAGAATGGGAGATCAATGGTTGAGGGATAGTTTGGTTATTTATATTGAGAAAGATGTTTTTGGTTGTATTGATAATGAAGCTATTATGCTACGTTTTCATAATATGAAAACTCGCGTTGAATAGTTGTAGTTTGTGCCGGTCTTTTTTTATCGTGAATTATGAATGAAAGAACTATTGTTTGATGTTTGATGTTTGATGAATTATAAATGAAAGCACTATCGTTTAATGTTTCATGAAGTATGGATGAAATCTCCATCGTTTACTTTTTCTCTCGGAAGGTTCCCTCCTTAGCCCAATCACTCTTCTCTTCAAGTCTTCATCGGTTGACGGTACGAGCCGTGAAGGCGGTTAAGAGACTAAGACATAAGCTACACAGCTGATGAATCAGCAACAAAATCAAACCCCAATTTAGACGATGAACATGTTGCACAACCGAAAAGAGATGCCAAGATTCACGAACACTGTTTTCTCAAAAGAAATATTTCTCCACCGTGTAAGATTTTGTTGAACTTGATCTCTGCTTTTATGTTTTTGAACTTTATAACGTCGGGAAGTTAGAGTTCACAATGCCTAAAAGCGTTTTCACGAGCAAAACACTCTTGGTTCTGAAGGTGGCCTCAATTGAATTACCTATGATTCCCCTGCATCAGTTTGTTTCCCAAGTCTCAAGTGCCTCTGTGTGAATCCTACAGGTATTGCATCAACCAGAAAGCTCGTCTCTAACTGCCCCGTCGTCGAAGATTTGGAAGTAAGGGGATATTTCCCAAAAGATGGTCAGGATTTTAACATCTCTGCTCCTGAATTGAAGACGTTAACAAGAAGTTTTTATAATCGAGACTGTTACGAAGAAAATGACTATTTGTGTTGTTACGAGGTCTTACCTTCTTCGCCAACCTAAGCAGGAGATACACAAGCAACTTTCCATGTCCAAAATTTGTTCGAAAGGACTTTTCGTGTGGAATTTGTTAGGTTTCAGGAATGACGAGTTCAAAAACGATTCCTCTTAATAGAGACTAATTGCAGTTTGAAAAATGTGTATAAACTTATATTTCATGTTTTTATTAAGTTACTAGAGTTTGAATATCACTTTCATTTTTTTTGTGAGCCTTTGAGATGGATACAAAGTGATAAATAATTTGTTTCATGTCCATGATCTTTCTTGTTCATTAACTTGATTTTCTAATTAGATATAACCTAGGATTTATCCTCCGTGACGCTCATACCTTGATGAGTGCTATAGAGACATGAAAATATATCCTCGGTGACATCCAAGTCTTTTCTTATTTGATGAATTAGATTGAGTGAATGATTTTTCTGCAAAATCCAAAACACGGTCACGTGACGTTATTATTTTACTCAAATTCTAATTATCCGAAACAAGTTTGTATAATCGAGACTGTTATGAAGAAAATGACCTTGTATTGTTGCGAGGTCTCTTACCTTCTTCACCAACATAAGCAGGAGATACACAAGCAACTTTCCATGTTCAAAATTGGTTTGAAAAGGACTTGTCATGTGGAATTTTGTTAGGTTTCAGTAACGATGAGTTCAAAAATCATTTCTCTTAATAGAGACTAATTGCAGTTTGACAAATGCGTATAAACTTATATTTCGTGATTTTGTTAAGTTACTAGGGTTTGAATATCACTTTCATTCCTTTTTGTGGGCCTTTTAGATGGATATAATGTACTTAAATAATCTATTTCATGTCCATGATCTTTCTTGTTCATTGATTTGGTTTTCTAACTGGATATAACCTAGGATATCCTCCATGACGCTCAAATCCTGGTGAGTGCTATAGAGACATGAAAATATATCCTCGGTGACATCAAGTCTTTTCTTATTTGATGAATTGGACTGAGTGAGTGATTTTTCTGCAGACTCGAAACACGATCACGTGACGTTATTATTCTACTCAAATTTTAATCGTTAGTTTATTTTTCAGTTAATACTTATAAATATGATATATCAACTTTGTCGTCTTCCCTTATTATAACACGTGACTTAGCGCTCACGGTTGCTCATAAAAAATTTCTCGGACTAACGGTGCTAACTGGAATGAACAAGAGGGAATGAAAATGCAACAAACATAAGGATGAAAGTGAAAATTTAGTAAACTACACAGGGTATTTGTGTAATTCCGCCAAAAAACCAAAGTCAAATACTCGCTGTTTCAAACCGCGGTTGAGCAGCTTCGTCATTCGCTTCCTCCGTCGCTGCCACTCTCTCTATAGTCCACAGAGCCACCGTCTCTCCCTCCGTCTTCTCAACAGTTCCTCCGCGCCACCAGTCAGGTACGCTTCCTTCGCCATGGGTGTTAACTTCGTCTTCTTTCATTTGAAGTACGATCATAGGGTTTCGAAACCTCTGATTTCTGTAAATTTAATCAAAATTAATAACAGCGTGTGTTTAACTGTGCCAAGAGCACGGAGAAAAGGGAGTGTTTGGGTACGTGGGTAGCTGCGATTTTGTGTTTAAGTTGGAATATTAAGATGTTCATCACTCGTCAGTATCTGCAGAAATAGCTTAAGTTTTTCATGTTGTATTCGATTCGAACTCCGATTCTGGATTCGTCTTCCTGAAACTGCATAAAGTAGACAAAGAAACAACATTTTTCGCATTAAACATGTAAATATTGGGAAGTTGGTACTAAGCTAAGCTATTATATGTGAATTTATAACAAACTATCCAATCGAAATCATAAAATTTCTTCAAGTTCTTGAAAAATTTAAAGATATTCAACAACCAATGCCTGTTAATATCTCACGCTGCGTCAATTTCAGTATGAATAGGTGGTCTTAGTGTGTTGAAGAAAAATCATAGGACAGGGAGGGGAAACTTATTCTTCAAGACGAAACTAAAGTTTTAACGTATTCCAGCTTCATTTTGATCTAGGTAGAGATATAGGAATAGATTAGTAATCTCGATGCTTTTAGATTTAGCAAAGAACTGTTTGTTAATAAATTATCTTGAATCAATTATTTTTGAAACATTTTTTATTCTGGTTATTACGTACATCTTCGAATTCCAGTTCAAGATACTTTAGGGTTAAAGATAGACTCATTTGAAGACTCAAATTTCTAGTTGAGTTGTTACCGGAGGACATATTCAAAGGTCCAAAGGGTGCAACTCAATGTATCAAACATAGTAGAGATACTCGTCCAGGCCAGTGTTTGCCTTGATATTTAACATTTGGAAAAAATCATATGGTCAGAGGAGTTGCTAACAGCAGATTCTATGCATGTGCATATTTAGTGCAACCATACTATAGAAGATTCACAGAATCAATTGATTACTTAGATGTTTTCTCTTCAATTTGCTAGACAGAGATGAGTTAACAACCAGAAATAGCCCCGGAGGGATGCAGTCATTTTGCATCCTTGGTTGGGGAGGGGATAGTATCATAGTCACACCAATTTTTTTGAGAAGAAACGATAACACTTTATTAAAATAATTGGTGTGTATCATAGTTGTTAGGATTTTGGCTCGTCAAATTTGTCCTAGTTGGTTTAGGATTGTTTTAGGAAACCTAGAGGTATACCAATTCTTGTCCTAGAGGGATTAGGAAAGAATTTCAGTTTCCTTGTTCAATTTAGGTTTGGATTTTTAGAAGTCTATTTGGATTTGGATAGTGTAATTTCCTAGTCCACTTAGAAATAGGAATTCAATCAGCCTTGGGACATGTAAGCCAACCCTATGCCTATAAATAGGGTGCGGCAAGGCTTAAATTAAAAGAGAGAAAAAACTGTGACAGCCAAGACAAGAGAGAGAGATTAGTTCTAAGGTTTGCAAAAGTTCTGTAATCTCTATTATTAATCAAAGGAGCGGTGATTTCTCTGCCTAGAGAAATCACAACTGGACGTAGGCATAAGTTCTGCCGAACCAGTATAATTCTTGTGTGTTTTTAAGTTTTTTTCTATATTTGCGAGTTTAGTCTATTGCCGTTGGTTATATCAAAGAACAAGATCTAGTGTGGGCGTTTTTCAACAATTGGTATCAAGAGCTAGGATCAAGGTGTTCTACGATGTCAAAAGGGAAGATGAATGCAGATCAAGGACCTGCGTTAAAGCCCTTTGACGGCAAGGATGACTTCACGGACTGGCAAAGGATGATGAAGAACGTACTGATACAACAGGATTTGGATGATGCACTCGATGGTAAGAAGCCGAAAAACATGACAGAGGCAGCATGGACTAAGGTTCTCAAGAAGGCCAAGAGTTCCATCGAGATCCATCTCACAAGATCAGTTCGGTCACACATCACCGAAAAGATGACTGCCCAGGAAGCATGGGAAAAGTTGGAGAATGTTTATATGGGCAAAACCGTGTCCAATAAACTTTTTCTAAAGGACGAACTATTCGGGCTTCGACTAGAAGAAGGAGGTGATATTGAAGATCATGTATGCAGGTTCCAGAATTGCATAACTAATCTTCAGAAGGTCGAAGAAACTTACAAAGATGATGATATGGCTATCATCTTGCTGAGGTCTCTACCTTCGTCTTTCAAGCATTTTCGAACAACTCTAATGTTTGGAAAAGAGTCCCTGAAGCTTGAAGATGTAATTCAAGCTCTTCAGTCATATGCTAAACTGGATGATATAACTGAAAGCTCTCAAGGCCTTTATGCCAAAGGAAAGGAGAGGGGGCGGGAAAAGACAAAGGAAGAGAAAATCGGCAATAGAGGTAGGTCAAAATCCAAGAAGAAAAAGGAAAAGAAGGAAGGTTGCTTCGAATGTGGTTCAGCCGATCATTGGAAGAGGAACTGCAAGATTTGGAAAGAGAAGAAAGCCAAGATGGAAGGAAGCTCAGGTTCAGCTAGTGCAGTCACCGAGCATGAGAGTGACGGTGAGCTTCTTTTAGTAACATCAGGCTCCAAGGCTTTCACCAATTGGATTTTGGATACCGGTTGCACTTTTCATATGTGTGCAGTAAGGGAATGGTTCGATACTTACAAAGAAGTCAGCAGCGGGGAAGTCTTAATGGGGGACGATTCTTCATGTCCTGTAAAAGGAATCGGCACTGTTCGAATCAGAATGTTCGATGGGATGATACGAGCTTTGGGGAACGTCAGGTATGTCCCTAGACTAAGAAAGAATTTGATTTCCTTGGGTACTTTAGATGAGGCCGGTTATGAGTACAAGTCTAAAAAAGGAAGACTCAGGGTAACCAAAGGATCGCTAGTGGTAATGCGGGGTGACCTACAACCCAATAAGTTGTATAAGTTAATTGGGACCACTATAGTCGGGGGAGCAGCTGTTTCTGTAAATCAGAGTGTAGAAGACAAGACTGAACTCTGGCATCATAGGCTCGGGCACATAAGCCAGAAAGGGTTACAAGAATTACACAAGCAAGGCATGTTGGAAGGCGTGTCATCTTGCAAACTGGACTTTTGTGAATACTGTGTTCTTGGAAAGCAAAGAAAGGTATCATTCGCAAGTAGCAGTGCAGATAACCGAAGCAAGGAGCAACTTAGCTATATTCACTCAGATGTTTGGGGCCCTGCACCAACTAAATCAAATGGTGGAGCCAGGTATTTTGTTACTTTCATGGATGATTTTTCTAGGAAGGTTTGGGTTTATTTCATGAAGCAGAAATCCGAGGTTTTTGCAAAGTTCAAGGAATGGAAAACAGAAACCGAGAATCAAACTGGAAGAAAGATCAAGTATATGAGAAGTGACAATGGAGGTGAATATACAAGTAATGAGTTCACCGATTACTGCAAGCAAGAAGGCATCATAAGGCACTTCACAGTAAAGAAGAATCCCCAACAAAATGGAGCTGCTGAGAGGATAAACCGAACTCTCATGGAGAGAGAAAGGAGCATGCGATTTCATGCAGGATTGCCTGATAGTTTTTGGGCAGAAGCTGTTAATCATGCAAGTTATTTGATTAACAGGTCACCATCTACAGTTCTCGGTTTTAAGAGTGCAGAAGAGGTATGGTCTAAGAAGCCGGTGGACTATTCCAAGCTCAGGGTGTTCGGCTGTAGTGCTTATACACATATTCCAAGTGATGAAAGGTCCAAGCTCAAACCGAAGTCTACACATGGCATATTCTTAGGTTTTGAGAAAGGAGTTAAGGGTTTCAAGCTTAGGGATTTCAACAACAAGAAAAAGGTTGTCAGTCGAGATGTTGTCTTTGATGAGACAACCATGCCTCTTAATAAAGTCGAGAGCAGTAGGGAGAAGACGGACGATGCTGAAATTGAAGCAACAAAGATTCCATTAAACAGTTCAGATGAAGAAGAAGCTCATGTGGAGCAAATCGAGCAAGAGGCCGAATCTGATGGTTTTGAGGAAGAAGAAGAGCATCAACATCGTTCACCAGTTAGGAATCAGGTGGAGCAAGAAACAGGGCAGATTGAAGGCACTCCAATCCGCCAGACATCCCAAAGGGTTCGAACTCCAACCAACAATCCACCTGCATTCCAGAGATGCGTAGCACTAGACAAACCTAATCGGAACAAGAAGAAGCCTAACAAATTTGGGTTTGACCAAGACGAAGTTAATTATGCTCTTAACATTAGTCAAGGAGATCCGACTACTTATCGAGAAGCTATAGCTAGTGATGAGCGAGATAGTTGGATAAGTGCTATGACAGAAGAAATGGAGTCTCTTTACAAGAACTCTGTGTAGGAGTTGGTTCCTAAGCCCAAAGACAGAAAGCTAGTTGGATGCAAGTGGGTATTTAGGAAAAAGGAATGACTACATGAACAAGATGCCGTGAGATTCAAAGCAAGGCTCGTGGCTAATGGGTACTCACAAAAGGAAGGGGTGGATTATGATGAGATCTTTTCACCTATAGTCAAGCATACTTCTATCAGATTACTTTTAGCATTGGCAGCTCAGCATGACATGGAGATTGAGCAAATGGATGTGAAGACAACATTTCTTCATGGGGATCTAGAGGAGACGATTTTTATGGCTCAACCAGAAGGGTTTGTTGAATATGGGAAAGAGAACCTAGTATGTCAGCTAAGGAAGTCCCTGAATGGCCTGAAACAGTCTCCAAGACAATGGTACAAGAGGTTTGATTCATTCATGCTGAAAATCAATTTTAGAAGATGTTTATATGACTGTTGCGTGTACTATCATGTGTTCCAAGATGGGATGATCATATTGCTATTGCTATATGTGGATGACATGCTAATTGCTTGTCAAGACAAGTCTAGAATTCAAGACTTGAAGAAGATGTTGAGCGAGGAGTTTGACATGAAGGATCTAGGTGCTGCACAGAAGATTCTTGGCATGGAAATTCAGAGAGATAGGACCGCTGGAAGGATCTGGATATCACAAGCCAAGTATATTCAGAAAGTTCTTGAGAAGTTCAACATGCAAGAAGCAAAGGTAGTTTCGACCCCTTTGGCGGCTCACTTCAGGTTAAGTGGGCAACAATGTCCTACGTCCGAGGAAGAGCAACAAGTAATGAAGAATGTGCCTTATGCTAATGCAGTGGGCTGCCTCATGTATGCAATGGTATGCACACATCCCGACATAGCTCAAGCAATCAGTGTCGTTTCCAGATACATGGCAAATCCAGGAAAGCAACATTGGGATGCAGTAAAATGGATTTTGCGTTATTTGAAGGGTTCTTGGCGACAAAGGATTATGTTTGAGAGGCAAAAGGAAAGTGCAGGGGTGTTAGGATATGTGGATGCAGATTATGCAGGGGACTTGGACAAGAGAAGGTCAACTTCTGGTTATGTGTTTACATGCGCAGGAGGACCAATCAGTTGGAGGGCACTACTGCAACCAATTACAGCTTTGTCGACCACAGAGGCAGAGTATATTGCTTTGGCCGAAGCTGGAAAGGAAGCGATTTGGCTTAGTGGCTTGGTAAGTCAAATGGGAATCACTCAAGATTGTGTGAAACTGAAGTGTGATAGTCAAAGTGCCATTCACTTGGCAAAGAATCAGGTTTTTTCTGGAAGATCAAAGCACATTGAAGCAAGGTATCACAGAATCAGAGATTGGGTGGAGTCTAAGGAAATTTGGATTGAAAAGGTTCATACGGATAACAATGCCGCAGATTTCCTTACAAAGATAGTGCCGGCCAAGAAGTTCAAGCATTGCTTGAACTTGATCAACCTCGTTGATTGATTAAAGTGGAGCACCTTCTCACATGAGGTGCAATAAGGCAAGAAGAAGATTGCCAAGGTGAAGACTCTTGAAGATTTCCAGAGCTACTTCAAGAAGGTTCAAAGATACTCTGGGGTGCAAACGATCAAGACTTGGTTTGACTCACCAAGGCGGAGATTGTTAGGATTTTGGCTCGTCAAATTTGTCATAGTTGGTTTAGGATTGTTTTAGGAAACCTAGAGGTATACCGATTCTTGTCCTAGAGGGATTAGGAAAGAATTTCAGTTTCCTTGTTCAATTTAGGTTTGGATTTTTAGAAGTCTATTTGGATTTGGATAGTGTAATTTCCTAGTCCACTTAGAAATAGGAATTCAATCAGCCTTGGGACATGTAAGCCAACCCTATGCCTATAAATAGGGTGCGGCAAGGCTTAAATTAAAAGAGAGAAAAAACTGTGACAGCCAAGACAAGAGAGAGAGATTAGTTCTAGGGTTTGCAAAAGTTCTGTAATCTCTATTATTAATCAAAGGAGCGGTGATTTCTCTGCCTAGAGAAATCACAACTGGACGTAGGCATAAGTTCTGCCGAACCAGTATAATTCTTGTGTGTTTTTAAGTTTTTTTCTATATTTGCGAGTTTAGTCTATTGCCGTTGGTTATATCAAAGAACAAGATCTAGTGTGGGCGTTTTTCAACAATAGTCACGCCAATTATAGTGACAACTAGAATAAAGCTCTTTTTCCTTTTCCTTTTTTGTTGGGGAATGAATAAACTCATATTAGATGAACTTGTTTGTTGTATATCATGTTGAAAAATTGTTACCTGGTTGCAACAAGCTTTAAGGTTGATTTTTTTCCCTAAATGAAGTAATGCAAGTTTGCTCCAAGGAGCATATGAACTTTGTCTATGACTAATGGTAGATGCAGCTGCAAAATTGTGTTTGTTTTTTTTTAGGGTAGTGCTATCCCATTTTTACTTCTCACACACCCTTCTTTGAATTTCGGGTCATCAGATTGAATGAATTGAAGAAGATCAATGGCCAAAAGTTAATAAGGGTGTGTGAGAAGTAAAGTGGGTATGTGAATAGCACCATCCTTTTTTAAAATAAATTGCTTACATTGCGAGGACCAGGAAGCAGAAGCTATACGGTTTCTACTAAATGCAATATACTGTATGCCTTTTTGTTGTGATCTATCTTAGCTAGCGAATTTATGTTTATGTGGATTCTTCCTACTCTTGAATACTGTTTGCTCCATCATTTGTAGGGAACCATGGCCACTAGTAAAGCTGAAGATCAGAAGGAATATGTAAATGAACAAGCAGTTGCAAATAAGTTTGCTGCTATGAGGTCTGAACTCAACCAAATTTACTCGAAAATCACAGAGCTAGAGATGGAAGCAAGCGAGCACTCGTTGGTGATCAATGCCATCCAGCCACTCGATCCATCCAGGCGATGCTACCGGATGATCGGAGGTGTTCTTGTGGAGAGAACCATCAAGGAGGTTCTGCCTGCTGTGCAGCGCAACAAAGAGGGGATTGAGGAGGTTATAGCTAGGCTGAACGAGGCATTGGAAAAGAAGAAAAAGGAAATCTCTGATTTTGAGGCTAAGTACAAGATCAGGATACGGAAGGAGCAGGGCGAGGAGAAAGATGATAGTGCTCGGAAAGAAGGGACTGCTCAAGGAGTCCTGGTATGCCCCGCTGGCGGGAGCGAGTGAATGATAAGTCTCCATTTCTAATGCTCTACCACCACCTTTGTTTCGTCGTCTCGAACTTGTTAAATGTGGTGTGTTTTTAAGTGTAGCAGGTGCTAGAGATGTTGGGGTTTTGGTTGATCAGGGTAGTAGAATAGTTAACAAGTTACAACCATTGTACTGAATTATGATTGTATTTGTACCTTATTTAATTATGTTTTTCTTACATTGGTTAAAATTTCGGGGGAAAACACAAATTCATAAAGTTTGACCACAAATTTTGAAGGATAAAGTATGATTTTTATCTCCGTAATCTTGGCAAATTTTGATGCAATGCTACTTGATTTAACACATTGCGGTCGGAAACCAAATTCTCCTTCCTTTTCGTATAGTTTGGAGTAGGAATGTCGCTTGTAATTTAAAAATAAATAAATTCAATCCCGTCATTTTATGAAACACAAAGAAATGAGTTTCCATGACATGATGTACAGTTTGTCTCTCTTCCATGAAGACAACACAACACAACACATATGGGCCGGCCCGGGTATGATAGCGGGCCCAGAAGCCCAACATTATCACTTCTCTCTCTCTCTCACTCTCAGCTGAAAAAATCCTGAACCCCTCTCCCGGCAAAAACCTGATCGGAAAACTCGGCCAAAACGGCATTGACAGTGAGCAAAACGACGCTGGAGCCGGCAATGACGCCGAGCACCACCCCGGTGGTTCCCAACACCTTAGCGAACGCCGGCCACTCGATCTCCCTAACTTCCTCCGCCACTCCGCTCAAAAAGTCCCCCTCTTTCTCCTCCTTCCTCTTCTGCATCGCTGCCTTGATCTCCTTCCCCAACTCGCTCAACTCGACGGGTTGACTCGCGGCCGATTCTTTGTCTTGGGTGCTCACCGATTCCGCGCCCGACTCGGAATTCGTCTAGCTTTCGTCGACAGCTCTGAGAAATGATTGTCTTCTGTTCTTCTGTGTTAGGGGCCGTCTGGGTTGGGATATGGGGATTGAGTGGCTACCGGCACATGGCGGTTTCAACCGTACGGGTGAGTTTAGGCTACCGGATTTTGTGGGTGGCGGGAAGGGTGAGCTAACCGGGAACTGTACGAACATGCGTAGAGTTATGTTTTGGTGTTTCTGGGTGGTGGTAACTGGTCAGACTGAATTTGGATGGTGGTGGATTTGAGGTTTTTTTTTTTTTTTACTAGCAAATTTTTGTTTGTGGGGTCCATCATGGGTGCTTGTTTACTGGGTTGGGTCGAACTTGGGCTCTGTTTTGGAGCCCAGAATTCAGTTTTTCTGTTGTAACCGGTTAAGTTTAGCTTTTAGGCCCAAACTTTGGGTTTAGGCCCACACTTTTTGAGTGCATACATGGAAGTCGATGTGAAATGACTCGTGTTTGTTGTATTCGTCTTCACTCCTTATCTTAACACGTCGCATTGCATCAATCGGTTGTTCGAACCCGAATTCGACCAGTTAAAATAACGGGTTACGCTACTCGACATGTTTTACCCATTAAGAAATACTTTTGATGAGAATGGATTTTGAAATTTTATTTTAAAGGTGAAACACCGAACAACAATCAATAAGACCAAATAAATCCAACTATAATCTTATAATCATGCACTATCGAAAATGATTTGTATTTTCAAGATTCAAAAGTTAGTAATAGTAGTTGTCGGAACTGTGAGATGTGAAGGGTAAAGTCTCACATAAGAGAATAACCAAACTGTGCAAGGACTTGTTAGAAATTGTACACCTATTCAAATTGCGTATTAATTTTATAATAAGTCTGAGACAAGTATGTAAAATTATTAAAATATTCATATGCTTCCAACGAGTGGAAACAGGTACAGGGCGCGCTCGTCAAGTTGTATCGCTCTACACCTTTTTTTTAAACATTTATAAACGCTTGTGCCGACTACGATTTGATACAGTAGCATATATGCAATGTGAGAAGTGTCTTGACGCGTGCAAACAAGAGCACAAGAATATGTGCATGGCCTACAGGAGAAATGACCAAAAATTTCTGTTCCATTCCCGAGGAAAACCAGGTACGATTAAACTCATGAAACTGCAGGAGCTGTAAATATATTGTTTCAATCAGACCCCAAAATGGAAAAGTATATATGCATATGATTAGACAGAAGAATTGTCTCCATCTGATATGAAGCAAAGTTTGTCAGATTTGCCACGAGGAGGATACTCTTCGGATTCTTTTTGTAAGGATCTCAAAGATCCTCCAATCACGTCTGTTTATCGTACATCGTGTAATCAGAAATTTAAAAAACAAAATTGTATTTAAAATTGAATATAAACAGTACCTGATGAAAACTAACCGCACAATATACGATGAACGGATATGATTAGAGGATTCTCGAGATTCTCACAAAGAGGATCGGGAAGGATCATCATTCCTGTATTTGAATGTAATTCAAACTACTGCACTATACCTCTACCCGCATTGGAGTGTTTCTGTACAACTACAAATGTATGTAGTTACTCCTTTTGAAGGGAGTCTGCTCTACTATTGATGAAGCGGGATAAATTATTACCCATATATAACACGTATATTCATCTTTACGAACAGAATACTTGCTATAAAGTTAATATATATACACACACGCACAAAGACATATATACATATATATACTGTTATACGTATACAGGTATATTGCATGTGTGGAGTTTAGACACTTAATCCAAATCATGGGGTCCCTGGCAAAGATCTCTAGGTCCAAGAAAAATCAATTTTAAGTTGATTCATATATGATCATCCATAACCTGACAATCCTCCCAACACTACTCCTGTTCTCCTGCTATTGCATTATTTGATTGTCAAGATGATATATATATCCTGTACTTCTACATATATTATTTGGTTGTTTCTCCAAGTTTGTAGTCTGCCATTTTGTTAATAACTACTACATTTTCTCTTTTAATGTAGATAATATCGTTTGTTCATAAAAAAAAAAAACTACTATATCCTCAAAAAAAGTTAATGACTACTACTAATTATAAGAGATAATCCAACTTCTCGACCGACCTCTATTTCTATCTTATCACTTGATTCGTCGATCCATGTACTCATAGATAATAAGTTGGATTCCCTTAATAATATGTTTGATAACTAGAAATAAATTTAATACTTATTACGCGATCAAACCACAAAATAAATATTGTACACACAAATATATCAACTAAAATATGAAAGAAATATCTGTTTCTATGACTCTTACCACTAAATCATTTCTATTCCATTTAATCTATGACACAAAAAATGTATCCGTTAAAAAGATATGAAAAGTAAATATAACTAAAAGGATAAATAAATATGCACTTCAAGATAAGTTTCTCATACTCGATACCATACATGTGAGCACCCACGCTCAACCTGTAAAAATGCGAGGACAAAGTCTCACATCAGTGAGAGACCAAATCATGCAAGAGTTTATAAGGAGTTGGGCTATACTCTTATATTATCAATTGATTTTATGATGAAATATCATGTCACTAATTTTATGCATCAACATATTCTTTATGGTATCTAAGAGCTAAAATCTTACGACATCATTTGATTCTCCCTTTTTTTTTCCAAATGGCTTGGAAGGACTTTATCCATCATGCCGATTGATTTTGAAGTAATACCTCTACTTCCTTCAATTTTTTCCATCATGAAAGTATAAAGTTTTTTTTAATTTTTTATTGGGGACGTGATTTGAAGCTGTTTTGAATGCTAAAACATTGACATTTTGATTTTAATAATTTTTTTATGTGTGTACGCATATGGTTCTCAACTTTTTATCATATCTAAGCACAACATAGATACTGATGTCTAGGAAGCCTTTAAGGGAAGAGATCCTTATTTTTCAAAAAAAAATAGGGACACTATCTTGACCGTTAGATCTGGCTTTAATGAAAGTATGTGGTTGAGATTCTGTGGCCTGTGATTTAATCTCAACCACATTATTTCATTAAAGCCAGATCTAATGGTCAAGAGGGTGTCCTCATTTTTTTTTTTTTGAAAAATAGGATCCCTTTCCTTAAAGGCCTGCTAATGTCTAATTCCCCAATTGTTAATTATAAGCATGACTTCTTAATATTATCACAAAGAATCTTGATCTCGTTCATCTTTTTGAATTTTTTCCAAATAATTAAACAAACTTTTTTTTTCTGAAAAAAGTAAAAGAACACCATAGCTAGGCAGTTTTCAAGATTCTCCTACATGATTGTATATAATTTGGCCTACTCGCTTATGCCTGTCTCTCCAACTTGTGCATTTGCCATTTGGAATCATTTTTCATCCAGCATTATTCAGTTTACTTTTAAAAAATTTCAGTTCTGTTAATCTCCACCCACAAGGGCCACAACCTAATGGCCATGCTAGAAATATGAAATTAAGAGATCCTCTAATATCCCACATAAATTTTATTTGTCTTATATAGTCTGTTCATTTTCTTTAACATCATTTAGTAATCATACTTATAAAAGATTATTCAATTTGAAGGTTGTTTACTTAATCGTTGTGTCGGACAAATTACGTTTTCATGATAAGCCATAAATTTTTTTATTCGTATGAAAGATTAAATGGTCTTCAAATTTAATGAATTTTTCTAAAGATAATTTATAAATGATAATAAAGAAAATAAACGGTTCTAATTACGATATTTGTAGAGAAAATAATATCATATCGTTATTGAAATGTAAGGAGCCAGACAATTTATGTCTTAAAATAATGCAGATCACACTTAAGGACAAATGGTCTGGTGTAAACCTTACCTAAACCAACCAACTCTATGAATTAGTGTATAGTATAAAATAAGAAAGCAATAATTCCTTCTTTTCTTGTAGCTGTTGGGGTGTACTTTCTTTGGATCCTTTTTACTTTGTCCCCCCATTCTCGATTATGCATAAAAAACAGTATAACCAAACTGATCAAATTAACCTTGTTTTACCACTTACTTGTAACTTTGGGTTGCCCAATACCTCTGCTCAGTGATTTGTACACAGATTACAGAGCCGACCTTATTTTTTAAGATTAATTTCTTTTGGATTTAGCCACAATATAATACGCGCGCGCGCGCGCGCACACACACATATATCATTTCATGCATGATCGATCCGTCCAAGTTTCTAATCAAAGCATGCATCTTTCTTGGCTGCATGCATATCTTTTCCTTCATTTTTAAAGAGCTTTGAGTATGCCCCATATATAACTGATGTTCCAAGCCTATGCAAGTTTTGTTATCTTCTTTACCAAAATGTAGTCTTGTTATCTTAATCACCTTAATTTGGATTAAAAGTTTGCTAAAAGTTACTATGGATAAATCTTTATTCTTTTGTCCAATGGTTGGCTAGAAGGGTGAGAAACGAGTGGTCATCGTTCTTGTAAAATACTAGTCAATCCTAACTCAACTTATGTATTGCGTTAAAATAATTGGTGTTTAGTAAATTAATAATTTTATTTGGATATATAAAATTGATATAAATGTAATGTGGAGTGTTTAATTATTGAGGGATCCCTCTTTTTTTTTTTTTTTTTTTTTTTTTTTTTTGGAGAACCTCGGCGGTACGAGGGAATTTTATTGATAAGAAAAAGGAGGAGGGAGTTAAGTTTTATGTGTCAAAATAACATTATTCTTACTAGATTTAATTGTTTATCAATTATCATAAGCCTTTGTTAGCAAACCACGTTAGTTTCATGTCAAGACGTGATCAATTCCAACACGCAAATGTTTAATTTATTTAATTTTCGGGTTCAGTTCTATCTCGTTAATAATGTAGGTTGAATTCAAGTCATTCATGTGAGAATGTGAATGTTAAAGAATCTCACGTCTGTAAAAGTAGAAATTTTACAAGTATTTAAAAGTAAGTTGGGCTACTATTCATATTGTTAATTAGTTTTAGAATGTAATCTCAACTTTCTTATGTGATCGATATCAGAGCAGATTAGCTCACATATGAAGCCCAACGGCCACACGTGGTTCACGCCGCTCAATTTGTGTTGTCTACATATTTGGCTTGAAAATTCATCACATGCGAGGGGTGTGTGAGGATGTGTAAGGTAAAAAGTCTGCAATTTGCATCGATAAAAAAACTTACAAAAGTAAAGTGGGTTACTCTCCATATATGGGTGGTGTGTTGAATAGAAAGATATATAGTCACCCTAATTGGCTACGCATGTATCACTTTTCCTTTGGCAGCATTGTTCCATATTTCATCTCATTCATGCATGTTTTAGGGGTGGTAGAAGATACCAACTTCTTTATTTAGATTAAACTTTATTTATTTTGGATAATTTATTTTAGATAATGTGACTATTTAATTCCTTTCTACATTGAATTAAGAAATAGTTAGGCTAGCTCTCCTTCTTGTTAATTGCATGCAAGGACTTAATAGTGTTAGCAGGACCACCGGAGGTCCACAAAGAGCCAAGAATAGTAAACCTTACTTTCTTGCCACCAATTACCATTGCCAATGACGAACATTCAACCACAAAAAGGGTACATTGTTAAACCTAAAAACAATTTTTTACGCAACACAATCAACAAATACTACAAGAAATATGTATAAACATACATCTCGAGACCTCAACATATCCCACGCCTTCCTTGGTTTTGTGATCATCAAAATACGCATTTTCTTTGTCCTCATACATAAACATGAACATCCATTGAAAGAGAAGAGCCAAGACAAACGACTTATCTTTCTTTGTCTTTTTTCTCTTTTTCGAACCGTTACACTAACCGCCACCAAATGTTAGTCGCGTCGCCACTAACTAATGAGTTTCCGGCTTTTTTTCACGGTCATATCAGCCGCTGAAGCTGGTGCAGGTGCTGGTGAATCTTCAGCACACAGTAGGCCGATGACAAGGTCGGTGAAGGCACTGATAATGTCCTTGTGCGCGTGTTTCGGATTGAGCGAAAGGTAGCACAAGAGAAGCTCATGTAAATACTCCATGTCATCGCTTGTAGCTTGAACATGATCACCTGCCGATATATGATCTCGATTCGCTTCGAGCATTTCCTCCATCGAACGCCGAAAATCCATGTAAGGGTTTGAGGAATACTTGGGAACGCGCACGCCTTTGGTGACCAACATTCTTTTCTGAGAAGACTTGGGTTTTGTGGTGGTGTCTGGAGACTCGACGATGGAGTTGGATTGTCCCGGGGAGGAGAAGAAGAAGCGTTGAGAGGCGAAGATGGTGGCGAAATCTGGAGGGGAGTACTGGTCGGCGTCTGAATCGTCGGAGGAGTAGTAGAAGTGATCGTCGGTGGAGGAGGAGGAGGCTATGAGGGATTTGAAGGTTGAGTGATCTGATGATGAGTTCATCAAGTTGAAGTCATGGTAGAGGGAGTTGAAGTTCTTGATGATGAGAGATGTACAAGTGGTGGTAGAGGGACGTGGTGGCTGGTTTTGGTGGTCTAATTCGTTTGAGGCTTGATCCGGTGGAGCTTGGATTGTGGGTAGGCATTTGATGAAATTAGGGAAGCAGTGGAAGTTCTTGCATAGGATTTTAGACATGGTTTTTGAGAGAGAGGGAGGAGGGTGTGCTGGTTATTGTTGTGAGTTATGGAATATGGGTTAGCTGAATGAGAGTTGGAGATAAAATAAACGGTGGAATGATAAGTTGGCTTTTATTTGGGGAGAGAGAGAGAGAGCACTGCAAAAGTCCGAAGGGACAGGGAGAGAAGGGAGGTGAGAATCGTGAGATTTACTTGTGTTTTGTTCTCTCTTTAATTGTTGATCCGACCAAACAAGAAAGGTTCTCTCTTTGTTTTGTTCTATTTCTTCATACAATATTATATTTATACGAACATTGTTACGAGTCATATAAAACTAATCACATTTTAACTCATCTATATCTATCTCTTGAATAAAAAATAAGCTATATATTGTTGTTATGAAATTTATCTGTATTAAAAATATAGTTAGCAATGTGATTAGTTTGTGTGCAATTATCATTACTCTCGTTTTAATATTTCTACTTTTAGGATGGCAAGGAAAATTTCGCTTTTTTTTGTTGGATGAAAGCCTCGTATATAAGAAGCGCTAGAGTGTACACGAGCGCATAGCTTAATGTCCAATGTATCAATGGTGAGGACCAGCCACTCATATAAACGACTAACCAAGCTTTCATGTATAATTGTATATTAACTCAGATTATATATGTTAATTAATTTATTAGTACATGATTTATACGATAAAAAAAAATCTTGCAACCACTTGGGAAAGTCTACAATCTACGTACATCCACAATATGAAATGTCCGTGATCACATTCAATTTGGAAGCATAAAGATTGACCTTCAACAAGATTCATCTTTTTGTTAATTGTTTTACATACAAAGTGGATGACCCCTACTTTACTTACCAATTCCTTTATTTTTGTCAATACATATATGGATGCTAGCTACAAATTTACATTAAAACTCATGTTCAAGCAAAGTCTACTGCTAAAGTGGGATACACTTAGATTTCATATGTTCTTTTTTTGGCTTATTAGGTATTGGTTGAAATAGCACTAGTTTTAAGAAATACTATTAGGAGACTACTTCGCTACTTGTGCTTTGTTTCACCGAATGTTTGGTGTGGGATGGGGATGCCAAGCAAATTAGAACAAAGAAAAGAAAAGCTTACTAATTAATAGTTATGAGAGTTAATTAATCAATTTCAAATCTATCTTAATTTCAAGCTCTCACAACCACCCTTAATTAGAAATTAGTATACATTACTTCTAGAAATATTAAACTTTTATCAATAACAATAAGATAACTTGTATACAATTTTATCTACTATAATGATCATATGATATGGGTGGGATGTAAAGTCAATATATACTTATGCAAAAAAAATCTAGAAGTAGTACTTTAGTCTGTTTCATCGAGCAATTTTTTAGTATAGCCGCACCTACGTGATGTTACTATTAAACTCAAATTATAACACTATAATTTATTTTGTTAATATATCCTCAAAGCGGGACATCTCAGTCATATTGTCTATTCCTATTATAACACGTGACATAAAATACCACATGATGAGTTGTATTCTCAAATCATTTGAAAAAAAATCCTTTCCATTGTTCAATTTATAATTTTACTTGCAAGAAAAGTAAATATTAATTCTTGGTAGGAAGATTGAGAGAGAGGAACTAATCATTTTCATGACTTTTAGTCCAACATTGAACGTCCTTTTATCCTTGCAAAGTTGCAGACCTAACATGGTTTTAACCCCCTGCTTGAAAATGGAAAACTTTTTCTTGGCTTTTCGTGAACTTTCTATGCCCACTTTGAAAAAGTCACTTCCGGTCTACCATATCTGATTAACCGTAAACAAAAAGTTACAGTGGCGCTCTTCACTTCCATTCAAAGCATCTTGCTGCTGATGATGCGGCTTCAAATGGAGGGCCTGGAGCTCCATGTAGTTTCATCATCACATCAGCTTTTAGTAACAAAATCGGATCGTTGGCATCCAATCATTTCACTTCATGCATGCACATCCCAATTGCAACATTTAACATAGAAAATGGAATGGAACAGCCAAACTATGTAAAAACCAAGCGGCCATATGACATATCTTATTAAACTAAACATGGTAAATACCAATATTAAACTAAACATGGTAAATACCAAAAATATATATGACAATATTTGGGAATTTCTTATATATTCATTAATCTCCAAAGTGGAGTATATATAGGAGTTAGAATTGGTATTACATATGTACTTCACCAATGTGGGACAATAAACTACTATTTACACTTTAACTAATATATAACTTGCAACACTCCCCCTCAAGTTGGTACAAAGATGTCACGCATGCCCAACTTGTCAAGCGAGTTGGAAAACTCACTATTAGACACAACCTTAGTAAGAACATCAGCAAGTTGATCTTCAGATCTCACAAACGGAAACATAATAATTCCAGCATCCAATTTTTCCTTAATGAAATGTCGATCAATCTCCACATGTTTTGTTCGATCATGTTGCACTGGATTATGAGCAATCTCAATAGCAGCCTTGTGTATCACAATGAAGTTTCATAGCACATTTGGGTTTAAACCCAAGATCTCTCAACAATTTTTTCAACCACAACAACTCACATACACCATGAGACATACCACGAAACTCAGCCTCTACACTTGACCTAGCCACCACTTTTTGTTTCTTGCTTCTCCAAGTAACTAAATTACCACCCACAAACGTAAAGTATCCAGATGTAGATCGCCGATCAGTGATAGAACCTGCCCAATCTGCATCTGTATACCCTTCGACATTCAAATGACCATTATTGGAAAACCAAGCCTTTGCCAGGAGCCATCTTCAAGTATCTCAAAATACAGGTTACTGCATCCATATGAGCTTCACTAGGTGAGTGCATAAACTGACTTACCACACTAACTGCATAAGCAATGTCAGGGCGAGTGTGAGACAAATAAATTAATCTCCCCACAAGCCTCTGATGCCGTTTCTTATGAGTAGGAACTTGATCTGGAAATAAGCCCAGACGATGATTCTGTACAATTGAAGTATTAACAGGTTTGCAATCTAACATACCTGTTTCAGCAAACAAATCAAGAACATGCTTCCGTTGAGACAGAAAAATACCATGCTTGGATCGTGCAACCTCGATTCCAAGAAAATACTTCAATTCACCCAATTCTTTCATCTCAAATTCAGTAGCTAGGTACTTTTGAAGGCGTTGTATCTCCTTCTGATCATCACCAGTCACTATCATGTCGTCAACATAAATAATCAATGCAGTTAGCTTACCATTTTGTCGCTTTAGAAACAAAGTATGATCTGAATGACTCTGGATATACCCAAACTTCTTCATTGAACTTGCAAACCTCCCAAACCACGCTCTAGGAGATTGTTTCAAACCATACAAAGCCTTTCGTAACCTGCATACAACACATTTTCCAGGAGATGTTCCAATACCAGGTGGGAGATCCATATAAACTTCCTCCTTAAGATCACCATGAAGGAAAGCATTCTTAACATCAAACTGCAACAGAGCCCAATCCTAGTTTGCTGCTAAGGACAGAAGAACACGCACAGTATTAAGTTGGGCAACAGGAGCAAACGTCTCCTGATAATCCACCTCATAGGTTTGAGTATAACCCTTAGCAACTAATCTGGCTTTATACCGGTCGATAGAACCATCTGCTTTGTGCTTAATAGTAAACACCCATCTACATCCAACGACTTTCTTCCCGTTTGGTAAAGGAACCAAATCCCAAGTAGAATTCCTTACCAAAGCTTCCATCTCAACTTTCATGGCATTAACCCACTTAGGGTCAGACAAAGCATCTTGCAATTTTGTTGGAATTGATACACTAGATAGCTGACATATGTAAGATGCATACGGTTTGGACAAACGATGAGTAGACATATAATTGTTGATAAGATATTTGGCTTTGGCATGCATATCAATCTCATATTGTACTTTAGGTTTTCCACGATTAGCTCGTGGAGGCAACTGATAAGTAGAAGAATCGTCAGAATTTACCTCATGTATGCCACCATCTTGTACCAAAATGTTTGAAGAATCATCACTGGACGAACCATCATCAAGCAACTCGTTAGACATATCAGCAGCAGGCAACCGATCATCAAAAGGTAATTCGTTAGACATACTAACAGGCAACTCGCTGGGCACATCTGATCTGTCCTCAGTAGAAATAGTTCCGGGAATGACAGGTGACAGATCACTATTTGTAGCCGACTGATCAGTATCACGCAACATAATAGGTTCTGTTCCCAACTCTGCCTGTAACACATCATCCATACCATCTCTTCGAATCTGCACTTCATTCCCCCTCTCCCCCTGAAGTGGAGAGTCAGAAAAGGGCTTCACAAAATACGAAACTTCCTCATGGAAGGTGACATCCATGGTAATATAAGTTTTTTGAGTCGGAAGATGATAACACTTATAGCCTTTTTTATTGTTAGCATACCTAATAAAGACACACCGGATATCACATGCATCAAGTTTACTCCGCTGATGAGAGTATACATGCACATACGCAATACACCCAAACACTTTTGGAGGAAGCTTTGATACAGAAACAAGAGAAACATGTTTTTGTAGCACATCAAACGGTGTCTGAAAATCAAGAACCCTACTTGGAACACGATTGATTAAATACACAGCAGCCAAAACAGCATGACCCCACAAATGATTAGGAACACATTTATCCAACATCAAGGAGCGAGCAACCTCCGTTATTTGACGATTCTTCCGTTCGGACACACCATTTTGTTGGGGTGTAAACGGAGTAGTCGTCTGGTGAATAATACCATGATCACGAAAAAAACATGCCAAATTGTGATTCACATATTCTCCTCCGTTATCAGACCTGAAGACCTTAACTTTGGTCTGAAATTGAGTAGACACCATTGTACAAAATTCTTGAAGAAGTAACGGAACATCACTCTTATTCTTCATCAAGAACACCCAAGTTAACCGAGTACAATCATCAATAAAAGTAACAAACCAACAGAATCCATTAGAAGTAACTTTCGTTGGACCCCACACATCAGAATGTATCAAATCAAATAGCAAAGTAGCTTTAGAATCACTTACGGGAAAGGAAGCACGATGACTCTTAGCCAGGACACATGTTTCACACTTGAACTCTGAATCACTACAAGTGCGAAACAAAGAAGGAAATAGATGCTTCATATAACTGAATGATGGATGTCCCAATCGTCGATGCCACAACCAAATTTGATGTCTGTCATCCACTTTAGCACTTAAAACTTGATGATTATTTGAACCGGAAACAACAGTATCCTCCATAATCAAGATGTACAAACCTCCTATTCTTTTACCACGACCAATTATCTTCTGAGTTTGAATGTCTTGAAAATAACAATACGTAGGGTAGAAGTGAGCAGAACAATATAAGGTATCAAGAAGTTTTCCAACCGACAAAAGATTGCACTTAACATCAGGAACAAGTAAAGCACGGACCATTGATAAGGTTGGAGTCAGAGAGATAGTGCATTCACCATTCACAGGGGAAAGTGCTCCATTTGCACTAGTAATATACGGATCACGAACATAGTCACATAACTCATCAAACACTCTAGGGTCACTAGTCACATGATCAGTGGCCCCAGTATCAATTATCCATTTATTTGTTCCACCAAGATGCATAACAACACTATGATTATATTGAGCCATTGAACAAAATCACGAACAATAAAGGCACAAAAGATACGCAGCGGAATGAAAACAATAAACAATTTACTAGAACACTGTAGCAATCACTGTTCACGGCAATGTAGTAGAGACTATTCACGGCACTGTAGCAATCACTGTTTACGACACTGTAGAGGATCACTGTTCACGCAATGTAGCAAGTGTTATACTGTAGCGTGACACTATTCACTTTTTTTTTTTCACGAAGGAAATCACGAAAAATGTGGGCACAAAATTAAAGCACACAGGTCATCAAGAGCGAACTGCTCTGATACCATATTAAACTAAACATGGTAAATACCAATATTAAACTAAACATGGTAAATACTAAAAATATATATGACAATATTTGGGAATTTCTTATATATTCATTAATCTCCAAAGTAGAGTATATATAGGAGTTACAATTGGTATTACATATGTACTTCACCAATGTGGGACAATAAACTACTATTTACACTTTAACTAATATATAACTCGCAACATATCTCACATAGACCAAGAATGTACATCCTAATTGTGGAAAATTTGTATCTAGCAAGGTTTGAGTTAAGCATTTAGGCATATCACGCTCAGATCTATCCCAAAAAACAAGCCAGTGATTCTTAAAAGGGAGTCCAGTTCTCCTAAACTTACCCCATTGTCTAAGAATTGTGATCACAAATTGTTTAATCTTTTAATCCAACGATGGAGAATTGAAATCAAGCAGTGAGTGATCACAATTTTCCTTAAATCACGAGGTCTAAGGGAACCAACACGAATAATGCAAACCAAATTACACAGAGCAAAAATGTGTTACTGTGTACGACACCAACCATTACATCTCCACCTTGCAATTATAAAATCAAATTCTCTGCCAATGATTTGATTGTTCTACTGCAAGAAAACAAAGCCATCCGTCATATCATATCATTGCCAATGAAGTAACGCAAACAACGCTGTAGGGAAGCATATATATATATGCGCGCAACCAGGAACACAAGTTGTACTGCACTCCACAAATCTCTGTCACCTTCATATTATTATTTGTTGCATGATGCATGGCACTACGAGTTACGCATGAGAGTAGGTACTTGTGGGTCTCAGTCCTGTAAGTACGTGCATGATTTTTCTATTCCAGGAAACCACCAACTCCCACACTTACTTTTACCGTTTTGGATTATTCTTTACTCGTGGAAATACAACCGCGCCATTGCCCCCACCCTACATCCATGTGAATTATTGTCCTTGCTTGGGAGAGGATCATTGTGCATGCAGTCCATTATTAGAGGGTGATTACTAAGCATAGAGATATCGGGACTACTTAAGTGGTGTATAGGTGCAAACTATACAAGGGTCGTAGAATAAAAAGCACTTAATTGGTGTAAACTAGCTAGTTTATATTCACGTCAATGTGAAGTTTGAAAGAGTCTAATGGTGATAATGTTTTTTTTAGTGGTGCTATTCCCACGTCCCATTCAATATATAGTTGTTACATCAAACTAATTAAAGAAGATCAAATGATAGAGATTAACAAGATATGTGCGGAAAGTAAAAAGAATGTGTGGAGAGCACCACCTTTATTAGTACCAGTGATATTTTACACTAACACGCATTGAGGAAAATAGTTTAAACTTGAGACGCCGTGGGCAAAAGACACACCTCATTACATGTTGGGATACTTTGCAGTGGGCAAAAGATACTACATCTCGAAGAGCTTTTAATTTTTTGTTAAACTAAGAAGTAAATATTGTTAAAAAAAACAGTTAATCTTTTATTTCCAACACCACTCCCTATTTTAACAAACTTTGAATATTTTATTATTAAAAATTCAAACACAACCTACTTAAGAGTCTACCTCAAATTTTATTACTTTTCATTATTTTAAAAGTGAACAGTTGAAATTTAAAGAGCAAGTCTTGGGTCTAGTTTAGAATTGTTGTGCTTATTTTAAAAACTGCTTTTGCTATAATTTAAGAATAATTAGCTGAAAAATAAAGAAGTTGACCGTTCGATAAATGTAAATTTAAAAGTATTATGAATATGAAAACCAGTGTAAAGTGCTTGGTAAACTTTAATGTAAAAGTGATATAATTGCATATAAAGGCAAAAATGGAAAGGACAAATGTGGAGGACAACAAAACCAACGGTCGCTAGGTAATGGTTTGATGGTAGTGTTGGTGGTGTCAATAAAAGGGTGTGGTGGTTAGGCCGATAGAGGTAACAATAGTTGTAGGAGCACCGACAACGGCGAGGATCACGATTGTAGTTGTGATTATGACAACAATGGTAGTTATTGTATTTATAATGATAGTGGTGGTAACAGCGGCAACGATGGTTGTGACAATTGTAGTTGTGGTGGTGGTTGTGTGGGAGGTGACAACAATGGTGGTGATAGTAACCTTCCTTAAGAATTGTAATGGTGATTGTGGTCGCTTTTTACGTTTGTAATGGTGATTGTGGTCGCTTTTTACTAAAAAAATATAATGTATCTGGCATGACATTCTGTAAAATCAATGAGCCTATTATAAAAACTAAAAATATTCATGAAAACTCAATTGCGCTTTTTATTAAAGCAGTTTTTAAAAACACCACATGTTACTTTTAAAAGCTGATATTTGACAGTTATTTCTTATAGATAAGTGGAATATTTATTTTATCAAAACACCTTTTTACTGTTTCACTTTGATTTTGGTGAAAAAAACAATACAAAACTTAAGTTGTTTACAGCATGAGATGCGATGCTCCCCCTAAAATAAGAACAAACCGAAGCATTGGCTGTGTGGGCTAGCCCAGTCCAAACGTTTTATTTTTCACAAACAGCCCCATAATAAGAACCAGCAGTCCAGTCCAAAAATCTAACATAATCCTACCCGTCTACCCAAAACGGATGAGAGAGAAGTGGAGAACGGAGAACATAAAGAATTAAAGATGCAACCTTCGTATAGTTCTGTAGAACAGAACTCAAACGGGTTAAAAGATACATTTACATATCATATAAGAAGAACGCACTGACATTCAAAGTACTACACAGCTTGGTATTTTACCGCGAATACAAAACCATGGCGAACTACATATTATTTCATATAGATACGTGGCTTAAAACTGCTAACTAATTTAGAGATTGTTGATTACAACACCTATTCAGTTTACCAGAAAGCATGAACGGCCGTATGTCACATTTTTATATTCTCATTCAGCCTAGCAGCCGCCATCACCGACGCTGCCACTCCACCGGGACGGATTCCCATGTCCGGATTGTTTCGCAGCTCAGCGCTCACAACTCCTTCAGCATCCTGCCTCGTCGAGGCTTTGTCCGCGGGCAGCTTCGCAGTTGCACCCTTCAGCCACGCAACAAAAACTACTTCACATCAAACACCTTACTGACCATATTGAATAAATACATAAAACCACACAGTATCCATATGCCTAATGGTCGAGTTAATTACCGACAATACATCAGTGAGCTTGATCTTGTCCTGCTCCCTCTCAGTCCCAGCATTGTACGCTGCAGCGGATTGAGCCATGGCGGCCAGCCCACCCTGGCTTATCACACTGCTGCCTGTCGCTCTCACCTCAGCTGCCTGAATGGCCGCAGCATCGCTTTGATCAATTGGCCTGTCACCTGCTGTTTGGGCCGAGGCTTCCAGTGCTTCACCTATGGTGATTGAGTTCTGCTGCATGAACCCCGCCGCAGTTGCCTGCGCCACCGGGGTAGGCTGCACATACTGCCCAACCACCTAACCACATCCAAACACATAAGAAAAAGGTCACTCACCCCCTTTACATCCATAACAGCATAGCATACATTATGTGTTGGACGTATAACACAATGCCAGCCATCATATTTATGTTTTTTACGATGTCAAACTATACTACTAATACAAATAGCAGAATGATCAATTCAACCCTACAACATACATGTTAAATTAGTAATAAATAGTACTAATTAATAATTTAGATTCACAGCCTGATAACATAATATATACGATAATATTAGACTACATAATATATATACACGATAATATTAGACGTAACAATCCGTATGAAGAAATATAGCGTATATATTAGACATAATTAACATATTAAAAGTGAGTTGTATTGCTAATTGAATCGAGCGTTGGTATCTAAATGATCAGGAAAGTGAGATAGCAGGTTGGGAACCTGTCCACCAACTGATTCAGTGATGATGCGGCTGCCGGGGACATCAGTCTCGGTAACAGTGACACCTTCACTTCCAGCAACATCAGTAGCCTGGTCATGGCGGACGAGACCGGCTCTTTCGTTCCGGCTGGCGGCCGACTGCATGACAGAGGCCGGACCGCCCTTCTGGGTCTGCCCGAAAATCATGGTCTCAGCGGTCTGCATCATGTTAGCATCTTGCGGTGCAATGGGCTTGTCAGCGAGTTGCCCTGAGACGGAGAAAAAGTCGCCGTACTTGATCGGCCGCGCCTCGTCCTCCCGAGGCCTCCGTGGCTGTCCCTGGCTCATTTTTATCAGTATTTGTGATGAATTACAACGTTATTTCAACGGTTTTGGTGGTTCTGACTAGTTCTATAATAACGTGTAGATGTTAGGGAAGAATGGCAGACTTTATATAAGGTTATATATAATTTATGGAACGTTATTGACACGTGGATTTTGAGACACGTGTCGAGAAAAAGGCCAGGACACTTCGAATTCTAGCAGTACACATGTAAGCAGGTGGCTGTGCTTGCAGTTAATCTGCCGACACTTGTCGCTACAGAGGTTGCCAACACTTATCGGCTTAGGACCCTCGTCACTCCATCGAATGTTCGAACTGATATTGGACGCTAATGCTAGTATCCTTTCAAAGGTTGTAGTTCAAGTTTTTACTATTTACTCATAGAGCCAAGAACTGGTGTTCGATTACGTATCCTAGTACCCTTCTGCAGTTGGAGTTGTTATGAGCACTAACTCAATTAATTAAAAATCGATTTTTAAATGGTTAAGAACATTTACTCTTGCACCAAAACCCACGTTTAGGGTTTAGTTACTCCCACCCTAGTAGTGTTGGTATGACAAAGAAAAAAAAGTCTTTGAGATAAGCAAAACAGAGATTTTTCCCGAAAACTTCACGTATCAATTAGAAAGTAGAGTGTTCTTTTGAAAACCCTTGTCCATACACACGAGCACTGCGAAAACACTCTTCCAACCACGTCCTGGCGGTGTAGCATAAGGCAATGCAGACTCTGGATGCAAATTTCTTCCTTCTTGATCTTGGACAAGATTGCACCTACAAAACAATTTACACCTTAGGTCAATGCCAAGAGCCTCACGCGCCCACAATGAATGGGGGGGGCTTTGGCCGAAAAACCTCCGATGCCAAAGTTAGAATTTAGAGAGAAAGTGTTTGAGAATTTTGGAGAATTTTAGCAAAAGAATGAGAGGTCCCCTTTGGAGAAGAGAATAGGGCTTTTATAGGGGAGTGTGGCCGGTCCCCTTTGGAGAAAAGGTGGCCGGCCTTTAAGTGTTTTTTTGGGTGTTATTTGGTGATTCAATTAGAAATTAATATATTAATTAGGTATAAATATATTAATTGGCTAATTATCATAATAAAAGAAATGTTTTGGGAGGTTTTTGGAGGTTATGTAATGATAACTTAATTAATTAGATAAAAGAAGGAAAGAAAGAGGTAAGTATGTATGGAATGAGGTAGGTTTTGGGAATTACCTTATAAGAGGGATTTGATGAGATGGTTTTTGAATTGTTACCTTTTTTGGGCAATTTTGACTTGGCTGAGAGATGATTGCCCGCTGCTCGCGCGTAGGAATCCCGTTGTACCTCAATGATATTTTTGTCCTCTTTTGTCCAAAAATCCACGTGTCGCCTTGTGATTATTTTTGGCTCCACAAATGCTTCCACACCTGCTGGGCTGCTCGTAGGAAAGGGCAGCAGGTGTAGAGATCTTCTTGCTCTAGGAAACTTAGGATTGCTTCCTATTTTGATGTAGATTCATTCTTTAATATGAAATTAGATCCTTCTAGGAAAGGGAAATAAATTTCTCTCAAAGCCTATTTAAGTCCACCTTAAGTGGGTTGTTAAATCAACTTTGGAGAGCGATTTATTCTACCCTACAAGAGAGAGAAAGCTTAGAGGATATTTGTTCCCCCTCCCTTAGCAATCTTCTACACTTGCCCGTGCAAAGGACCATCTTTCATTGCTTTCTTCGTCTTCTCCGCGCCGCACCGATGTAAGGAAAACTTAATTCTCATTGTCTTCTTCTTGGGAGGTGCTGCCACGGGGCAGCTGTCGGGGTGGTGCGGCACTTCAGCTGGCAGGGGCCAGGAGTTTGCTTGTCATGGGCCAAGGAGGTGGTGTGGTAGGGGCCATTGCTTATGCTGCTCGACTTGATTGAAGCCAAGGATTAGCTCGACATGGGCCGAGGAAGTGGCGTGGCATGGGCAACAGTTTAGGCTGCCATGTATGGGCTGCTTGCCAAAAATGAGGAAACTACTTGAGTTTGATTTCTCAGCTGCCGTAGATGGAGCAGTCAAGGATAAAGTTGCCAAGATCGGAGTTGCTGAAGATGAGGGAACTGTTAAGTGCAAAAGTGGCTGTTGCCCCCTGACCATTTGCTGCCTAGTTGATCTGCAAACATTCAATCTTTTAAGCTATGTGGCCTTCTCGCACTGGAGAGCTTACCCAGATGGGTGTCGGGGAATTAGTTTACCCTCTCGCACTGGAGATCAATTAGTTTACCCTCTCGCACTGGAGAGCAATTAGTTTATCCTCTCGCACTGGAGAGTAGACCCATATGGGTGTCGGGGAATTAGTTTACCCTCTCGCACTGGAGAGCAATTAGTTTATCCTATCGCACTGGAGAGCAGACCCATACGGGTGTCGAAGAATTGGTTTACCCTCTCGCACTGAAGAGCAATTAGTTTATCTTCTCGCACCGGAGAGTAGACCCATATGGGTGTCGGGGAATTAGTTTACCCTCTCGCACTGGAGAGCAATTAGTTTATCCTCTCGCATTGGAGAGCAGACCCAGAAAGGGTTTTTAGCAGTTGTTGTGGACAGCAGTTGAGCCAGGCTTATGAGTAACTTCTTGAATCTTCATTGAGAATAAAGAAATAAATCAACTGTGCTGGAAGGTAGAAACTGCATAACAAACTGGATAATTTTTGGCTTGCGAGGCCTTGTTCGTCGAGCTGCTTGAGACTTCGAACTTATTTGGAAAAGCCCAAACGGGGTTCAGGGGGTGATGGAGACTTCCCCTGCTTGGGTAGGCTGTTTCGTTGACCTATCAAGATACTCATCACATCGACCCTCATTTGTCAGCTTCTCAAGGTACTGCTTCCACTTTAGGCAGCCGTTGGTAGTATGGACTGGTCCTTGATGGAATGCTCAATACTTTGTATGATCCAGCCTGGTAAGATCGCATTTCATGGGTGGCGGCAGTTCGAACCAAGGTTCGTTTTTGAGCTTGCGGAGAATTTGGCCGATTGGAACTGTGAACTTGGTGAATGTTTCAGGCACTGAGTCTTCTTTGGTCGAGGAACGTTCCATGTGCTTCTTTTCCGACTCGTTTTTGTTAGACTGATTGGCCTCATCCCATAATGCATGATTTTCTGCCAAAGCATACGAAGCTGCTAAGGTCAGTTCTTTTCCCATGATTAGTTTTCCGAATAAAGGATGTTCGGTGGGAAGCCCATTTCTGAATGTTGTTGTTGCTATGTCCTCATTGCAGCCAACAATCTTGGCCTTCTCAGCTTTGAACCTCTTGACATAGTCACGAATTGTCTCCCTAGGGTCTTTTACGATGCTGAAGAGATGGTCGGATGTTCTTTTGATTAAGCGGTTAGACGAATACTCCTTAATGAAAACAAAAGAAAGTTCCTTGAAACTCCGGATTGACTGCGGCGGTAAAGTGTGAAACCAATCTTGCGATTCGCCTTGTAGAGTTGTGGCAAAAATTTTACACATAAGCGCGTCGTTGTTCCTGTAGAGGATCATGGTACTGCAGTAGTGCTTGAGATGTCGATCCGGATCTTTGTCTCCCTTGTACGGAGTGAAGTGAGGCATAGTGAACCCGCGAGGTGGATCTGTCCGCTCGATCTCATTCGTGAATGGTGACATGCTTATGTTGGTCATGTCTCGTCGAAGCGCATCATCAGCAGGCTCGTTACGTTGGAAATTGCGCAATCGTTCAGTTAAGAGCCTGTCAACTTCTTCTTGAATTTGGGCCACTCTTCCCTATGATTGACTCGTCTATGTCGCGGCTGCGGTGCATATGGCATGTTCTTGGCAGGAAAACAAGCTGCTCGCAGGCTGTCGGTTGAACTTGAGTCGGATTGAGTGACTGCTTCTCTCCGTCTACCGTGCTGCCTACTCCAATGTGAGGTGGAGAATACTCATTGCGAGCCTAGTTGTGAATGAACACTTCGCCTGGAAGGTTGTCTATATTGATAATCGGAGTGTGACTTCAACCGTGATCGTATGCTCGTTCATGGGCTTGATTGGGAATGCACGCTCATCCGCGCGCTAAGACGAGAGTATACGATATCCCAAGGATCCAGGCATGAGCGTAAACTGCCAGAATGCTCGGATCGTGGCTGGTTGATGGGTTGCTTGCTAGGACGCTGGTGGAGAGGTTCATCTGCCCTTGTCCTACTTCGGGACACCTCGTCCGAGGCACGTTAGATCTCAGTGCGTTGCAAGAGTTGATTCACCAAGGTTGTTTGTTGTGCAAGGACGCTCGTCAACTCTATGACTTGTTGAGACAAGTGTTGTTCGTCATTTAGATTGGAAGAGCTTGGAAGGAATGTGCCTCCTTGAGTAGTGGAAGTGTGGTAGGCTCCGGGCGCGAGATTTGAGTTGGGAAATGTCAAATCCACGAAGAAATGTGGTGAAACTGCCCCCGGCTTGATGGTAGGTCCGGATGGTTGAGATAGTCTTGGGCCGACTTGGGCTACTTGGGAGGCCACGAGGGCAGGCTGGATCGCGAGATTAGGTTGGGCCACGGGAGTGGGCTGCCCGGCAGGAGTAGGCTGGGCCACGGGAGTGGGCTGCTCGGCGGGAGCAGGCTGGGCCGCATGAGCAGGCTGGATCACAGGAGCATGCTGGGTAGCGGGAGCAGGCTGTGCTACGGGAGCAAGCTGCTCAATGCATGGTGCATGCGAATGTGAGGCTTGGGCTCGGGCCCGTGCAAGCTTGGATGGCATAGCTTGGGCCATCGTGGAACCTTGTAATGGTGGTGCCACTCTGCTTACGACTGCATTTTGCCTCATGGATCTCTGCGATCCCATTTTTTGAGTATTGGAATTTTAATTTTAAAATTTCTAGCCATTGTATTTCTCTTTTACGTTTTATCAAAGAAATTTTGCAAATAAAAAATTCTAATAATAAGAACGTACGAAAAAATGCAAGTGGACTAGAAAATAGAGAAAAACATTTTTATGCGAAAGTCTTCTACGAGTGTGTGACTCTTCTCTCAATGAAAGCACCAATTTGTGGATGCAAATTTCTTCCTCTTGATCTTGGACAAGATTGCACCTACAAAACAATTTACACCTTAGGTCAAGGCCAAAAGCCTCACGCGCCCACGATGAATGGGGGGGGCTTTAGCCGAAGAACCTTCGATGCCAAAGTTAGAATTTAGAGAGAAAGTGTTTGAGAATTTTGGAGAATTTTAGCAAGAGAATGAGAGGTCCCCTTTGGAGAAGAGAATAGGGCTTTTATAGGGGAGTGTGGCCGGTCCCCTTTGGAGAAGAAAATAGGGCTTTTATAGGGGAGTGGCCGGCCTTTAAGTGTTTTTTGGGGTGTTATTTGGTGATTCAATTAGAAATTAATATATTAATTAGGTATAAATATATTAATTGACTAATTATCATAATAAAAGAAATGTTTTGGGAGGTTTTTAGAGGTTATGTAATGATAACTTAATTAATTAGATAAAAGAAGGAAAGAAAGAGGTAAATATATATGGAATGAGGTAGGTTTTGGGAATTACCTTATAAAAGGGATTTGATGAGATGGTTTTTGAATTTTTACCTTTTTTGGGCAATTTTGACTTGGCTGAGAGATGACTGCCTGTTGCTCGCGTGTAGGAATCTCGTTGTACCTCAAGGGTATTTTTGTCCTCTTTTGTCCAAAAATCCACGTGTCGCCTTGTGATTATTTTTGGCTCCACACAGACATTGCTTGTGATGCAAGAATACCAGATCGAGCCAAATAAGCGAAAAAGAGCATAAGCCACAAACAAGTCGAAAAGGGAATGTAATTGACAAGGGGGGCTTTAGTATAGGAGGGGATTGTTTTGTTAAAAATGTCAAATATCTTTTTAGAGCAACTCCAGCATGGGAGCCCTCCCCCAGGCTATTCACTATTTAATCCACCATGTGAATAATAACCGCCCTTAATGAACAGTAATTGCATTTTGCATCTCCACTGTTGCACTTGAATAGCCCTGGCAATAGGTAATAAAATATAATTTTTTAAAATAATACAGAATAATTTTTTATTTGTAATTTCGGATAAGATTTTTAATAGTTCTCTTTGCGCCACATGTTGTTATCCGAAAAGACAATTATTGGTGATGGATTTCGATAAGATTTTTATCCAATGTCGTCGTACCACGTGTCCTTACTTATTCAGAATCTTTGAAGATAGATTTCGATCAGATTTTTTATCGTACCTGCATCAGTTGTCATTTTGTTGAAAAAAATTGGATTGAAACTTTGAGAGAAAGATAGGATTTTGATTGAAAGTAGTTGAGAAAATATGAAATTGTGGTGTAAGGTAGATGATAATGAGAAGGTATTTATAGAAAAGTAAAAACAATTTTTTTTAAAAATTTTCAGATTTTTTACAATTTATTTTTATTTTTATTGAACTAATTAATCTGCCGTTGGATTTTAAAATTTTGAATTCTAACACTCCAGATTGTGCCACGTGTCACAACAGTAACTTTTCTTAAATTTAAAACTATTTTTTCTTTTATTTATTTATTTATAAAGCAGAATAATATCAACCGTTGATATCAGATCCAAAGGTTGATATTAAATAAGATTTTTTATTTTTATTACTGTTGCAAATCGGATTGTCCAATTTAAAGAGCCGTTGAGATCGAACGGACTGTGGGAAGCCACATGGCTTCCCAACGGTAACCTCGGCAGACTGCGACATGGGCCCAATACTCTGAAAAGCTGTCGACTGACGCGCCCCCACGCGCGGGTGAGTCGCACGCGCCTGACAGAAAAAAATATAAAATTGGGCTGACGCCATGATGACGTTAGCCCTGGCGTCACATCCACTCGGACTCTCGGGCTGGCAATTCCTCACAGGCCCAGAGCTCGGGCCTCCACTCTCCCTCGGGCTACCCACGCTGGAGCTTCAAGGCCGGGCTATCTGGCCCTATTTCATCCCCCGTCCCCCGAGCATCAGCCCACGCTGGAGTTGCTCTTATGACTCGAAAATTTTCGACTTCAAGTGTCACATGGTAACAAGCTTGCATTCATTCTACCAAGCCTAAATACTCGACCATCATATATTATGCAATCCGTACTGGCTCATGATACGTTACGATGACAATTGATGTCAAGCATAAAAGCATACAACATATTTAAGATCATAAATACAGTAACACTTGAGGTACAGCTGCATAAATGAAACTGATCATTGCTACTTATTGTATGTACGATATTTTAATTATCATTTGCTTCGGATCATTCTACTTGACCTTTCGGAGCAGGCTTCGGTGTTGCCGTGCAGTTCATTGACCTGCAACCTCCAATCCATTGCCTGCACAACAAAGAATGAATGAGAAACTGAAAGTAAAGGAATGACAAATGTTCTTCTCTACTAATAGCATAGCAATGGGAAAGCTGATTGAAATCCTTAGTGCATAATCAGTATACAACTGAGAGAAGATTCTCTGTGTTTGTCGGTAAATGATCTTCCATCTTCAAAATCGGGCATGCCATTCAATACTGTGTTCAATCTTTCAATTAGTTTCTCAACATATCATATTGATCCTGTCATTTTGTTCATAAAGCGATGAGTAATCCCAGTAATCCCCGCATGCTTATCCAAAATTCTAACACCTTTAACCCAAGATAAATGGCTCTTGCTTAAGTTGCAATCTTGAACACAACATATATCAACAATATGATTAGAAAGGCTTACCATCTGGATCAAAGAAGAAGACTTGCTTGACCTTACCATCGGGTAAGGACCTCTCAAACGTCTGGATTCCCTTTTCCTGCACAACCAAATTTGTTCATAGAACTCGCATCAAAGAATGGTTGATAAAATAAATAAATTAAAGAGAACAAACAAACATACAAAGCCTTAAAACCTTTGTCCTTGCCCCTTCTAAACAAAGGCCCCAACCTATTTAAGCCTGTTTTAGAAACCAACTTTGTTTTTAAGGGGAAGAAAACCGCCCCAATCAAATTCTTCTTAAAGCTTCCCAACTTCTTACCCCCAACAAAACAAGCTAAACAGAACCAATAAAAAAACGACTTTGTACGTCATGAGGATAACTTAACTAGTCGTCTCCCACTCTCTCATTTGGTCTAGAAAGGTCAAAGGTTGCGTTTTTGGTTCTTCTTTCTCCCAAAATTTATGCACGTGAGCTTGTTTTGAAGCTTTTCCATTGCATTGAATCTTCAGCTATGTCATTCATGTTCTGTTCCGCGTCTTAGTATATACCTAAGTTCATATTACTATCAGTTCATAGTTATACGAACATGTATATATAGAGGAAACGAAGAACCTAGACCGTATAGGGTGAAAAAATAGTTAGCAAATAAAAGCGAGAGCTCATATTGTACATAACAAATGCCTCATCTAGCCTAAGATTTGATTTCACATTTCAAGACTCAATTCCATAAAGGTTCACACAAGTAGATCCGGCCAGTCGGCAGCGGTAGCGGCGGCACCCTCGAACGCAACTTCGACCGCCCACCACCGCTAGTCATAAATTTGAGTAGTTTAGAATATCGTCTTTGTAAAAAGAAAATGGTCCATAAAAACTTTCACTTTTCACCATAACAATCAAACTCCACAAAGCACAAATCTTTTTCACCTCCAAATGAAAACCAACAGGGCAGCAATCACAAATTCAAGTCAAATCATAAAAATCCCAAAAGGGTAAATTTAAAAACGGATTCATAGTTTTATACCTTGAGGGTTTTCACAAAAGACTGGAAATTGGAGACGTTGAAGCAGATGTGGTGGCCTCTGGGGAGGTGGCTCGGGTCAGCAACCGGTGACGTAGCGCTCCATGGTCCTTCCGGAAGGTTAAAACTAGGGTTTCTTTCGATCAGGTGGAGAGCGAAATTCCCAGGCGCCTTGAGCCATATCACCTTGAACTCCCCGAAGTTTGGGCTCTCAATCTCCTCGAGCCCAAATATCTACAACGATCGTAAAATAAAAATTAATTAGATTAACTAATTGCTAATTAGCTTGTTAAAGTGATGTAATTATAAGAATCGAAATAGGGGATTAAATTAGGAAGGGTGAAGGACCTCTTTGTAGAAATCGGCGAGACGCCGAATGTCGGAGGATTCTCTCGAAATGTGGTTGAGACTCACTCCTGTTGCTATTGCCGCCATTTCTTTCTTCTTTCTTTTGGTAAGCGCTTTGGGGGACCTTATATAAGGCTGATGTGAAAACGACGTCGTGAAACGTCATTGCTTTGTGAATTCAGAACGTGTAAATAGTCGTTGAGCAAAGTACTGGTGTAATAGGCCGCCACAGTTCACAAACAAATCCAGCGAGGAAATTTCACAAAAGCCCCTGATGCACTCCTAACTTCCCTCCCTACCCCTCAATCATGACCCTAATTACTAACAATGCCATTCCTCGCTCCCAACACGCTCGCCTCCCTGGTCGAATCCGCCGTGTCGACGCACTCCCCTCTGCTCGGCCGGGCGGCGCATGCCCACATGATCAGAACCCTCGGAGCGTCTCTCCCCTCCTTCCTCTCCAACCACCTCGTCAACATGTACTCCAAACTCGACCTCCCCGACTCAGCCCAACTCGTCCTCCGACTCAGCCCATCTCGCTCAGTCGTCACCTGGACCTCCCTCATCGCCGGTTCTGTCCAAAACGGCCATTTCTCCTCCGCTATCCTCCACTTCTCTAACATGCGCCGCGAGTCTATCCAGCCCAACGATTTCACCTTCCCTTGCGCCTTCAAGGCCTCGGGTTTGCTGACGTTGCCTGTCACCGGAAAACAGCTCCATGCGCTAGCTGTCAAGGCCGGGCAGATATGCGATGTCTTTGTTGGGTGCAGCGCTTTTGATATGTACTGCAAGACGGGTCTCCGAGATGAGGCTCGGAATGTGTTTGATGAAATGCCCGAGAGAAACCTTGCGACGTGGAATGCGTACATGTCGAATGCGGTGCTTGACGGGCGGCCTCTAAATGCGGTTTACAAGTTTATTGAGTTTCTGCGGGCGGGTGGGGAGCCTAATTCGATTACGTTTTGTGCGTTTCTCAATGCATGTTCGGATACATCGAGTCTGGAGCTCGGGAAACAGTTACATGGGTTTGTGATGCGATGTGGGTTTGGCAAAGATGTGTCGGTTTTAAATGGGCTTATCGACTTTTATGGGAAGTGCCGGGAGGTCGGGTTTTCAATGACGGTTTTTGATGGAATTGGTCAGCGGAATGATGTTTCTTGGTGCTCTATGGTGGCTGCGTGCGTGCAGAATGATGAGGAGGAGAAGGCATGCGAGTTCTTTTTACGGGCGATGAAAGAAGGGGTTAAGCCGACTGACTTCATGGTTTCGAGTGTTCTAAGTGCTTGTGCTGGGGTTGCGTGGCTTGAACAGGGTAGGTCAGTTCACTCGGTTGCAGTGAAGGCGTGTGTGGAGGGAAATGTATTTGTTGGGAGTGCACTTGTTGACATGTATGGAAAATGTGGCTGCATAGAAGATGCCAAGCGTGCCTTTGATGAGATGCCTTCGAGGAACTTGATCACTTGGAACGCAATGGTAGGTGCGTACGCACATCAAGGGCTTGCCGATATGGCTTTGGCATTGTTCAAGGAAATGTGCACCCGAAGTCATGAGTTTAAACCAAATTATGTTACATTGGTGTGTGTATTATCGGCATGTAGTAGGGCAGGGGCTGTGCAAATGGGGATGCGGATCTTTGAGTCAATGAAAGCAAAGTATGGAATTGAACCAGGGGCAGAGCATTATGCATGTGTTGTGGACTTGCTAGGGCGAGCTGGGATGATAGAGCGAGCTTACGAGTTTATTACAAAGATGCCAATTCGGCCAACGATTTCCATTTGGGGGGCACTTCTTGGGGCTTGTAAAATGTATAGGAATACAGAATTGGGGAAGATTGCAGCTGACAAGTTATTTGAACTCGATCCTAAAGACTCTGGCAACCACGTGGTGCTTTCTAACATGTTTGCAGCTGCTGGCAGGTAAATATCCCATTGTAGTGTTGCTATCTAGAATCCTACACGCTTTGTGGCGTTTAAACAAACTGATTTCTGTTTGGCAATTCTCAATGCAGGTGGGAAGAAGCAACGCTTGTGAGAAAGGGAATGAAAGATGTTGGGATCAAAAAGGGTGCAGGCTACAGTTGGATCGCAGTCAAGAATGCAGTCCACGTCTTCCAAGCAAAGGACACCTCCCACGAAAGGAATTCAGAGATTCAGGCAATGCTAAGTGAGTTAAGGAGGAAAATGGACGAATCTGGCTATATTGCTGACACCAATTTTGCGCTGTTTGATATAGAGGAAGAAGAGAAAGTGTCGGAAGTTTGGTACCACAGCGAGAAGATTGCGCTAGCGTTTGGACTCATATCCCTCCCTCCCGGGGTGCCTATAAGGATAACAAAGAACCTTAGGATCTGTGGGGATTGCCATGGTGCAATCAAGTTCATTTCTGGAATTGTAGGTAGAGAAATTATTGTGAGAGATAACAATCGGTTTCATTGCTTTAGAGATGGTCATTGCTCGTGTAGAGATTATTGGTGATAATTTAAAATTGTTCTAATCATTTAAAAAAAAAAAAATTCTACCGGGAAATTATTGAGCTACGCACACAGCATATCTTGTAGATAACAGTAATGCTACTACGGTCACTAACTTTATCTCAACTTTTTAATGTCAATTTACATGAACATAGCACAATTGGCATATTGACTCATCAGGTAGGACCTATGTTATGATAAAAGTTGGCGATTCAACTTTTTAAAATTGGGAAGTGATGTTCACATACTTTTTTTAGCCTCTTACCTATTTAAGTATGGCCGTTGATTTCATCTGATTTATTTAGTCTGATGGTCATAAATAAAAGAGAAAATCAATTTTTTTTAAAAAAAAAAATGATCGTTTAGCTCAATTCAGAACATCTCTTGACGCGGAGGAACTTTGGTTGGAAGAAGCTCAAGATTTTCTTTTGGATTCTTTATTGATGATTGTAACTCCACAATTATTTGCCAGCGGAAGACTTAGAGCGAAAGACCGTATTTGACAATTCACTCTGTCTATGGATCCTTTATGCGTCTTTTTGCATGATGAAGATGTAGATCATTTTGCATTGTTCGTTTGCCAGGGCTATTTGGAGTGGTACTGTTTCTTCTTGTCCTTCCTCCTCCTTACACACATGTGGTCAGCTATCTCTCTATAAATACCTCATTCTCCACCAAATTCTAGTAAGCTTTTGGTATGTAATTAAGCTCTAAACTCTCCCTGTTTTCAAAGAAACTGACTTAGGCATCGGAGATCCATTGGCCAAACCCCCACCATATCTGCTTCACTGACTCCAATCTCCCATCCGTATCCCAAACCCTCAAGCTATATATGCAATGCAATGCATGTTTTATTTTTGCTGGTTATTTATATATTCCTTCCTCTACTCGACTCAATAGAGAGTTATCAGAACAAGTTTGGTCGTGCAGGAAAAGCGAATTCAGACTTCTGAGAGGTGCGTAAATGATGGTACGCTCCAGCAAGTCTTCTTCTTTGATATAGACGGTAAGATTTTCGTATCACAATTATTTTTATATATACAGGTATATTATGACTACGAATTTGAATAAGTTTCGCCATTATCATACTAGGAGTCTTTGTCATTCCTTTCAGTTAAGATTTTAGTTTTAATTCTTCAATTCTTGGACGCTTTCCCTTCTTTTTCTCAATCAGTCTTGACTGGTGCAGGGAATGGCCTGGAGGTTGGAGCATCTCAATGAATTCCGCAGCAGCACCTAGGGCAGCTTTCGAATGGTCGAGTGGGATTGATATGAAGCAGACGATCACTAAATATGAATATGAATAGACAAAATTCTAAATGTTTGATTAATTGGTTTCGTAATGAGAATTACAACTATCTATATGCTTGAATTCTGCATATCACTTGGTAAATGTTTAATTAAGAATAAAGTGGATTGCATATCATCGTAATGAAGTGGATTGGATAGCAACGTTCCATTTCACGTCACTTCTTATTACATGTAAGGCATTAAGGCCATTTGTCTATATATTTGAAATGGCATGAGGTTGTTAGGACCTGTAACTTATGGCAACTCCCTTATAACTGCAAATGTCCTGTCTAATCCAAAAAGGTATTGTATCTTTTGCGAATGCTACTGTTATTGTTCTTGTTTCTGAAAGCGTGTTTGAAGCGGTGCCTGCGGTCACTTTACTAGACAACTTAATGCATATTAATTATTTATATGAATGCTTTGCTAACTGACGTTAATAGTTGCGGCATTTAGACTCATATTTAGATTGACTTGGACATTTATGCATGCCTTCATTTGCTGGTTACGTTCTGTTTATATTATACTAGTGTTGGTTATGAGGATAACTAGGGACGTTTTGGTCTTCGATGTTCCTTTGTTTGTCATTTATGCACGAACTGGTATGAATATTCGTGGACAACCACCATATACATTTGCTATACATAAAAGCTTTCCTAAAACGAGGCATATCGTTTTCTGTTAATTGGTTTGCATATGAGATATCTTTTCAAAGGCCATGTTTGATGTTTACTCTTCTGTTAGAAAAGAAATGATATGATACAAAATCTGCATTATCTGGTTAATTAGAGATGACCACAATGTTGTATTGGGTTTGAATTTGATGTTAATTTGGTACTGGGAATCATGCCCAGTTCATGCATAAAGTTCCTTTTGCAGAAAGGAATGACATCTGTTGTTCAATCTTGAGAATTCCTGGAAAATTTGTGAGACGTCTTCACTCATTGAGGAATTCAGAAACCACCAACGGTTCATGATGAATTTTCTTGTGCATTCTTATACCAGTTGGTGGAAAAGTTGTTTATACTGTAAACAATGGGTTTTTTGTGGTAATATTTACTTTTTTGTGATTTGGCACTAAGAAGGATTAATGATCGGTTTTTATTGAGGAAACCTAATAATCAGAAAGAGGCAAAATGTAATCCATTTGGACTTTGGGGCTGAAGAACCTGATGATATGGTTTCTGTCTATCACCAGATGGTGTTTGAGGTTGTTAAAAGGATGCACCATTTGGCATCGTTTGAATGAGAAGGCACTATAGAACGTGGTGCCATAAATCACAGAGATGTAGCTTTGTAGTGCCAAGAATGATTATGGCCTACTGCTTCTTTTAAGACAAGTTATGTGATGACAACTACAAACCGAGTATTGCCATAAGTCAAGAGTATTGGTTATTTGAGAAACCCAAAATTCTTTTGAGATGAATTAATTAACATTGTCTTGGAAAGATGACGATTGAATTGTGGGGGGCCGAGGCAAAAAGGGAGATAACATTCCTGTGTGGGGGTTTGAGACCCATGACAATTTTGAAGGCTTATAAGCTGAAGGATGAAGGCCAATAAGTGCTTTTCCAAAAACGGCTAGTAAGGCATTAAGGCCCTAATTATATGAAGATATAGTCTTCATTGCTTCCTACTTTTTAAAGTACGAAAAATGATCAATTGAGTGATACCATTAAAAGCAACCACAATTATGAAAGAATTGTGGGGGTTAGTTAAAAGTAATTTGCTAACTGAACGACAATCAAGATGTCATTTCTTGTAATGAGTAATTGTTTAAGGTATGGCAAGGTTAGAGACCTTCTTACAAATACCTTAAATGTGAGGGAAGTCTACTTCCAAGTGTTAGCAAATTATTGAATAAGTCCTAATCTATGTTTCGAGGACTTAACATTGGAAAACAACTACTCACATATGAAATACAATTTCATAAGATGGATTGTGTACACCATTAAGTCAACCTAGTAGTGGATCCAATTATTCAAGGTTAGACTAGAGAGTAAGTTGATCATCGATGGGAATGAGGTTAAAGGCAACATAACTAATGAATCAGCCGGTCGGAAACCTAACTTAGTTGATTGGAGATCCTATGGTTTAAGTCTAATAGGCAAACTGGTTAGACATGATTCAAAGAAGTTAACACACTACATACCTCATTCCTATGGTGGAAGAAGTGTATTGTTTGCAGAAGTTTTAGGGTGTATATTTATACTTAATGACATTGATATCTTATAAATAAGAGGAAAAAAGCAGATTATTCTCAATCAATAGTCACCTATGTGAGAGTAGAAGTGGGTCGCTTATATGAGAATGAGATAGCTAAATTTTCTAAAGTTCTCATGAATCTAGGATTTGTTTAGAACCAAAATGACCATAACCGTATGAACCGTAATATATTAAGATAAGTGATGTGTGTTGCTTATTGTCTCGGTTTACTGTTGCGGTGAACAGTTCAAGATTTTCCACATCCACTGCGTCACCAAGTAAATCCGATAAGTATTCACTAGGGTAGGTTCAAGTCCAAAAAACATCTCTCCCGATGCATCTCGTCCGCCTGTACTCTCAAATTCTTTCTAATTTTTCATTCATATGGGGGATTGTTGGAAATTATATATTATAATATGAAATATTGTATAATAATTAAATCAAAAATATTGTTAACCATATTTCTTAGAAAGGTTATTTTATTTAGGTGCATTCCCTAATGATGTATACTGGCCTCGTTTGGTAGCTCGGATTGTACTGACTATTTTTGTCGGATATAATATATAGCCACCAAATAGTACTGACTAAATTAATCGGGCGTTTGGTGCAGTATCAGACTAATGATTATATTATTTATACTGTGTTTGGTACTGAACCAGATAAGAAAAGGGAAGAAAAAAAAAATTGACAAATCTTTGTTTGTTTGTTGAACTTTTCTCATATTTATACCTATTGAAAATTTGAAAACCACACAAATTTTCAAGTAACAAAGAAAAATAGTAAATTCCATACATCAAATTCAAAATATTTTCCAATAAACTGAGCTGCAAAAAGGGCCAAATTCTAGCCATTAAACCGAGTTGCTAAAATGACCAAATTCTAGCAGCTGACTACGTGCAATGTCGGTGAAGAAGTGGAAAGCTTGGGAGGAGGTGGATGAGTGGGAGGAGGTCTTGGCCGGAGAGTGTACGGTGGAGGGAGAGGAGGCAGGACTGCTACAGGGGAATGGGACAGAGTCTTGGGGAAGTGGAGTCGGTCAGGAGAGTAGGACGAAGTCATGTTGAACAAAGAACCGCCACATCGAGAAGCAGATAGAGAATGCTGAAATGCGTCATTGGGGGTGGTCGCAGACGAAGGGTTGTATAGGTCGGAGATCCAGTAACGGAGAAGAGGGAGAGAGATCCTGCGGTAGCCAGAAGAATATGCAAGGAGAGAATAGTCTTGTACTAGGTGGTTGGATGAAACCTGGTGGTGGTGGTGGTTCATGGTGGTTGGCGGAAGAATTGAGTTTTGGGATTTGTGGGAAGGAGGGGAAAGAACAGAGGGAGGGGAAACGAAGAAGAAGAAGAACAGAGGGAGGGGGAACCTGGGAAGAAGAAGAAAAATGAGAAGATGAATTGGGATTCAAACGAAGAAGAAGAAGGCGTGAGAAGACTAACCTGAAGCAGAGAGAGTGGCTGCGTTTAGAAAAGAAGGAGAGAGCGTCCGACTAAATTGTACCATGGTTTTGGAGAGGATAAGCAAGTGGGTCTTTACAGTATAAAGTAGGTGAACCCGGATTGTTTCCAGTGGCTATTTAATACAAACGGACTAGACACCGTACTCTGTATTATTAGTACTATCCGGTGTCTTATACGGTGTGTCAAACGAGGCATTATAGATGAAAAGTTACATCTCTTTAATAAGTAGAAATTGGATTCTATATAAACCCATGAAACCATTGGTATTAAATGATAGAAAATTAGAGTTAATCTTTACTCTTGAGAAATAAGGTATCCCCACTTTGTTTCTCTCATTCTTAGTTTGTTAAATTCCAAGTCATGTCTTGAGAGTACGGAATTTATAAAGTTTGTCAGCGTCCAAAGATTGAAGTGCTTCGACTTTGGATTATAGATTGTTGAATCATGGGAGATGGATGCCTACCAAATTACAAGCACAAGAGTAGGGGCGAAATTCTATCTTTAGGACATTGCATTTATGCAAGCCTCAATCTTCAAGTTGTTTTTCTAACTTTCTCCCTAGTTGTTTATATTAATTTCATACATGATGTTGTGAATTTCTTTATGATTATTATTATTGGAATTCTTGTGTTATTTTCGTATTTTCTAATATTGCTCTAACAAGAAGTTGCATTAAGTCAAAACTAAACGTCTTCTGGACACAAGTAGAGAATCTCACAAGGGTATGACCAGCTTAGGATGGGTGCCTCATCAAAATCTAGTTATGTAGCAAAAACCCAGTGGGAAAATGTTCTTAATTGTAGGGAAAAAAAGTACATTCAGATCAAGTGAGTATACTTCTGGATATGGGTAGGATTTTTTGTCAACTTAATGTACCAACCGAATTACCAACCGTACCACACCAAATTTGTGCCGAAACTTACCAATTGGCAATGATACGGTATTTGTACCAAACCATACATTTTCGGTACGGTAGTGATATTCAAAACCATTACCGGTGATATATCGTACCGAACTGATATTATTAATATTATGTTATATATCGGGCTTCACCAAAAATAATGGGACACAAATGCACCCAAACAAAAAAGTTCTAAACCAGCCGAAAAGAAAGCATAAAATAATGCGGGGAAAATTTTGTTATCAATTTTTTTTTTATTACTTTTTTATAATTAGTATCTCACTATTACGTGGAGTATCCACGAGTTTCTTTTAGGCTCTAGCATGGTCTAAGATTATTCATTCAGTCCAAATATATGACTTTCTTTTTCTTGGGTAGAGTTGTCTGTTTGCACTTGGAATATTGATTACATGGAACATCCACAGGTTTCTTCTAGTATATATAATTATTTATGTAATTATTATTAATTATTAATAATTATTATTATGTATATTTCATTTATTTTTTTAGTGAATTAGATACCATCTTCTGGTTCTCTTCTCTCATTCCCAGACCTCTGTTTGTTTCCTCGATAGAAAAACCTAAGCTTTCTCGCCGTCTCGCAACTTCATCTTTTTCTCATCTTGCCGGCGACTTCATCTTCGTTTCTTCCATTTCTAGCGACTCTCTCTTCCCAGTCCATCTCATATTCTCTTTCATCAACTTGGGTTATCTTTATCTGCGGGTCCATCTATCAAAGCACAACTTGTGTGCATTGTAGATGATGAATGATAGATGATGATTGATAGATGATGATTCTTGAATTTGGGTTACAATATATGAGATAAAGGCATAAAAATTGAACATAAACATGTGGGCCTTGAATTGGGTTGAAAATAAAAACCAACTTTGGGCCAAAAAAATAGCCCAAAACAAAGTGACAATTACCATTACCATACCATACTAACCGAATTAATTGGTATACCGAAAGTTTGGTACGGTCATGGTAACAGATGTTTCCCTACCAAAAGTTTGGCATGGTAATCGGTACAGAGATTTGGGTGCCGTAACCGCACCAAATCCACCCTACTTCTGAGTACTTCCCCTAAGTTTGACAAAACTTCCAAATGAAAAGTACAAGCATTGCATATGAACAGTTAGTCAAACTATTTATGACTTAGGTCTTCGAGGCTCTTTGGCGGACATCATACCCTTTTTCTTGGATGTTCATCAATTAGGCTAATAATGTTTTTATTTTGCAAGTGTGATTTTTGTCAATCTACCCTTGAACGAAATTTGCATCTACAGGACCCGTTTGTGCAAACTCGGTCCAACTCTGTCTAAGTGCCTAAACCAACCAAGACTTATGCTTATGTAAAGGAATCTACCCATTCATCTTTTGATACGCCGTACTTTTTTTTGGACAAATTGATGCGCCATACTTGTCTGTATAAATTCTGCCAACTCAACTTGACTTATAGCGGGTCAACCCGGCCCGTAAAACAATATAAATAGGCATTACCCCTTCATTTTGGATAATCACAAGTTGCCCATTTCTTGCTAATTACCCTAATACCCCAATTTTCAGAAATTTGCTTTCTCCCTCTCCCTCTCCCTCTCCGCCTATCTCCGGTGACCCCCATCGCTTTTCCGCTGCAACTCAATCCGATCTGTACGCCCACAGTGACCCTCTCTCGTTGGTTCGAGGGTTTTCTAAGGGGTTTGCTTCTTTTGTCTTTTTTTTTTTTTTTTTTCCTTTTGATCTTCCTTTTACCTTTCTTGGCCTCCATTTCCCCAAATGGTTTCTCTGAACCCGTTGTCTTTTTCATAATTTAATAATTTATCTATTTCAATTTGTTCAGCTGATTTTCTATGAATTTGATTTGTTGTTGCAGTGACGAGCTGACTTTCTGGAATCCGAAACCCTAATCTCTCTGAGGTACAAACATTCTTCCGAGCTATAAGATCTAATCCTATCATTACTTTTTGTTGTTTATTCTTATCTAATTATTGGGGTTTTGCATATTTTTCATAGGTACCCATTGTCTGCATATATAACAAGGATTGATATTTCAAGTTAATTTTGGCTCCTTCATCTCCTATTTTTTTTCGTCCTTTCCTTCTTCCGTGAATGCATGTGCAACATTCTCCTATCAAAAAGTTCATCTCCTAATTCTTTTTCTTTTTTGTCTTTTCCTTCTTCGTTCCTAATTATTTATTGTCTCAATCGATTAAGCCTTCTTGCGTAGGCATAGTAATCTGATTAGTGTATTATTTGCCGTGTATGTCTCACTGTCAGCAAGTCGGAATTTGCATATGCATTTCCATGTCCTTTTTTTGTGTTGCATAGGCCTCCATTGGAGGCTTTCACTGTGTGACCGTGTTGTTAAAAAAAAAAAAAAATAAATAAACGAAACCAGTTTTGGCAAAAAACCGAACCGATTGAAACCAAACCCACCCAACAAACAATAACGATAATAATACATGGGTTTGGGGCATGGCCACTTCTGACCTAGGCTTGGCTTGCCGCTGCTGATAGCTTAAGCTTTTGGGCTTCTGGCAGTTGTTGAATGGATGGTGGGAGATTCAAATATGAAATCAGTATCAAACAAACTTTGCTCAAAATTTTCCTTGTTTGAAATAAGTGGAATGAAATCTTTGCCTAGTGCCTACATATAGATGTGAAATTACAATCTGTTACAATTCTAGGTCAAATACTATGATAGATGGCATAATTACTCATACTCCCTATCCATTTGTGGAGTCTGAAAGTTGGATTAAGTTGGATACCTGTCTGGATTTCAAAGAATTATTGATATTGCAACACCGTAGATATCATGTAGTTATAATATCAAAGAGTTTATTTCTAAGAATAAAATGAATCTTTGGCATGTGCTCTGGTTGTTGTTTTTGCATTGTGTTACTTTGTAACTATAAAAAATAATGTTGGTTCGTAGGTTATCATACTCTTCAATTGCTTGAAAGTACACTACCCTCACCCACATGTCAGCTGATACAGGAATCATGGAGATCGATTTTGATGCTGAAAGTGATAGAACACCAGAGACAAATGAAAATGGTTTTGTTTGTAATCCAGTTTTACCTGATGAGTCTGGGGAAGGTTTGCCTTATGCTCCTGTGAATTGGCCTAATCCTGGTGATAATTGGCGCTGGAAGGTGGGGAAGAGAGTTTCTGCTGCCGGATACTTTCTGGATAGGTATCTCTATCTTCCAAAGCGTCTTCGCAATCGTGAACATTCAACTCGTAGGAAATATGGTTTTGCAAGCAAGCTTGCAGTTGAACGATATATCAAAGCAACATTTCCTGGTTTAAATCTTGATGACTTTTTTACAAAATTCTCCTGGAGGATCCCTGCACACCAGTCAGCATTGACAAATGGTCAGCCGTAAGCAAATTTGATTTTTATTTTCTATTTTCTCAACTTTTGTGCTTTTATATCTTTAGGGCATCTTTATATAAATAAAATGATAATATCCTTGTCTGTCTTTGAAATGATCTGGTGTTTGTGTACCTGTGTTTTCTTTTCCTTTTCATTATCTTTTGTTGGTCATTTGATCCAGAGCAATTTATCTTGGAGACTGGTGGCTAAGCTCTTATTTCTTGACTTATGTCTTCAAGACACGTGTGTTTGGTTGTTTATTTTCTAATTTGTATTTACTGTAGTGAATGGCTGAACTAATGGTGTCAATTTTGGAAAAAAAAATAGTGGGGTATTTAAATGCTGTCAGATTCTGATCAACATTCCTATACGTTAAAGTTTCATTTTCTATCTACAATCCAAACCGAGTCGTGTTTTTTTTTTTTTTTATCATGATCTTTTCTCCGTCTTTATAAGATTCTTGAATTTTTTATGTATAGCGAACAGCGAGCGAAGTGTATACATCATCAAATTCAAGCTGTCATAACAATATATCCCATTTTGGTTTTAAAGCTTTTCACAAATAAAAAATAAAATCCATGTTCAAGAATTTACTAATTTAGTTTACTACGCATCTAATATGTTTTTCACTTCTCAACTTATTGGAGAACCAATAGCATTACTTTCATGTGGAATTTATGCAGGTAGTGCAAAGTTGAAGCATGTGTCACGTGTTCTACCCCCTGAAGAGTGTGCAGAACCTGATTACATGTCTGATACTGAGCGTTGTAAAGCCGGAAATAAGAAGTGCAGCAGTCTGTTGGAACAAGGAGAAAGCCCAGTTTTAGCAGTAATGGAGTGTGATATTTGCTGCACTGAACCTAAGTTCTGCCGTGATTGCTGTTGCATTCTTTGTTGCAAGTCTGTAAACTCGTCCTGTGCAGGTTATGATTACATTCGATGCGAAGCATTGATGCATGATGGTAGCATATGTGGGCATGCTGCCCACATTGATTGTGCTCTGCGATGTTACATGGCTGGCACTGTAGGAGGAAGCATTGGCTTGGATTCTGAATACTATTGCCGGCGCTGTGATGAAAAAACAGATTTGGTTTCACATGTCACAAGGCTTTTACTTGCTTGTGAATCTCTTGATTCTCGGGATGATGTTGAGAAGATTTTAAATTTTGGTATCTGCATTTTGCGTGGTTCACAGAAAACCAGTGCAAGGGACCTGCTGAAACGTATTGAAGTGGCCATTGAAAAGGTAAATATAGTAGCTTCACAGTATTTAGACTCCCACACTTACACTTCCTAAAATTTCGGCAATATAACATTTCTATTTTAAGCAGCTCAAATGTGGGACTAATCTTGAAGATATTTGGAAAGAGGGAGACAATTTTTCGACTATCTCCACTGGTAATCTTCCTTCTCTAAAATTAAGTAATTATGTTATGATAATTACTTGCAACTTTTTGGATGCTGTATAAAAAATAAAATTAGTTAATTTGCACAAGGTTTCATCTTTCTCTCTCTCTCTCTCTCTCTAAAATGTTTTCATTTGCATACAGATGTCTTTCATCATGGAGATGCTGTCATGGAACTTACTGGCTTCCAAGAACCCTTGGATGTCAGGGGCTCGCAATTTTATTATCGAACTGAAGCTCAAAAACTTGAGGAAGAGATTGATCAGGTTCTCCATGCACTAAGAAGGTCACAGGAAACTGAATTTAAAATGGCGGAGGAATGCCTTAATGCACAGAAGAACTATCTCTGTAATCTGTATCAGCAACTTGAGAAGGAGAAGTCTGATTTGGTACAGCACGCGTCAACCGACTCGGATGCTTTACTGAGTACTGTAATGAGCAGAGTGAAGCAGATTAAAAGCGAAGTCAAAAAGCTTAAGGATATGGAAGAAGTGGCCAACGGATTTGGAAAGACTTCTAGAGCTGTCCTGAAGGAGCACTTCAGTTTGGCAATTGAGGATTGAAGTAAACCTTACTGGATTATGATGGTTTAATTTCGTTGTTTCATCAACTTTGGTATTGAACTGGCTTCTTAATGGTTTGAACCGATTGCGCATTAGATTTTGGTGCAATCGGGCGGTCACATTTTTGTGTGAGGGTTTGTAAGCACGAGGGCATCTAGTAGAATCAGCCCGTGCCTACTGGCAGAAGAAAGGTATGAAGAGCCGTTGAAGGACTTTCAAGGAACCCTCTTATGTTGTGAATTGTATCCTATGAGCTCCCAAAGAATCTGCACCTTCTTGCAGTGATTGCGTTGTTTGATGAAACGGTGCATGAGAAGGGTCGTCGCAGATTCTAGTCTGTTTGAAGCATCAGGCAAGTGCGCTCTCAACCTCCCAATTTCCCCGACTGCGTTTTTTTCATTTTTTTTATGTTTGTGAAGGCGGTTCGCCTGACTGGGGAATCGGAAATTTTGGCAACTAGAGAACACTTTGGAGCTGGAGTGCTGCTGCTCTTCGTTCGTGTGAATAGGTTGGTTGCAGATGTAGGCATTTTCATTTCCTGTACAATGTGTGCACAATGAATGCACAAATATAGTGTCTTCGGAATGAAATGGACCTTTCAAGTTTTTAAAATGGTTTGGTTATGCTTGCTTATTTGGTTTTCCGATTTATACAAAAACTGAAAATTAAAATAGTCATCAATCGTGGGTTTGTGCTACCAAAATTCTTAGAAGCGGATCTCGCTCAAGCTATATTTTTTGCAAATTACTTGATTATTCCCAACTAGTCAGGTAAAACAATGCAGAAGCCATGCAACTTTCAGAAGAAAGAAGCTAAAACAACCACCCAGTTTTCAGTTCAGTTTTCAATCTCCGACCGCGGCATCACGCAACCATATTATGCCCAATCCATACTAACTGAAGGCTTAGCATGAAGGCTTAGTACTAGGATTAATAAATCAAACGAGAATCAAGGAACGGAAACAAGGACAGCACTCAGCAGTGTCAAAAAGGAGTAAACGGGAGTGTGAAAATCGCAACGGCGGAAACACCGCATGCAAAAGCAATATTGCTAAAACCAACATTTCTTTCATTCAACAAGAACAGCAGCATAAAACAACAGCAGCCTCAAAAGCTCAGTTGCAAAGCTAAATCCAACTTAATTGGAACAACTAAAATTATAGCCCAAACAAGTAAAAAGGTTTAAAAAATACAGAGATAATTACTGTACAAGCACAAGGCGGTTACCCATACCTCCTCTGAAACCCCCACCCCCATTCCCGTCGCCACCGCCCCAAACCTCTCCGCCACCATCACCACCGTCCGCATTCTCCACTCCCACATCCTTCGGCACCGTCACGATAAGCTCCCCGTCCACGAAAACCGCGCTGGCCAACTCGGGTCGTGTCGATTCCGGCAGCCGAAACCTCCACATGTCCAGCTCAAGCTCGTCCATCGTCAATTCCGCCGATCCACTTTCGCGAACCACGATTTTGGTCACCCCGGGATGGATTTCGATGGTGTGGGCCCTCACGCCGTCGCCGATATTATCGGCTTCGGCGACGAATCGGAAGCAATCCGGATTCTCCTGGACCAGAACGTCAGCGTCGGACCGAAAGGGGAGCTCCAGGATCCGGCTGAAGACATGGGGGAGACGGCGGAGCTTCTTATGGGTCAGACCCAAAAGTGCCTGCGCTTCAGAAAGTGGGTTTCTTGATCTGTATTGGACGGTGATGTTGCGCTTCCTGGGTATGGGGTGGACCTTCATGGTTGGCGGCTTCAGTGGCAGCTGCTGGGGCGGCGGTGGCGGAGGTAGTGGAGCTGCAGAAGAAATAGAGGGATTGCGACAAGACTAATAGAAAGATGAAAGATGCCCTTCTTGTGAAAAAGGCAGGCCAATCTTGGGTGGGAATCAAAATCCTGATTGGGTTGTTGTTTTTACCAAAAGAAGGAATCATAAAGGATCGGTGGGAAAATTGATTTGGGTATTTTTTGGGAAAATGCCCTAACCCTAGAAATTGGATTGGATTGAATTGGATTGAAATTGAAATGGATTGGATTGGATTGGATTGAATTGAATTTTCCCAATTTCTTTCTGATAATTTAGAAATTGGGGAGAATGAAAGAAATGTTGGCTGCAATTTGAAAAGGGCGTTAAGGAAAGCACCCTTTCTGGGTAAGCATAGTGGCGAGAGAGGCCATGGGAAGTATCACAGCAAACTATATAAAAGGCAAGATGGTTTAGGTTTCATCCTTGGACTTTACTATAATTACAATTTTGGCCATATTTTAATTTTTTGCACCATTGTTTATAGCTTTTTTGATGTCAAGGAAATCTTACAGGACAAGGAGAAAAAAGGTTATTCCTTGTGTAATTATATAATAATAGAGATATATAGGGTGTAATTTCATAGTAATTGTAAGTCACCTTCCAAGCTCATGTCTTGTGACACAATTTAGGTTGGCCTTCTGAAATTCGTTTTCGTTTTATTATGTGACAACTTTGTCAACGTGTTTTGGGACTTTTTTTGACATGTTTTCAGTGGCGAACGAGTGATCAACGCATAAAGAAATGTCCTTGTGAGAAGAACAACACATGGAAATGACTGCTTGCTAATATTTCTAGGTTGACGAGAAAAATGAGGAATTCTCCAAAAGAGAGAGAATAACTTATATAGAATGAATACATTATCACTGTGACATCTCGTGCTAATGATATAACGGCATGTGAAGAAAAATTTACATTTGACATTACATCATGAGCACATGAGGCCACGGTGGCTGTATATTTGTATGATATTGCATCATAAGCACATGAGGCCACGGTGACTGTATATTTGTACCATGAAAGTCCTCTCGATAAAGTTAACTAACATGAAATGGGTACATTTTCATATTTCTAACTTTCTAGGAGGAAGGAAGTAAGGGACATTCCGTTACCAAAAAAGAAGAAAGGGACATTCCGTCTCCTATACTCATTGGCAACTTCCTTGAAGTTACATTCCCTCCTCCACCCTTGTCTAATATGGCATTTTACAAAACTAACATCGATCGACTTTGCATGAGCTCTTTTATCATAGAATTTAGAATATACAAGAAATTTTAGATGTGTGCATATTCTATCTAGTTATACAACAGTAAATTTTTGCTCAACAGCGTAAAACGATGCTCACCGGTGTAATTATTGTCAATTAAGATAAGTCTGGTTTAGTCTATCTTCTATACAAATTTCAAAATTTAAACTCTTAAAAAAAAACAACGCGGTGAGCAAAACTATTAGCATTGTATAAACTATAAGACACAGAATGAAGGTTCCCCGACCCTTCACAGAAGGGGTGACCAACTAAAACAAAACAATTTTAATTTATTATCCCTACAAAATTTTGGATGCAGATAGAGACAGTGCTTGCTGTAGTTTTCATATAGCAATACATGGGGTGCTCGGTGACAAACAACCATTGTCTATTGAAACTACTCTAAACCAGCACCTATAGATTTGTTTTTTTCTTCTTGTTATTTTTTCAATATCTTTGAAATTAATCTAAAGATTAGAGGGTGATTTTTCCTAATTGGGGACATTTGGTGACCATAAAATTCCAAAATCTGCTTGCTAGCTTTCAGATTAAGATTTTCACGTTTGGATTGTGGACAGACCTTTCAAACTGGGTTGTGTAATCTTGTGGAGCTTCTTTCGTTTTTGAAAAAATACGTCTTTCCAACAGAATGATAAAATGGGAAAAATAATACGTGCATATCCAAACTAACCACTTATTTTAATATCGCTTGTATTAAAAAATATAACCGCTTATTGTTGTTGCTCATTGAAGGAGCACTCTGGATCTTCAAATGCATATCGAGCCCATATGGAACTTAACTTTTGATTCATCAATAATTACACAGCGGTGAAAAGTAAATGACAGTAACTTGCCTGATACTGTGGTAAATTGAGACAGAGATGCTCTCTTCCTGGAGGTCTGACAAACACAAGGCAATTGAAAGGGCAATTTGTACTTCCCTTAAGCTCTCCCCTTTGATCTTCTCGTATGCTCAACCACATCGACTCTGTTACGTATGTTCCATTTTTGGTACGTCTTCCTCATCGTGCATATGACGCCTACGGTGAGATCTTCTATGTTTACGAGTCTGTACTTTTGGGGGATTGACAGTGCTAGAGCTACTTGGAAGAAGAATCTCCTCGCTTGTATTACCAAACACGCAATCAAAAGGGTCGACCATTACATCAACACCAGAGTTCACCTACGATGAGAAATAGATGAGTCAGAATACAAGAGACCCTTATCATATGCCATGAAAAGTAAGTGTAGTTTCCTCATCATTATTCAGATATGTACATAGGCAACAGGGAAGAGTGAGAACCCCTTCTGAACGTGCAGAGTACAAATGATCCTACTATAGTACTATTGCTTTTGATTTCATCATGTAACTTATCTGAAGACACACCTGTGAAAAAGATTGAAATATATATACCTAAGCAATTAGGTTTGCTACCGGTATAGGCCCAGGGCATGATACTTTCTTTGGCATGCAAATTTGATCGGGGTATGGTTTTCTGCACCATGTAATGGGGTTCACATGCATTTGGTGGGTATAATGTTCAACTATATGAATTATAAAGGCTACAAACTATCTTACGTACACATTCCTCGACAGTGACAAGTTTATGCTACATCTATTTTCCAAATTCTTCTTCTGCACTACTATCGCTACTTATAAAACTAAACTCGTCAGCAATGTAATGCAACCATTTCTAAGAAAAAAAATTACTAGATAAGTTTCTTACAGGAACTTGTTTGGGAGCAAAACGTATTTTGTGGGAGTCATTCTGGGTGTTCCAGGAGTCACTTTCAGAGGAACTCTGATGGTCACCATGGGAAGCCTGGTCCGGATCACCTTGAGAATCGCTGTAATCTGTTCTTCGACCATGGCTAATGTTATCACTAAAATAATTCCGATAACGCCACCTCAGCGTTGGCTGATCTGAGTTCGCATCATCAAAAACTTTCTCAGAATAGAACTGTTTAGAGATAAGCCCCATCATAGAAGGATCATTCTGATACTTATTCACCATTCTGTTATTTGAATCACAGTTCACAGTTCAATAATTCAAGAATTTCAATTAAATTTAGTAAACAAGCAGATATTGGTCATATACTACAATGCATTTCTTTCCTGGATAAATACATGTACAGTAATGTCCCATATATACTCAGATAATTACATACAAAACCAAGGACGGGTTGGCAGAGATGTGATGGAAGGGCAGACATTAGTCATATACCGAAAATGAAGTTTTTGTGAATGAATAAATGTATCAGAAGGACTTCAATTCCATAAGTGTAAGAAGGACAATGAACTCAAAATGTTCAACTCCTAATTACAACTCATGAAGAATAGATCCACACCAACATAACTAAAGATCTTTGGCTAAAGATCCACACCAAGACAGCTAACATGACTATTCATGCATACCAGAAGAAAACTAGTGTTTCTAGCCAATTGCACAAAAGTGAATCATCAAACATCCTAAAAATAAAAATGGTGACATACATAGTTGCTAACTCCGCCTGTATACGACTTCCATCCTGAGAAAGGATATGGTTAACACATGAATTTAAGGACCTAGACAAGCTCCATAGTCCAAATAGAGCAGCAGCTCCTGCAGAAGCATAAAACTTGTTCAAAGGAGAAAGTGATAGGTAGCTATGATTCATATATATATATATATATATAGAGAGAGAGAGAGAGAGAGAGAGAGAGAGAGAGAGAGAGAGAGAGTTTAACCCACCTCCTGAAAGGTTAAGTCGAATAAACGTATTCAGCTTCTTTGATGCTGCGATAAAGAAACTGAGATTGTTAAAAGAATGAAACATATAAATAAACAACAATTATGATAACGAAGTAATAACAATCCAAGCTTAAAATAAAAAAACCTGAATCATTATTGGACCCCAAAAGAGGAACCTTTACATGTAAATTAAATGGAACAAAAAAATTAACATAATTGTTTATTAAAGAATCCTATAACTTTTCACCAGCTTGCTCCCTTGAATGATTATAAATGAGTATAAAAGTGATATGCAGATGGTAAACATTCATAAAAGCCCCAGGAAATGTGTAAGATTACAATTCTATGAACCATAAATATCAATTGCAATTTGCAAGCTGATATCCTTTCCTTTGTAGTGTTTCAAAAAGTGCAGAATTAAGAAAAGAAGAAAAGAGAACAGGATACTAAAATGTATAAACTCTAATGCAATGAATTATTATTCCAAGCAGCGAAACCAACGTACTTCAATACACTTTAATAAGTACATATCCTTTTTCACTTGAACTTAAGTGTGGCACTGGCAATCAGTAAACATTTCTTGATAACTACCTCAAAACCATGTGGCACTGGCAATCCGTAAACATCTCTTGATAACTACCTCAAAACCATGGAACAACGAAAACTTGAAATACTGGAGAACCAATGTTTCTCTATCCAAAACCAGTGCACACTGTTGTAACCGAAAATGGCCTAATGCAAACTCTCCATCCAAATAATGAGAAATCGAACCCTCATTTCTCTATCCGAAACCAATGCAAACTCTCGTAACAGAAAATGACCAAATCAAAACTGGGTTTTGCAGCTTTTGGCGAATGAGAGACAAAATGTGTGCCAAATTAGCTAATATCGAAAAAAGTCACTCGCTTGTACCACTACCGCTATCATACAACTGGAAACTCCGACCTCCCAATGAATTGAAATATACAGAAATACATAGTTGGAAGATAAAAATTCACAAAACACACAGGAACCCTGAACAAGAAAATTGCCAAACGAGAGAGAGACCTGTCCAGGCAACAGTGGCAGCAGCAAGACCTCCGAATGTAAACTCCCTGACAGCTTTGGACTTGCAAGTAAGAAGAATCTTAGTTTCTTCAGGCGTCAGTTTTACCTGCATATATACACATATTTGGTACAGCAAGGTTAGCAACTAATGAGTGATTCTTGGGTAAACCTGAATTGGGATTAGGGTTTCGAGGAATTTGGTGACTGAAATTGGGGAAATTTGTTAAATGGGAGTGGAAATTTTTACCTGTTTGTACCTGAGATGTTGCTCCAGCTCGAACAAAGCTTCTCCCATTGCTTTTTGGGGGCTTCAGATCGTAGAACGTTTCCTCCTTGTAGATACAAATTACAAAGGAAGGAGAGACGCATATAAACGACATGTCGTGTGTTCTATAGTTGTATGGTCAGACTGTTGGCCACTTTTTTTTTTTTTTTTTTTTGATAAGTAAGAAGAGGAAGGTTTGATAAGTAAGAAACAAGGTTGAAGCATTCGCATAGTTGCAAAGACTGGCATACTTTGATGAAGTTGGCTTCAAAGGTGTATGAGAGAGATTATTGTCAGATATGGGACTAGGTTTCACCACTACAAACATGGTTTTTCTTCTTGTAAAGACTATTGGTAAACTCTATTCTCCGTTTGAGATTACATCTATTTATACTTACTAAAACATGAGCGCGAAATTCGTTCAATTCAATCAATCAGAAAACTATCCCAATGATCTGGTCTAATGTTCTTGCTGATGACTAACCTTTGATTGATTAACGCTTACGTGGCCTCTAATATTTACGGACGCTTTCCATGAATTGTATTACCTGGAAATTTGCAGGTCAAATGCAGTATTTTCAGAGGTAAAAACTCTTCAGGTACAAGTCGTGTTGAAAAAGATATTTCGTTTGCTAAAAGGCGAATGAAGCTTTTTCATTTAGGACAGTTTGAGTTACTAACTATCTACCTGGATTCCTAACGCCAAACAGAGCCTAGTTTGTTGCTAGTTAATCATAATTAGGAAAGCAACAATTTCCCGATTACATTACACCGTTAGGGAACATATACAGTTCGAGATTAGATTAACAATTAAGCTCAACCGGTTCCACAATACAACATAACAAGGGGACATTTTTTTGAAGCTTCTCACAAGATATGAGGTCCGGATATCTGCTGAGAGAAAACATTGCACCTCCAATGATGTCCGCTGGGCTCTTTAGGTTGGGATTTCGATATTGTAATTTGCAGTAGTTTCAAGGTACTGGTTGTTGCCAAAAGTAGATAAGAGCCAAAATTTCTGCTGCATCTTTCCAAGCATTCTTGAGACCATATTCTTCAAAAAGGCTAGTGCTGCTGAAACCAATCTTTGGTTATCACATATCGTGCTCCACCGGTACTCAAGAATCCATGTATTCGGATCTAGCTGCACAGCTGAGGCACCCCAACTTCTCTGCACCCAGGAACTGTTTGGCTTCCGAATCACATACCTGCCGACCTTTCCATCCGACCACTTCTCAACAACAACAATGTGGTAAGAAAATAGTATATGTTTGTACAGCATGACACAAAACTCAGAAACACCTCAAGACTGGCCATACAACATTAACATAAATAATCTAGTAAAAACGTTTTCAGCTTTACCTCTCTGACTCTGCCGGATAAGATTGTGAAAGACCGGGAAGAAAACCCACTCGTGAGCAACCCGGCGGTCTGCAAAGGCCATCCCCATATCCTCACCTCCTCAATTGCGGATTTGTACAATGTGCAATGTGAGCTCAGAAGCAAACCATCCTAACATTTCATCATTAACAAGTTTGTGAATTTTGGAACAGACATTTCAAGTTTATCACCGAATAATGCTGAATTGCTGATTAAACTTGTAAAGCAGAAGTTTGATTACTAAGTACCTGACTAATGTCCCATATAGAACTAGGATAGCTGCAATTCGAAACCCTCCGAGGAACAAGACCCTGCATTTCTTTCTGCAAGAACCTCAGCCTGCCATTCATATCATCCACAACCCAAGATTTTTCACTAACATTTATCACCATCTCCAGCGACAGAATAGGTTTCAAAGCACCCGAAACCATCTTAGAAAACCCGCACATCGCCACATAAACCAAGCTTAAACCCAAAATCAATCTCCAGAATTCACACCCAAAACCCCATTTTCTCTCCGTCTTCTTAGTCTTCTTCTTCGATTTCAATCTTGCAGCCGGTTTAAGCTCCGGAGACACAGGAATCGAAGGAGAGCCCGACGTGGGCGTGGACAAAATCGAAGCATCGAAAGAGATGGGAGTGCGTTCAACACTTGGGTTGTTCTTCGGCCTTGAAGATGAGAATTTGGTGAGCGGGCTTTTCTGGATGCTGAAAGGCATGAGATCGAGAGTGGCATTGATGCTGGCCAAGCACATTTCGCAGTTGCAGTTGGCATCTTTCCGGCATCCTGGGTAGTAGCAGCTGTCGCGGTTTTCAGATCTGTCGTCGTCCATGGCGGTGGTGGTGCTCGATTTCAATGAGGATGATGTAGTTGTCATTGACGGCGACGATGAGAGGGCGGATTTCATGGCTGCTTGAGCGTTTCGGGGTTTAGGAGAGAGGCTTTGTTTTGTGGACATGGTCTTTGAAGCGTTCACAACTATGCTGTGTGGGGAAATATGTGGTTTTTAAAATTCTAATCCCCAACGGTCATATATGGCATGATCTGGTGGGAGTTGTTTTTGAATCCAGTGATGGGGTAACAAATCTCTACATGATCTTAGTATGGTTAAGAGCCTTTCCAATTCAGAACTCTTTTTACTTTTTTATTTTTTGAACAAATGATATTATCTACACTAAGGGGAGGAGGTGGACTTAACTTTACAATGAGCTGGCAATAATGTGGTTCAAACTCAACTTTGGCGAGAATCGAATCTAAGACCTCTCACTTACAATTGAAGAGAAATATCACTAGACCGTAGTACTAAATTGCTCCAATTCAAGACTCTTAATGGCAAACACTTATCACGTCTCCCAAACTCTAACGGTTAATTAACTTGATGAGTGGGATAATGGATCTCAAACTAACCAATCACAACACGCCCATCATACTCTAATAAAATCATTTTCAAGTTCAACGCTACTAATATATAATAAGGAAAACTAATGAAAAGGGCTTGAAAACTTTGAGTTTTAATGATAAGGACAAAATAAAGGGTAAAGTGAATAGTACCAGGTTTGAGTTTTTAGTGTAAAAATGTGGTTTTTCGTTAAAGTGAACAGTACCGTGAGCTTTTCGTTAAAACTCCCATAATAATAACATGACCTTTAACCTTGAGAAGGTTCTTCTGTTAAGAAACTCGAACTCTTGAATTCAAATTCATTAAATTTAACTCAGGCATCGAAGAGATGTTTGTTTATTTGAGCATTAGTCAAAGAAAGTCTAGTAATAACACAGCTGCTTAGTGTGACAACTCGTCCCTAATTTTACAATTTTTTTCATTTTAAAGGAGTGAATTGACGAAAATGCCCTTGAGGCGAGATTGTTGACTTTCGTTGACCATCTTTTTGTGACGCGTACGAGTTACCATTTTATTGTGTTCTCGAAGTACTCGACGGTACGAACACGCATGCATAAGGGGAATCGAAATTGGATTTACGATGAAGATTTTACGGAACTACTAATCCGAAATACACTTTTGTAAAAAAGATTACTATTTTATATATTTCTTTTAATTATTATATTAATATGTTATTATGTTATTATTTTTCTGTGAGTTTATTTAAAAAAAAAATTTCTGGCCATGTGGCCCACACCTTACTCTTCCTTTGCTTCCGTGTTCCCTTTCAAATTTCTTGGACCACTCATTTTCTGCCACCTACTCCCTTCTCTCTCAAACACTCAACTCTCTCTTTCTTCTTCCCCGGCAAGAACCGAGATGGTGCAACGGCGTCGCCATGCACCACCTTCCAGGTGAACTCCACCATAGCCACCAATGAATATCATGACTTTTGTTCCCTCACTCTTTCTCCCTCACTAAAGATCTAAACTCTCTGGCATGTACGAACCGAGGAGAGGTCCATTTCGAGTTAACTGTCTCAAGCATGATTCCACCATTCACGGCCTATGTAAGATTCGAGGTCTATCATTTCTCTTCCTCTCGATGAGATGGCTTGGCTTCTGAGTTACCATGTGAAAAACGAACGTGTTTTGGTGCAAAAATACCTTGGGGAAATACTCCCTAATTTTCTGACGAACCATTCGAATTTTGCAAGCCATTTCTGACCACGACTTCGTCTCCCATTGGTATATTTCGAACCCTTACTTCACGAGCTTCATTTTAACTTTTATTTCGTTGAAAATGGTTGAGTTTTAAGCTCGAACGGAGCTCTGGTTTGCTGCCCAGATTCTGGCCGAATCCGGCGACCTACAACTTGGTTGACCATGCCCGATTTCAAAAAAAAAAAAAAAAAAGGCCCAAGCCTAGATCCAAACTCGGATCCGAACCAGCTGACCCGGACCCATTTAGGGATTTGAAGGGAATATTCCGTTAAAGTTAACTGTTGACAGTTAGTTGACTTTTGTTGACTTTTTTGGAATTTTCTCAGAAACCCTCCTAGGCTAATTTCGATTCCCAATTTTGTTTTTGACATCTATTTAGTGAAATTTCAAAGTTTTAACGTAGTTGACTACTGAGGCGTCTCGGTTGACTTTTAGGGTTGACCGTTGACTTTTTCGTTGACTTTTACAAATTTTTCCTGGGACCATTCTTCGTATTTCGACGCGCTGATTCCGAAACTGCTGTCCGTTTCTCCAAATTCAAACGTTTTAATTGATTTTTACTAATGTGTCCCAATATTATGCTTATGTGCGATTACTATCGAGGACTCCGACCTTCCTAGCTTGAACGGATTTGACATCATAAGTACTTGTGGTTGCGAGTGGATCTTTTCTTTTATATAGTATATATATAATTGTTAGTTTCCATTTATACATTTCATAAAGAGTTTTCTACAACACGCCTAGATTAGCGTGACATTTATAAGATTTAGCTCATTAATAGAAATTATGAAGTTATTCTATGTCATACGGGATGCACATGTATGCGTATTAGTATGGATGTTTTAATGGTATTTACGGTTATGAATAGTATTTCATTGACTAGGGTTAATGAATTATTGAGTTATCGATTTACCATTGCATGATCATATTTGTGTTATCTGCTCATCGTTTGCTGCATTGGTGTTAGTACTCGCCTAAGCCAAGGCCAGTCTTTCACATGTATGTTCAGATCGCACTGTACGCTCACTTTGGATCCATTGTAGGTGCCAGTCCTGTCCTAGATTGCTATAGGCAATTAGGACTCGTATGTGATGCCCATAGCGCCAATCTTCACGTGATTGTAGTACTAGAGCGTAATACACTCAATCATATTCATGTCAGAATACCTCTGGATGAACTCGTGTGTTAGCATGTGTCGATGAGCACTCAATGTGATATGTTTTTCTGTGAGATATTGCGATTGCTGGAAGTTATATGATTATTTACGAATTTTGTGAGTTTCATATTTTTGAGGTATTGCAGACTACGGTAAGTATTTTCATACTATACATAGTATATCTATTTTGGAAACTATACTTGTTTTACGGCGAAGGGTTATTATGGTTTCGAAAAGGTTTTATAAAACTTTATTTTTAGGCTCATTTACCTTTGTTTTTCGCCCTTTTAGGTTTTAGTGGCTGAGTTTTCGTGTCGATGAGGATTCTTGGCAAATCTTGGTATAGTGGTTACCTTCGATGGTATAATTCACATCTTACTTTACTGTACTTTACTTATGCTCTGACATCACGTGTGAAATGAGTTCGTTACTGCTCACAAGCGCACTTTTATGTTCAGGCACTTTTAGGGTTAAATTTATTAACATTTTCCACATCACTACACTTTATGGCTTCGTCACCCTCCTGGTGTCGGCTAGCATAACTTGATTCGGAGTCCAGGTGGACATTTCGGGTCGGGATGTGTTAGTTTGGTATCAGAGCATAAGTTTGGGCAGTATTGCGTTCATCACACGCGTGATGTAAGCATTCTTGGTTCTTGAACCTAATTTTCAAATCTTGCCACCTCGTCGAGCACGAAAAATGTGTTAACTTTTTCTAAGTTTTGAGTGACTTAGTCGACTTATCGACGTTCTAGAAGAACATTTTGGCGACCACCTCTAGATTTAAAACAAAGAACCTCGTTGCCAAGAAAAATCCCAATTTGGTATGAGTTGAAGGCCTCAAAGTAGGGCTAATATATCGATAGTTGTGCACCACCAGAGAATTTCCCATCAATTCCATTACTATTATCTCGTCATCTTTACCAACCCCTTCGAGTTAGGAAACCAAAAATAGTTTTGATTCCTTGGCAGTATCCGTTAGCATACCATATATTAGATTCCTACGAATTTTACCTTCGTCAAGATTCCAGAAATGTCTTGAATGACAACCTGGTGCTAAAATGGTAACACTCGATGGAATAACATCTAGGGACAATCACTTTTGGTCCCGATAACACTAATCTTTTCAAATGCACTAGTGATCATTCCAGATCTTCAGGAGGAAGATCAGCTTCCGTTTAAGTCTGTTCCAAAGTAGATTATTAGCAAATTCATTTTTCCGACCTTAGGACATTCCAACCAACACCAGTTCTTAGATTTCCTTTCGATGTTGTACTCTTTATTTTGATGAGTGTAGGCTTATGAGTATGAGTTGTTTTACTTTTGGGTAGCAGAAATCCCAAAAGCAGTAATCAATTTCTCCTAGAATCAACGAAACCACCTCACATGACCAGTTCTTTACCAATCATCCAAAACCATCTACCCGAGCTAGCTTTAACCTGTAATTAGCCTACGGTGGCGCTACTAATAGACGATACTGTCTGATATTTAGGAACTGCCAACCAGTATTCAGGTGGTATGATTTATGATACCGGACACATGTTCTTGTATTTGGGAGTGATAACTTTATGTCAGAACGTCGGTTTACAGTTTCACGGTAACGAACAATATCAAAATATCTTAAATGCATTAATTAGCGACGCAACTGATAGACTGATTAACAGTGACTACCTGGGCCAAAGAAATTTAAATCCTGGAAAGTATGAGCAAGCCTTGTAGTAGAACCGTAAACTCGCAATTGTGTTAACCATTTTACCCATCTAGGTAACCAGAACATTCTTGACCTGTCACCTTTTTTATCACTTCCACAGGCAAACAATAGAATTATAACACGTGTCATAGAGAAAGGAAGTAGTATGGTATGTTTCGAGGACAAATATCTTTGGCGTCATTTCTCAAAATTTTACTTGTGATATCACCAAATTGTGAAATGAAGTACATCATCAATCCATTTTCTCGTACTACACTAGTTTTCCTAGCGCCTTTTCAAATGACTCCTACATCATTGAGAAAACTTAGTTACAAAAGCTTACCGATTAGGAATTTTTAGTTACGAAAGCTTACCCATTAGGAATTTACCTAACTAAACACTTTATTTAGGGAACCTTAAACCTGTCCACGAAGGCGAAGGACTGAACCTTAGGATCATACCTAGATTTTAGCAACTCAATCGGGTGACGATTAAAATCGTTAAGCCATACTTCAAACTGATGATCTACTAGACCAACTTTTAGAACTCGAGTTTTCTTCCGTAGCTTGTCAAATTCATAGTGGTCTTACCGATGACTTGCTCACCTACCTTAGGAATGAGAGCAAATTTTCTAGACACCGACAGTCAGCTTTATACCAAATTCCTCAACTGTTAACTTTGATTAAATTGGTACTTTTCTTGGGAGACATGATCTGAGTAGACAATATTCTTTTCTTTTTCCCAAAAAGGTTTTAGTGGAAGAATGTTGGAATCCTCAAAAAGTGTTGTGAAGTACGTGATATCTTTGGTTTTGTCGATTTTATCGGTCGTTTGTTAGCGATTTTTCGGCTATGGCGTTTTTCTTCACATGTCAACAGAGGAAAGTTAGTTTAGTTGTGATGTTGATTATGAATAAAGTTTCTAACAATCGAACTGTTGTCTCACCTCACCTTTGTTTTACACCTTTTGATGACATTGATCATTTCGAAATCCATGATGGCGTTTTCTTTGGATGTGTAGATGCAGCATGACGAAGTATCACTTATATTTCCCAACTGTTAGAATCGTTTGAAATGAACCATCTTATTCATGACTTAAAGTCAACAATTATCTTCTTCATTTGAAAACTGGATGACATTTCTCTGTGGAGAAACATGTCGAAGATCTTTACTAACCTTAGACCTCTTAAATACACCTTTTCTTGAAAAGACCCAAATTTCTAACAGCGACGATGGAGAAACCAAATCAATGCCTATGATTGCACTATCGTGTATTACCCGGTTGTGCAAATGTAATTACTGTTTACCGTACCAAAAGACATATTTGCCTCGAACATTTTCAGCATGTTCTATTCCACTTCAATTGGAATTCACGAGTATTGATGTGACATTACTTACAATCATCAAGAAATCATTCGAGTGTTATAATCACTTCCTGTATCCAAATAGAGATGGGGAAATATCATCATAAGCTCCTTGTACGAGCTATCTTGTACATGTGGAGATTATGATGATGTTTCGGTGTTTATCGACCGACTTGACAAGTCAGCTCATTTTTCGTTGGTCCAGAGTGACCACATTTTATACCACTTGGTAAAATTCTTCATTCTTGAATTTATTAGATTTTTTGACGTTTCGATCCTCACCTATTCTGATTGTGATTCTATATTCACCCATTTGTGCCGGAAGGCATTCCAGCAAACCTTGGGTATGTGTCTACCCTACTAGACTTTGTATTATTTCTAAAGCAGACATACTATTTAGGAGAATCGCTCGAACGTCTAAATTTTAGTTGTGACCATTAATTCCTTAATCACCCAACGAATACTCTGCTGAACGAATCTTTATCGTCGGTGTTTGAACATCTAGAAACTACTGTTGTAGCAAGATGTCATGCATTCACACCAGTTACCTTGTATCCTAGATTTGATGGACTTGTTTTGACCCTTAAATTCTTGAGTGTTCTTTTAGCCTTCTCGACATAGTTCTTGCTAAATCCGAGAGAAATTCACTATGAATCTGCTCGCCAAGGTATTGTGAACTACATTGTTTGGCTACATGGTGTGTGTGCTGCTATTGTATCCCACTGTGATGTGCGTTTTACTTCCAAGTCTTTGGCAGTCTTCTTGAAGGCCATGTGTACTAAGTTTATGCTAGTACCACATTTCACCCTCAGACAAACGGTTAGTCTGAACAAACTACTCAGACCTTAAGGCTAGTTTGTTATTGATGTGCTTTGAAAAAAAAAAAAACTACTTCTGTTGTGTTGTGAGAATAAGCTCATTTTTGCTGCTTCATGTTTTCAGCTTTTTTTTTACCCAAACCTGTGAAAATAAGTTGTTTTATAAGTGTTTACCAAACACCTTTTTGATCTCAGCTTTTTTTTATACCCACTTTTTATAAAAGCACCTCAGTACCAAACCAGTACTTAGTGGATATGTTGCATTTTGACCGTTCTACAATTAGCATGGTTGTAACATGCAGTTATCTTTTATTTTAGTTGCATGTAACTACGGTTACAATTTTGGTTTTGGGTATGACACCGTTGAGACGTAGTATGAAGATTTTATGCACAACACGTGATTGATAAAGGAGTATTACGAATAGGTATTTGAATAATCGAGATTACAATTTAGAAAATTGTGTGCTATTTGCGTTGTCACCCGAGAGGGTAGTACATGAGCGTGGTTGAGGCGCTAATCAGATGATTTATATATATTTCCCAATGATGGGTAAGATGGTAATATTGCATCCTCGGGAATTTGTTACTTGCTTATCGAGACAACATTGAGCTGTCGATATCGCAAGCTGCAGACTGTAATATCAATAACTTATTCGTTGGAATCATTAAGCAAGTGAACAAGTAGGCCCGTTTACATTAGAATTTTTATTTATTTGTTTATTTGTTGTTTGGGCTTGACCCAAAGATACTACATGCATATTCTCGGGGTACGTTACGTTACGCTACGAGTGCGTAGGTGAAATCTTTCTATGTTCGGTTTTGATTTTAGTACAACTACTTTAACTTTACTTCACTACATATGTATTTTTGACGTTATGCTTTTCTAAAGGTTTTATATTTTGGTATTGAACTGAAGGAGAATGAAAGTATGAGTTTGGAGGCATGAAAGAGGAATCATTGCAATCCAATTGCGACAGAATGACATTCTCTTTTATGCAACTGCTCTAGCTTGATTTCTTCCTTATATATATTTTTCTTTTATCTTTTCACTATTTTACGTATAGCAAATTATTAGAAATTTTCTGGGACGAAATTTTTTTAAGGTGGGTAGATTGTGACAACCCGTCCCTAATTTTACAATTTTATTCATTTTAAAGGAGTGAATTGACGAAAATGCCCTTGAGGCGGGATTGATGACTTTCCACTACTACAAAAGGGGATATTACTGTCAGAGTAAAAACCACAAGAAACACTACTTACTGTCGATTTATTGGTAAAAATCCGACATTAAATTGTGCAATGTCGGATAGAGGAACCGACACCAATGCTACCAACACAAAAAAGGTATTGACGTCGTTTAGGCCCCTTAATCCGCCACCATGAAGCAAAGTAATATAAAATAAAAAGGAACAAAGGCATCACTTAAAACTGACATAGGAACTGACGTCGCTTATAAGCGACATAGAAATGAACAAAGGCGTCGCTCCAAACCGACATTAAGTAACAAATAAACAATTAAACTATCATAGTTACTGTCGCTTCCAACCGACATCACTTGAGTTAAATAAATAAAATAGTCAAGCTGTTGTCGGTCGTAACCGACATTACGTAACATCTCGATAAAAAGGACATAGGTGCTGACATCGCTTATAAGCGACACTAGATATATTAAAAATAAAAAATTTAATAAATCTTCCTCAGTTTTTTATTAAGAGGTGTGTTCTCGTGCTCCTCGACAAGTTTATCAGTATAATGTTTTTTTTTAAATTTATTTCTATACTCCTTATGCGCATGCTCCGCAATATGAAGTGCCATGTGACGGATCATTGGCATTTTCGTCATATCCTCTTCTTGAAAAATAATAGTTTTCTATACTCATAAAAAAATCAAGCAAATTAATTATTACTATAAAATTGACTTATTATACTCTCTTCAAGTAACAAAAAATATTTATACCTTTATTCTAATCCAGAAAGCTTCCTTGCGATCTTCCTTGATCATACGCCAATCTTTCACCAACGGAATATTTCTATAATCTCTAACCTCCGCCGCTACATGTTTTAAAAAAGCACTAGAATTTTCACTAATGCATTTTCCAGACGCATCAAAAGAACAAGGTTGTTCCTTCCAGTTGGGAATTGAGGGTCCCCGTCCTCGTTGAGTTGTTCCTTATAAATACAGAAAAAAACAATTAAAAACCAAGGACCAAAAAACAATTTTCAATTTGGGCATCATACTAGTTAGACTACAAAACAAAATACTAAAACTAATAACCATAATTAAAAATGGCCCACCATCGACTTCTTCCTCTTCGAATTGGATTTCGTCAACATGCTCATCTTCAAAATGATCCATTGCAAAACAATCTGCAAGAAGAAGTACAAAAACTAAAAAGTGAAAAGGGAGATGAAATGGAAGTACGGACGAAATTGGGAAGGAGAATGAGAGACTGAAATTTGGGAAAAAAAATGAAAGCACATATGAAATGGGGGAAAAAGGGGTTTAGATATGGATGCTGAGTTGGCGTCAGTTGAAACCGACATTAAGTCCCTAACGTCATATTAAAACCCACTGGCGTCACAATAAGTGAGCCTTAGTGTCGGTTGAAACCGCCACCAACTTCTGACATGCATTACGTCGAATTAAATCCACCCACTTTCTGACAACATTTATTGGACCAAACGTGGCGTCGGTTTAGTTAAACTCGGTGTCGGTTTAAACCAACACCACCACTGACACACTTTACCGATACATTAAATCAAACAACCACTTTCTGACATAGTTTTTTTTTAATTCGCATGGCGTTGCTTTAGTTAACCTTGGTGTCGATTCAAACCGACACCATAGTCTGACAAGCTTTAATGAAGTGCACATTGCGTCAGTTTAAATGCATTTGGTGTCAGTTTAAAACGACACGATATCAGACAACTTCCGAGGTGACTGATTGAAATTCCTCTTCCCAAGTCAACTTCACGTTGCTTTTAACCGACACTACCCACATGACATTGAAATAAATGAAGCTGACGTCGAATTAAGAGACAGTAGCGTTGGTTCCAATGGACATTACATGTCTGACATCGAATTTAATATAACTCGCGTCGAATTAAATGTACTTGGCGTCGCTTAAAACCGACACTAACTGGTGCAAAACCAAGCAGGAAACTTCCCACCTAAAGTATTTCAAATTATTTGACCAATGTCGTCGCATAAAAGCGACAGGAAAATAGTTATTTTTTTGTTTTTAAATGTCCCCATACAAAAAAATTAACGAGTTTTTTTTTTGTTACCTCATATAACATTTTAAGATTTTATTAAATCAAATTGAACTTAAATAAAATACGTAATAAAAAAATATAGTCTAATTAATACTTAAAACACATGAAACAGAAGGACAATCACTCATCCACCAAATATGCTTCAGCAATAGAACCTTTAGGACGACCCTTATTATGAACATAGCGCTTCAACAGGTCGGGTCGCTTTAGTGTAACACCTGCTATCTTAAAAGGTCGTGTCGTGTCACACTCGTTATCTTAACGGGTCGTGTCGTGTCACACTCGTTATCTTAACGGGTCCTTAACAGGTCGGGTCACTTTACCCAACCTATATGACCCGTTAAGAAAAATATATATTTTTCTTAAATTTGCACATACCACACATTGCCACATAAATATTACTTCAAAACATTAAAACACATTTGTCGTTTAAGTACTACATCAACACTCGAAAATAAGAGCATAATAAACAAACATCCATACATTACTAGTCTCTTACAAAATATTAAATGTGCAAGGATATGCAAAATGAAAGAGTTTTTGTTTTCAAGGTTGTGAAGCATTTCTCAAAAGTTTAAACCTTGCCAATGGAACTCAAAGATTGCATGTTATTCATTTTACAAAATCCTCAATTTTCATCGATCATCATGACATAAGATTTTGTGGTATCCACTTGTGTAAATATTTTAAATTGAAGATCGAACTCATTCATTGTATTCATATAGGGTCAAGGAGTGTAGCTGCAAAAAATCATCAAAATCAGAGTTAAAATAACCGTTAAATAATGATTTTTCGTTTATAATTGTCGAAAAGTTTTGTCCCGTTACTTGATCTCTGAACGTTTGTTTTTTGCAATTTTTAGCGTATGCGATCTCGAAGTATATACAAACATGTTTTGAAGGTTGGATCTTTTAAACTAGTTTCGTAGAATGCATATCCCATCAAAACAATAGATTCACTAACACTTAGGAGTTTATTCATACTTTCATTAAGTATAACATAAGATTTTGTGGTATCCACTAGTGAAAATATGTTAAATTGAAGATCGAGTTCATTCATTGTATTCATATAGGGTCAAGGAGTGTATCTGTAAAAAATCATCAAAATCGAGGTTAAAATAACCGTTAAATCGTGATTTTTCGTTTTATAACCGTAGAAAAGTTTTGAACCGTTACTTGTTCTCTGAATGTTTGTTTTTTGCGATTTTTTGCTGATGCGATCTCGAAGCATATACAAACAAGTTTGATGGTTGGATCGTTGAAATTAATTTCGTAGAATTCGTATCCCATCAAGTTCAATGGTATATATATATTTATTAAGTAGATTTAAGTTTATTTATTTTGGACGTATAACACTTAAGAAATTGAATGGTATGTATATTTAAGCCGATCAAATGGTCACCAATTTTTAAAATTTAATTTAATATATATATATATATATATATATATATATATATATATAATATAATCAAGTGACACCAGCCTTCTTTTAACCGATGCTAAATTTATGTCGATTACAAGCGACACCGAATTTCAAAATATTTAATAAAAATTAAAACTTATGTCGGTTACAACCGACACTGGCTTTGAAAATATTTAAAACTATCATTAGTGTCGGAAAAAAAAGCGACACCAGTCTTTTTTAACCGACTCTGACATTATGTCGGTTAAAAGCGACACATTTTTTTTTAATACAACACCACTATTAAAAAATATTAAAATTGATGTCGGTTATAAGCGACATTAAAGTTTATGTCGGTTATAAGCGATAGTAATTCCGACACCATGAAAAGTAGGTGTCGGAATGTCTTAAGCGCCACTATATTTTATAAAAGCGACACCAACCACCAACACAATAAGGCCCTTTTGTAGTAGTGTTCGTTGACCTTCTTTTCGTGACGCGTACGAGTTACCATTTTATCGTATTCTCGAAGTACTCGATGGTACGAACACGTAAGCGTAAACGGAATCGAAATTGGAGTTACAATGAAGATTTTATGGAACTACGAATCCGAAATATACTTTTGTAAAAAAACAATTACTATTTTATATTTTATATATTTATTTTAATTATTATATTAATATATTATTATTTTATTTTAATTATTTAAACAATTTTTTCTGGCCGTGGGCCCACACCCCACTCTTCCCTCGAGTTTTACTAATGTGTCCCAATATTATGCTTAGGTGCGATTACTATCGAAGACTCCGACCTTCCTAGCTCGAACGGATGTAACATCACAAGTACCTATGAGTGAGTTTTTTCTTTTATATAGTATATATATAATTGTTAGTTTCCATTTATACATTTCATAAAGATTTTTCTACAATACGCCTAGATTAGTGTGACGTTTATAAGATTTAGAGCATTGATAGAAATTATGAATTTATGCTACATCCTACAGGATGCACATGTATGCGTATTAGTATGGATGCTTTAATGGTATTTACGGTTATGAATAGTATTTCATTGACTAGGGTTAATGAATTATCGAGTTATCGATTTACCATTGCATGATCATATTTACGTTATCTGCTCATCGTTTGTTGCACCAGTGTTAGTACTCGCCCGGGCCAGAGCTAGTCTTTCATGTGTATGTTCACATCGCACCGTATGCTGACTTTGGATCCATTGTAGGTGCCAGTCTTGTCCTAGATTACTATAGGCAATTAGGACTCGTATGTGATGCGCATAACGACAATCTTCACGTGATTGTAGTACTAAAGTGTAAATCATTAATACACCCAGTCCTGTTCATGTCAGAATACATTTGCATGAACTCGTGTGTTAGCATGTGTCCATGAGCACTTGATGTGATATGTTTATTTTTTGTGAGATATTGTGATTGTTGGAAGTTATATGCTAATTTTCGAATTTTGTGAAGTTTTATATTTTTGAGGTATTGCAGACTACGGTAAGTATTTTCATATTATACGTAGTATATCTATTTTGGAAACTATACTTGTTTTATGGCGAGGAGTTATTATGTTTTCGAAAAGGTTTTTATAAAACTTTATTTTTAGGCCCACTCACCTTTATTTTTCGCCCCTCAGGTTTTAGTGGCTGAGCTTTCGTGTCGACGAGGATTCTTGGCAAATCTTGGTATAGTGGTTACCTTCGATGGTATAATTCTCATCTTACTTTACTGTACTTTACTTATGGTCTGACGTCACGTGTGAAATGGGTTCATTCCTGCTCACAAGCGTACTCTTATATTCAGGCACTTTTAGGGGTTAAATTTATTCACATTTTCCACATCACTACACTTTATGGCTTCGTCACTCTCCTGATGTCGGTTAGCACAGCTCGATTCGAAATCCAGATGAATATTCCAGGTCGGAGTGTGTCACTTAGTGATTGCGAGTTGAAAAAAAAAATGCCTATAAAAACAAGTCCAATATCAAATTGCAATATTACAAAGAGAAGCGTCACTAAACCAATGGTTAATTGGTACTATCTACACATGCGTGTATCATATGCACGTCGTTATGTGTTTTACATATACTATGGGCAGAGAGGCATCCCTATATTCTATTTATAAACGCATTTAATAAATTGAGGAAAACAACAAAGGTGCATCTTTGCTAGCTAGGTTTTCGTTCAACCTCCAAAAAGTTGGTGCTATTTGCACAAATTGTTTAAAAAATTAAGGGCTTGTTTGGTATTGTATTAAAAAAATTCATAATTTTTTAAAATATTTTTTAAGAACATCTTTTAATAACAATTTTTTTTTAAGATCTAAAAACTTGTTTGGTGTGAGATTCAAAATATTTTTAAAATTTTAATAATTAAAAAGAAAAGAAAAAAAATACCCTACAACAACTCGTCATGGATTGAGGAATTATTACTAAATTTAATTGGACAAACAGAGAGATCTCAAGAGTGTCAGAGGAGAGGGAGGTGAGACAAAAGGAGGGGAGAGAGCAATGAGTGGGAGAGAAATAGGAGTGAAGGATTCGGAAGAGAGGAGAAAGAAATGAGAGTGAGAAAAGAGAGAGAAAGATAGATAGAGACAAAGACCTAGCAAAAAAAGATCGGAAGTGAGAGGAGAGGAGAAAAAAAGTAGTGCATTTGGAGTATAAAAACTCTAAACATTTGGTACTTTTTTTTAGTACAATGATATATTTTTACACTAAGGAGATGGGGAGTTCGGCAAAGCCACACAATGGGCAACCTAATTTGGTATCGAATTCGTCATCCACAAGATTCGAACCTAAGACCTTTCACTTACAAGTGAATAGGAATATCATCAGACCGTAGTACTGAGTGACTAAACATTTGGTACTTGAATAAGAACGGCAACAGATATAATAGTGCCACAATGAACCTTAGTATGTCTCAAGAGACTAGATTAATAAGATCATATGACCTAAGATTCTTTATTAACATGTACATTTTACAGAAATATATACGGGTAAATTATATAGTAGCCCCTCAGGTTTGAGCTCTATTGCAATCTCATACAACATCTTTAAAACATTTCACTTTCATACCTCAAGTACTATTTTATTTCAATTTCATACAACCGTTAGATTTTCCATCCATGGATCTGTTAAATGCTGACGTGGCTACACGTGGCTGCCAAATGTCTGTCACGTGGCAAATAAAATAATTTTTTAATTTTTTTTTTTAAAAAAAAATCTGCCACTTTTTTTTTTTTTTCTCTTTCTTCTTCTTCTTCTCTTTCTCTTTCTTCTTCTTCTGGGTTCAAACCTTACCTTCTTTTTTTTTTTTTTTTTTTTTCTTTTCTTCTTCTCCTTCTTCTTCCTCCTTCTTCTTCTGGGTTCGGTCCTTTTCGTTAAAAAAAAAGAGGAGGAGGAGGGAGAAGAAGAAGAAGAAAAAGAAGAAGAAGAAAAAAAAAAAAAAAAAAAAAAAAAAAAAAAGAAGGTCCGAACCAGAAGAAGAAGAAAGAGAAAGAGAAGAAGAAGAAGAAGAAGAAGAAAGAGAAAAAAAAAAAAAAAAAAAAAGGGACCGAACCCAGAAGAAGAAGGAGGGAGAAGAAGAAGAGAAGAAGAAAGAGGAGGAGGAGGGAGAAGAAGAAGAAGAAGAAGAAGAAAAAAAAAAAAAAGAAAAAAAAAAAAAGAAGGTCCGAACCAGAAGAAGAAGAAAGAGAAAGAGAAGAAGAAGAAGAAGAAGAAAGAGAAAGAGAAGAAGAAGAAAGAGAAAGAGAAGAAGAAGAAAGAGAAAGAGAAAAAAGAAAAAGAAAAGAAAGGGACCGAACCCAGAAGAAGAAGGAGGAAGAAGAAGAAGAGAAGAAGAAAGAGGAGGAGGAGGGAGAAGAAGAAGAAGAAGAAGAAAAAAAAAAAAAATAAGGAAGGTCCGAACCCAGAAGAAGAAGAAAGAGAAAGAGAGAGAAGAAGAAAGAGAGAAGAGGAAGAAAGAGAAAGAGAGAGAAGAAGAAAGAGAGAAGAAGAAGAAAGAAAGAAAAAAAAAAAAAAAAAAGTGGCAGATTTTTTTTTTTTAAAAAAAATTAAAAAATTATTTTATTTGCCACGTGGCAGACATTTGGCAGCCACGTGTCATATATGTGGCAGCCACGTCAGCATTTAACAGATCCATGGATGGAAAATCTAACGGTTGTATGAAATTGAAATAAAATAGTACTTGAGGTATGAAAGTGAAATGTTTTAAAGATGTTGTATGAGATTGCAATAGAGCTCAAACCTGAGGGGCTACTATGTAATTTACCCAATATATACCGTTTCATCATATATGTTGCATATGTGCATGACATCATCGTTCATATAGTATTCATGGTCCTAATCATCGTAATGTCCCATACAATCCTTCCTCATGCGAGGTTATTATAGAAGACGGATTATATATGTTCTATTAAAATGGTTGATCAATTAAATATTAATTGGATTGATGCTCGTGAAAATTGATCCTAGCATGTTTTGAGATGGCTTGTTGTATCTGCAATCAAGGAATGACTCCTAATGGAATTTATACGTGCCAAGTGTAGCTTTAGCAACATTAAGGTACTCTCGATGATAAAAGATTGTTGAAATTCTCTTCCTCAACCACTGAATATTATAGAGGGAAAAGTCATGCATTAGGTAATACATGTTGAGTATTATTCATTGGTTTCTTTCTAGTGGAGTGGGAAGTTGACCCATAATTATTGCAAGGAAAATTTTATTTGAACTCATACAACATTTTTCTACACTCAACTTACTCTTTACACCTATATTATTTTTAGAGGTATTCATCAATTCCCCCCTGAACTTGTGACCATTGGCCAATTTCCCCCCTCAACTTTAATTTTGGCCAATTTCCCCCCTCAACTCTCATAATTAGTCAATTTCCCCCCTCAACTTTAATTTGGCCAATTTCCCCCCTCAACTCTCATAATTAGTCAATTTGCACCCTACTATTAATTTTTTTTTTAATTTTCCATCTATTCTTTTTTTTTCTTTCAATCTTTCTAATAACTTCCAACAAAGTACTAAAATTAACATAAACTCACCTGCATAATATAAGGTAAAATGTACAAAAACATAATACAATTATTATGTGATATGGGTTGATTATATGGGTTGATTATAAGAAAAAGTTATGAATTGGGTTTAAAGCATGTAGAAGAAGAAATAATAATCCTAAACTCATGGATCATACCTATTTCAATAAAATGAGTTAATCTTAATAAGGAGTCGAAAATTATGAATTGACTATCCATTTTTGCACTAAAGCTCGATTCTCTGCAATTTACTTGAACTTAGCTTTCACTTTTATAAAGAAAATTGTATTCACAGACAAAAATGTACACATCAATCCTTTTCGTTATCAATTTTGTATAGTAAAAAATCAAATAAAATTACTCCATACTGATTTATTAGGACTAATAATATTATCTATGATAAATTGTAAAATTCTAAATTTTAATCTATTTGTAATAGGATAAAGACATAGGAAAATGATTAACATACATCTTATTTAGTTTCTTACACACACTTGTTTAATTATGATCAAATTAAAAAATTAACAGTAGGGTGCAAATTGACTAATTATGAGAGTTTAGGGGGGAAATTTGCCAAATTAAAGTTGAGGGGGGAAATTGACTAATTATGAGAGTTAAGGGGGGAAATTGGCCAAAATTAAAGTTGAGGGGGGAAATTGGCCAATAGTCACAAGTTCAGGGGGGAAATTGATGAATACCTCTTATTTTTAATTAAATAATCAGTCTCTCTTTAAACCCAAATTTACTATCCAAACTACCCTCACAAACTCAATTCAATATATAAAAATTCATCTTTACACCCATTTAGAAAAGAAAAACCCAAATGAGTGAATGAAGAATTAAGATTTTGTCATGGCAACCATTTGTTATAGATGAATTGATCGGCAGCATCAAATTGTTTTTTAAACTTTTGCGACGTCGGTTTGGAGTGCAAGGTTGTTAGGAAATGATCTTCGCCAAGCTCTTAATAGAGTAGTCCAAGTAGCTAGCCTGAATGTGATTCGTGGAACTGACTGATGAATTTGTAATTCAAGATTAAACAGTTCAGTAGCTGCTAGGTAAGCAATTGAACTAGTACTTTTGGAATTTGAATCATGTAAAATTATGTGGACACCTTAGTGAAAGTAAATTTCAGTAGAACTTCTCATCACGTTTTCTTGAAGGATCATGGCAGTAATTTTCATTTGAGCGATATATGTTGCTTTTATAGGCATACATAGTTGAATTGGAAGCAGAACTGAACAAATAACGAGAAGAGAACTCACACTTTAAACATGCACTTGTAATGACATGGAAAACATTTCCATGTGTTGAAAGCTTTCTGACTCTTTTGTTTCTTGTGGTGATATTGCTTGTAATTATTGCTCTTCCTGAACGAGTTATCATGAAGTTAGAGAGGAAACGAAATTATTAGGTGATCGTAGGGTTTTATGGCAGCTCTTAGGAATTTAGTCAAAATGAACGTAGGATAAATATTGTGTGATGGTAGAACTTGATTATTAAGTATGGGTTTATTGATAAATTTTAGTTTTATTCTTAATTTCATTTGTACTTGATGATAATTATGCAATAGGATAAAATAGATAATTCACATTTAGAATTTAAGTTGGGTGTAGAAAGAGGTTATATGAGTTCAAATAAAATTTCCCTTATTGCAATTAAGTTATACAATATTACAATGGGAACACCAGATATGCTGTTCTTTAGTATTTGCCATTTGGTTTAACAAATATCGATCCCAATCATTCTGCAATATTATTTCCAAATACTTAATGTTTTTTTCTTTTGGGATGGTATACACTTGAAGCATTTATATTAGCAGTTTGACATGGCAAGGTAAACAAGCTTTCTTGTACATAGTGAATGAAAATTCACTGGTAAATTTATAGAAGAAAACTTTAACTCATCAATAGAATATCACTAGACTTATGCTTTAAGAAAAGCAATTAAAATGGGGGCAAAGAACGTAATGGATTTAAATATTGTAAAGCTTTCCATACAAGTATTATTTTTTTTAAAGTTTTATTATTAGGAACAACAAATACAAAAAGTATCAGATGAGTACATTACTTTAGTAACCAATATCATAATTAGAACTCAAATGTAAGGAGATGCTCGAACTCAAATGTAAGGAGACGCACACACCGCTAACGAATCTAACTCACAACTACAACTTTGTAGAAAATATTTTATTACAGGATGATAGTTTAACTACGTACCTCATGAATTTTAAAAAATTTAAAGTTAAAGTTAAGATATCCCCTGTCAATTTTGTCTTTCTAACCAAGGAAAGAAAAGTAAAACATATCCCATATCAAATGGAACGTAATAAAGCAAAACTGGGAATAAACCTCCATGAATAAACCTTCCCTGTACTGTACAAAATTAATTGGGCTGGTTTGATATTGATGTGCTTTGAAAAAAAGCTGCTGTGAGAATAAGCGGCTGTGAAATAAATCAGCAGAGTGTTTGGTAAACTTTTTTGTAAAATTGCTTTTGGAAAAAAAAGCAGTCTAATAGTGGGTCTTTTCATTAAAGAAGCACTGTAGCTCCGTGTGCTTTGAAAAAAAACCAGTTTTCCAAAGCTGCAAATAGCAGCTTCAGCTTTTTCCTTTGATTTCAGCTTATTCTCACAGCAGCTTCCAAAATAAGCCTTTTTTTTTCAGTTTACCAAACACCTAAAACCCTCACAGCTTTTTTTCATGGATGTTTTTTTTTAATCACCTCACTCCCAAACTAGGTCTCAGAGTGAGTGAGAGACATAACTAAGAGCCATGAAATTCCACTACCTTCATATTATATATATGAATTATTCCAACCCAAGAAGTCTGGTTGCAATTAGTACAATGAGAAAGAAGATGAATCGCCCACTTGGGATGTGCTTGCTGATCTTGTGTACTTTTTTGGTGATGAAGAAGAAGATGACAGGTCTGACCTTCTCCTAAGCATCTGCCTCATCCCATCTGCCACTCTAACTGCAGGGTTGGATTTGAATTTACCACAAAATGACATGTGTGCCCTCACAGCTTCCTCCATGCCAAATGGCTGATTGCTGCTGCCTTTGCCAACCTCATCCCTCACTGCTTCTGAGCACAACCCACACAGCCATTTCCCATCAAATTTTGCCTTCACTTGTGTGATGTAGTCTTGTGTGCAATCTTCTTTTAGTCCACAGCACTCACACCTAACCATCTCAATCTCCATTTGTTTTTTTTTTCTTCCTCTTGTGTTTTCTGCTCTGATGAATTGTGAAGGGATTGAAGAGAAAAGTGAGATATTTTTATTTGTTGGATTGGATTGCAATGATGGGGTAGAAAGTGGAGTTTCTTTGCATTTGTTTTCTCTCTTGAGACGTGGTGATTGTGTTGCTCACTTCGTAGCTTCAGAAAACTGAGAAGTGTTTGATCTATGAGAGCTTTTATGGTTGGGATTTTCTCTGTCTGTTGGTTATTAGGAATTTAGGAGATGAAAGAGACAGAGAGGGAGAGGGAGAGGTAGAGAGAGAGAGAGAGAGAGAGAGTGAGAGAGAGAGCTCTTATAAGGCCACTAGGCCAGGGTAGGGAAAACTGCCAAAATTTCCTCCATGTTCTAAGGGACATGGGGCAGTGGGAAACGAGACAAGAGTGGTCGGAGGGGTCCTCAAGGCTGGAAAGGGATCCTCTCTCCGGATCCTTTCCACCTAATCCATCTAGTTTGAGATTCGAACCGTTGAAATTTAAATCAACGGCTAAAGTTATTATCACTTTAAAGGGCCCCCTATTTGTAACCGTTTGATCAAATTTTAACAATCAGAATCCCGAACTAGATGGATTAGGTGGAAAGGGATCCGGAGAGGCTGGTGCTATCTATCATATTCAAATACTTATTTCTTAAGGAAAACTAATGAAAATTGTTTGAAAACTTTGAATTTTAATGATAAGGACAAAATAAAGGGTAAAGTGAATAGTATAAATGTTGACTTTTTAGTGTAAAAATGTAGTTTTTCGTTAAAATGAACAGTACCAGGAGTTTTTCGTTAAAGTTTCATATTTCTTATCCCCCCATAAATAAACAATGTTTGTAGGTTTTGGGGTAGTAAGTAACTTACATCTCTCTATTCAGAGTACAAATTTCATATCAAAGAAAAAGTAGACGTTGTATGTATTTATAAATAGTTGGATTATTTCCCATATTGTCAAATAGTTTTATGGTAAAACCTCAACTTCTTTATGGTATTAGAACATGTTGTCTCATGTGTGAAACCCAACGATCATACGTGCTGCTCCACATCACTTGATTTCTGTTGTCTACGTACTAAGTTTGAAAACTCGTCACACGTGAGAGAGCATGTTGAGGGTATCAATACCACTTCAAAAAAGAAAAAAAAAATCTTACATATACTTATAAGTAATTAAATTAATCTCTATATTATCAATTAATTTTATAGTCCTACTTCCACCTGAGCTTTTTTCTCTCTCTCAAATTCTTGGTTTTGTGAAAAATGTTGGTTGCTTTTTGGTAGGTTTAGTGACAGTTACCTTCGGTTGAAATGAGAAGAGATTTTTCAGTGTGATCAGTATACGGGATAGTACACCACGTGTTACTATATAAATGATCAGATATATGTATGCTAAAAAGTTAATAACTCAAAAAAATAAAATTGCATACCACTTTTATTAAAACACGTGGTGTACCATTTGTGTTTCCGTCACAATAAAAAAATTCTTTCAAGTTGGAATAATTGGATTGTATTGGATGTGGCTACACTTGGCTCTTAACTTTTGGCGGACGAGTGAGGCTTGGGATTCTTAATTTTGGTAGTTTGTTTGGTTATCTTGGTTCCGTGAACGTGTTGACTGCTGACCATCTGACTTTCGAGAAATTTTTAGATGTTCCCGTCACTCCAAATCACCATGGACACTTGGTGTACCCATCCAATCAGGGGGTGCCACGTTTCCCATTAAAGAATCTTTCTGATGAGGTGATATTTTGGATAAGACTTTCGCATGAAAAAGTACTTTCACAACGACTCTCTCTTGCAACAATATTAGCCTTCATGTACGTGTGCATAAAGTATTTTTTGAATCATGACGTGTTATGTGCGACTTACATATTTTAAATGTATTTATATGCGTAAATTGACAAGAGAAAATCAAATATTTGAAGTAAATGAATAATTTTAGATCATGCTAGAAGAAACCCCTCATAAACCAATTAAAGCAGTTGAATTCACATAATAAAATCGGTCTCTATAGAATTTATATTAAGAATAGAGAAAATAATATTTAATAAACAATTTATTGAATCATATTATTGCTTATTGTGAGGCTAAGCCCATCACCTCTCTCTTAGTGTAGATAATATATTTTGTTTTAAAAAAATCATTTGACAATTAATTTAATCACATTATTATCCGCGTGTGAAAAACATTTTTTTATAACCGACATTACACGCCTCTTAAGATGCTTCGAACGTATTTAAAAATAGAGAAATTGAATCATATTATTGCTAGCCTAGTGTGAGGAACTAATTAATAATTTAAAAAAAAAACTGCACCAAAAAATTAATTATTAAAAAAAGCACTGTTAAAATTATAAAATTACCCTTGTATTATTTTATGCATTCATTTTTGCTGCTTTTGATTTTTTTTGGCTGAGGGGCATTTTGGCCATATTATTTTTTGTCGAAGCCGTGACTCCAAAGTGGGGATCTGGCTTTATATATAAGAAGATAAGACATCATCTCTATGCGACAGCCACGAAGAATTTTACTATCATATTACCATCAAGAGTTTTGTGAGCCTCTCACCAAAAGTTTTAAGCAACAAAGTTAGAAATTTCTTCCCATCGTACTACAGGAGATTCACAAGTTTTAATCCATTTGTCAAAATCAAATGATCCACCTACTTGGAGATTGCTTTCAACGATATCTGATATTTGAAGATTGCTAGGAAATTTTTTGTTCAACAAGTATAACTTGAGTTTCGTGAAGCTAACATAGTAGTAGAAAAACATGCAAATTAAGGTTATTAGCTGCATTCAAAATTCATGTATTTGGTTTTGTAATTTTCTACATAATGTGGCTTGTAAAGTGTTATATGATGTAAGGCAGGTAGAGATCCCAAAAGAATTCACCTTGTAGTTTGTTTGTTTGTTTTAGTTATAAAAAAGAGTGAGATCTATATTAGTGGTCTCACCTAGTCTGTTGTGATTAGGGGTGGGCAAACGGGTATAGGAACTGCGGGTAGGGGCGGGTAATTCAGGTTCAGGGAGGGTCTAAAATTTCTAAACACAAAACAAGGCGAGGCAATTTGGGTAGACGAAATTAGCGGGGCGGGGTGGATCTTAAAATAGGAGGGAACGGGCCCCTGGCCCGGCCCATTTTTTCCTCATCCTACTCTTCTCGATCTCTTGGTCTCCTCTCGACTCCTCTCATTTCACTCATAGTCTCAGACCTCGATCTCTCCTCCTAACTCGCTCCCACCGTCCGAGCTCCATACGCCGCCACTATCATCATCAGACCTCGAACTCGATTCTCTCTCGCCACCAACATCATCTGTACACACCACCCATCTTCTCGATTTTGCGATTTCGTCGAATCTCCAATGCGATGACAAGTTGAGTTTCTTCTGCTCTCCGCTTCTCAAGTGTTTTGACATTGGCTTGCTCGCTGAGCTTCTTGCGCTCTCATAGGAGCTCCGCTACTAAATGACGAGAATGCCACTGCTATTATTGAGCTCTGCGCCCATGGAAGTCGTCTCGATGTTCTTCAACTAGTGGGACGAGATCAACAAGTCCTCCCAATGGCAGGACGACATCTTCTATGCTCTATGCGCCGCCTACGCCCTCATCTCCTCCGTCACTCTAGTCTCTCTGTCCAACTTCATATATTTAGTGCATATGAATCGATTTCATGCTTTTTATCAAAGATTTGAGCAGGTTAAAAGGCATATCTGAGTTGGGCAGCGTCGAATCTCATTGTGGGTGGCGATTTGGAACTGGGTTTGGATCTAATGATGAGGTGGGCATGAGAGGAGACGGCCTTGAGTGGCGGTGGTTCGGGCGGTGTCGATTGAATTGTATCCCAAAAAAAAAAATTAAAATAGGACTCGTGGACCCGGCCCTTTTCAACCAAGCCGGATTAGGTCCAGTTCCTATATTAAAATATGTTGTATGCGCCCCGGTCCGATCTGTTTATTTTAAATCCAGGTCTGGTCCGGTCCCTTCAAAATTGGGCATGGCCCGGCCCGTGCCCAACCCTAGTTGTGATACGTGGTATCCCCTGGTAATAGACTTTCTCCTCGCACCAATGAGTAAACCTCCTACTATATTTTATATAGGTCCTATCATACTTTATGACAAACGTACATATCATACAACAAGTTACTCAAAAAATTCATAGTACTATATGTAATATGATTTAGAACTTACATATAATGTTCTAATAGATCTTGCAATAGTTAGAGTCTGCATAAAATCTAAATCATACATATAAGGTTCTAATGGTTCTTGCAAGAGTTAGAGTTTGCATAAAATTCGTATTAATGAGTGAGACATATAGCATTAGAGCCGGACCTCCTCTCTTTCTATCTTGTTCCTAATATTTTTCAGTATTCATGACAAAAATTTACCTTCATCCTTTGGTCATTAGAATTGGATGTGATCATGACATGAAACTTGATCACTCTTGATCACTATGCAGCCATTATTGAAATTATTCAAATACCCTTTTCCTCTTTTTTTATTTTTTTTTTCTTTTTTCTTTTTGTTTCTCCAAGAGAGAAGGTAATGATCATTTTCCAAAGTTTACAAATGGGGTTGTGTTCCTCCAACAAATCCCACCTAAAAGATATTGTTAAGTATAACATTTGTGATGCTTGTTGACATGCTCATTGGCCAATTGCACTGCAAATCTTTGTCAACAATTTATTTTTAATTTTTTCTTGGGTTGGTGATGCAATGCCACTGTGTCATGTCATCATTGAGAAGGAAGCAATCTATGATCAAGATTTGTTCACGTCGTATTCTGGTGGTTTTCAGGGTACGTTCTTGGCATGCCCATCACTTGTATGGTAGACTAGATTTTTGTCACGTCGAGTAATGTGGACTTGATTTGGCTTTAGGGTTCACTAACTCATCCACGTAGTGGATTATAATTGGTCAATTGCGATGACATGATCAATTATAAATTACAAAAGGAATTAAGTGATGCTAAGATTGTTTTAACTGGAGATCATACATAAACATGAAAACAGATATGTATTACTGATGCATTGCATACCTCATAAGTTTAAACATTTATCTTTATTATGAAAATTTGCGTATCAAAACGAAGATTTTTATAGATTAAAACTGAGCTTTAAACCTTAAGAGTTAGATCAAATGTTTTGCAACTTAAAAATTAGAGATACAAGTCAAGTTACAATTTAAACCTACGTCCCCAATAAGATAAAACCACGAAAATAATAATGAAATAACCAATTAAAAAGTCAAGTAAATTTTGCACTCTTTTGGAAAATTTGGAAATATAGTCATTTTAAAGAGCACTTATTGAAATATAACCTACTTTTTACAATTCTTATAAAACTAACCAAAATTGATGTTCAGAAGATTTAATTACCCTTAGACTAAAACTCTCTCTTCCTCCCAACATTGTAATTTTCTTTACTCTCAACCTCATTCCCATTGTTGAACCACCAGGAATTGCTCTGTTATATCTATTCCATTCAATAATTAAAATGAAGATGAGGGGTTTAGAGAGGAGAAACACCAATTTTCCATGACTAACATCAAAGTTAACTAACAAAAAGAAGAATAAGCGCTAAGAACTAGCTAATCAGTTAATTAGTGATGTAATACTAATTAGTGAAGAGCGGAACAAAAGTAATTAGGTTTACTGCTAAAAGCGAGGCCATAGCAAGGCAACGATGCAGGTTTGGTTGAAGTTGTTCTCCTGCATGGTAAAGAGGGATAATCCCGGCCAGTTCATGACTTGACGCCCAAGAATCCAGTCCATGACTTGACCAAGAAGAATCCGAGCAGCCCGACGACGACGTTTAAGGAGGGGATAATCCCAACCCTCTGACGGTGATCTGGTCCTTCCATTCGGAGACTCGGTCGTCGTCGTCGGACTCGACGGCCTTCATTTTGTCGTCGGAATCATGAAGCAACGACTCTGATATCTCCACGGACTTTACTGATGATTCAGTCCCATGACCGTGAGAGATAAAAAAATGTAGGTCATATTTAGTCTTTTGAACATCTATTTTGGTTAGTTTTACAAGAGTTAAAAAAATGTAGGTCATATTTCAATACGTGGTCTCTAAAATGGTTATATTTCTAAATTGCTGCACTCTTTTTGGTATATAGAGTTAATGAAAAGCACCATATCAATAATTGATATGGACCACCTACCACTAATCAATTGGATTTAGATCGTAATCATAGTCCACAAGAAAAGCACCATATCAATAATTGGAATCATTGAATAAAAACACATATGTACGTGCAAGTGCCAGCACAGAAAATCTTACGACTTAATCATGGATTAATGCATCTTAATTAAGCAATGTTAGCAATAAGCGCACTGAACCGCCACGCAACTAAAGATTTGAATGGTGAGCCAAATGGGTTTTCATATAGCTAAGCTAGTTAATAGCATAAACCGTCACTTAGTATTACGGTCTAGTGATATTCATCTTCATTTGTAAGTGAGAGGTCTTAGGTCCGATTTTTGCCAAAGGCGAATTTGAATCACATTATTGCTAGTTCATTGTTAGACTAAGTCCATCTCCTTCCGTTAGTATAGATAATATTGTTTATTAAAAAAAAAAGCATAAACCAAATTAGAAGGCTAGAATATGCACATGTTTTAATTATAAAGGGAAACATCACAATTAGTAAATTTTGACTTGTACATTTCTACAGTATAATGATCACAATCTCGGTGACATGTACGTTTACGTCTTGTCTTTCAAATGATGTAATGTTACATCTTTCACTAGAGGTCATTCGGACATGTGCATAGGTACAAGAGAGAGTAACTATTCATCCATATTTGACGTAACGTAGTAAATTACAATTGTGAATTCACAATTAAAGTGTTATATGTGGTAAGTCAACTAAAAGAAATAACTCAATACAATATTTGCGCCAAACTGTGGAAGAAAATGACTGCATTCAATATAGAGCCAAGTATTCTCTGCCTATATATATAATAGGTCCCATGGTCCTACAAACCGAAGGTGCATGGGCAAGCCATGGCCAAGCATGTGGGGTTGCCCAAATGAAGAGCTTCAGTTGCCCTAAAACCGTGGCCATATAAACACTAGTCCTAGTCAAGAAACCCGACGTTTGAGTACTTGTCTGGTAGATGTCCGGCAATTCTAGTGGCCACCATAGTTTTTCCAATTACAACTAATATTATTGTGGGGTTGATCGGATGATATGACCCAAATACCAAAATCCTGCAACTGTTGCTTGAGCAGGAAGGAACTAGTAGGGATACACACACACACACACACACACACACACATACATATATATATATATACACACACACACACTATGCATTTGGATTATAACTGACTCTTTCTCTATATGTATGACCAACTGATCACTTCAACCATGAGTTTCACATTAGTTGAATGTGACCTTTATATGGTTTAATTAGGTAATAACAAATATGTTGAGTGACTCAAGCTAATGACTAAGAGCATTCACTCAAACTAAGTGTTGCTTAAGAGCATTTGCTTGAATTAAGTTCTCTTTTTCTTGCCAATGACCGTAAAATCATTTTTATTTTTATGAATATCGGATTGATTTTAATAATATGTCATCCAACAATATTCCTTAACTTTGAAAAAGAGTCGAAGGAAGTGGTTGACATGGGGTACTGTGACAAATTCGAGTATATATTTGGAGTTATGAAGGCATGACCGAAGGTTATATTGTGTATTCTAATCGGTCCATTGATTTTATTTTTCAAATCGAAAAATCCTTGAATTAGGAAACTTTTTTATATGCGGTTCTACGAGCACTTCATCAATTAATATACAAGAATGCTGCCCTAGATTCTTCATAAGGTTTCATTTTAGTATTGATATCCTAATATAAGTTATGGCTTCTCGGCTAAGTGTTAGCTTAAGAAAGTAGACAAGCAACTCAGGAGTGGAGGATGTTTTACCTTGATCAATTTGTCTTGTTTATCTTAAGGCATAACCTTAATAATGTCATTTGTATTGGGGTTTAGATACCCTGAATACATTATTTAAAAAAGTGTATTAGCTTTTTGTGTATAAATATTCCTACTTAATTAGGGATTATATATGCCTATATACATTGTTCTGAGGTCAATGATTAATCACATGGTTCTTGTTTGGTTTCCAATTATCATATGAAGTGTGTGTGTGTGTATCTCTATGTAAGTTAAATATTTGATAGGAGAAGGTGGAGTTTGGTTCAAAAAGTTAATTTGCTTCACATGGCATTCACATGCATTATATCTAGAATTCTTGTCTTCCACTCAACCAATGCCTAATCAAATCAATCATTTGGCAATTGCAACTATTTTTCTGGTAAGGGCACTTGCAGCTCTGGTTTTAGGCCAAACAACGTACTTCTTATCCTTCCATTTTATGGGAACAATCCAAATGCATAGGCCATCCATACATCTTCATACTTATCCATTATATAGTCATAATTATTTTTCATTATTGTATAACCTTGGCCTTGGGTGTAGCACTTCACATGTATTTTTCTATAATTTAATAGCATTATATTTCCCTGCATTTTCCTATTTTATAAAAAAAGATAATAAATAACCTTTAGTACAATTCATAAGGATTAAAAGAGGAGAAATTATGATCAATGATTGATTCATAAGGAAAAAAAAAATTGAGAAAGAAAACCCAGGAGCAATAACTGTGGGCTGAACATTGGTTATGACCCTGTGCGTCTTTTGCAGTACATTGTTTTATTTGGAAGAAAGAAATTTCATAAGAATAAACCTGTTTCTTAGAATATTCAAAAGACTATACAGGTAAAAAAAAAGTTACAATTTTACTGTAAATACGAAATTTTTTATAATCAATGATATAAGAACACGTATACAGAATAATATTTGTATTACATAAATGTTTAGGGTTACAATCTCTGTAGTTTATATTTACAAGAATATTCCTCTGATCTCCAGTGTTTAGATTTAATCCAAAGGTGGCAGCACTAAATCTTAAATCAGGAAGAGATTTATTCAAGGTCCGTCGATGTTTGATCTTGAACAAAATAGGACCATGAGCATTTTCACGTGGTGGGTGGTCTTCAATTTTCATGTGGATGAACCAACATGTGTATTAGTTGAGCTTGTTCATTCTCCACGAGATTGATGTAGAACACGAGTGTTTGGGCGTTTGGTGTTTGCTTTTGGCCAAAGAGCATTTTGGTTTTCCCCAAAAGTTTGGAATTGCTTCCCTTTATTTTGAAGTCGAATTTGATTCAAGGGTGGTGAACACTTGATCTTAAGGCTTATGATTTATTCAAGAGTTGTTGAGGCTTGATCTTGAACAAATAGGGACCCCGAGTAGTATCACGTGATAGGTGATCTTCAACTTTGATGGTGGATGAATTGGCACGTGCGTATCCATCATTTACGGCTAGGACTACTGGGGTATCAAATCCCATTTGCTCCCCTAGCTTTCGTCTCTTAGTGTCAGTGTCGGCCCAACACATTCTATCAGGTTGGATAGGCCGGAGAGGGTTGTCAGAGGTGCATTTTCATGTATGAAGTTGGTAAAATAGTGTTTCTCACACAATATGGTGTGCGTTGTGGCACTATCAGCCAGACTTTGTGCTTGTTGATTATCCACTAGCGTGATAAAAATGCAAAGAGTTCTATCGAGTTATCTGAGTTTGTCGTGTGTGTCAAAGTCCACTTCTTTCTCTTGGAGCCTCGTATTTATAGGTCTTTCAATGATTCTTTTCACTGAATTAATTCATTTGTTGGGCCTTGATTTATTGAGTTTGTCTCCATGAATAAGGTCGGTGATGTTGTATGGCACAGAATGAGGTCCAGGGCCGAAGGGGTAAAGGAAGACCTATGAAGACTTTGGAAGAGACTCTAAGAAAAGACTTAGAGTACTTGGATCTAACGGAATACATGACACAGAATCGAGCACAATGGCGTTCTAGGATTCATATAGCCGACCCCACTTAGTGGGAAAAGGCTTTGTTGTTGTTGTTGTTGTCTCCGTGAATCGTCTTGATTAAAGCTTGATTTGGATTTGATTTGGCATTATTTGAACTAAATCAATTAACTTGATAATTTGACCAAATAATTTAGTTGATAAAAGAACCAAAGCTTGACTTGGACTTGATTTGGTATTTGATTTGAACCAAATCAAATAATTTGGTAAGCCAAGTGAAAGAACTTGATTTGGTATTAGCTTGATTCGGACTTGATTGGTGTCCAATTTGATTTAATCAAGGGTTTTATCACAAACGGTCCCTGAAATTGACCATCATCATCAAAATGGTCCCTGAAATTAAAAATCAATCAATGTAGTCCCTGAAAATAGGTGTCGCAAATCAATGTGGTCATTTCGTTTCAATTCTTTAAAAATTATGTTAAGTGATGATGTGGCACATAAATAGGCCCATAAGTTTTTTTTTTCCTCACAAATTGTCCTTGAAATTGACCCACGACATCAAAATGGTCCTTGAAATTAACCAGCGACATTAAAATGGTCCTTGAAATTGAAAATTGATCAATGTAGTCCTGCAAGTAAGTGTCTCAAATCAATGTAGTCATTCTGTCACAAATTTGTCAAAAATTATGTTATGTGTTGATGTGACACATAAATGGGTAACACAAGTCTAATTAAATTTAAAAAATATATATTACAAATAGGCTTAATAATTTAATAGTTAATAAAAAATTTGTCAACCCAAAAACCCAGTCCTGCAATCACCTCTGATCCCAGTCTACATTTCTCTACCTCCTTCGCTCTATATTTTCTAAAAAAATACCAATACACGCATCTTTACACACTTCAACACCCTTTATTGGATTGAACTTGGATCGAGATCACCTTTGGTGATGGCTTGGCCCATTGGCAAATGGGACATTACCGTTAACATTTAGGCGATCAACATCCTCACAACCTTAATCTTCGAGAGCTTGTTCGACCCTTCCCTGATGGTCTAGTGATGCAAAGAACGACGAGGTTTGCCTTGGGATAATGAAGTTATAACCAAGGTGCATCTATTGTTGGTTGAAAAATATTTCCATACCCCCTCTCAGGCCTTGGTTAAGTTTTGTGCCTTTGAGAATTTATGAAAGAGATCTCTCTTCGGAGTAGGCCCTACTATAAGAAAAAAAAATTCATTGTGCAAAAATGTATTTAGATAATTTTTTTAATTAATTATTAAACCAACATTAGCACATAACAATTTTTTTTACAAAATAGTGCCGGAAAAATCATATTGATAGGCGACTTTTATTTTCAAGGACTACATTAATTGATTTTCAATTTCAGGGACCATATTGATGGTGGGTCAATTTCAAGGACCATTTGTGATAAAAAAAACCCATAAATCTTGTGAGCCCATTTATGTGTCACATCATCACTTAACAGAATTGTGATGGAATGACTACATTGATTTACGACTCCTATTTTCAGGAACTACATCGATTGATTTTTAATTTCAGATACCATCTTGATGGTGATGGTCAATTTCAAAGACCATTTGTGATAAAAACCTTTTAATCAAATGACTTGATTAATCCTACGAATGGAAGAATTTGATTGCAGTCCAATTTGATTTAATCAAATAATTTAACCGAGTAAATATTGGTAAATTAACCAAATAATTTAATTGACATGATTTATATCAAAGTCAATTTAAAAGATAATTTCACAATTGTTTCGACCATCAACTTAATATGGTAATTGTTTTATATTACCAAACGTCGACGCATATCACTTTTGATGACTCGTTCGATATTGATGAATCACATGCTATGTGTAAAAATTGTAACCCATGGACACGGTGCATGCCACAAAAGCCTGGCAAGTCAAAACGTTAATTTGTTGGCGAGTATTTGTTTCCCCAAATTTTACAATATCTACACCTACAATTACAAACACATCAAAAATAGAATACGATTCTTCAATCATGGAGGACCCTTAGTCCTAAACCCTAGTCACGAGGACTAAAACATTCCATGCTCGAGAGGCTCCACAAGGAAAAGACCGCACCAATCTCTGATGATTTCTCTATTATTGGCAAAGAAGTCCTGCTATGAGTCCCCTCCAACAAATATCGAGTTTTCTTCTCAGAGTTCTTTACCGAGCGCACAAGCCACAAACACCACCACCTTATATTTGGATAACAATTGCCTCTCTAGAATTCGAGATTGAACAAATCACGATCACGACCACGACCACAACTACAAAAACTCTTCTCGACAAAGCAAGAAGGCGACCATAACCATAAACAGAAGACTCTCCTCGATAAAGCGAAAGAGAAACTACAATAAAAAAGAAGAAGAAGAAAAAAAAAAAAAAAAAAAAAAAAAAGAGATCAACAAAAATTGCCGCCAACTCCAACGTTTAAAGCAAAGATGGACGGCTAGGTTATTTTCTCGTGCTTTTATTTAGCCCCCGGGGGGGGGGGGGGGTTTGGAGTACATTATTATGGTGGACATGTTTTTTTGTTTTTAGTACATTAGTATATATCCTGGTATTTCTGACCTTTTATGGTTAATGATTTAATCAGCCACAATCATTGAGAAACAGAAAAGTTAGTAAAATTTTTTAAAAGTTATAATAATTTTTTGCTGTTTGATCAAATTTTAAGAATCTAGATCACTTAATCCGTAAGTTTTGAATGAAGAGATCCGAAGAAAATTTCTTTCCATTTGGAACCTCCAATCCATCATCATATCTCCTTCATTGGAAGGTTTTTTGGGATGCTGGCCATGCTGTCTGATGAAATGCATGAGCCGCGAAGAATCTAGCAACCAATCACTTCCAAATATATGTGTATATGTGTGTGTATATATATCTATGCTGTAAAATAAAAATAAAACAGCCCACACATACCTATCTTCATATATTGAGACAACATAAAAAGCTAGTGTTTTCTAAACCAGGTTTGAAAAATGCAGACAGATCTATCATTATCCGATAAAATATTTGTTTTAAGTGTTATAATAAATCTGATAATATGTGCGACTGTAGATCAGTCAAATTTGAAATCATTGTAACCCATTATGATGGATACAGATTTACACTGAACGGGTTCATCATCACTATAGTATCTCTAATAAATAAGATATCACTATGTACTTTGCCTGCATGACCTTGTATTACTTTAGAGGCTTTGAACTCCTCGGTTGAGTGAAATGAACCCATTCCATCAAGGTATTCTCATCATGATGGTTGTTTTAGAAGATACCAATAATGTACCTTTTTGAATAATGTTATTTTGCTTAAGAGCACTGTTGTTATTTCACAGAACTTACTTTGCAGCAGCAAAAGAGAAACTCTCTTGAAACCAATAAATTGTTTTAAAGGAAAACTAACGAAAAATTCAAAAAAATTTCCCTTTTAATGAAAAGTCTTTTTTAAAAGTACAGTAAATAGTACAAGGAAAAAGTATAAATGTGGTTTTTCTTTAAAAGTGAACAATACCGGAAATGTTTTGTTAAAATTCCCTTATTTTAATGGCATCACCGATGACATAGATGATTGTCATCTATAAATAGTAAACCATTCGTCCTTTACTGCCACGTGATGTCACCGACTGCAAGAGAAAATCTCTCGTGCAATGGAGCCTACACTACGGTGTTTGAGATAGCGTATTCACAGTTGAGACTAACTCCAGTCTAGCCATATGAAGTCTCACCCCTCCAGAAAAGAATTTGTCCGCTGTTATATGTTGGACCGTTGTACAATTTAATATACTCAGGATTACCATTTATTAACTCTTTCAGACATAAGACATGATAAAGTCCAGTTTAATTAGTTAGTCATGTGCTGCCCGAACCACTGCAGATCACATGGCTTAAACTGCAGTATTAGTTGAGGACTAGATTAGCCAAATCTCAGGAACAGCCCAGTTTTCTGTTAGTTTTGCTGTGAATAATAGAAAAATGACTAATGATTAGGATAATATGTTAGTTTAAATGGTTTTCGCATGCCATTTTTCTCTATTTTGCACACACCGGACTTTTCAACCCTCGATTCTTCTTTGATTTATTCAATCCAATGAGTCAATGACAGAAAAATAAGGCCAAGGATGCTATGAGTTCATTTCATACACATAGCATATGATATTTACAAAACCCTATTGTTTTTGGGAAGTGTAATTGGCACTCCAAAAATCTTATTCTACACTCCTCACAAGTGTATTTTTCTTTCCAAATATAGAAAGTTTGCAGTGTAGAATGAGATTTTTGGAGTGCCAATAACAATTCCCTTGTTTTTTCTCTTGTTGAAGTGTACGCTACGGTATGAGGCAAAAACTTACAAGTTAGCTTAGGGATCAAGGAGCACATCAAAGGGGAATGCCCCAAACCACTGACTGGATGAGGTAGGGCCCCTACCGTAGGGGCAAACAACCATAACTCAGCTAGATTTCATCTCAATATCTGATTCACTCTCCTCCGGGTTTGCATCAGGATGATCCCGCGGAAGGAGGCCAAGGAGTGGTAAAGGCAACAAGGAGCTGAGATTGCAGATGATGATCAAAAGGGACAAGTTATCATATTGGTCCTTGGTTACACCTAAGAGTTGGGTCAGACCAGCGCCCATCAGCCCCCCAAGAACACTCCCAGCATTTGAAATGGACATGAGGGTTGCGAAAAGTGTGGCTTCCACTCCCTCCGGGCATAATCTAGCAGCCAGCACAAGAACAGGCATGAAAGAAGCCTGCAACGAAAATTAGGAATTAGTTTTGCAGTACAGCCGTTCACAGAATCAGTTCTGTGCACAAGCAATAGAAATATTTCCTGTCATGCATGTGGTACAATTAGATTCGAAATATCAAAAACGATACATTGTTACGAGCTTAGTTTTCCGAAGAGTAAATTCATCAGTTAAATTTATCGGTTTATCTATTTCTAAGAAAGGTTTGAAGCTGCGTTTGACTAAATTTTCAAGCCACACTCAAAATGCATGCATCCAAGGAACTACATTCTTTTAACAAATTACAGGGTACAGCAACCAATACACCTGCTTTAATAGTGTACCTGACTGAGAACTGTTATGACCAAAGAATCTCCAATTGAAAACCACTCATCGCTTATCCCGAATTTTCGGTTTAATCCAGTAACAAGGAGAACCTGAGACATAAGATCAATAATAATTACACCTGAATTTCATTTGACACAGTTAAGTCAGGGAGCCTTAAGAAAATAACTCGCATCACAAACCTGAGTCAACCCAATAGCCGAACCAAAAACAGTTGTTACTACAAATGTCTTCCGCAATAAAAATCCATTATACAGTCCAACCCCAAGCAATGATGCTACAGAGGTAACAAGCCTGACACGTCCTAAGAACTCTGGGGTAAAACCAAGTTTATTTGTGCTGAAAACCAAGGAAATAGAAAAGCCCTGGTTAAGATTGGAAACATTTACTGAAACAAATTGAAAGCGGCCATGAACACCTGTAGCTTTTACAAAGTAAAGGATAATGACCATGCTCATAAATTGCACGTACGTGAAGTAAAACATTGCAGACTCTGAGTGAGGGGTTGCCTGCCACAGGAAAATAAATAACGTGGGAAAAAATACATTGGGTTGCCTAACAGCATCCCATAACTGAAGAACGTTCTGTTTCCAGCTATCAAGCAAGTTATGACCAGCCAGAGGAAAATTTGGCCCCTTCGAGGCACCAATCACAGGCTGCTCATTCACAAGAATAGAAACTGCAGATGTCATCAGTGGCAGCAAAGCCGTGAGACCAAAAACAAACCTGAAACATCAACAATTTGAAAAACAAACAAAAGACCACATCAGATGATTATCAGCAATAGGACCCTACATTCTGAACAGCAAACTTTGTGCACCTTACACCGTAAGCATCCACCAAGGAGCCGCTAAAATAGGAACTCACGATTCCACCAAAAGCAGAAGATCCCCAACACAAAGACTGAAGAGACCCTGACATGCTTTGTGATTCACCACGAGCCCTCTCCACAACCATGGAATCTACAACCTAAAACATACTTAGTTTTGACATGGTTTACAAAGTATGTTACAGAATGAAGAAGCTGAGCCAAAAAAGGAGGCAATTCATCATTTCATACCAGAGGATCTGGATTCTTAAGCTGAACCTTTCTAAATAATGCAAACAAGTAGACTTAAGTTTTTCCCTAAAATTAAACCAGACACTTGTGAGTCTTGACTCTTTCTTCCTCTGGAATCATTTAGGGCTTTTTTACCCCCAATTTTTCAATGTTCTCTTATTGTAATCTCAAAGGAGAGAACTGAGGATCAGAACCTCCTCATATAAACTCTCTTAGGGATCATTTTGATTTTTTATTTCGTAATATCTCTACATGTATTATGTATTTGATCTGATAAGTTCAAAATTAATTACTTAAGTAAACACATCTCATCGCTTGAATCATATACAATGTTGAGATACACTTTAATTCATAACAAATTTGATTTTTTTAAGAGGATTTTTCATGTCGAAAACAATCTAAATAAATGGTCTAAATCAAATTCTGGCTGAGAACCAAGTCAACTTCAAATTCTGGCTGAAAGCTAAGTTAGGCACATATTGTGACACATAACAAGATATACCTTCCATAACATTCAAACAGAAAAACTAATAGATACTTACCACATCTGAAAAGGCAACAGATAGAGATCCAAGAATTATGCAGAAAGCAACACTGAATTTGTTATCAACAACAGTGGCCATCAAACTCCATGACACTGCACCAAGAAGCCCTGACAAAATCAAGTATGACCTTCTTCGGTAACCAAATAGTGGCACAGAATCACTGCAAGGACCCAAAAAACTGTTCACAAACAACAATAGAGGAATACAGTAACTGAGAGATACCAAATAGAGATGGCAAATAAACTCACACCTAATAAAACCGTATATAGGTTTAATCAGCCATGGCAACGAAGAAAAGCCGGTAATCACAGCTGTCTAGTCAAACACATATAAATTTGTCAGAAACCAAGACTACAAACACCAAAGACAAGTAATTCACACCTATCAAAGAAAAAACAATATGTGCCCTCGCATTAGTAATTCAAAGCTAGAATCCCATTATCCATAACCCTGTTAACACCTTTTTCGTACTATTCGGAATCCTCAAGGTAAAATTGTTTACCGATCAGTGCATAACAACGTCAACTTAAGCTCATAGTTAATCAAGCATGTCACTTTTAATAACTACAGCTACAAATGTAAAGCAACAAAAAATATGAATGTAAATGTACCTCAGCCGGGTCGAGATGCAAATCATCTTTCAAATAAAAACTGACAGCAAGCCTTGCAAGGCCTAGAACACCTTGAACAAAATACACCATGGCAACAGCAACATTGTCAGGGAACAATTCGACCCCGAAAATTTTCACACTGCTCGTTCTATGTTTGGTCTTGCTTGGAGAAGGCATGCATTCCTCCTTTTCCCTATCAGTTATCAACACATCCCTTTCTCCTGCACCTTATCGCATTGAACCAAAACTAAGTAAAGCTTCAATCTTTATCACATTTTGCCAAAACCCAATTGTAAAAACTTGCTTAGATATTCATAATTACATTTTGACTGCAGAATAATTACTGTAAAGTTTCAATAAACGGAAATAGAGAGACATACTAATCCTGGAATCGAGGAACGACTCGTGGTCCAAGTCGAGCCGGCGAGGGGACGATGGCATCGGGACGGCGACCGACATGTCGTTCTCAAGAGGAAGCTTCTGGCGGGCTCTGCGTCGGAGGCGAGTTCTTCTGTGGGCGCCGGATAAGACAGTGCACGGCTTCGGCGGATCCGAGGGACGAAGGTTGGGTTTGGGAGTGAGGTCCTTAAAAAAAAAAAAAACACTCATGAAAAAAAGCTTTGAGGGTTTTAGGTGTTTGGTAAACTGAAAAAAAAAAGGCTTATTTTGGAAGCTGCTGTGAGAATAAGCTGAAATCAAAGGAAAAAGCTGAAGCTGCTATTTGCAGCTTTAGAAAACTGGCTTTTTTTTCAAAGCACACAGAGCTACAGTGCTCCTTTAATGAAAAGACACACTATCAGACTGCTTTTTTTTTTCCAAAAGCACTTTTACAAAAAGTTTACCAAACACTCTGCTGATTTATTTCACAGCCGCTTATTCTCACAGCAGCTTTTTTTCAAAGCACATCAATACCAAACCAGCCCGAAGAGTAGTGGAGGAGGTGGAGCGAAGGAGGCCGAGGACAAAATTGGATTTCCCGAGGGCAAGATTGAGATTGCACAAAAGGTTGGTGACTCCATTTGAAAATTATTTAATACCAAAAGTGCACTTGCACGCTTTTTCTTTCGGGTGATGATTCTAACCTTTCTGTATAGGGATAATGGAATGACGAAAGTACCCCCCCCCCCCCAACCCCAATCGTTTTGGGTGTTTCTGGCCAACAAATGCACGCGTTCGGCTTTTGCTTTGCGCCTTGAGTGCTTCAGTAGACCAGCCCATGGCCCAAACAAACTGCCTTTGGGCCAACTTGACTCAACGACGATAAAGAGTACCGGATCCAGGCCCAATTTAATTTAGACAATTTTTACTTCAAGGTAAAAACAATGTTCTACCTCGTTTGCATTTTTTAATGATTTGTTTCTTTTATCATTTATTTTATTAATATAAAATAAAAAATTCATTTCATTGATTAATAAAAATATAGAAATTCTCTTATCGCGGAGAAAATCTATTGTGTCACCGAATGTACGTATATCCATTTATGTCTATAAGGAGACGTTGATGTCGATTGACCCGCTTATTAGGTCTTATGTTGCGAATCACAGCTAGCCCTGACATGTAGTTGATTCTGATAAGTTTTTCTTCATTTTAGATCTCATTTTCGGACAAAGATGATCATAATAGAGTGTAAAATCACTATATGTTTGATTTTAGGTTCAATTGGAAGCAATGGCGGAGCCAGGATTTTTATCTTGGGTGGGCTAGCTGAAATTAGTATCATAAAATCATATGTTTATTTTTATTCAATATAAAAGAATAACAATAGAATATAAACAATTCTTGAAATCATAACCCTAACCGACAACTTCAAGGACCATATAAACAATTAACCTGCTAAATAAACCAAGAATAAGTAAATAAAGCGATTAAGAACGTATCAAATGTTGCATTCATTGGAAAATTGCAACAAAAAGTAAGGAATTGCGGAGATAGGGATTTAATTGTGAACTAAAAGAAAATTCTTCTTTTTCTCTTGAGTAAGAAGTACGGAGGCTAAATCGTATAGGGTAAATGGTGTTTTTCTTTAATGAATAGGATAGAAGGGGGAGGGAAGATAGAACTAATTTATTACTTGTAGCATAAAAAAAGTATTATTTTTTGTCATTGATCGTCATCAATTCATTCAATCCGAAGGTCGAAAACTGAGAGAGATGTGTGAGAAATAAAAATGAGTGTGTAGATAGCACTACACTTACAAAAAACCTGTTTGGGCTAAAGTCCACCTTAGCCTTGTGGGTGGCTCCGCTCGTGGTTGGAGGGTTTAAAGCCTTAGACGTAAGCGAGAAACTTGTGATGGTTGAATCTGTCCTTGAGAGCTGGGCGCCAAATGGATACTTTCATATCATTGAAAAGAACGAATATGATAACGAACATAATTAGTTATTAGTAACAAATCTAGGGTAGGTTAAAAAGTGAGGGAGGTTAAGTTAATGCTTTTAGCATTATCATAGGCCTTAGGTTCAATTACCTTTATAGACTCTAACGTAAAAATGAATATACTGACCTCCCTCCAGTGAAGAAAATATCGATAATATCGGCGATATATCGCCGATATTATCGGTTTTTCCCCCAACCGATATTGTAAGTGGTATCCAAGGGGTTTTCGGAAAAATATCGCGATATTATCGATATTTTTTGAACTGTTACTCGGAGAAGAACGCCGGAGCTTCTACAGCTCCGGCCGACTGTAAAACAGGACCCTAGACTCCGATCTAGGGGGTCCGAGACTTGTCGGAGGAGGAAGACGAGGAGGCGGAGCAGTCGACACGGACGACAACGTTTTCGACTTGGGGGACGAGGGAGTGGAAACGGCGAGAAACGACGCAGCAGGGGCCGAGGGCGGCGGTTGCTGCTGCGGCGGCGGATTTTGATTCCCGGTGGAAGCCATGAGAGAAGGAGCAGCAGATCTATAAATATGTGTGTGGGTTTTGTATGTGAATGAAAAAGATGGGATTTTGATTCCCTGACGGAATGGATTTTAGAGAGAGAGAGAGGGGCGACCGGGAATTTGGGATCTGAAGAGAGTGACGAGCAGGGAGGAGAGAGAGAGAGACAGCGAAAAATAATTAAAAGTTGTGGGAATGAGGAAGGAGGGAGAAGGGAGAAGGGTGATGGTGATGTTCCTCGCGCAGGGAGATGGGTGCGTGCGTGCTGCGGTGCAGAGAAGAGAGATGAGGGAGATATGAGAGAGAGAGAGCCGAGAGGGAGACAGAAGAAAAAGAAAAGAAAACAGAAAGAAGAAGAAAAGAAGAAGGGAGTCACGGGGGAACAGAGAGAGAAAAGAGAAGAGTGCAGGGGGTGCCACGTGGCCACTTCAAAAAGAAAGGGATCCAATGTTTTGGATCCTGATTGGGTAGTCAAAGATGACCAATTTGATATATTAAAATGTTTAGGGGATAATTACACAAATATATCTTTATAAATGGGGGTGGGTGTTACATATTGCCCTAAAAAACTCCAAGTAATTACAACATCGTATTAGAATTGTAATTGATCCTTGTTAGATTTGGTTTAGAAATTCTATGTAATTTAGTAATTGTTTCATATTAGGTTTAGATTTGAATTTTTTACTCCATTCAGATTTTAAAGGATTATAATAGATTTAAAAATTTATGAATTTTGATGAAGTTTAATAATTTTTAAAACTTTTATGTAAAATTTTAAGTGAATTCCCTCAAATTTTCAGGGAGCGATTTGAGAATGTTTAAAATATTATGTGAAATATTTCTAATTTTTTCTAGTTTCCCAACTTTTTAAAAATCTCTTCGAATCAATTTCTAAATGAATACATTTGGAATGTATGAATTTCTTAAAAATCATGATCGAATACCCCTTAAACTTTAAAGAATCGCTTAAAATCCTGATTAAATGCCCTTAGATTTTTAAGGAGAATTAAAATATTTATAAGCCCCAATTGGATGTACAGCTTAATTTAACTAATTGACACAACACAACAAAACCAGTTAAGATTACAAATTAACACAAAAGACGACTTGATGCGAGGTCATATCTAAAAAACTTGCCGCAATAAGCCCCAATTGGTGTGTTTAAACTTCTTTCATTAATTACTATATATTTTCTACACTCACAATGTTTGTCAGCTCGCTATATAATCAACTTGATAATGTTAAATCCATCATGCAATGCATTTCTTTCCAATTTTTTGTGATAAACTAATAGATAATTGACTAAATAAACATCCTGCAAAGTTTCAATAAAAATTTCCAAGTTTTTCTTACAATTTCCGTGGTTTCCATGTAATTTTTATCGATATCGATATTATCCCGATATTTTCATCGATATTTCCGTGTTTTCAGACTACCGATATTTCCAATATTACTGATATTTTCTTCCTTGCCTCCCTCACATAGTAAAATGTTGCTGGAAGGAAAGTATAGCACCCTTTACATGTAAGTTTCTATTTCTTGTAGAGATATGACGTGTAAGTTTTTATCTCTTATTTTTTTAGAATCGCTTGCTATAAGTCCATTTTCAATAACATGTTCTTTTTGTGTGAAATGTCACTCTCGTTTTATCTGACTTATTATATAAGGAAAATTAATGAAAATGACTTGAAAACTTTGAGTTTTAATGATAAAGACAAAATAAAAGGTAAAGTGAATAATACCATGATTGATTTTTTAGTGTAAAAATGTGATTTTTTGTTAAAGTGAACAGTACCGGAAACTTTTCGTTAAAGTTTCTTATTATATAATGTATAAAGTATTGGTTCGAGTTGGAGATGTGATGCGTGATGATGCAGGCAAAATTGGCTCCACTCTCGTTTTCAATATACAACCAACATAGTCTTGGCTTCGCTTGTAGTTTTTCACACAAGCAAAACATAAGAAATAATGAATTATCTTTATTTATTGTATACTTGTTTTGAACTTTTGGTAGAGAATCTCGAGATTAAAATATGGAATATAATACGCCCACATCCGTATCCTACCTACTTCTACCAGAGAGACCACTTTAATAAGTTTATAAAAAAATAAGATCATCTTTATTTCTTATTTCCCCCTTTATTTATTTTTAATTTTTTTATCCTCATAGTAAACATGTCCAAGAGGACATATTTGTCCTCGTTGGATTTGAGGATTAAGCATTACGAGTTTATTTTTTGAGATTTTAAAGTATTGTTCAAAACAAAAGTTTGAAAAGACATAGTTTGAAATATAAACACGACCTAAGCTGTAAAACACTAACACAGAATTATAAGCATTACTTAGTGCTTATATCGTGTGATGAAAGGATGTTTAAGATCGAGAGAGGATTCTCGCCGGATCCTCAAATCACATCCATTCATCGTACATCGTGCGGTCATAAATCATTGTATTTTTTTTTATTTTAAATTAAATATAAATAGTATCTGAAAAAAAAAACTAGCCACACGATGCACGATAAACGAATATGATTGGAGGATTCGGCGATGATACTCTCTTTTTAAGATCTTCCATTTATAGGTGTGCTCTAGCTTTACTTAGTTTTAAACATTATTTGGCTTTCTGGCCAAACTAGTCCCTAAAATTGGCATACCTCCTCACTTTGGTCTTTGTGATTTAAAATCGATAGAAGTGGTCAATGAGATTGTCTACTGTCAATTATTTTGGTCATTCTGTGAAAAATCTTCGCTAAATTGAGGGCATTTTTATCAAATCAACTCTTCAACTTGAACTTGTGGTTTTTTTTTCAATTTAAAGGAGAATTTTCACAAAATGACCAAAATGATTGGGGATGAATAATCTCAGACATCATTTTTATCAATTTTAAATGCCAGAGTCTTTTGGCTAAAAGCCAACATTATTTCTACTTTTAGGTTTATACAAATTAATGTTGTTTGTTAAGAAATGTGAAGCAATTGTCTTGATTTGGACAACACAACTTCAATTTGATAAGAAAAGTGGCTAAAATCAATACTATTTTGTAAATAAATAAAAAAGTGTTACCAAGAAAGGTGGTTGTCTGGTGTCTTATTGTTATGCTTTGAAATTTGGTACTTTAAAATGGAACTGGATCCTCTTCGAGGCAAACCCTCGGGATCCTGCTGAGCGACAAACACGGGCCGTTGGATTTCGATCCAACAGCTACAAACAGGGGGTCCCTCTTAAAGTTATAATAATTGTAGTCATTGGATCGAAATCCAATGGCCCGTGTTTGTTGCTCAGCAGGATCCCGAGGGTTTGCCTCGGAGAGGATCCAGTTCCCTTTAAAATAAGTGAGTTTTACAGAGAATTATTCCCTTGAAATCAGTCACATAAACTTTTTCCTTAAAGTATGCACATTGCACTCTTCCATTATTGGGCTAATCAAAGCTACCACAAAAATCTAATATTTTTTTTTTTTTGGAAAAGATTAATAAAAAGAAAAAAGAGGAGTAAGTGATCGTGTGTAGAAACAAACACTGTTTATGAAAAAAAAAAAGAAAAAAGAATCAACTTCAACCGAAATCATTGACACTTTAGACACAGTAAACAGATATAATGTAGGCTTTAATTAGTCACACATCATGATCCTCACCTACACCAAGCATTGAAATCCAAAAACTGTAGGGGAGTTTGATAAGCATTTGTTCTATACGCACTTTTATTCGCAAGCGTTTATAACAAAATGCTTTTGTATTCTTAAGCGTTGTCAATAAAAGCATTTTTGTTCAAGTCACAATAAAGCAGGCTCAAACAAGACTATGAAAGGTAAAGCACTTGCGTTTTTGCTAAAAACACCTTCATCCATAGGGCTTTTAATGAAAGCGCTTTTATTAAAGACACAATGAAATGTTTATTAAAAATTCAAGTGCTTTTCGAGTGCTTAAACGAGCAACATTACAGAAAATCCAACAACAATTATATATTTAACAATCCAACAAAACTCAGCCTTTGATTTCATTCCCTCTACAACTCTACAAGGAGGGGAAGCAGAAAGCAAATTGCAAAAAAGAAAAAGATACATTCTCCCAGAAAATTCAACTACTATATTGTCTTACATGTATCTTCATTTCATGGATTATATTCATGGCACAAATCACTATCCTTCCTTCCCTATTATTTAGCTCCAAAAAAAAAAGAAAATAAAAAAAAGGTACCCCTCTCCCTCTCTCTGTTGAAGCTTTTTCAGTCAAGTGTCAGGAACAATTTCTATGGTCCATGCACATTACAATCAGCTACTCAAGCTTCCAGTTTATCCACTCCCTCCTCCAACAACATCTCCTGGTAACGGCACTCACGGCTGCAGAATGCCTTCTCACCCCTGCAAAACACAATTTCAACGAATGCTTAAATCACGCAAAACTCCGCTTAGCCAAGTTTGCTAATGCAGAGTGCTCCCTCTGCACCCAAGTTATAGCAGGTTGTGTGTCTCTGAAACCAAATTCGAGCTACTTTTCTTGTAATTTAGATTAAAATATCGACTGTTATATTTAAGAACCATATTTTGCTGCTTATTTTATAGTAGAAGATACCCTGCATAATCCTCTCCTAATATGATAATTGTATTATAAAATCAATTAATGATTCGAGTCAGTATAATATAAGATTCTAATCATAAATAATTGTACAAATAGCAACCATGATCCAAGAATATATATATGAATCATATGATAAAACTCAAAAGAAAAGAACAAATCGATTAAAAAATGATTAGAAATCAAATTCAAATTATGTTGAAGAATAAAAAATAAAATTGATAACGCATTCATCAACTATTAGCACCGGGGCGATTAAAGATTACAAACATGGTAATCATGCATCGGATAATTAACACCGATTATTACTACGATTGAGATATGAAAAATAGTCGTTTTAAGCCGGTGTCTCGAGAGAGTGCCGACAAAATAATAGGGAACAAAAAATTGGACCAACCTGTACATAAAAATATCTTTGCCGTGGCCAAGATTCTTGTTGCAATTGTCACAGAAGCTGAGAAAACTCTCAGACAGAGAGCTTGACCCGTTTGACTTCCTGCCGGGAGAAAACTCCGGGACGCCATCGGAGCTCTCCACGATGCAATTGTCGAAGATGTGCGTGGTTTTCGGGTTCGGCCCATGGGAAATCACACACGTGTAATCCTCAGAGAGCTCCATTTCACTGACAGAGAGACGGCTCGTGAAAACCCGGGTCGAATTCATCGTCTCGGATTCGAACAGCGATTTCTTCTCCGGCGACTGAGACAAGACGGAGGAGAAAGAACCCAGATGGGAATTCTCCGTCTTGGTGCTGAAATCCGCCGAAGATTTCGGTGATCGGGAAGGGGAGAGAACAGAGGGTTGCAGGGGAGGGATTTGGATCTTGAGCTGCGACCCGAAAATCACCATTCGAGTTTTGGGATTTGACGGTTTCGGGTCGGATTCGTTGAGGGCGTCGACGATGGCGAGGCCGATGCCTTTGGAGTCCAATTTGTCCCAGTGGATGCGTCTGGATTCGGGTTCCGGGGTTCTGGGGGTGTTCGATTCGGACCAGAAGGGGTTTCGGAGGCCCAGAAACGGTTTCGTTTCGAGGATGGAGGTTGGGCTCATTACGGCGTCGGATTCAGAGACGGCTTTTGAGGTGAAGCTGGTGAACAATCTCGGATTCGCGAAGAAAGAGGAAGTGAGTTTTGTGTGTTTTTCTCTGGGAGAGAGAAGAGAGCCGTTTTCCGCCATTGGAGCTCGCTCGCTTGCTTGCTTGCTCTGGTTCTTGAAAAATCCTATAAAAATAAAACCCCTCTGCAAAACAAGAAAAATAACTACTCAATGCACCCAAAATTAAAACTTGAATCTGATTTTTACCCAGTAAATTACTCACAAGCTTTGAAGCTGTAGAAAATGGCAGAAAGTTGCAGACTTTTAAGCTCTGCGGTGTTAGAGAATGGGAGATGAAAAAACCCAGAAACCAGAAATTGCAGAAACGATTCCATGAAACGATCCTCTCTCTCTCTGCTGCCACAACTCTGTGACCTCCATATCTCTAAGGACAAGACGTGCATGCATCACTGCATCAGAAAACAAAGAAAGCTTGTATTTTTGTTCCTTCTTTTGTTGGTGCTACTCAGCTTTTTATGTCTTTTTATAGTTTTGTTGGTATTTTTGGTTTAGCAAAAGTGGTTTTTTCATCAGAAGAAATGATTCAGAATTTGGAATCAAACGAGAAGCTAACCAGGATTAGGAATTAAAAAGACAAACGAATAAAACCCAGAATTATATGAAACAAAAGGAGTAGCTAGCTCGTCACATGAACTGTGATTTATGCGTCTTCTTTCTCTCTCTATATTTTTCTCTCTCCTCTCTTTATTTCCGCACTAAATCAGTTTCCCATCATCAACCTGAAACATCGAAGTGGAGTTGCAGAGAGAGAGGGAAGTTAGAGAGAGAGAGAGAGAGAGAGAGCTCGTCGGATTTATGGGTTGGTGGGGGTGAATATAAAGAAGCGTATGGGCGTGCATGAGAATCAGTGGGTTTGCTAAAACCACCCACCGGGCTCTGTCCAGGTATGGATGGATCCATCAAATCGATGGCCTTTTTTTTTTTTTTTTCAGCGTACAATTACTCATCACTCTCTCGCACTCTACAGTCCACTTCCTACATTATTGGTTTTTTTTTTTACAGAGGTGGATTGTCTACCCTCCTATTTTCATACTATTTCCATCTTTTTCTGTTTTGTGTGGTCACGGTTAAATCACGTCAATATTTTATATTTTTATTACTTTTTTTTATTATTTTTATAAAAAAATAATATAAAATGTTGACGTGTCTTAATCGTGACCACACAAACAGGAGAGGATGAGAAAAATATGAAAATGGAAGTGCAGACAATCCACCTCTTTTTTTTACTAGTGGAATTTTGAGCATCAGCGATGCGACACACCAAGGATTGACCCACACTCACTAGCTCTTACTTTCCAGCTCCGCTCGGCTTACGTTGAGCTCCAACTGTACCTCACAAGTCATGTAATGTTATTATTTCACTTACATCTTTATTATTAAAGTCAAAGATGATGAATACTTGGGTGCATAAAGGAGAGAGTACATTCTTCTAACTAATTTAGCTAAGTGCATGCTTGCATTTCACTCGTTCTTTAATAAATGTATCTGTTTACTAATGTTATGCTCTAAAATGAAAAATCAATCGTGATTTAAAACATAACACTATGACATCATAACACTCTTGTTTGGGTTAACATTTGAACTTTAGGCCGAAAGGAAGGAGGGCCCAAAAAGACTAAAGAAAGGAGTTTCGCCCAAAGCCCAACACCAAGCCCAGATCGTCCATCTTAAGACTAATTGGCTCTCCCCCATTAATGCAAAGGCTAGGTGCTTACAAGAGAAGTGACAACTGATGAAAATCAACCTACTCTTAGCCCAAAAGTACTTTTCAATGTCAGTACAAGTAAAATACTGATGAGTCACTACCCTTCAATTGCTTTCGGGTAAGAACAAAGCTACAGACAGTCGGGCTAATTCGTCTATAAAAGGAGGAAGAGGGCCCAGAGACAAGGACACTTAACCAATCAAACAAACAAACATACAACTTGTCTCTCAGCCAAGCAAACACCCAGAAAACCGTGTTTTGTCTAGACTCTGCACCCCTTTTAGCCGTAGATTTCCTTAGAAATACATTTTTTTGTCTATGTAAAAGCTCTGCTACCTTTTTCCTAAATGTTGTAGTATCAATCATGAACTTTTTTCTAGTCATCCCCTTTAGTACCTAATCCTTTGTAAACTGCAAAAAGAAAAGACCGCAAGACGTTTAACCTTGCCCGACAAGGTGAAATCTTGTCTGACTTTCTTTGCTTTTATCTTTCAGTTAATAGATCTGTCGTTATAATGCATTCCCCAGTTTATATTCAAGTTATTTCTAGTCCTTTGATGACTCAAACCCCCATCAATTCTCAGGTCTGGTTCATTTAGTGCTTTTTATCAAGATTGTAATGTATTAAATTGATGACTTGATCAGATTTGGATCTTCACCCCTCGAGCATACAAGATAACTAAAAGTCCTTGATCTCAAGGCATAGAAAAGAACTTAATGTAGACTTAACCCATCTATAACAATCATTTGATAAACAAGAAGTCAGAAATAACTTGGGGCGCAAGTAATTGGCTTAAAACATACTTGTTCTACATCTGCCATACTGAGATGGCAGTGGCACACCTAAGCACCTAGTTGGTTTTGATTGTGAGCCTCAAGGCCTACATTTAAGGCCCTACAAAGGCACCTCTCAGAACTAACTTTGTTCTCCTCTTGCAGTATTGAGACAAGCAAGAGCCCGACAATTAACCAAAGTGCCAACTCTTCGGGGAGCTGTGTGCTCGAGCCAGGAACGCCCATCAGCTAGATTTCCTACCCGAACATAGTTTTGGCACGCCCGGTGGGACCACAAATCTTGTATGCCAAAGAGATAAAGGAAGGAACAAACCTTCAGGTGGGAATCAAAACAAAAACCACCCCAGTACACACTAAGATCTAGCATAGAAAATCTCCCTGAAGATTTGCAAGAATCCGCCTTGGCGGAAAGCCCGACTCCTTCTGAGAAATCAGGAGGGAGGGTCACAAATCAAGACCTTCAGGCCACCATGATGGCTGTCATAAAAAGCATGGAAAGAAACTCTTTACAAACAAGAGAGGAAGTAAGCAAACTCCTTTCCTTAACAGTACATCGGTAAATAAGGTTGGATCTGGAGTACTCTACTCCAGAGAATGACTGTGCTAAGGAGGTGAGGGAAGAACCCAGCCCTATGGAAGAGTTAGTTATTCTTCTATTTCCTTTACTTAAGGAAAAGAATAAAGAAAAAATGAGGAAGGATCTAAAGTAGATCAGCTAGTGTTGAAGAAAGTCAAGAGACCAGAGTTGCCCGATCCTTTGTTATTTTCATTATATAGCAGGGGGTAATGCGGGCTAGAAATAAAACAGATATTGGGAGAATCACAAGCTGATACAATGACTGATGCTGATTCTTTTCTACAAGCCCTAATAAGCATAATCAATCTAACATGGGCAGAGAAAGGAAAAAGAAAGGCCACGTAGGAGGTCAAAGCGGAAAGGAAACCAATTGATAGACCAATTGAATGAGCTATTAAGCTGCCCGAGAAACCCAAGGCCACCATAATAAAAGGAGTGGTGCTATGTAGCAAGTGTCAAGGTGAATGCGAACTAGAGGTACCAGCAGCTAGAGCTGTCATTGATCAGGAACTGATTAAAAGGAGAAAAGAAGAAAAACGTGATAACCACATAAGAATCATGCGGGCAGCTGAGGAGGAAGCTTCTAGGAATGTTTTCCAGAGGTTAGGAGGAGACTCTCTGTTGGGTTTTTGGCTCAAAATTAGAATGATGCAATAAATTAGGTTTGTGTTACCTATTTGGTTTTGGTGTCCTAATTAGGTTTGGTTTTGACTTCTTAGTTAGTTTCCTTGGTGGAGAGATTTTGTTAATTACCTATTTGATTAGGATTTGGATTTATTTCCTATTAGGATTCCTATTGTAACCTAAGTCCTATACACTATAAATAGGATCTTAGGGTTGGTGTATTGAGTGTGCCTCATCATGGTTTAGAGAGCTTTTCTCTATTTTGGTTTTGGGTGGAGGTCACCGTTTGGAGTCATGAGCGTGGCAAATTCATGGCTCATTCGTTTGGTAAATTTGGTGAGAGTCAATTTGTGAGTTTGTGAGTTAGAGAGCAATTTGGGATAATCTTCTCCGTTAGTTTTGGGTTCTCTACTCGTTTGGTTTAGGGTTTGTAATTTGTGGGATTTGGGTTGTGAGAGTTTAAACACTTTTTTGTAATCTCCATTTGTTTAGTGAAATTCCTCGCCGTGCTTCGCCCGTGGAGTAGGCTTTACGTCGAACCACGTAAATCTCTTGTGTCAGTTTGAGATTGTTTGTTTTAGCTTTCACATACGACATTGATATTTGGTACTTTGTTATAATTCGCTTCCGTTTGCGCATAAAAGTACAACACTCTCAGCCTAAAAACCTGTCAGAAGTGTTCAGGAACTATGAAGCTTCAGAAGAAGTGAATGATAAGGAGGCCAAGATACCAAGATGGGTAGATGCGAGGCCATCCCAGCCCGCTTATGCTGGTAGAGATGTTAGAATGAAAGGAAGGACAGTGAACGCGGTCACAAAGAAGAATCTTGCCCGAGTTGGACAAATGTGGTACATAATCTGAAAGGATAGGAGACCTATTAAAGAGATGAGAGCCTCCATGATTATGAGGGTCCAAAGGCAGCATAAGGCCCACATGAACTCGCTGAAGGTTCCCACTACTTCGGAAACCTCGAAGAATGTAAAGATCGAAAATGTTCCTCATGAAGGAATAAATCAACCTCATTGGAAGAGTAAGAATGAGCAAAAGAAGGCAAACAACAAAATGAAGGGGAAAGAGACCATGTGCCGCCAAATCCCCATCCCGGGAAATATAGAATCTTGAGGAGAGCTCAAGAGGATTTGATGATGATGTCTACCCCAAGATGGAGCCCAGAACCGATCTGCTTCGGAACTATTTCACCTGAAAAAGGGTTACCCGCACCATTGTTGATAGATATTATATGCAAAGTTCCAGAACAACTGCCGAACTTTGGCATAACCCAGGAAGAAGGATTACCTGAGCTAATGTTGCTCGATGAGGCACATGTTTGGTTGGAGGAATTTATGAACAACATTGAGGGCAAGGGGAAAAATCTACCTGGACCCAGCAACTTCCACGTAAACATGACATGTTTTATCAGCCATGTTTCGCGCCAAGCTTGATCAACCTCCCACGATGGAAGGTGATTACCTGGCAGCATAACCAATGATGGCGCATGTTAGTGTCGAAGAAGCTGGACAAAGAGAGTACCGTCAGACAGGCGTGCCCGAGCAACCAGGAAGAAAGCCTGAAAGAATATACTCGAACAAAATGGTTTTTGTTCGCCCAAGTTTGACCATAGCCAATCATCTCAAACCCATATACGTAATTGCTCACTTAGAAGGGGTACCTTTCAAAAGGGTCTTGATCGATGGAGAGGTCGCGGTCAATGTGTTGCCCTACAAGCAGATAAAGAGAATGTGCAGAAGTGAGGAAGATCTTATTCCTACGGATCTTCCAGTTTCTAGTTTCTCAGGAGCCATCACCCGGACTCATGGAATACTGCCATTAGAGGTCGATTTGGGTTCAAAACAAATCATGCTGGCCTTTTTTGTTGTAGACTATACTTCCACTTATGGAGCTTTACTGGGCAGAGATTGGATTCACCAGAGTCTCTCTGTGCCATCTACTTTACATCAATAAGTGGCTGTCTACCATGAAGAAAGAGAAATAGAACTTGGGTTTTGGGAAATTGTGGAGGTCAAGTCACGGCCATTCTTACCCACAGCCAACTTCTATGTTCCTTGTATTGGGATTCTTCAGTGTTTAGGAGCTGATAAGAACGGCCGCCCAACTAAGGTGACGACCTAAAAACTTCTAGAACAAGGGTTATCCCTTACAAGGGAAGAATATGATCGGCCCTATATCATCCCAAACCCCCAACACCATTAATGTTAGAATAGAAAATGAATGACCAAGTGGTTGCAATCAGGTCCTTAATAAAAAGACTGTTGGTGTATGGGAGAGAGAAGACAAGAAAGGGATAACTTAGCCATGGAAAAAGAACAGCGGATCGGATAGGCTTTAAGTGGCCAGAACATAGAAGTATAGTCTTTTGGGGAAGAGTTCGAAACAGCCATCCAAATGGCTGAATGTATATATGACTTAGATGGACCAGAGGATTTGCCCGAGAATCCAGAATTGGTTGAGTTTTTGTGTGCGGAACCAGACAAACTAGCTCCAGAAGTACAAGACCCCTTGAAGACCATTGAGTTGGGAACTAAGGATGATCCAAGACCAATACAGATCAGTGGTTTGTTGGAAATTGAGGATCAGGCAAGGATTGTCAACCTTCTACATGAATTCAAAGATTGTTTTGCTTGGCATTACACAAAGATGCCAGGTTTAGATCCAACCTTGGTAGAACATAAAACGCCTATTAAGAAGGGGTTTAAACCTGTCAAACAAGCACCACGGAGGATATCCAAAGAAATTGAAGAAAAGGTCAAGGACGAGATCGAAAAGTTGGTAAATGCCGGATTTATTAGGCCTGCCAAATATGTTGAGTGGTTGGCCAACATTATACTTGTTTTGAAAGCTTTAACTAAGGCAATTAGATGTTGTGTTGACTATAGAAACATTAATGGAGCCACACCTAAAGATGAATACCCTATGCCCATAGCCGACCTATCCATAGACGCAGTCGCTAAGCACAAAGTTCTGTCTTTCATGGATGGGAATGCGGGATACAATCAAATAAAAATGGCTAAATAGGATATACATAAAACAACTTTTAGGTGTCCAAGTCATGTCGGGGCATATGAATATTTGGTAAAGCCATTCAGACTAAAAAATGCTGGTGTAACTTATCAAAGAGCAATGAACGCCATTTTTCATGACCTAATCGGCCATAGCATGAAAGTATATATTGATGACATCGTGGTGAAGTCCAAAACTGAAGAGCAACATTTAATCGACCTCGAACAAGCCTTAACGAGAATGAGGATCTAAAAGCTAAAAAAGAATCCAAAAAAATGTGATTTTGGGGTAAGATCGGGCAACTTTTTGGGATTCCTTGTTCACCAAAAAGGAATGGAGGTCCACAAGAACAAAGCTCGGGCAATCATGGAGACACTTTATCCCACCAATAAGGTGCAACTACAAAAGCTACTGGGAAAAATCAACTTCTTGAGGAGGTTCATCGCGAATTTAGTAGGCAAGATTCAGCCGCTAACCCCTTTACTCAGGTTAAAAGACAAGGAAGACTTTGAATGGGGCCCGCCACACCAAGAGGCTTTCGACAACATAAAAGCTTACTTAGCCTCACCACTAGTGCTCATGCCACCTCAGAGGGGGAAGCATTTGAAGCTTTATATCTCTACCTTGAAGAGGTCAATTGGGAGCCTGCTGGCCCAAAACAATGAAGGAGGAAAGGAACAAGCCATATACTACCTCAGTAGAATCCTTACAGAGGTAGAGACAAGATATACCTCAGTGGAGAAACTATGTTTGGTTTTGTACTTTACTGCTTGTAAGTTAAGGCATTACATGTTGCCTTGCCACATCCATATCATTGCCAAGACCGGCGTGATCAAATATATGCTGTCAAAACCAATGTTGATAGGAAGAATTGGGAAGTGGATTATTGCACTGTCCGAATTCAGTTTTCAGTATGTGCCTCAAAGGGCAATCAAGGGGCAGGCAATTGCAGACTTCTTAGCCCGGCACCAAGAGTCTCAAGAGGAAATGGTTAACATTTTAGGGACTCTGGAAGTAGCAAGTGTATGGATCCCACCAAACAGAGCCTGTTCGGGCAAGGAAGAATGGGTCCAGCAAGAAGTAAAAAGAATAACGAGCCTCTGGATCACTCATTGGAAACTATATTTTGATGGATCTTGCACTCAGAATATTGCGGGAGCTGGGATTGTCATCATCGATCCCAAAGGCTTCCACCATTGTTATTCATTCCTCTTGGATTATCAAGAGATTACCAACAATCGGGCAGAATATGAAGCACTGATAATTGGCTTAGAAATTCTGATGGAGTTGGGGGCAACTGAGGTTGAAGTATTTGGCGACTCAGAATTGGTAATCAACAAGCTAAATGGAGAATACAAATGCAGACACATTACTATGGCTGATTATTACTTGGCGACCACGCAATTATTGAGATATTGGGGTGATGAAATTTTAGTTAGCCATAGCCCCAGGGAATCAAATACAATAGCCAATGAAATGGCTCAATTGGCTGCTGAAGTGTAGATCCAAGAAAGAGGGTTCAAGATAGAAGTAGAACTGCAAAAGAGAAATCTCCCTTTTATCTTTGATAGAGGATTCAGCTTGGATATAATGACTGAAGAACCTAAGATAGAAGATTGGAGGTCACTCATTATTCAATACTTGGAAGATCCATCTTTTCCCATAAGTAAAAAGAACATACAACAAGCCATTAGATATGTGTTGTGGGAAACAAATATGTTAAGAAAGACTCCGGATGGGTTGTTGCTGAAATGTTTAGGCCAAGAAGAGTATATGAGAGTCATGGCCAAAGTGCATGAGGGGATATGTGGAGCACACCAAGTCGGAACCAAGATGAAGTGGCTACTAAGAAGATATGGCTATTTTTGGCCCGAGATGGAGAAAGATTGCAAAGCTTATGCCGGAGGATGTGAAGAATGCCAGAGACATGGACCGCTCCAACATGTACCCTCAGTGCCCTTGAACCCCATAGTCAAACCTTAGCCCTTCATAGGATGGGCAATGAACTTCATCAGGCAAGTTCATCCAGCTTCTAGCAAGGGACACACATTCATAATTGTGGCAACAAATTACTTCACCAAGTGGGTAGAAGCTTCAGCAGTAAAAACCATAACCTCAGCTACTGTTAAGAACTTCATTGAAACCAAGATCTTACACATATTTGGAGTGCTCGAGACAATTGTCACAGATCGTGAGCCATCTTTTATTTCAAAAGAGGTAAAAGAGTTCGCAAGTAAGTTCAAGATAAAGATGATTCGGTCTAGTCCTTACTACCCCCAGTCAAATGGTCAGGCAGAAGCCAACAATAAGATCTTGGTTAACATTATCAAAAGAATGGTGGCATATAGTTAAGAGAAGTGGCACGAGAAGTTGGGAGATACATTATGGGCCTGTATAACTTCCAAAAGGGCAGGAACTGGGACTACACCTTACGCTCTGACTTCCGGGCAAGATGCTGTGATTCCCATGGAAATCAATGTAAGTTCGATCAGAATTCAAAATCAATATGGGCTACACAGTGAAAAGCATATCCAGGCTATGTGTTAAGGAATTAAGGACCTTGATATAGCCCGAATCGAAGCTTTAAATAAATTCAAGAAGGAAAGAGAGTTGTTACCCTAGCATACAACAACAGGGTAAAATTGAAGACTGAGGAATAAGGCTTAGTATGGAAGACGGTCTTGCCCTTGGGAGCCCAAGTAAGAGGCTTCGGGAAATGGAGTCCGACTTGGGAAGGTCCTTTCATTATTCATCAAGCACTAGATAGGGGGTTATTATTTGGCCAATTTAGAGGGAAACTTATAAAAACATCTAGTTAATGCTAAATTTATGAAGAATTATCATCCAACCTTATGTGATGTTGGGGATTGTTATGTTGAAGAGGTTTAAATGATTTGAGAAATCTAAAGACAATTAATATTCTCATCATAGTTGAGTACAAGCTAAAGTAAAGAAAAAAAGACATTTTCATTTCATTAAATGATGAAGTTACATGGAAATTATACTCAGCTCCTCTGAAGCAACTATCCTAAGACGGTGTGCCGGCGTAAAAATAAAGATTCTACTCAACTCATCTGAAGCAATAGAATCCCTCTGCATCCATGCTTAAAAGACCCATGAGGCTATGTGGGTGCACTAAAAGCCTCTCTGTGGAATGGAAAAATTAGTGGCAGATACCGAGGCTGAGGCCCATTACCGATCTCATGGTTGAACCCGTCATTCGAATCAATGATAAGGTTATGGATACGTTGACGCTTGAGAAGAAGAGAGCTCGGGCTGATGATGGTCATCCCAGAAACTTTGATATTGATCCTAAAGCATACACCTATGATGATGAAGTGACCAAGAATGCAGAAGCTAGGATTAGCCTTAAGCATGTCGCTTTTTGCGGCTACTGAGGCAAAGAGAAAATGGAAGTTCCAAGATCTGATTAGTGCACAAATTGCTACCGGATTTGCAAGATTGACTGAAAGTCATAGCTCTTGGGAGGAAGAAGCGGCCCGAATGCGTTTGGCCATTACGCACGAAGGGGATAGGGAGCAAGAAAGGTTCGAAAGTAATTTCATGATGGAGGACCTCAACAAATACACTCCAGAGATGAAGAAGTTCTTACGTTATAAGCAAAAGGAAATTTTGTGAAGGTATGCCACAAAGAGTATATTTCAAGATGATAGTTCATCTCAAGGCTATATCTCAAGTCCACCACCAAGTAAAGATGGTGGATATCATTATTAAGTTTATGTAGTTTATGAATTATCGATTGTATTTAGTTTATGTGGTTTATTAATTGTCGTTTGTATTAAGTTTCATGTATTGATTTAGTGATATTTTCAATATTTATCGGAATTTAAATATTTTTAGGTTAAAATGTTCATAAAATTAATTTAGGATAGTCTACATTATTTTTTTTAAAAGTTAATTTAAAAAAAATAATTGCCTAAATTCATTCTTTAATAATCTGGGGCTAAAATTTTAGGCTAGAAGAGTTGGAGTAGAAAAACTATTTATAGGTTAAAACCTAAATTTTTTGAACTAAAAATTTTAGGTTTTAGGCCAAGGGTTGAAGATGGTCTAATTCATTTTACCTCATGTAACTTTTTGGTTTAAAAAAAAAAACTAAATTAATTTAATCACCGTTAGCCCACCCATGTTCACATTGAAAGCTCAATGCCATTAATAATACAATAGACTTCCTTGAACCAGTTGAGTCCAATGTTATATTTTTTATTTTTTTTACCATCATAAGTTGGTCCGATACAGTTAGTTTTTTTTCCTTTTAAATTGCTTTCTAGTTCTTTTTCTTATTAATTGTACAACAATAATATCTTGTTTGATCATTTATTGGAGTCTCCTTAGGAATTTAACTTATGCAATATAAATAAATAAAAAGGTTAGCCCACCTGATAAAAGAATCCTAGGTCCGTCCTGGCAAACGACGAATAGCTTTTGTTTCTAAATCACCTTCACGATACACATGTAAAATGAAATCACTACAAAATTAAATACTGAGAATAAGTAGTCTAAATTACACTTTCTTACTAGGTTTAGGCAAATGATCAAATCTTAAGATAAGATTATATATGCCAGAACATTGTTTAATGGTCAAATCTTAATATAACATTATATAGGCAAATGATCAAATCTTCAAATTAGCCATAAATAAATCGAAGGCAAAGGCCAACCACATCTCTGAGTGAGTTTGTTAATGATAATAATGGTCCACAAGAAATGATTAATGAAAGATTATTTATATCATAACAGCACTTGTGGCAGTTCCTTAAGGACAGTTTTTTTTGTGTTAATCATTCAGATTAGGAAGGATTTATTTGACTTTCACTTCAATAATACTATATATATATATATATATATTGTGAGGGTGTGAAGTGTCGATTTAAATTTTCGCCATCTTCAGTCTTGACAAAAATGCACGCCAATTGATCTCCGATGCTTAAGTTAGTCTCTCTAAAAAGAGTGAGTGTTTAGGGTTTTCTGTGTATAGAAAGACTGTCCCCTGTTTTTGGTTGAGGAATGAGGTATTTATAGGGAGTATGGCCGACCTTTAGGGTAGGATTTGGTGAGAATATTTCCAAGATAGTGCGTAAATAATATCTTGGAATAATTGTGAAGATATCCCAAAATAAATGTGATTGAGATTACTTACTTAAAAAAGTTTGTTTTCAATTGGGAATGCATTAAAAATAGGATTTAGTAATTAATCTTATCTTCATTGCCTTTAACTTTTTCTTGCCACGAGCAGGGAGCATTCAGCAGTCGTAGTTCGTTGCCTGCATGTCCTACGATGCTGAACTGCACATGGGATGCCCTGATCATTTAATAAGGGAATCTTGTCTTTCTTGGCTAAAAGTCTACGTGCCACCTCCAGGATTTTTGGGATTATTTTTGGCTCCATGTGAAGGTTAAAGGGTTCCACATTGGTGAAAGGAGAAACACTGCAAGAGTTTATAAGTAAGTTGGGCATCGCAATATTGCCAATTAACTTTATGGTGGAACCTCAACTTCCTTCATTTGTAATAAAGCGCGCACACTAGTGCTTAATTAGCAATACACTAAATTACATAATTGTATATATAAAGCAAGGTATAGACTTGATATAACAAGGAATCAAAGATTGTCAATCATCACAAGGTGGCCCAGTGGTTGGGGATGAATTCCAGGCCTATATTTTAGAAGGTATGTTCTTGGATCGATTTCTGATGATAGTGAATCGCACAATGGTGGCCAAAAGAGATTGAAAAGCCTATGTGAGTCATATCGACCTCCAACAATAGATTCCCGTGACGAAGCCTCGAGTTGATCCTTTTTTCATAAAAGAAACAAGGGAATCAAAGATTGTATTATGTTTGGATCGATAAGGACATTTAAAGACATAAAAAACTTTTAAATTAATTGTTATAAATGTACTATAACAACACTACTAATTAACTACCGATCAACTGCTAAAGCACTGCAAATGTTCTACAATGATACTTTCAATGGCATGCATCTAGGCCTAGTCTATGTATGGAATGGATTATGGGATAGCACCTCTATGCGTTCTTTTGGTTGATATATCAACTCTAATGAACTCTCCTTAATCGGTTTGTCCCTTGTTATCACTCAAATTACCCACCCAGTTCCTCATTTTGGTCTCTTGAGTTTCAAAATTGATCAATGTAGTTCCCAACTTGCACTGTTACGCATCATTGTAATCCTTCCGTTTTGTAACTCCATAGACCAAAATGAGGATTTGGCTCAATCTGTCAATGACCTTTTCTTTTGAAAATATAATTTATGGACTTAATTTCTAACCGAGTAATAATCTACAAACCAAATCAGCAGTTTATTCTATCATACAATTCAGTGCTAAATCTATGCTTAGTATTGGACATTTTAATTTACCTCTTTCTAAGAAAAAAATTCACTTAAATACCAAATAAGCACTAAGAGCTTATGGTTAGAGAGAAAACTTACATACAACGTGAATATCACTTTTGGCATGGATTATACACGCACTCATATCCCTTATGAATTATTATGGTTAAGTAGTGGTATTACGTAGTGTAACCATCATAATTCATATCCCTAATGAATTATTATGGTTACACTAAAAGCGTAAGGTTTGGATACTACATAATGGTATTAATTTCAGTTGCAAACTTGCAGTTAAGTCATTCTCCCAGTGCTGCCCCTTCCTACCGCAATAATTCATCCTCATATTGGTTATGCATACGTCGTCGACTTATTTCCTCTGTTGAATGGCAAGTTAGTATTATGTATTTATATCCACAACAGGATTAAGGTCCACTCGAACAATTGTAAAATGATAAATAAAAATTACTACGGAATATAGGAGTACGTACAAATAAAAATACAATCAAACAATGAAGTTCTTATCTTTCAAATGAGCAGTGCATGAATTAACTGATGATAACTTGTTATTCAAACAAACTTAAGCCTTCTAAGTAACAGAACATGTCAACTAGATTTTTTTTTTTAAATTAAAAACACAAGGATGATATCTTATAAATATTTAACAACGAAATTTATTGTTTTTTTTAGTCAAACGAAATTTGTTGTTTTAAATAAAATTTTGCATATGACACTTGGATTTTTTTTCTTTTGTGCGTTTACCACTCAAACTAGGAAAAGAAGAGTAAATTTAATATAAGTCGAATTTTGTAATTCATTATGTTTTATTCACTATGTTGGGTTATGTCCATTCATTGATTATCCACATCAGTTTATTTTCATTAAATTGTGGTAAATGACATCTCTTATTTAATGGATTATTTAGGAACAATTACGCTAAGGGGAGGGGATGAACTTAGCTTCATAATGGGCTAGCAATAATGTTATTCAAATTCGCCTTTGGTGAAAATCGAACCTAAGACCTCTCACTTACAAGTAGGCCTGGCAAACGGGTCGTGTTTGCGGTGTTTTGTGTTGTTTTTGTGTAACACCTGTTATCTTAACTTGTAGTGACACACCCCAACCCGGAATGTCCACTAGGACTCTGAATCGAGTTGTACGGGCCGACACCTAGAAGGTGACGAAGCCATAAAGTATAGTGATGTGAAAGATGTGAATAAATTTAAGCCTAAAAGTACCTAAAAACCAGAGTGCGCTGCGAGCGGGAATGAACCCATTTCACACGCGAGGTCAGAGCATAAGTAAAGTACAGTAGTGTGGGTAAGGACCATACCCTCAGAGGTAGCCACATATACTGAGATTCGCCATGAATCCTCGTCGATACGAACCTTCAGCATCTAAAACCTGGAGGGCGCAAAACAGAAAACGTGAGTGGGCAAAAACAAAGCTTTTTAAAACCATAATAACCCCTCACCGTAAAACCCGTATAATTTTCCAGAAAATAATAATACATACGTATAAAGAAATCAGGCTCGAAAGCAATGTAAACCAAAGTATGTGCCATGTTAAGTATTTCAATGATAAATATGTAAGCCAGGTGATGTAAATCAATATGAAATGATATATTAGCCGGAGTCATGTAACGTGACCTATACGGCTGAATATATAGCTCATAACCAATTCATGCACACAAGTCGGAACCACCTAATGTGGTCTGTAAGATATGCTAGGTGTAAATAAATATGCTCCAGTGCTACGATCACCTGAAGGCTGTGCGAAGTATCGTAAGTCACCTATGAGTCAGAACCACCTAATGTGATATGTACGACAGGCTGGTACCTGCCTTGGATCCAAGGTGAGCGTACAGTGCGGGAGGTGAACGATCACGTGAAGGCTAGGCCTTGGCCTTAGGCGAAGCACTAACACTGGGGTGCAAGATAATGAGCTCTAAATGCATCTATGCATAACCATACACAATGCAACCACTATCATCATAATGTACTCACCTGAAGCTTTCCTGGGCCTCCACAGCATCATTCCATATTATGCAAAACTATACGAATGCAAATACTAAGAAATAATGCATCCTTGACATGGCATTTAATTTGTAAATTCATTTAAAAATAGTTTCTGGAAATTGTAAAGCATATATACGTATATATAGAAAACAAAAGCCCACTCACCTGAAGTCCGCGCTACAACTCCCTAACACAAACATTAAGGCGTCACAAACGATCGGCGCCTAAAACAATTATCAAAACATGTCTTAGAATTCTCGTCAATAGAACATGTAACTTACATATCCTATTCGGGAAGATCCGTATGTCGGATTCCCGATCCGTAAGTTTCTATTATCCTCAAATATTACGTACTACAATGTATCAAAATTTGGTGACGATCCAACGGTCGGATCGTTGATTGCTATAATAATTAAGCGGCAAACCTTAATAGAATTACGTTCAAACGACGGAAATTCGTCAATCGAACTTCACCAATGGAATCATGGTATTTAAATTTAGCCTAGGAAGTTTAGGGGACGTCTCGGCCCACGCGCCGCCGCAGGTGGCGGTCGGCCGCCCAGACTTGCCGGAAAATTCAACTATTTCTAAAAATTCCCAAATTTTACAGGAATGAAGATCTCAATGAGTAGAGAAACTTTCATACTTGTGACTAAAGCCAATTTGGCCGGGAAAAGCCTCAATTTCACGAAAACTCGTCGACACCCTAGAAATGGGTCGTTCTTAATTCGACTTCATACAAGCTGCGATGCCTCCAAGGTTGATTGGGCTTTGTTTCTGGGTTCATGGAGAGTCTATTGGTGGTGTTAATTGAATGAAAACATTTCAGGTTTGGTGGATCTCGGCCACGGTCTCACAGCACCCATGGGTTCATTTCTTCCCAATTTCGAACCTAATCTCCTCAAATTTGATGTAGAAATGGTAGAGGAATGGTCAATATGAGGATTGGGAGTGGTATATCGGCTCAATTCGTCGGAAAAACGATGAATTTCGTCGGAGAAACTCATGGGTCACAACGAGGTTGCCGGTTAAGGGAAACAGGTCCGGTTCCCCTCATTCTTCTCCTCCCTCATTTTCGTCCTTTCTCTCTTCTCTCATTGGTCACTCTCACATCTCTACTTTTCTGATTGGTCCAGTTCCTCCCTCATTTCTCTCCTTTATACTCCATCTCCACCGACCATTTCTTACTTCTTTTAATTTGGGCCACACACGTGGCATTCTAGATTTTTCTCCAAAAATATGGAGTTTTCTTGAACTCAATTAATTTACTAAAATGCCTCCAACTTTAAACGTTAATAACTCATTCGTTATAACTCCAAATCATAATCCGTGTGCGCCCACACGTCCGTAGCGACAAGTACTACGAGGATACGCCAAGAAAATAACCATACGTGATGTGACACGACAGTTAACAAAAGTCAACACTTTGTCTTGAAGGGCATTTTCGTAAATTCACTTTCTAAAATTATAAAAATCATAATTTTTAGGGACGGGCTGTTACATGTCGTGTCGTGTCACAACCGTTATCTTAACGGGTCCTTAACAGGTCGGGTCACTTTACCCAATAGGTAAAATGACCTAACTCGTTATGACTCGTTAAGAAAAACATTTTTTTTTTCTTAAATTTGCGCATACCACATTACCATTTAAATATTACTTCAAAACATAAAAACACATTTGCCGTTAAGTACTACATCTACACTCCAAAATAAGAGCCTAATAAAAAAGCACCAATACACTAATAGTCTACTATAAAAATATCAAAAATGCAAGGATATGCTAAATAAAAGAGAAGTTTACCGAAATAATTGTGAAAAAAAAAATAATAGTACTATACCATATTAAAATATATTACCTTCTTTTCCAAAATTTTTAAATTTAGTTTAATATATATGACACACCCCGACCGAGATCAAGGCATGCTGGCCGTCACGTGAGAGTGACGTAGCCATGTGCACAATGCGGAAGCAATAATAATAAGAAATATATGAATAATTAAAAACCGAACTACTAGAGTGCACTACTAAACATGAGATGTTAGGAGTAAGATACAAAAGTAAACACTCATAATCAGAACATATAAAGTCTAGGTGCAGTCCAGAAGGACAAGTACTAATTATACAGTACCATAAGATGTTCTACAATTATTTAGATATGTCAGAACCGCCGAAGTCCTCAAGGTCACCAACAACAAGCTTACCTAAAACCTAGAGGGGCGCAAAACATAAAACGTGAGTGAGCAAAAACAAATGTTTTACAAAACCATTTCATTTATCAACATATCTAACCCCTCGCTGGAAAACATGTATAATTTTTCCCAGAATCAAGATATATATACACAAATATATATGTAATCATATCACTTCAAATCATGCTTCACATAATCATCTTCATATGTATGTCATGCCAAGATATAACAGAGTAAGCAATTCAGGTAAGAATAATTTCATAGAAATATAACATGTTAGCCGGAACCCCTGTGGTAGTCTGTACGGCTGAATTCATAGCTCAGCATCAATATAGCCGGAGTCACTACAATGACCTATTCGGCAACATACTGCACAAGAGTCGGAACCAAATGAAAAGGTCTATACGACAATAATGGGTGTAATATAATCATGCTCAATACTACTCTCACATAATAGCTGGGCGATAAATCGCTAGTCACCTACGAGTCGGAACCACCTAAGATGGTCTATGTGACAAGACTGTGCACCTAAATTGGATCCAATATGAGCATATGGTGCGGGAGGTGACATAATAAACAGGCATGTGCCATAACTCTGGCTAAATCACAATCACCCTAAGTGCAGTTTTATAAGCTCAACATTATTCAATCACATATCGCATCATCGATGATTCACAGAACCAAACATAACTTACATGAGCTTACCTGAACATCCACAACACCACAATTATATATAATGCATCATATACCAATTCATGTACGAATTATAAACTTATATGCATGGCATTTATGGCATACTTTCATTTAAACACATATTTCTCAGAAAATATTAAGTACATAATATATACTGAAAACCAAAAGCCCACTCACTGGTATGTCGAAAGGTCGTAGCCCCCGAGTCGCCCTTGAACACGCTCGTCCTCGGGATAAGTCTCACTTATATGCGAATTAACTATATAAACGTTATTTAAAGCACATAGGCAAAACTAGCTAATAACTTCTCATACAATGCTCAATTTTGGTATTTGAATATACCATAGTGACCTACACAACCTCATACATGGCAAGACGCGCGACCACTCGCAGGGAATCCTGACGGATTCTCTAACTTCCGTTAGGAATATTCCATGGAATATTCCGTTAAAACCCAACGGTAACCGTTAACCCTAACTGACGGCGTTAGCATATTCCGTCAAAACTGACGGAATATTCTCCCTTCTTCTCCGGTGAGTCGCCGGTCGCCGGTTTCTGGGTAAAACTTTAAAACCACTATTCTTCTTCGATTCTTCACCATTTTCATGAAATTGGTACCAAAATGAAGCTAATCACATGCAGAATCACGTTATACAAGTTTCAAGGCTTAAATTATACTAGGTTTTCCCCGAGAAAGCTCGATGGCTTGGCTTACCTGGATAAACGTCGATCTCGGTCCTCCGATGTCCAATTCTGTCCAATGAAGTACCCCGAGACTCGTGAGGACCTCCTTAAGCTTCCTATAAGCTTCAAATTCCCTGAAACACAAGATTTTACCTGTGCATGAACAGTGCACAAAATCGGGGTTAGGGTTTCTCGGGTTTTTTTTTTCACGGTTTCAAGTCCTAAGAATAGTATAGATGTACTCAGGGGCTTGTAAGGAACAAGAATCTCACCTTTAGAACATCGATATGTGCTTGAGTGTGGGATTTGTAGCTTGTCCGTACGAAGAAGGGAGAGAGAGAGAGTGAGAGTTTGAAAGAGAGAGAGAGCACGGGAAGGAGAGAGAGAAAAGGTGGGTATGTGTGTGTGGTCCAAAAGTCACCAATCAAAACTAAGAGAAACACTTAGTTCTAATTGGGTCCAACAATAGAGGAATAATGCAAGTTTGAACCCCCTTAACATGCATAACACACACCACAATTCTCACGTCCAAGGGTATAACTGTCATTTCACATCGCCGAAAATTAAATATTCGGAACAGGCTGTGACATAAATATATATATATATATATAATTATTATATATATAATTATATGTACATGATTATATATATAATTATTATAGTATTTTTGGGGGTATAAAATGATTAAATTAACATTTTGCTTATTGTATATCGTGTTACCCACGTGTATACACGGTCCAACTCGTTATCTTAACAGATGCTTATCGGGTTACTCGATAACAACCCAATTCTTTATCGTGTCGACCCGGTAACCTGTTAATTTTGTGTCGTTTCGTGTCGGGTTAACGGGTCGTGTCAGAAATTGTCAGGCTTAGTTACAAGTGAAGAGGAATACCGCTAGACTATAGTACTAAGTGACAAAACTTTTTTTTTGGTACATCGATATTTTTACACTATGGGGATGGAGAGTTCAGCCAAGTCACATAATGGCTGGTGACGTCATGATTTTTTTTAATTGTCTTTACATTTACAAGTTTGCCTTTCTATTATTGAAAAATAAGTCTCTATATTCTTATTTGTACAGTTTCTTTCTCTCTACTTTTTCTTCTTCCTTTTTTTTTTCTCCCTTCCTTCTCCTTCATACATGTGTCTCTCTTTCTCTCACTCCTCCTCCTTTGTCATTTTCACTTTGTTTATTTATCTCCTCATTCTTCCGACCTTTCTCTCTCACCTCATCCTTCTTCTTCGTCTTTGCCTCTCCTATTTGTTCTTTATGCTTCTTTCTCCCTTCTTTTCTTCTTCTTATTGTTCACTAGATTTATGAGTTTTTTTAGAATGATTGAGATTTTAGATTTTTTTTTAATTTTAGTATTTTTTAAAGTGTTTGATTTTTAAGGTTTGATTGATTTGGATGCATGAATTTTGAAAATGATCTTACAAAAACACATGAATTTGAAACTGATCTTGCATAACTGCTGAAAATTTTGAAACTGATCTTGCATAAATACTGGAATTGTGAAACTGATCTTGTAGAAGTGCTGGAACTTTGACACTGATCTAGCGGAAGTGCTGAAATTTTGAAATTGATCACACGAAGTGCAAAAAAATTGAAATTTATCTTACACAAGTGTTGGAATTTTGAAACTGAACTTGCAAAAGTGCCTGAATTATGAAACTGATATTGCATAAAATTTTGAAATTGATCTTGCAAAAGTGCATGAATTGTGAAACTAATCTTGCAAAAATTAATGGGTAAATTACATTGTACCACTCACGTTTGAAGTCTATTACAACCTCGTACAACATCTTCAAAACATTTCACTTTCATACCTCAAGTACTATTTTATTTCAATATAATACATCCGTTACATTTTTCATCCATTATTCCGTTAAGAGCTGACGTGGCTGCCACATTTATACCACATGGCAAAAAAAAATTTTTTTTATGAATTTAAAAATAATTAATTAAAGAAAAGTTTTTTTTTTTTTTTTTTTTTTAAATTAACCCTAAAACCCATCTTCCCCGACCCACTTCTCCTCCACTCTCTTCACCTCCCCTCCATTCTTTCTCCCACTCCTCCCTCTTCACCTCCCCGCCACACCTGCCGCCTCCTCCTTTTCCTCCCACTCCACTAAACCCACTCTCAAATTCCCCTTCAACCCCCAAACCCCTACCCTCACCCACCGCACCACCCACATCAGCCCCCTCACCGTCGTCGAAGCCCCATAAAAGATCAAGAAACTCGGCACCGACATCTCCAGCCTCACCCTTGATGAAACCCGTATCCTCATTGACTACCTCCAAGACAAGCTCAAAGTCTCTGCTACTGCCCTCGCTTCAGCCGCCGCTTTGGCCGTTGCGCCAGGAGCGGGCGAGGCCCTGCCGTCTGGAGGAGAAGATGGAGTTCGATGTGCAAGAGAAGGTGGAGAGAGGGAGGGTAGGGTAATTGACTGGGAGTTGTTTGGCATTGGGTCCAGATTTTTTAAGTTTTAAACTTCCGTAAAAATTTGAATTTTCTGCATTTTTGTTCTTGGGTTCAGATTCTAGAAAATTGGGGTTGGAATCCATTGAATTTTTGGAGTTATTTACTGTTTGGTTGCCGAGAAAACGAGGGAAAATTGATGGGAAAGCTGGGTAATCTATTTAGAACAAATCTGGATAATCTAGGTGGGGTGGGGTGGGGTGGGGGGTTGCGGGGGAGGTGGGATGGGGGGGTTTGGGTTGCGGGGAAGGGGAAGGGATCGGTTGGGGGAGGTGAAGAGAGTGGAGGAGAGGGGTGAGGGGAGGTTGCGAGGAAGGGGAAGGGATGGGTTTCTGGGATTTTTTTATTTTTTTTTACTTTTATTTAGTTAATTATTTTTAAATGCATATAAATTATTTTTTTTGCCATGTGACACAAATGTGGTAGCCACGTGACATAAATGTGGCAGCCACGTCAGCTCTTAACGGAATAATGGATGGAAAATGTAACGGATGTATTATATTGAAATAAAATAGTACTTGAGGTATGAAAGTGAAATGTTTTGAAAATGTTGTATGAGGTTGTAATAGACCTCAAACCTGAGGTAGTAAAGTGTAATTTACCCAAAATTAATTTATACCGATCTAAAATCAGTTTGAAGTTTTTATGGACGATGTCAGTTTGTAGTTTTGTCTTGGTTAAGTAATAAGTCTACTGGATCTTCTCTCTCCTTGAAATGGTTCAAAACTAGAAGAGTTATGTGAAATATATTTTGTGTTTCTGCATGTCATAAATTTACGATGTACCTTGTGCACCTTAAATGAGCAAAAATGTACAGGTTCATTGTGTTAAATAATCTATGTTGTAGGAAATACACACACACGTATACATAGACTAGTATGAGTTTTGTAAATGTATGAAGATTAAATGTCTTTGAACTATTTTCATGGTTGATAGTTAGATTGAGTTTTATTTATTTTTTCCGTATATTCTATCTCTACCACATGTTGAATGTATTTAATCAAATTATGGTGTAGGTATCATATATGATGACTTAGAAATTTTTATTAACTATTTTTTTTAGGAAAGTGGCTAAATCTTCATATTTAAATATTTAAATTAAAAATATGAATAAAGATGCATAAATCCAAAAGTTTAACTAAATTAGATAAATAAAACAGTAGACTAAATCCAATAACAGTTCAAATTTAAGACCTAAATCAAAATACCCCTTATGTAAGTTTGACGACGCGTGTTGCATGATATAACATTTTGTAGTCTCAATCTCATCATTTCACAAGCAGAATGAAAGTGAAAAACAACAATCAACTCATCACTCATTTAAATCATGTTTATCACATACAATTGGATTAGTTGATTAGGGTTTTTTTTTTTTTTCCTTTCAAAGATTAGGGTGTTCAATAATCAACGGTACACAAACAAAACGTAAAACCATTAAGTTGTTTAACCTTAAGTTTTTGTTTCATACATTCTCTTAATTTCTCCCTCATTCCTCCCTTTACCCATTTTCATCCTTTTTTTCCTTAATATAAACTTGCCTTCTATCTCTAGTTCAAAAAATTGAAGAAGAAATGATTTTTACTCTGAAATTCGTGAAATATTCAGGTTGAGCAGTGTGATAAGTCAAAACAGAAATGCCATTAACATTAACCAAAATTGAAAAAAAAAGTGATAATTCTAATAAAATGAACATCATGTCACCTAACAATTGTAACCTTACTTAGTGGCCGACTATAAGCACAGTTGTTCAACATTTTTTCCGTTCTGGGTTACATACCTCAAACGTCCTTTCACGAAGTAACCTTAGTTAGGGACTTATGGTCAGATTTGTTAGGTTCTTGAGAAGCTTAATCCTGTTTTTGACAAACTAGTCTGTCGAGAATGGACGGAATGCCGTCGAGATTTGGACTGGAAGAGAAAACGGAGAAGAGAAATGGAAGAGAAAGTAAAGGGTCAAACTGGTCTGCCACTTGTCGAAATTTAAATGGAGATAGGATGCCAGCTTGTTTGGTCCCGCTACCAGTCAAGTCGCTCTCCCTTGTTAGGGGAGGGTTCTTTTCCTAAATTATAAGACCATCTCCAATCGAAGGGTCAAGATGGCCGAAAATAGTCTGAAAACCGTCTCCAATCGAGGGTTAAGTCAAAGGGCTTGTGGGCCCCACTGAACAAAAAATGGCCAAAGGGCCAACAGGCTAGCTCAAATGAGCCAGCCAGCCAGCCTCGGGCCGGGCCATAAGCCGTTATTTTATTTTTTAATTTTTTTTACAAAAATTTTAATTTTTTTTAAATTCTATTTTTTCCCTATAACTTCCTAAGCCATTAAACAACATTAAATTAAATTAAGTAACATGAAACAGCATTAAACAATATGAAACAACATTAAATAACATTAAACAACATTAAAATTATACAACATAAAAAAAAAACATTTAACAACATAAAACTTAAACGCCTACTCCATGCTTCTTTTGGCTCAAAGATATACAACAAGATCTTGTTGTAGGTACTTGTTTGTGGACGGAAACGTATCATCCTATAGTGCCTCATGTATTCATTTAAAGAGATACTACCAGTTCTTTGATTGAAAGGCAAATTAGGCCCATCATATATTTTTGCACGAGCCCTTCTTGACCTATTTGGATCCTCTTGGTCGTCATTAGACTCTCCATCAATATTACCATCTCGCTCATTCTAAACAATCATGTTGTGTAATATGATGCAAGACATTATGATGGAATCCAAATTTTCTCAACTCCACCCTCTTGCCAGTTCCTTGATGATCTTCCACCATGCTTGTAGAATACTGAAAGCTCTCTCAATATCTTTTTGGTATGCCTCTTGGTGTAAGGTAAAACATTTTCGGCATTATTTTTACGGTTTGGAATTGCTTGGACAAGTGTCACCCACTTTGGGTAGATGTCATCTGCCAAGTAATACCCCATATTGTACTGACGATCGTTGATGTAGTAGTCAAGTTGAGGTGATTTACCTTCCGTCATGTTATTGAAGAGGGGTGAACGCCCAAGAACTATAATGTCATTTTGGGATCTAGGGACTCCAAAGAAAGCATGCCAGATCCATGTGTCATACGAGGCAACCGCCTCTAACACAATAGTTGGCTTTCTCTACCTTCTGCTAAAGCCTCATTGTCATCCAGTGGGACATTTCTTCCAATTCCAATGCATGCAATCTAATGACCCTATCATGCCTTGAAACCACGGTCTTCAACTTTGCGAATGAGCCGATCCAAATCTTCTTGATTTGGCTCGCGGAGGTACTCCGTTTTGTAAAACTGAACAATTGTGTTACAGAATTCAGCAAGAATATTAAGGCATGTAGACTTAGATATACAATGGGTTTCATCCATCGAATCAGCTCGGGAGCCATAGGCCATCATTCGTAGTGCAACAGTAACCTTCTGATAAGGTGAGAAACTAGGGCAGCCTGCTCTGTCCAGCTTCTGTTGAAAGTATGGATTGACCTGTTGGACATCATGAAGTAAACCCTTGAAGACATGATGCCTCATCTGGAAGCGACGTCTGAAATCATATTTTGTGTACATCGAGTTGGGGTTGAAGTATTTGTTCATCAGATTGGCATGCGTTATCGCTCTATTTTGTGGTTTGTAAAAGTGACCAGCAACAGAGCCACCCCATTGAGGTTGTTCCTCAGTTGGCTGACACACCATGGCCGAATCCATAGCTGCCACATATTGTGTGTTACGCCATGTTTCATCTTCTTCATCAGACTTCTCATATTCTCGTCTCATCTGTGCCAATTTTTCTTCCAATTCGAAATTGGATGAGGACCCCCAGTTGGAATTCGAAGAGGATCCAAAGTTGGAATTCATTGTAAACTTGAATTGAAAGAAATTGAATTGAAAAAAGATTGAATTCAAAGGTGTGTGAATTATAGCCCAATATCCACCTTATTTATAGCCAAGAAAAATTCAACTCCAACGTCATGCTGAAGTCAACTAATTGTTGGATTTGAATTTGAATTGTTTTAAACCAAAATTTTAAAAAAAAATATTAAAATATTCTCAATTTTTTCCTGTAAATTTAAGTTGTAGTTTTTAAATTTAAATAATAAATTATTTTTGGCCCTATGACCCTTTGGGCCTTGGTTGGAGACGGTTTTTTGTCACAAGGCTAAAACGAGCCCTATGGCCATTTGGCCATCGGTTGGAGATGGTAAGAAATATGGCCATGCACTATTCATTAAAATATTAATTTCTTGGAGGGCAAGTGACACACCCCGACCGAGATCAATGCATGCTGGCCGTCACGTAAGGGTGACGTAGCCATGTGCACAGTGCAAAAGCAATAATGATAATAGAGAGTACGAATAAATGAAAACCAACTCATAAGAATACTAGTAAAGACAAGTACTAGAATTTGTGTGAATACACAATCATAGCGTAAGTAGCCTAAGTTCAGTCCAGAAGACAAGTACTAATTAAACGACACCCAAAGATGCCCTACATTTGTGATAGTCTGTCAGAACCTTCAATTAATCCTCGTGAGCCACCAACGAACAAGCTTATCTAAAACCTGGAGAGGCGCAAAACAAGCTTATCTAAAAATAAAGCTTTTCAAAGCCATTTCATTTATCAAATGCTCTAACCCCTCACCGTAAAACATGTATAATTTTCCCAGAAATAGAATATATATATATATATATATATATATATATATATTCAAATCATGCTTCACATATCCATATTCATAAGTATGCCATGCCAAAATATAAAACAGAATAAGTAACTTAGGTGAAAATAAATTCATGGAAAATAACATATTAGCTGGAACCCCTACAGAGGTCTGTACGGCTGAATTCATAGCTCATTAGTCAATCTAGCCGGAGTCACCGCAAGTGGCCTATACAACACTACACTGCACACAAGTCGGAACCACTGTAAAGGTCGGTACGACAAGCCTGGGTGTAATATAGTTATGCTCATAGTATGCTCTCATGATAGTTGTGCGATAAATCGCTAGTCACCTACGAGTTGGAACCACCTATAATGGTCTATACGACAAGACTGTGCACCTAAATTGGATCCAATGTGAGCATATGGTGCTGGAAGTGACATCATAAACAGGCATGTGTCGTATCTCTGGCTAAATCACAATCACCCGGGGTGCAGGTTTATGAGCTCTCAATCACATCTCACATTATCAATATCTCATATAACAAAACATAACTCACCTGGTACTTACCTGAGCGTCCACATCACCAATTCATATTATGCATCATATACTAATTCATATGCTGAATATAAATTTATATGCATGGCATTTCAAAGCATACTTTCATTTAAACACATTTTCAGGGAAAATATCAAGTATATAAATATATACTGAAAACCAAAAGCCCACTCACTGGTATGTCGAAGGATCGTAGCCCCCGAGTTGCCCTTGACTGCGCTCGTCCTTGGGATAGGTCTCACCTATATGCGAAATAACTGAATAAACGTTATTTAAAGCACATAGACAAAACTAGTTAATAACTTCTCATACATTGCTTAAATGGGATGTTTGAATATACCAACGTGATCTACACAACCTCACGAACATCCCTATATTTTTAGAAAAAATTTCCAACCACCCACACGCTGGTAAGGGCACGGCCAGACGCGCCCCCACGCGCGAGTAACCCTGACGGAATCCTAACTGCCGTTATGAATATTCCGTTAAGAAGCAACAGAAACCATTAAATCTACCTTACGGCGTCAGAATATTTCGTCAACTTTGACGGAATATTCTATCTTCTTCTCCGGTTAGCCTAGCCGGTCGCCGTTGCCGTCGCCGTCCGCCGGAACTGGAAAAATACAAAAACTTTCATATCTCGTCCAATTCTTAACCAAAATCAGTAAAACTTGCATCAATTTGAAGCTTAGGACGAGTAGAACACAACTATACCTGTTTTGGGACCTAAAATCCACAGAAAGTTGCCGGAGAACCTTCGATAATTCGGCCAATCTTTAAATGCATCGATCTCGACTTCTCGACGTCCAAATCATGTCATTTTTCTTCTCCGAGCATCGTGGAGAGGTCCCTAAGCTCCCTATACGCTTTAAATCCTCTAAAAATCATGCATTTACAACTGCATGAACAATGCTCAAATCGAAGGTTATGGTTTCTCGGGTTTTTCGAAGCTTTCACGTCTAAAAATGGTATAGATCGGTTCGTGACAATGAGATGAAGATGATGATGGTGTCTACAAGCTCGATCCGCGAAGAAATGGGTTGGTTTGGAGATCGTCCGTACGATTGTACGGATAATGAAGAAAATCCGAGAAGGATGAGAGAAAGAGAGTACATGGGAGAGAGAGTGAGAGAGAGTGTGTGTGGTCCTAGTTTGGGCTACCAATCACAACAAACCAAAGCTTACTTCCCATTGGGTCCCCAAACTTAGGAGAAATTTTTTATTAGCTAATATCCTTAGCCCAATACATACACACCACCACCAAACGTTAAGGGCAATTTTGTCTTTTCACATCTTCGAGAAATATTATTTCGGGACGGGCTGTCACAATCTACCCCCCCTTCAGAAAATTTCGTCCCCGAAATTCCAAATAATAAATACAATCCACTAATAACCATAAAACAATCGTGGATACATCTCTCTCATCCGATCTTCTGTCTCCCAGGTAGCCTCTTCCACTAAATGATTTCTCAACAGAACTTTTGATGCGAAAATAAATTAACGCACAAATTTAAACCCTATTTGTGACAGTTGTAGTAATGAATAAGTAGGGATCGTTCTAGGCCGGGGATTAACTAGGGATGCTAACCAAAGTAAAATTAAATTAAAAACGTAAAAACAAAATTTAAAACACTAAACTAGACTCAAAACACTTAAATAGAATCACTCAAAATAAAACTAACAAATAAACTAAAACAAATCAAAAGACTCAAAACAACTCAAGACTTAAGAAAACACAAACTAAAATGATTTCTAATAAATCTAACACTTTAAAATAAAATGGGGGATTGATTTTGATGAAAAGTAAATTAAACTTAAATAAATTACAAAATTGACAAAAACATAAAATTAAGGTAAAATGATAAATGACGGACTGGCTAGAGGATTATTCTCCACACATGACACATATGCAACCTAAATTGATTTTCAGTTGTTCTTTCAATAAATTGTAAATTCTCAACGCCCCAATTTAATTAGGTCCGCTTAAATTAATTCTCAGATTTTCCTTAAGTTAATGGATTGGATGATTGCATACGACAACCCAAAACATTCCCCACAAGTTCCCTACATGAATTGCATAATAGAGATACAAGCAAGAATCATTAAGTTCTATGAAAATCATAAGCATTGACGAGGCACTTGTTACTATGAATTGCATGAAACTTATGCCAAGAATTTACCTAACGCGATCGTTTATAAGCGACCTTCACTACTTGTGAATATAAGTTCATAACGATTAGGTGAAATTCACTTATATTCTAGCATCAAATTCATGCATGTAAATTAAGTATGCATCCTTAATCGACATACAAAAATAAGTTATCAATCAAGCAGTTAAGCAAATTAAATCACAACTCAGAAATCACAACTGAAGGTAATCAATTCAAATTACAAATATATCCATGGTTTTGAATTAAACTCTAGCCAAAACAAATTAGTTACACATTATTAAAATTAAAACAGAAATAAAACTTGAGTTTAGGAACGAATTAACCGATAGAGAGAGAGATTGCTTTAGCGCCACTGAGCTGCCAAGTTTCCGTGCTGACTGTCCAAAGGTGCTGACTTCTGTGCTGACCCAAGTCAGCACTGCTCCCGTCTCTCGCTGCAACCAAGGCAGCCCTCTCGCGCAAGGCCTTCACGCTGCAACGCAGCTGCCTGTTCTCTGTGCAGCTGCTCCAAGGCAGCAACCTTTCCTCGCGCCGCTCCTCGCGTCACTCCAATCTCCTCTCTTCTTCGCTGCCCAGCTGCTCTCGCAACTGCTCCCTGCGAACTTCTCGCGCAAACTGCCAGGAAGGCAGCTCTTGGTTCCTCCTTCTCAACTCTTCGCTGCCAAAGGGCAGTTTTCGGCTCACTGGTTCCGCGCGCTGCTTCTCAGTCCGCTGCGTCTGTCCCGCGTCTCAGGCCTCGCTGCTGCGCTGCACAGCTGCACAGCTGCCTCAAGGCAGCTTCTCCCGAGCTCCAAGTTCTGACCTTGCTGCCAAAAGGCAGCGTTCTTTCCCTCGCGTTCCCGCGCCTGCCTTCCTCCTTCTCCCCTGCGCTGACTGCACGCTGCACCAAGCAGCCCGAGACCTTCAGCTGCCAAAGCTTGCTGACCTGCACGTCTGCTGCCTCAAGGCAGCGCCTTCCACCTGGTGTCTCTCGCCCGTCCCTGTTATTTCCTCGTTTAATTCTTTTATCCAAGCTGCCTTCCAATTGCTGACGCCAAGTCCCCACCTTCCTTTGCTTTTTTATTTTATATATATATATATATTTTTTTTCTTTCCAAGCTGCTAAGCAGCTTCCTCCTTTATTTCTTTTGATCCTTTACCCCCCACTGACAGCTCCCACTTCGTTTATTTCCTTATATTTCTGTCCACACCTCCACGCATGCCTTTACTTTTTTTTTACTTATTTCTCCTCTATCTCTCACGTTGCATGCCCACTTCCTCCTATATATTCCTTTTCTTTTTATTTTTTTATTCCTGCACTCCAGCTCCATTACGTGCTCTTCTTTATCTTTCCTTCCATCATGCACTCCCCCTAATTCCCACTACACTTCAGTGTTCTTCCCACCATGCATTTTTTATTTTCTGTTTATTATATTTTCTTAAGTTACAACAATAAAATAAGTGAGCAAAATAGAAATGACGAATTTATTACTTAAAATCACACTTGTGCTATTTTTATTTTCTTAGCTAGATAAATTCGATAAAACACAAAAACAAAGCAAATAACTCAAAAATATAAGAAACTAACTAAGAAAAGACGAGAGAATTTGAAGTAAAAATATATATAAATATGATCCGATCAAATACCCCCACACTTAACTTTTGCTAGTCCTCGAGCAAAACAAACGAAAACAGAAAAAGTAATAACATGAAAATTATTAGTTTCCCCTATATTACCCTCATAGAATTTCATTTGAGAACATAATCATCAAGAGCCATAGCTAACATCAACAAGCAATTCAAGTTCATTTTTTTTTTTTTCCTTATTCAACTCTTAGCAGTAATCTTTGAAACATCCTTGAAGTGTAGTGTGTGGGATAGCCATGCTCATGCAATTTCAAATTTTTATTTTTAAAATCACCATATGCAAACTAGCAACCTTCTCACTGGATATACTCTCAATCACACATGTGTTTAGTTTAAATGTGTTTCGCTCAAAGAAACAAATGTGAAAGTTCTACCATAAGCTTGCATAAAGATCACTTCTCCACAGTCATAATTGCAAAACTTAAATCAAGAGGACTTTTATTGGATGTAATGAGGCTTAAGGCGAGAGTTATTGAAACGAAAGAATAGGAAAACACAAGTTCCAAGCTACATTGCAAGCGATTCTTTTTTGTTTAGATTTATAAGAACTCAACATTTCCCGCTATTCTACAAGTCACCTCCAACCACACCCATAAACTGAAACTTTAAAAACTTTTTATTTTCTTTGTATACAATCTTTCTTTTTCTTTTCATTTTTTTTTTTTTTTTTTTTTTTTTTTTTTTTTTTTTTTTTTTTTTTTTCAAACAGAAACAAATATGAAAAACCCCCACACTTATTCTTTTGCCAAACACCCTCCAAAGTACTTCACAAACATTTCTCATAAGACAATTTCACATTGCTCAATAGCTCGCTTGGAAAGGGTAAGGAAAATTATTTATTTCAGGCATAAGGGTAGACATATCTGGTGATAAGAAATAAAAGGCTCACAAATACGGCTCAAATTGGCAATCTAATGATATCATTTTTCTTTGGGAAACAAGGTTATTTGGGCCATGGTGGTAAACCTAATGCCTCTATCATTTTCAAGTTCATGCAATCAATGACAAAAATTTCGAAAGATCGTTATGCAAGTTCTAGAGAAGTATCTCACATAAGTTCATCACACATGAAAAAATAGGAGTGTATGAAAAATGCACACACTTTCAATAGGCTCAAAAACTCACATAGGATGTATATGGTCACTAAATTCACATATGGAGCTTAAAATCATGCTTTAATTTCACATCAACAAGGCTATGTGCATTTGGTTTTTCAAAGATGATCAAATATGTACAAACTAACACGAGAATAAGGAATTTCACACAACACATGTTAACTAAGTTCTTGATAATCATGATTCAAATTTGATCCAATTATATCATTGGGTCGGGAAACTAACAAAAATCTAATTCAAATCAATAAGGAAAACAAGGAAATATTTTTGGATTTTTTTTTTAAATTTTCCGATTTTTTATTTTTTTATTTTTTTATTTTTTATTTTTTTTATTTTTTTTTTTATTTTTTATTTTTTAAAACAACAACTTAATTAAGAAAACACAAAGCAATAACATGGAAACAAATGAAACCAGTTCAAAGTCGAAGGTATAAAAATTTTCAATTTGGTCATTTTTAGACTCTTTACCCCCACACTTAAACTAGACATTGTCCCCAATGTCAGAAAATATAATAGAATGCAAATAAAAATAAAAATAAAATAAATAAATACAAAGAAACAAAATAAAGCAATAGGACTGAAAACTTCCCTAATTTGCAGAAAAATCAAGCGATGACCCCCAAGCTAAAATTCTGCAATCAACTTCAAGGGTGGAAATAACTAAAAGTTCCTGCAAAGAAAAGAAATAAATCAGTTACGCACGCAAGAAAATATAAAAGAAAACAAACGAAAAATTGAAAATGAAAATAAAAGATAATGAATAAAACTAATAAAAGAACATTGGTCCTGTTTGGTGACTTTCCACAGCTTTGAACTTGAACTGGCCTCGGAACTTCTTAGCAAGGAAAATGAGACTTGATTGGTGGTGTTGTTGAAGCTTCTCGAGCTCTTGGTTTCAACTCAGACTCCTTCTGCCGGGTTGATTGAGTCTGCAGGCTACATTCTTCTCTTTTTGTTCTTCTGCATGGCAGGTAGGCACGAGGTAGAGGTGGTGGTCTGCTTCTTTGTTCAATCTGTCCAAGTGCCGACCGATTGCCTTTCTTTCACCTTGCCTCGTAGCCAAGAGCAAGGGTAAAGGAAAAGCATGCCATGAGAAATCTTTGCCTCTGACTCTGATGATATGGGATACTTTTGCTTTTGAAGAAGTATCGTTCCACAGGTGTATGCTTGAACTGGGCTGGGGAACTTCTTAGCAAGGAAAATGAGACTTGATCTTGAAGATGAAGCAGCACCTTGTCTCCACATGCTTCAAGTATCATTTTCACTTGCCATGTCTGTTCTCCAGGCAGATGTGGCGACTTCTTCGGAAGTACATCAGTGGTTGAAGAAGAGCACTCGAGAGCAATGCTAGGTAAGCAATCAGGAAGGATTTCCAGGCAGTCGGTTCTTAGATTGGAAGATTGACACCGAGTGCTGGCTGATTGCCCGCTTTCTCCTTGCCACAAAGACAAGGACAAGGACAGGGAGAAAGCGTGATATGAGATACTCTTGCTTTCAACCTTCATGATATGAAATACTCTAGCTCTAGATGACTTATTTGCAAAGGTATCCCAGGGAATGAGAAACACAGAGAAACTCGAGAGGGTTTGCTGGAAAGGCATTTTGGGAGATGAAAAATTTCGGAGATGAAGAAGTGTTGAGAGTGTGCCTTTGCTGTTGAAGGCGAAGGTAGACGTTTATAGAATTTTTCTTCACAACCGAAACTATTCCTTTACCCCTGTCGGCAGCCGGTGGATGGATGAACAGTACAGGTTACGCGCTTTCTGAAAAAGCAACCCGTAATTTGCGCAAAGCTGACAGCGCGCGTGACGAGTGACGACAAAATTGGAAAAGCTGTTCGCCTCGTGATTCCTGACCGCTCCGACTTTTGAGAGAACGGCGTCCGACTTTTGAGAAAGGAACCGACTTTTGAGACGGAGTCCGACTTTTGAGACGGAGACGCCGCTTTTGAGAAAAGAATCCGGCTCTTGAGAAAGGAGCCCGGCTCTTCGATTTGCGAGAGGGCGCATCTTCGACTGCTGAGTGATGCCTCTTGATTTCTTCTTCTTATAAGAACGCTCATTTTTGTTCCACAACAAACTTAAGCTCCCCTGTAAACACTCCCTTCTGTAAACACTCACACTTGCACTTCTTTTAATCTTGATCAGTCCGACTCTTCATTCTCAACACCTTCAAATATGTCTTGCCCCTCTGACCGTCGCCTTAACTTGAATGTTGGGGAAGATAGTGATATATCTTCTCCAACCAACATTTGGCAGCCATCCTTTATATCCCCGAATGGTCCTCTTACAGTTGGGGATTCCATGATGATGAACGAAACAACCGCATCGGTGGTGGCCAGAAATCTGCTCACTCCTAGAGACACTAGGATACTTTCTAGGCGGTCCGACGAACTGGCTGTTCAGGACTCTATGGCCTACAGCGTCCGATGCGCAGGCTCAGTATCAAACATGGGCCAGCGCCTTCTTGCCCGAACCCGTCAGGTGGAGTCGTTGATGGCTGAAGTGGCTAGTCTTCGGCAAGAGGTCAGAGTGCTTAGGCATGAGAACAGGGATTTGCACATGCTCGCAACCAATTACTCCACAAGCATGAAGAGGAAGCTGGATCAGATGCAGGAGTCCGAAGTGCGGATTCAGAGTGATCATCAACGGTTTATGACGTTACTCCCAAGGTTTGTGTTGCCTTCGTCCTCGGGAGCAGCACCAAGTATTGAGGCTCTGAATGATCCAGCTCTGGCGCTTCGTCTTTCAGGGGCTCCGTCGACCTCCGAGGCACCACCAACCAATGACCAATGAACGAAATTAAATTACAAGTTATTGTAAAAAAAAAATTTATGCATTTAAGTTTTTTTTTTTTTTTTTTTTATTTTTTTATTTTTTTTTATTTTTATTTATATGAATGTTTATGTTTTTAAGTTTTTTTTTTTTTTTTATTTTTATTTTTTTTTATTTTTTTATTTATATGAATGTTAAAATAAGTAAATCAAAGTAAAAAAAAGACTAAGTTTAATCTCCTAAACAAAAATCACAACTAAATAAACAAAACAAAAATCACAACTAAATAACAAAACATAATGAAATCAACGTAAAAAAAATCAACGTAAAATAAATTCACACAAGAGCAAACAAACAATGAAAGAACTAAACAAAGTAAAATAAATTCAGTAATGAGAAGGGATTAGGAATGCAAATCTGATTGTGGGTGATTCCTAGGCCTCCCTTCATTATTCAAATGCATGGGCTTATCATTAAACGGACGGTGGTACTTGAAATGATCCGACAACGGTCTAAGTTCTAATGACGGTGCCTGAATCATCAAAATTAGATTGTTAGTATAACATAAAATTAAAAATGGAGAAGATGGCTTACTATCTTTTTCCGACACAAACTCAATGACAAACACCACATTTTTGAACATTTCCGGGACTTTGAACTTAGCCAGGTTTACTATGATGGTTGTGGCTTGTCCCGTGTCATCAAACTCAACTGCTTTGGGCTTGATTGTCTCATGCACAGCCTCTTGGATGTGATCAACAGATTCTCCGGCCACCTCATTTTCTGGAATAATTATTCTTGGTGTACAAGTCTCTTTGAACGTTTCAATACCATCGGGAACTTGATTTGGTACACCAAGAATTTGGATATCACATTGCACCTTGGGAAGATCTTCCACAACGTATTTTTCATTCACTTCTTCCTTGGGATTTAAAAACCTGCAAGGAAAAAGGACATTTGGTGGAACGATGTTAGAATGAAATGAACTTAGAACCTCCTCACCTGAGTTGGATGACATAAGGACTTGAGGGGTTTGCGACAAGAATTCTTCTAAACTGCCCAAGTCGTCATCCTCATCTTCTTCTTGAAGCGGCAATTCATCCATGTCCGGGCCATGTTTGGATGGTTCTGGAACAACTTTATCCTCCATATCACTTCCCAAAGTGATGGCTTCATCGATTTCCATTTCTCCCCTTGAATTTGCAAATGTGGAGTTGGAGAGTTCTCTTTGATCTTGAATTTGTGCCATGATTTCCAAAATCTGCCCAACTTGCTCCTCCAATGCATCCACCTTGTTGGCTTTATTTTGCATCTCCATGTTTCGATTTTCTACGTCCTGGGTCAAAGAGGTTAGTAACTTATTCAAAATGTCATTATCCGAGGACGTACCTGAATTTGGTTGGGGAGATTGTGGTGGAGGCTGTGGTGGTTCATATGGCCATTGATAGTACTCCTCCGATGGCTGCCAATATTCTGCTTGGTGAGTCTCCTCAGCTTGATTTTGTGAACCCTGCGCCAAAGAAATGAGTCCATCAAGAATTTCATTATAATTAATGGGCATACTTGAATTCGATTGAAATTGCTGTGGGGGATGCTGTGGTGGCTGCATAGGTCTTGAATAGAACTCGTCTTGCTGCCAATATCCACCTTGTTGAAATTGTTGAGGTTCATCCCACATATACTCTGAATTACTTCTCCAATCCGAATTATAAGCGTTGGAAAACATGTTGCCCCTTGATTGGTTATAGCCTTGATATCCCCAAACATCTTCATTTGCAGAAAATTGGGGATATTGATGAGTTTGAAATCCTTGCTCATAGGGCATATCAAATGTAGGGCCACTTGGCATTGTGGTCCGTTCGGCATTATGAGTTAATTGAGCAGTGAGCTGTGCCAATAGATCTTGAATGCTAGTAGAATCCAGGTCTTGCTCCATTTGTACCTCAATTCAAAGAAAGAAAAATAAATCAAATATCAAAAGTAACATACACAAACACAAATAAAAATAAGCAAAAACAAAAATAAAAGGATTAGCAAATTTGCTAATCCCCGGCAACGGCGCCAAAAATTTGATGCGAAAATAAATTAACGCACAAATTTAAACCCTATTTGTGACAGTTGTAGTAATGAATAAGTAGGGATCGTTCTAGGCCGGGGATTAACTAGGGATGCTAACCAAAGTAAAATTAAATTAAAAACGTAAAAACAAAATTTAAAACACTAAACTAGACTCAAAACACTTAAATAGAATCACTCAAAATAAAACTAACAAATAAACTAAAACAAATCAAAAGACTCAAAACAACTCAAGACTTAAGAAAACACAAACTAAAATGATTTCTAATAAATCTAACACTTTAAAATAAAATGGGGGATTGATTTTGATGAAAAGTAAATTAAACTTAAATAAATTACAAAATTGACAAAAACATAAAATTAAGGTAAAATGATAAATGACGGACTGGCTAGAGGATTATTCTCCACACATGACACATATGCAACCTAAATTGATTTTCAGTTGTTCTTTCAATAAATTGTAAATTCTCAACGCCCCAATTTAATTAGGTCCGCTTAAATTAATTCTCAGATTTTCCTTAAGTTAATGGATTGGATGATTGCATACGACAACCCAAAACATTCCCCACAAGTTCCCTACATGAATTGCATAATAGAGATACAAGCAAGAATCATTAAGTTCTATGAAAATCATAAGCATTGACGAGGCACTTGTTACTATGAATTGCATGAAACTTATGCCAAGAATTTACCTAACGCGATCGTTTATAAGCGACCTTCACTACTTGTGAATATAAGTTCATAACGATTAGGTGAAATTCACTTATATTCTAGCATCAAATTCATGCATGTAAATTAAGTATGCATCCTTAATCGACATACAAAAATAAGTTATCAATCAAGCAGTTAAGCAAATTAAATCACAACTCAGAAATCACAACTGAAGGTAATCAATTCAAATTACAAATATATCCATGGTTTTGAATTAAACTCTAGCCAAAACAAATTAGTTACACATTATTAAAATTAAAACAGAAATAAAACTTGAGTTTAGGAACGAATTAACCGATAGAGAGAGAGATTGCTTTAGCGCCACTGAGCTGCCAAGTTTCCGTGCTGACTGTCCAAAGGTGCTGACTTCTGTGCTGACCCAAGTCAGCACTGCTCCCGTCTCTCGCTGCAACCAAGGCAGCCCTCTCGCGCAAGGCCTTCACGCTGCAACGCAGCTGCATGTTCTCTGTGCAGCTGCTCCAAGGCAGCAACCTTTCCTCGCGCCGCTCCTCGCGTCACTCCAATCTCCTCTCTTCTTCGCTGCCCAGCTGCTCTCGCAACTGCTCCCTGCGAACTTCTCGCGCAAACTGCCAGGAAGGCAGCTCTTGGTTCCTCCTTCTCAACTCTTCGCTGCCAAAGGGCAGTTTTCGGCTCACTGGTTCCGCGCGCTGCTTCTCAGTCCGCTGCGTCTGTCCCGCGTCTCAGGCCTCGCTGCTGCGCTGCACAGCTGCACAGCTGCCTCAAGGCAGCTTCTCCCGAGCTCCAAGTTCTGACCTTGCTGCCAAAAGGCAGCGTTCTTTCCCTCGCGTTCCCGCGCCTGCCTTCCTCCTTCTCCCCTGCGCTGACTGCACGCTGCACCAAGCAGCCCGAGACCTTCAGCTGCCAAAGCTTGCTGACCTGCACGTCTGCTGCCTCAAGGCAGCGCCTTCCACCTGGTGTCTCTCGCCCGTCCCTGTTATTTCCTCGTTTAATTCTTTTATCCAAGCTGCCTTCCAATTGCTGACGCCAAGTCCCCACCTTCCTTTGCTTTTTATTTTATATATATATATATATTTTTTTTCTTTCCAAGCTGCTAAGCAGCTTCCTCCTTTATTTCTTTTGATCCTTTACCCCCCACTGACAGCTCCCACTTCGTTTATTTCCTTATATTTCTGTCCACACCTCCACGCATGCCTTTACTTTTTTTTTACTTATTTCTCCTCTATCTCTCACGTTGCATGCCCACTTCCTCCTATATATTCCTTTTCTTTTTATTTTTTTATTCCTGCACTCCAGCTCCATTACGTGCTCTTCTTTATCTTTCCTTCCATCATGCACTCCCCCTAATTCCCACTACACTTCAGTGTTCTTCCCACCATGCATTTTTTATTTTCTGTTTATTATATTTTCTTAAGTTACAACAATAAAATAAGTGAGCAAAATAGAAATGACGAATTTATTACTTAAAATCACACTTGTGCTATTTTTATTTTCTTAGCTAGATAAATTCGATAAAACACAAAAACAAAGCAAATAACTCAAAAATATAAGAAACTAACTAAGAAAAGACGAGAGAATTTGAAGTAAAAATATATATAAATATGATCCGATCAACTTTCACCAGGTGCACGATTTTATTTCTCAGACCCTTCTCTTTCCAATCCAAAATAGTCACTGGCTCCTCGTCGTAAGTCAAATCCGAATTAATTTCCAATGGTTGATGAGGTATCACATGTGATAGATCTGAGATGTAATGTCGAATCATAGAAACATGAAACACATCGTGCACTTTAGACAATTCTGGAGGCAATTCAAGCCTGTAAACAACTTCACCGACTCGTTCGGTGATCCGATACGGTCCGATGTACCTAGGGCTTAGGTTACCCTTTTTCCCAAACTGTACCACAACTTTCCACGGTGGCAACTTCAAAAATACCTAATCGTCAACTTTATACACTCTATCAGTAGCATGTTTGTCTGCCAGACTCTTCTGACGATCCTGGGCCACTTTCAGGTTATACTTAATTACCTGAATATTCTGAGTAGTTTCATCCACAATCTCCGGGCCCACCAAAACTCTTTCACGAACTTCTGACCATCATAATGGCGTTCGACAAGACTTGCCATAGAGTGCCACAAATGGTGTCATACTAATACTCGAATGGTAACTGTTATTGTAGGCGAACTCCATCAAATCCAAACAATCATGCCAACCATCGCCAAACTGCAGCACTGAAGATCTCAGCATATCCTCTAATGTCTGAATAGTCCTCTCAGATTGTCCGTCTGTCTGAGGATGATATGCCGTACTATAAAGTAATCTCGTACCAAGAGCCTCCTGGAACACTACCCCAAACTTAGAAGTGAATCTAGGATCCCGATATGAGATAATATCAACTGGAACACCATGGTACTTCACAATCTTCGATATGAATAACTTAGCTAATCGGCTTAATGAGTATTTTTCCCTCACTGGAATAAAGTGTGCTGACTTAGTAAGCCGATCAACTATCACCCAAATTCCATCATATCCATTTTGTGTATGAGGAAGTTTATACACAAAATCCATGGTAATATTTTCCCATTTCCACTGGAATGGGAAGTGGCTGCATCAACCCAAACGACTTCTTCCTTTCAGCTTTAACCTGCTGACAAATGGCACACCTAATCATATACTCAGCAATTTCTCTTTTCATACCTGGCCAATAATAAAATGGTCGAATGGTATGATGCATTTTGGTACCTCCTGGATGCATTGCATATGCCGAAATATGCGCTTCATCAAGGATTTCTTTCTTTAACTCTGCATTATTCGGCACATACATTCTGTTCTCTTGCATAAACATGCCATCAGTTTCTCGAATTTTGAAATCTTTCTTCTTGCCTCGATTTCTTGCCTGAATTATTTCTTGGGTTTCTTCATCAACCATCTGAGCCTCGAGTACTCGATCAATTAATATTGGTCTGACCTGGAAATTAGCTAATAAAGCTTCTTCTTTATTTTCCAATCCTAACTTCATTCCAGTGGACCTCAAATCTGCAAGAAGAGGAACATGACAAGCATAAATGGCATTAAGCCTAACTGGAGTATTCCTACTAAGTGCATCTGCTACCACATTCGCACGACCAGGGTGATACTCAATCGTGCAATCATAATCACTTAGTAATTATATCCATCTTTGCTGACGAAGATTAAGATCTCTTTGGGTAAAAAGATACTGAAGACTCTTATGATCTGTGAAGATCTTACATTTCTCACCATAAAGATAATGTCTTCAAATCTTCAAAGCAAAGATGATCGCTGCTAGCTCAAGATCATGAGTAGGATAATTCATCTCATGAGGCTTCAATTGGCATGACGCATAAACAATCACCCTACCATGCTGCATCAACACACATCCCAATCTATTCAAGGAAGCGTCACTATAGACTTCAAAATCACCATTATCGTCAGGAAGCGTCAAAACAGGTGTATGAGTGAGACAATACTTTAATTGCTGAAAACTTTGCTCACAATTATTATCCCACTCAAACTTAACATCCTTCCTGGTTAACCTCGTCAATGGTAATGCAATAACTGAGAAATCTTTAACAAACCGTCTGTAATAACCTGCTAAGCCAAGAAAACTTCATACCTCAGTGACGATTCGTGGTTGTTCCCAATTCTTCACAGCTGCTATCTTTTGAGGATCCACTCGAATACCTTGAGCTGATATAACTTGTCCCAAAAATGCCACTTGATCTAACTAGAATTGGCATTTGCTAAACTTAGCATATACTTGGTGTTCCCTCAAACTTTTCAACACCAATTTAAGATGTCTAGCATGCTCTGCTCTAGACTTAGAGTATACCAGAATATCATCAATGAAGACAATGACAAACCTGTCCAAATATGGCCGGAATACTCGATTCATTAAATCTATGAAAGCTGCTGGTGCATTTGTTAACCCTAATGGCATCACAAGAAACTCATAATGACCATATCGAGTCCTGAAAGCTGTTTTAGGGACATCTTCACTTTTAATCTTCAACTGGTAGTAACCAGACCTCAAGTCAATCTTAGAGAACACACAGACACCTTAGAGTTGATCAAACAAATCATCTATACGTGGTAACGGATATCGGTTCTTAATTGTTACTCGATTCAATTGCCTGTAATCAATGCATAGCATCAAAGTTCCATCTTTCTTCCTCACAAATAAACCTGGAGCTCCCCAAGGTGAAGTACTAGATTGAATAAATCCCTTATCAACCAATTCCTGCAACTGAATCTTTAATTCCCTCAACTCAGCATGAGCCATTTGATAAAGAGTCAAAGATATATGATCCGTACCTGGAAGCAGATCAATAACGAACTCCACATCTCTGTCTGGCGGCAATCCAGGCAAATCATCAGGGAACACATCCGGAAAATGCCTGATCACACGTACATCCTCCACATTACTAGGAACATTATCATTCAACACCACATGAGCCAAATATCCCTGACAACCTTTCGACAACAATCTTTTGGGTTTCATGGCAGAAATAACACCATGCCTCACCCCGCTAGGCTCTCCTACAAATGTAACTTCAGGTAATTCAGGACGATGGAAAGTAACTGCCTTTCCATTGCAATCTATCTTGGCACGATTGTAGTGTAACCAATCAGTGCCCAAAATCACATCAAAATCAACAATGTTTAACGGAATAAGGTTAGTTGGCATGACGACATCCTCCACCATCACTGGACATCCTGTATATACCCGATCAACATAACATTTCTCCCCTTTAGGCATAGAAAACTCTAAATCATATCCTAGAGGTGTAGGATGAGGTTGCGTCACTTGAGCAAATGTATAAGAAACATCAGAATGCGTATCATCACAATCAATTAATACTTTAGCAAAATGACCAAGAATGTTCAACGTACCCATGATTAAATCAGGATTGTTCCGAGCATCATGCAGTGTCATGTTGTGGATATGTCCCTGATTTTGCTATCATCCACCACGACATCTGTTAGCATGAATACCTCGTCATTGCCTTGGCTGACCCGATTGTCTCGAATATCCTGCACTGCTAGCAGAAATCTCTACTTGCTGGGGCTGTCCCCCTGGTACCACTGAGATCCACCTGCCGAATCTGGCTGATATGGCATAGATCCTCCCTGATACTGAGGGTAACCACCCTGATAATGAGGGTCATGCGAGTACTGATACTGCCCTGAAGTATAAGGAGCGGCGTCGCCCTGATAATGATAAGCACCTCCACGACCAGTCTGGGCATAACCACTAGGTCCTGAAACTTGCTGGGTCGGCGCAGGTGGTGGTAAGGAAGGTTGTTGGGGCCTCTGCTGATTTTGAGGGCAATGTGCAGCCCTATGCCCCATCTGTCCACAAGTATAGTATAGCATGCACTTATGCCTCTCCTACAGTCCCCAAAATGCCTATTATTACACCTGCGGCATAAAGGAGTACCTGAACCACCAAAATCCCTCTCCCTCTAAAATCTAGGGCTTCTAGAAAATCTACCACCTCTCCTATGTACATTAGAGCTCAAACCTCTACTAGAATAGCTGGAACTGACACCACTTCTCTTAAAACTCTGGGTCTTACGAGGCCCCTGAGAAGATTGACCTTTACCCTTATCATCATTTCTTTGATTTCCGTCTTTTCTTCTTCCTCCTCACTCTCACTGGGCATATTTTCTGAATCCTCAATCCGCAGTAAAACCTCATAAAACTCCTGGTAAGTGGCACAGGGAGTCAATGTCGCTATAGAACGCCACTTCTTTTTAGTGCCCAACCTGAATCGACGAAGCATCTCAACCGGATTCGCAACAACCTCCAGATCATAACGAGACAAATCAGTAAATCTCCTGTAATACTCATTCGCCGACATCTTTCCTTGTTTCAGATGCGTAAATTCTTGTTTCTTGCAATCAATATACTCTGGAAGGACGAATCTTTTCTGAAACAATTGCTTAAACACTTCTTAATCAGCTGCTACCTCTGGTGGCATCTGATAAGACTCCTATCTCCTCCAGGATGCATGCTACTCTTCTAGAAACCAGGTAGTCGTCTCAACCCATCTATTAGGAGGAAGGCTCCCTTGACTCTGCATCACAAGAAAAGTCTTCTCAACGTGATTAAGCCACTTCTCCGCTCCCTCACGTCCTTCATTACCCATGAAATGATTCAGCTTCAGATTATACACAGTCTCAAGAGGTGTCATTTGGGGAGGACAGAGCGAAGACTGAATGGCATTAGTTATAGCTTCCCCTAACTGAGCAATATCAGGGAAACTAGGCTCAGCTGAGTGACGTGGCTCTCTACGATGCGGCATAGTTCTGACAGAAGACATCACAATGATTAGATTATTCACAAGATATGCAAGACTACAAAACTTAGGCTCTCATACCAAACTGACACACCCCGACCGAGATCGAGGCATTCTGGCCATCACGTAAGGGTGACGTAGCCATGTGCATAGTGCAAAAACAATAATGATAATAAAGAGTACGAATAAATGAAAACCAACTCATAAGAGTACTAGTTAAGACAAGTACTAGAATATGTGTGAATACACAATCAGAGCGCAAGTAGCCTAAGTTCAGTCTAGAAAATAAGTACAAATTAAACGACACCCAAAGATGCCCTACATTTATGATAGTCTGTCAAAACCTCCAATTAATCCTCGTGAGCCACCAACGAACAAGCTTATCTAAAACCTGGAGGGGCGCAAACCAGAAAGTGTGAGTGGGCAAAAATAAAGCTTTTCAAAACCATTTCATTTATCAAATGCTCTAACCCCTCACCGTAAAACATGTATAATTTTCCCAGAAATAGAATATATATATATATATATATATTCAAATCATGTTTCACATATCCATATTCATAAGTATGCCATGCCAAAATATAACTTAGGTGAAAATAAATTCATGGAAAATAACATATTAGCTGGAACCCTTGCAGAGGTCTGTACGACTGAATTCATAGCTCATTAGTCAATCTAGCCGGAGTTACCACAAGTGACCTATACGGCACTACACTGCACACGAGTCGAAACCACTGTAAAGGTCTGTACGACAAGACTGTGTGTAATATAGTTATGCTCAATGCTATGCTTTCATGATAGCTGTGCGATAAATCGTTTTCACATACGAGTCGAAACGACCTATAATGGTCTGTACGAAAAGACTGTGCACCTAAATTGGATCCAATGTGAGCATATGGTGCGGGAGGTGACATCATAAACAGGTATGTGCCGTATCTCTGGCTAAATCACAATCACTCGGGGTGCAGGTTTATGAGCTCTCAATCACGTCTCACATTATCAATATCTCATATAACAAAACATAACTCACCTGGTACTTACCTGAGTGTCCACATCACCAATTCATATTATGCATCATATACTAATTTATATGCATGGCATTTCAAAGCATACTTTCATTTAAACACATTTTCTGGGAAAATATCAAGTATATAAATATATACTGAAAACCAAAAGCCCACTCACTGGTATGTCGAAGGGTCATAGCCCCCGAGTCGCCCTTGACTGTGCTGGTCATCGGGATAGGACATAGACAAAACGTTATTTAAAGCACATAGACAAAACTAGTTAAGAACTTCTCATACATTGCTCAAATGGGATGTTTGAATATACCAACGTGATCTACACAACCTCACGAACATCCCCATATTTTAAGAAAAAAATTATGACCACCCACGCGCCACCACGCGCCAGCAAGGGCACGGCCAGACGCGCCCCCACGCGCGGGTAACCCTGATGGAATCCTAACTGCCGTTAGGAATATTCCGTTAAAAAGCAACAGAAACCGTTAAATCTACCTGACGGCGTCATAATATTCCGTCAACTTTGACGGAATATTCTATCTTCTTCGGTTAGCCTAGCTGGTCGCCGTTGCCGTCGCCGTTGCCGTCGCCGTCTGCCGGAACTGGAAAAATACAAAAACCTTCATATCTCATCCAATTCTTAACCAAAATCAGTAAAACTTGCATCAATTTCAAGCTTAGGACGAGTAGAACACAACTATACCTGTTTTGGGACCTAAAATCCACGAAAAGTTGCTGGAGAACCTTCGATAATCCGACCAATCTTCAAATGCATCGATCTCGACTTCCCGACGTCCAAATCATGTCATTTTTCTTCTCCGAGCTTCGTGGCTAGGTCCCTAAGCTCCCTATAAGCTTGAAATCCTCTAAAAATCATGCATTTACAATTGCATGAACAATGCTCAAATCGGAGGTTATCGTTTTTCGGGTTTTTCGAAGCTTTCACATCAAAAATGGTATAGATGGGTTCGTGACGATGAGATGAAGATGATGATGGTGTCTACAAGCTCGATCCATGAAGAAATGGGTTGGTTTGGAGATCGTCCGTACGATTGTACGGATAATGAAGAAAATCAGAGAAGGATGAGAGAGTACACGGGAGAGAGAGTGAGAGAGAGAGTGTGGTCCTAGTTTGGGCTACCAATCACAACAAACCAAAGCTTACTTCCCATTGGGTCCCCAAACTTAGGAGAAATTTTTTATTAGCTAATATCCTTAGCCCAATACATACACACCACCACCAAACATTAAGGGCAATTTCGTCTTTTCACATCTTTAAGAAAAATTATTTCAGGACGGGCTGTCACAACAAGAGTGTTGGATATAAGTCAACAATCTGTAATATAATTATATATGCTAATAAATAATAAATGTGAATAGAAAAATTAACAGAGTATGAACAAAACAAAAATATAAAACAGACAACTTGAAGATCGAGGCTTGCGTACCACAATGTCCTTGAAACAGAAATTTCATCCCTACTCAGTGCTTGTAGTTCTACCGACGTCTACTTCACCAGGATTCAACGATCAAGTTAGAATTCCAGCACCGGAAAACTTAACTTCTGGCGAATTTCTGTGTGGTTTTCTCAGTAAGAAGGTTTAGGAATGTAGAAGACGAATTTGATATTTTCTGTGTGCTAAATGTCATGCAGATGAATGTATATATAATATGATTATGCATGTTCGCAACAGGTATGAGGAATGGATGCATGTGTTCGGAGGAATGGATGCATCTGTTCGGAGACATCTTCTCAGATGGGTGTTTTCTTTCTGCGTTCTTTCACACTTCAGGTTTCATCTGAAAGGATGAGTCTGTTGATAAAATAAAATAAAAACAATTAATTCATTAAATTCAAAATTAATTAAATCCAAAATTAATTAATTAAAGTATTTAATTATTAGAGCCCGAGCCCAAGAGGCCCAAGCCCCAAGGCCCATCTTTTGATAATTAATTATAATTAATTATAATTAATTATAATTAATTATAATTAATTATATATTAATTATATATTAATTATCAATTAATTATCAATTAATTAGCACACCCAAAGCCCAACCCCAAGGGTGAGCCCAATTTTATTCTCCAAGGTCCATCACTCCAATCACTTTCTATCAAGGTTCTAAAAAACGCTATGCGCTAGTCAGGCAGCGGGCTGGCGGCTAGGCGGGGTTTAGGCGGATGCCTAGGCGGCCTAGGCGGATTTAGGTAAATTTCTTGTATATCTTGTAAATAAGTGCATATTGACACAAAAAATTATACTTGTATGAAATCCATGGATAAGATAATAAAAGAATAATAAAATGCAAAAAGAGTATACACCAAGTCCAAATTTTAAAAACAAATTAAGCATGTCTGTCATATAACCATAGTGAGGAGTATTGTCGGATAACACATGTACTCCTCACTATAAAATGCAAAATAGGAGGAAAATAAGGAAATGTAGTAATGTAGATAGGATAATTAAATTTAATATATAATTATTGAGTAAGGTTAATTAAGGGGATAAGTAGATAATATGTTAATTTATCATTCTTTTAAAGTAGGTTAATTAAATTTAATATATAATTATTGAGTAATATGTTTTTTTAAAAGAAGAACATACATATATATGTGAGTATTTTAAGTAGATAATATGGTAATTTAAAATAGAAGACAACAAAACATTATTTATATATCCTCATAAACATTATTTTAAGTAGATAAGTAAATAAAAAAAAGACAACTCAGTGGTGGGTGGTTGAAAACCAATCAATTACTTTATGTAACCCACCACCCCACGTTTCTCACATAATCCAAGGTGGAGTCCGGTCCTATTACTCCCTTTGACCCCTTGGAAAGTGGAAACCCTTCATTTTAAATTTATTTCGTTTCTTCTTCTTCCTGCAGAACTCAAACTTTCGTTTCTTCTTCTCCATCGCACAACCAGGCTGAAATCCAGAAGGCTTAAAACCAATCAATTGCTCTCTCTCTTTCTCTTCCCATTTTCTCTTCCCTCGTCCACGCACAGACGGCAAGTTGCAGAAATTCTGCATAAGGCTCCGCTTATATGATAAAAATTGAGAGTTGCAAATCAAATCAAGAGTTGCAGATCCGATGAAGAGCTGCAGCGAGATTCAAAACGCCTAGGGTGCCGCCTAGCACCGCTTAGACCACCTAGAGCGCCCAGTTAACGCCTAGGCGGCCGCCTACATCTTCCCCGCCTTAACCAAACGTTTTGGCCTAAATCGAATCTGTGCTCCGCCGCCCAACGCCTAGGCGCCGCCTAGGTCGCCGCCTAGGCCGATTTTTAGAACATTGCTTTCTATAAGGGACAAAGTCTTATAAAGTGAGGAAACCTTGTGGTGGTGAGCAATGTGGGATAATGAAATTCTACTCAAAATTTCCAACAATACCCCACATTTGAGTTGAAATTTCATTCAAACACCACCAATTTACTTATAACACCCCACATTTGAATGCAAATGTATAACTAGGCTGCCTAAAACTGAGAGAGAATAGACATGATATGCATCGAGTGAAGTGTCTTTTGGACTTGAACTTACTCTAGTGAAAACATATCGAGTTTAATTGGTGACGCAGTGGATGTGGAAGATCTTGAACTGTTCACCGCAATAGTAAACCGAGACAATATGCTACACACATATCATGTCTGCCACACGTCAATTCATACGGTTGTGTTCATTTTGGCCCTGAACAGATCCCGGATTTCGTAGGAGCTTTAGAGAATTTAGCCATTTCAATTCTCATAAATGCGGCCTCATTTACTCATATATAGGTGACATTAATTAAGAATAGTTTGCCATATTCCTTTTGATAACAAGATATTAATGTCATTGAATGTATAAACATAACCCCTCAAACTCAACATACAACACACATTTTATCATAAGAATGGGTAAGTCATGTGTTCAACTTGTGAATCAAACTCAACCAGTTTGCCTATTGAACCTAGACCATAGGATCTCCAATCAGCTAGGTTAGGTTTCCGCCCAGTCCGATTCATTAAATTGGCTTGAGACCCATTCCCCTCGATGTAAATAATATTTGCTCTCTTGGTAAGCCTTTTGTCAAAGGATCAGCTATATTTTCCTTTGACTTTACATAATCAATGGATATTGTTCCATTGGAGAGTAACTTTTTAAGAGTATTATGCCGACGCCTAATGTGTCGCGACTTTCCATTGTATACATGACTTTTGGCCCTTGATTGTGCGGCCATACTGTCACAATGTATACATATAGCAGTTACAGGCTTTGGCCACACTAGAATATCCTCCAGAAAATGTTTGAGCCACTCGACTTCTTCACCAACCAAGTCTAAAGCTATAAACTCGGACTCCATGGTGGAACGAGCTATACATTTCTGTATAGAGGATTTCCAAGATATTGCTGCACCTCCCAAGGTAAAAACATATCCACTTGTCGACTTGGATTCTGTAGTGTCAGAAATCCAATTGGCATCACTGAAGCCTTCGACAACAGGTGGATACTTTGTGTAGTGTAATCCGTAGTCAAGTGTATTTTTAAAATACCTTAACACTCTTACTAAAGCATCCCAATGCTCTTGTGCCGGATTACTTGTATATCTACTAAGCCTACTTACTGCATAAGCTAAGTCGGGCCTAGTTGAATACATCAAGTACATTAGACTTCCAATTACTTGAGAATATTCAAGTTGAGATATGGCATTGCCTTTATTTTTCTCCAACTTGCATCCAACATCAAAATGAGTTGCAGCAGGTTTGCAGTCAAATTGACCAAACCTTCGTAATATTTTTTCTGCATAATGGGATTGTGTAAGGACATACCCTTCACTATTTCTCTTAATTTGAATTCCTAAAATGACATCGGCTTGACCTAAGTCTTTCATGTCAAAACTTGAATTCAACATTTTCTTTGTTTTGTTTATTACATCATTATGAGCATATCATCCACATACAAGCAAACAATAACGCAAATGTTATCATTACTCTTAATGTAGACACATGTATCAGATTCATTTATTTTGAACCCATGTGTCAACAAAGTATGATCAAATTTCTCGTGCCATTGTTTTGATGCTTGTTTAAGTCCATATAATGACTTAACTAATTTGCACACTTTGCTTTCTTGTCCTTTAAGCACGAACCCTTCAGGTTGTTCCATGTATATTTCTTCATCTAGTTCTTCATTTTAAAATGTTGTTTTTACATCCATTTGATGTATATCAAAGTTGTATACAGCCGCAATCGTTATTAACGTCCTTATTGACGTTATGCGAGAAACTGAAGAATAGGTGTCGAAATAATCCAACCTTCCTTTTGGCGATAACCTTTAGCTACTAAACGTGCCTTGAACTTATCAATGGTTCCATCTGCCTTAAGTTTCTTCTTGAAAATCCATTTATGGCCAATTGGTTTTCTACATGAAGGTAAATCAACCAATTCCCATTTGTTATTTTCCATAATGGATTCCATTTCACTTTTAATTGCTTCCTTCCATAAAGGAGCCTCGGAAGAAGACACAAATTCTTTAAAAGTTCTAGGTTTTTTCTCGAACAAGAAAGCAATGAAATCTGTGTTGAATATATCAGTCCACCTCATCATTCCAGCTCAGCAATAGTTAGTTAGGCTGTTATCAAATTAGTTAGTTAAATAGCTTAGGTTGTAAGCTAGTCATGATGGCTATATAAACTGTATTCTCATAGTTGTAAAGATGAATTCAGTATCAATGTAATCAATTACTTTCTCTCTTTTTCTTCTTCCCTTCTCTCTCTTCTTCTTCGATACATGCTCTTTCTGCATTTCTGTGTCTTTCTACATTTCTGTTAATATGGTATCAGAGCCAGGTTGATCTTTTGACTTCCGCTGTAGTACCTCTGATGGGTAGCTGATCTTTGTGTAAGGTTGATGATGTTTTGCTGTTCTTGGGAGGCTTCGATACTTGTCTATGGAGTTTTCGTTGGTGATGAAGATCTGTGCACTCCAGGTGTTTGATAATTTGTGTCAGCCAATTGCCGGAGTTTGCGAGGATTCTGGTATAGGTGTGTCATCGCTGGAGGTCGGTTCTTGGTGATTTGTTGCTCTTCCGCTGTGGGTGAACAAGTTTTTCTTCGTACAAGCTTGGATGTTCGAGTGCTTTTTCTGGGTTTCAAGATTCAAGTTCTCAGGTTTTGTTTCTGATTACTAGTTTTCTTTCCAGCATATCAACTATTGTGATAATGTCTCAGTGAGAATTTTGTTGGGAATTTCGGAAGTGTCAATGCCAATAGCCGTATACTTCAGATTTGTGAAGAGTTCAAGGTCGAATGTCATATTTGAGAATCTTTAAGGCCAATTGCCATTTCTCAGTTGCTATAAAATTGTTGATTGTTTTTCCCTAAGGCCGATTGCCGGGATTTTATGTTGTCTAAAAGATTGTCTGTTAATTGGGTTCTCTGTGATTGTATGCTGTACTCCCTTAAGGCCGATTGCCGGAGTATAAAGCTGTCTGAAAGTTGTTTTCTGTTTGTTGGGATAGAGAGGCCGATAGCCATTTCCCTTTTATGTTTCACTTCAGAAAGGCCGATAGCCAGAAGTGTGTAGAACATTAACTGATTTAGAAGAATATGAAGGCCGATTGCCATTTCTTCTAAGAGAAAGATTGTTTAGTAGGATTTGAAGATCGATTGCCATTGTTGAAAGATTGCTGAAAGATTGAATCTTTGATTCATTATTGGGTATTGTTTGATTGTTTGTTGGGTATTGTACACTCAAGAAGGCCGATTGCCAAGAGTGTCTTAGTTCAAGATTCTGCAAAGTTGTTCATATTCTATCTGCAAAAGTGATGTGTGATGATAATGGGATGAGCAACCTGTTTTAGTTTTGGCAAGTTTGAAAGGATGATAACTATATGTGGTTGTACCTTATCGCAAAAGAAAACAGTAGCTACAGAGGTGTAGAAATCAGTTTGAGGGGCTGAAATTCTTTGGGAAGTTGATGGATGAGTATGAAATTGCATCATTCTTAAGTAATTTTCAATGCTTGCAAGCCATGGAGGATTAATTGGTGAGGAGCAGCAGAGCTAGGAGTATATGGACAAGAAGGACTTCCTAAGTTCTACATTTCTCAAAGCACTCATTCAATCTCCAACTGGGAAACCCAGTTGAGATTGAGGGGGGATGTTGAATATATCAGTCCACCTCATCATTCCAGCTCAGCAATAGTTAGTTAGGCTGTTATCAAATTAGTTAGTTAAATAGCTTAGGTTGTAAGCTAGTCATGATGGCTATATAAACTGTATTCTCATAGTTGTAAAGATGAATTCAGTATCAATGTAATCAATTACTTTCTCTCTTTTTCTTCTTCCCTTCTCTCTCTTCTTCTTCGATACATGCTCTTTCTGCATTTCTGTGTCTTTCTACATTTCTGTTAATAATCTGGTCCAAAGTTTTTCGAAACTTTGATTCTTTTTCCTCTTCTTGGTTCCACATCTTGGACCCTCTTTGTATTCCTTATCGTTGTAAGGAAATATATCCTCAAAGAATTCTGCATCCGCTGATTCTAATATAGTGTTAACATGTATGTCAGAAATCGATGATTTTACAACAAGGAACCTATAAGCAGAACTATTATTTGCATATCCAATGAATTCGCAAACAATAGTTTTAGGTCCTAGTTTCGTTCTTTTGATAATTAATTTTATATTAATTAGCACACCCAAAGCCCAACCCCAAGGATGAGCCCAATTTTATTCTCCAAGGTCCATCACTCCAATCACTTTCTATAAGGGACAAAGCCTTATAAAGTGAGGAAATCTTGTGGTGGTGAGCAATGTGGGACAATGAAATTCTACTCAAAATTTCCAACAAAGAGGGCAAAAAACGAGCCCTCTGGCCCTCCTTCGGTTGGAGATGGTCTAATGGTGGAACTGTCGTGTCCCACTGAACAAGGTTCAATATATATATTTGTGTGTAAAGAGGAACTTATATTATTGTGTCAATAAGTCAATAATACAACAAGGATAATTCTTATGTCCCCCCATAAGAGACCTTACTTGTCCTCTCCACTTAAGATCAACGAACTTTTATTGTTGGAACATCATAATTGGAACTGTTTATTCTCTTTATCTAAACATCATCTCATGCAATAGATAATTCAATTTGGAGATTGTTTAGTCATCCATATGTATTAAACCAATCAACAGTTTTATTAACAAGTAGCATCCTCATGATGAATCACCTATTTTGTTTTATACATATGAATGACTAAAAAATTTCCAAATTGAATAATGTTTTGCATATATCGTTGTTGTTTTAAGGTCAATCTATTCACCTGTCTAGATAATATTTTTCCTTGTTCGCTAATAAATCGACTAATTAAACTCATGTTTCTATAATCAATTTGATCTACCGATTGGATCGGAGGCAAACGCCTACGAAAAGCGATCTTTAAATGATCATGATGAAAATGAATAATCTTCGGACAATAAAAGTTCATTAATCGTAAGTAAGGAGACAAGTAAGTCCCCTCGTAGGGGAACACAATCATTGTCCATACAGAAATATGTGTAAACTTTCTTTCACATAACATTAACATACAAAGTCATAATAATAGAGTACTGGTGTTATAGAACTCATTAGTATTAGTACGTAAGAAGTGCACTGCTAGCTCTTGAGTCCTGAATATATATGATCGTCCGTAGAGTGGAGTGGATTGTGTAATAATTATTCAACGAAGTGACCCACATCGATTTAGTCCCCTATTGTTTGCATTCACCTCAGCATCTTTGTGGACGATTTAATTTGATGAAATGATGACATATAGAGGGCCACCTAGCTCAGGGGGTCCATATATATATCATCCCATGGAAAAAGGTTAATTTGATAAGGTGAAGATGAGACACCACCAAGGAAAATTTTCGAGTAAGTGATCAAAGCAGGGAATTAAATCAGTGGATTAGCCCCAGTTGAAATTAGTATTACTGCTAAATGTCAAAGATTTGCAATTGAGATGTTCAGATAATTACTGATAAGACACAAGAAGCTAATCAGAGAAAAAAAATAAAGAAAGATAATGTAAACACATAATTGACCTCTACATATAGAAGTGAAAAAAGGACAGAGATATTATATTACGTGGGTACATTATGTATACGACACAATGACGGAGCCAGAATTTCAAATAATGAGGTCATGATTTTGACAAAAAAACTTCAATGGACTATTTTGTTGAGCAGCTAGTAGGAACGTATTGATTCTTACCAACATCTGCTGAAGGCTTATGCCAATATATGTCAACAACTACTATGATACATATGTCGAGACTTGTCAAAGGGTGACTACAGGAAATTGTAAAGTAATGTGGAAGATTGCCGATGCTTGTCAACTAAGGCATTTCATCAAGTACTTGATGCACACAATAGAGTTGCAAATAAGAAGAGAGAAAAGGAAGACATGATGATAAAAAAATAGAAGAAGTAGGAGAATGAGGTAGTTTGCTGAAGTTGTTAATATGGTCAAATACAATACACATACAAATGTACATAGAATTTTTTAAGTTGTTAGATCATAGACAATCAATGATCTCATGGTGGCTATGCTACTGATACAACAATAATTAATGTACATATCTGCAGAGGAATTGTACGATCAACTCAACTCCTGAGGTTTTATCCCCCTTTCCCTTTCTCTTTGGAAAAGTCGCGTTTGGAAAAGAGCAAAAAATAATGTCCTTGTCTCGCATGTTTCTACCAAAAAAACGATAAAATCTAAAATCATGCATGTTTCTACCATAACAAAATAAAATAAAATGATTCATTTTTGGTTTTCCAATCCAAAATATTTTTTCTTATGGTTTCTAATTTTATTTGCATGCATAATGCATTAACCATATGGGTCTGAAGATATAGACAGATTCCTTTACTGAAACCCTAGAATCAAATGAGTAGAAGCAGTAGGTGGCACAGCTTCAATGCCACATGGAAAATCAACCAATTGGGGGCCCACCCTCTCCACTAAGGCCTCGTTTAGTGAGTCGTATAAGGGATCGGATAGAACTAATAATACGGACCCGGTCGTTTGGTGTCCTTCCGTATTAAATAGTCGCCAGATTAATTTAGCGTATTAAATAGTCGCCAGATTAATTTAGTCAATCTACCTATTTAGTAGGGTATACACCTGCATAATAAACTTTTCCAAAAGGAGTGGATTATTAGTATGGTTCCCTTCCTTCTCTCTCGCACTTCGTTCTCCACGACACCTCATCTCGCCGTCGTCCCTCTCGCCGTCGTCGTTCTTGCCGGCACCGTCAACGCCTACGGCCACCACGTCTTCCTTTACTACAAGTGCCCCGAGGCCTGGCCGTCGCGCATCAAAGGCTCTGAGTCCGATCCGCTCCTTATGTTCGCATGTACTTTCAAAGCTCGCAAGAATGACGATGCTGTAATTGACTCTGTTACTCACTTTGTTTCTTTGGAGTTATGAGCTTCTTCTGAAATTGCAGTGAAGGAAAACTGAGTCTGTGGGTGTTAATTGCAAAGCTTCGGAGTCGGAAATCAGTCGGGGAAGAAGAAGAAGGGAGAGAAAAGGAGGGAGTTTGGGGGGTGCGGCGGAGAGATCTGGGGAACAAAAGAGATCCTTTCAAATTTTTTTTTTTATTTTTTTTTTATTTTGATTTATATAAAGGAAGATTTTGTTCTTTTTTTAATTTGACCCATTTGGTAGTCGTGAATGTGTAATTATTTTTTCCATTAATCATCAATTTTATCTTAAAAGTAATAATACTTGGAATTCCTTCTATCCGGTATAGTACCAAACACAGTATAAATAATATGGTCATTAGTCTGATACTGCACCAAATGCCCGACTAATTTAGTCAGTATTATCCGGTGGCTAATTATCCTATCCGACAGAAATAGTCAGTATAGTCCAAGTTGTCAAACGAGGCATAAGTATCATGTCCTTTCTTATTGGTCCATCATTTTTTTCTTGGTTGTCTGTGTAATCAAACCCAATTGCTTGTTAGACCATCTCCAACCCTTGGGTTAAAACTTAAAATTTTTAGCCCAGAAAATTTAGGTTTTAACTCAGAAACAAATTTTGTGCTCTAACCTTTATGGGTTAAAATTTTAGCCCCAGATCATTAAAAAATGAATTTAAACTAATTTTTTTTCTTAAAGTAACTTTTTTCAAAAGAAAAAAAATTATGTAGAGTATCCTGATTTAACTTTATGAACATTTTAACCTAAAAATATTTATGAACACTTTAGATCTTAACTATTAGATTCAATGAATTTATAAATATAAAACTAAAAAATATATACATATATAGTGGACTAGCCCCACTAACCCAAAGAAGAATCCTAGGCTAAATTTGGCCTATAAATGAGTTTTGAGTTTTAACTCATATTTACCCCAAGAGTTAGAGCAAGTTGGGGTAAGTTTAGAACCTAAAATTTGAGTGTTACTCCAAGGGTTAGAGTAGATCTTAGGGTTTGATGGACTTTGAGAAATCTATTGACTCTATAATCTAGAAGAATGATTTCGACGAAAAAAAAACTATATGGATGATTAACGGTCTATGTAGATGGGTTATATATATACAAACAGAATTTCAATTTCAAATCCGGTTTGTGCGATAGTTGTAAGATGTGAGTATTGACCGACTTACATTGTGCAAGGCGTGACTTCAATGTTACGTAGCATTTGTTGTCATAGATGTTTTAATTGTTAAATTTGAAAAAATTGTTTAGATTTTATATTTTCAAACCCAGTTATTCATTTTTCGTATTATTTAATACTATGTAGTATTGAAAAAAAAATCACATATCGAAGAAAACCATTAATTTAATTCTACTTCTCTTATAATTATTGTTGGAAGCATTATTAACACTCAAGCTAAGCTTCATGCATTCTGAGGACATCTTCAATGAGGAAATGCAAATTTGAGATGCAAAAATCATGTTTACATTCCATTTCATATTTCTAGTAGATGTAAGTGAAAGTTCTACTCCAATAGTCCAATAGGAGGTTTGTAAATTTGATATCCAATTTAATTTTCTTTAATTACTTAGTGAGACTGATCACCAAAAGATGTAAAAATAAGTACATATTTAAGTTTTATTTACATCTTCCGACAAAGATGGATAATTACATTTTGCTATTGAGGAATTTTGCAGCAAGAAAAGATATAAAATGCCCGTTTCATAGTATTTTGCATCTCGTATTAGAGCAAATCCGTCCCACTAAGGCATAATTACCCCATCAATTGGGTAAGGCAATTATTGCCTTAGTGAATGTCCAAGCGCATCTCCATCCCAAATAGTAAATTGTCATGACAATTAGTATTAAAATTTATTTTTTAAAAAATACTAAAAGTACCTTCTTTTCTAAAGGTCATCCTCTCTCTAGAAACCTCCCAAGTGTCCCACTCTCTCCGCCTTTCTATCCCCTCGTCTTCTTTGCCCCTCCTTTTCTCCCTCACCTTTGTTTTCCCACACCACACCAACCACATAAATTTTAGTCACCCAATTCATCCAAGAGACACCTTGATCCCAATCTACGACTCGTCAGAAAGTAAAGATTTGCTCAAGATCGTTGTCTTGAGTAGGAGGAATCCTCCAACAGCTCGTTGTCTTCAATTGGAAAGAACAACGACTCGTCTGATGGGTCGTCGGAGGGGGAGGGATCCGGCATCATATTTGAGTTTCCAGAGCTTGGTTCATCTGAAGGATTGTCTTCAGTTGGAAGGAACATCAACCTAATTGATGGGTCATCATAGGGGTAGGAATCTAGCGTCGAAAAAATATATATAACATGACTGACGTCAATCTAACGCTAAATGCACTAAGGCGCTGAGGCCCGAGTGCTCAGTCCATGGGTGTTGGGCCCACTGGATAGCCCGACTGATATGTCTAGGCTAGAGCTCATTTGTTGTTTTTAGTGGTTTTAATTATCCCATCCTCCTTACAACTTGATGGGGGTGAAAATGCTCTTAATGAGCTCATAATTAAGATTTAAAAATGGTTCAAATTAGTTTTACCTAAAAACATTGGTTTGGAAGTAAATTTATCATCTTTGAGTTTCTTTTAATTATTTTTTGCGAATAATACACGTATTTTGTGCATATTTGACAATGATACTTGTATTAGCTTATCTTATCCATCCATGTCCTATTGGAAAAGCCTCCACATGGAATAATTAAGTAACTAATATTGGAATATTTACGTACACGATGACTAATTATTCACTGTATTTTTATAAATATTCGATGATACACAAGTTTTTCCCGTGATAGACTCGTATGTTTTAGTAGTCCTTTTTTATCTACAACTACAAGGTCGCATGTGAAATTAAGTAGACTTGTCCAATGTGCAACATTAAACCCAACAAACCCATAAATAAATAAATAGTAAAATGTAATGCATTTTGGCAAAGATTAAGATGATTAATTTCATGATGAAAAGAAAGAAAAACCAACTTAATTCTGAACTAAAAGCTTCCAACCTAATTTCGGATTTGTGCCTTGAAGGATTCCAACTTAATAATTATGTGTCCGATGGCTACATAAAGCTTAATACGTGCGGATAAAATTCATTCCAATAAAAGAAGAAATTGAGTAGATAAAGAAAAAGGAAAGCGGAATGGGGAAGGGGAAGATGCATGTAAAGTTGTAATAAGAAGGAAAGATGGAGAAAAGATTTTACCTTTATCAAATTGTTTTTGTTCCTTTGAAAAAAGAAAAGGAAAAAGAGAGAAATTATTAGGCAAGCAAGAACATCTTTGGTGACAAAAGATTGATAGGGACCCTAACATGACTTAAACAATGGGCATCCTTGAAATTCCGAGGAGATGTGGACCATCTCAATCCCTTATGCATTTACTTTCTTTTATGCTGTTTGGGGGTTTGTTTTGTAACAAAAATACGGTGTGGGGCGTAATATATAGTATCCCATACTATCAAGTTGTGTTTTCCTACAATTCTTTCACGTGCATTGGGTATAAGTATCATAGTATTAAATGCTTATCTCGACTCAAATTTTCAATTTTTTCTAACCCTTGTTTCTGTATACTTATTCAATTATTTCAGCGCATTATTTGCATGATTTATTTCATATATTTCTGATACGAATTTATAGCAATATTACACTTATTTTTCCAACAATCTTAGTACGATATTAGTGTGTTGTACTGATATATTAACTCAAGCTTTGTAACTGTGTTGTATTGCTATAACGTTACTTATAATTATTAAAACTCGTATTTAGAGCATCGTAGTTCAGATGCAAGTTGGGGACCATATTTTCCCCGGCCAAGTCAGACCAAAACCACTTATCATGGCCTTCCGCAATGGAGCAATCAATCTCTTGGCTATGTTGCGGGCATCGATCAGCATAAGGATTCAAGACAAATATCGTAAAAGGAAAGGCAATAATTGATGACCTAAGTGGTACCACATCTACATGGGAGATCATAGACACAACAATTTCAGTTGAATCAGACTTCATTAGCATCTGATTGATGTTATCATCCTGAAAACTTACACTTGGTCATCCGTTGGGCTTAACAAAATGATATGACTCACCTTTCTTTAAATGGGGATCTAAGCCCAGTAATAATGGGCCGTACTATGCTGCATATTGATAGAGATAATACATGAAGTAAATTGATGGATAGGATTGTGACACTTGTAATGAGATTAGAAAAGTTAGTTATGATAGTTGAGATGTGGAGGTGTGAAGATTCTTGTATATATACCCTTATGATGTAATAGCTTAGAAGCTAAGAAAATAAATAACAAGATACAGTTTCTCTCTCTCTCTCTCTCTCTCTCTCTCTCTCTCAGCTTCTCTCGAATCCTCTCTTTCTCTCTCTAGAATTTCTGCATTCAAGCTTATCATTCTTCTTTATTAACATGGTATCAATCGCCATGATTGCCGTTGCATTTCTCGATCCGTGACTCGGCTTCCACTCGTCGTCTTCTTCTTCAACTTCGTCTTCTCCGATCTTCTTCTGGTGATCGGCGATCACCTTTGCTCAGCTCTGATCGCATTGGCTTTCAAGATTTCTTCGTCTTCTTGGTGCTTCTTCTTCAAGTTTTCTAGGGTTTCGAGCGAGTGTTTTTTCTTCCAAGATTCTCCACTACTTGCGGTTCATAGTTTGATTTCTGCAAAAATGGTAACTGTTTCTCAACTTCAGCTCACTCAATCACCCATAACTGCTCTAATCTCTACGATTTCTACGTCTTTCAATGTGAAACTTGATGATTCGAATTATCTCAATTGGCATTTTCAAATGCAATTATTGCTGGAAAGTAATGGTATCATGGGATTTGTTGATAGTTCAATCCCTTGTCCTGCACGAATTGAGTCGAATTCAGGTGAATCTGGTCTCAATTCTAGCAATTCATCATCCGTCACAGACTCCGATGCATATGTTGTTTGGAAATTGCATGATCGTGCACTAATGCAGCTCATTATCGCCACATTATCTCTGATTGTTATGTCGTGTGCTATTGGCAGCTCTAGTTCCAGGGAATTATGGACTAGACTTAAGGAACAATTCTCTACTGTGTCAAAGACTAGTATCTTTCAGATGAAGTCTAATCTCCAAACAATCAAGAAAATGTCAGATTATGTGACACAGTATCTGCAGAAAATTAAAGAAGCTCGTGACTATCTGTCAGTTGTTGGTGTGTTTCTTGATGATGAAGACATTATTATCTTGGCTCTCAATGGTTTGCCTCAAGAGTACAATACATTTCGTACTGTTGTGAGAGGTCGAGAAAATGTCATGACCATGAAAGAATTTAGGTCTCAGTTGCTTGCTGAAAAGGCAATTGTAAACAGTCACAACAATGGTCCGTTTCTTTCTGCCATGATTGCCAATTCATCTCTAGCCATGCCTAAAGGGTCTAACTTTTCTGGTGGTGGTCAATCATATCATAATAATGGGGGTCAGTTCTATGGAGGGTTCAGATCTTTTACCAACAAGAACAAGGGCAAGAATAAATTTCATGCAGCACAAAGATACCATAATCCTCGGCCAATGTACCCTACATAAACACATGTATTACCCACACCTACTCCGAGTGTCATTGGCCCTTCTCCAAATCAGTTTGGGAGCCCCTCTGCACCTCCATTGCAGACATACCAATTATGTAATGCAGATGGACACACTGCACCACATTGCTTCAACAAATCTTCTTATCGACAACAGTGTCAAATCTTTTGTAAATTCAATCATACTACCTGTTATTGCTTTTACAATGAGAAAATGGACTTTTTATATGGGACCTCAGTTTGCTTCAAGGGCAGGTGCTTCAATGCATGGCTACTCATATCATGGTCCTCATGTGATGTCTCATTCTCAGTCACCTTCAATACAAGCACTGAACACTGTATTCCATTCATGTTCTCAACACTCATCACTGGGATCTGCAGCTTCTACCTCTCAGTCACCACAAGTATGACTGATAGATTCAGGAGCCACTAATCATATGACAGCTAATCTTCAAAACCTGTCATTGGCTTCCCATTATCCAAACAATGAAGTTGTTCAAACTGCTAATGGTGAAGGTTTGCAAGTCTCTCACGTTGGCAGTTCTATACTTACAACGCCTCTTCATCCTATCAAATTAAATTACATCCTCTATGTTCCTAAACTGACACAAAATTTACTATCAGTTCATAGGATTTGTTTAGATAACAATCGCTGACTCATTTTTTATGCATTTTGTTTCTGGATTCATGACAAGGCCACAAAGAGAATTTTGTACAAAGGGCTATGCAGTAATGGACTTTATCCTTTTCACTCACTCTCCACTCGAAGTCCCATACCCCAATCTTCTCAGTCTTCACCAGCTCCTTATCTTGGTCAACTTGTTGGTTCTAGCCTATGGCATAATAAGTTAGGACATCCCTCAAACAATATAGTGTCATTGCTACTTAAACAAGCAAGTATTACTTGTAATAAAGACATAACTTCTGCTATGTGTAGAAGTTGTCTAGAGGGCAAGTTTACAAAGTTACCATTTTTTTCTTCTCATACTAAGTTTGCCATACCATTTGAAATTGTCCACAGTGACCTTTGGGGTCCTGCACCATGTACATCGATTGATGGTTATAAATACTATGTTACCCTTACTGATGAATACACTCAGTTTTGTTGGCTATTTCTCTTATCTCGCAAGTTAGACTTTTATGATGTGTTTGTCACTTTCTGTGCATTTGTTTCCACTCAATTTTCAACTACTGTCAAAACCTTGCAGAGTGATGAGGGAGGTGAATACATTAGTCATAAGTTTCATACATTTCTTAAATCTAAGGGAATTGTGCATCATAAATCTTGTCCCTATACACCTGAACAAAATGGGTTGGCTGAAAAGAAACATACACATATTATTGAAATACTGTCACATTGTTACAGTATGCTAACCTTCCTTCTCAGTTTTGGACCTTTGCTTGTCAAACAACCATCTACTTGATTAATAGGATGCCTACCCCAGTATTACAAAACCAATCACCCTTTCAAGTCCTCTATGGAAGTTAACCAGTTATTAGTCACCTTAGGGTATTTGGATATTCCTGTTATCCTTTACTTCGACCCTATAACTCTACCAAACTTCAAGCTAGAACAACCAAGTGTGTTTTTCTCGGATATGTATCTAAATATAAGGGTTACATATGCTATGAAGTACAGAAAGGAAAATTCTTTGTCTCTAGGCATGTTGTTTTCGATGAAACTGAGTTTCCTTATCTCAGCTTACTTAAACTAAAAACACAATCTAGTCACCCATCTATCTTACCATCACCATCAAATTTATCAACATCATCTCCTTGTCTTACACCAGTACCAAATGCTAATAATATACTAGTCGTACCTATGTCTCATTATCTTTCTTATTCTCATACTTATGATATCCCAACTCCAACTTCGTTTAACCCTCCATCACCAGATGTCCCAACACATGTTGTTTCAACACCTAATGTCTCACTTTCACCCTTACCATCTCCTACTTCTCAATCCATTACTGCAACAGTACATGATCCCATTCAACTCCCTGTGGATCCTGAATTTAGTCTCAATAGTTTGCAAGTGGTATTACCTATTGCACCATTAAACATGCATCTCATGAAAACTCGAAGTAAAAGTGGTATTATCAAACACAATGCCTTCTTGAGTACTCTAGAGACATCTGGTGAGGTTGACATGTCTCTTACTAAGCCAACCACCTATAAGACTGCTATGAAATCTGTTGTGAGGATGAATGTTATGAAGGAGGAAATTGAGGCTCTTCATTCTCCGGGAACTTGGTCTTTTGTTCCTCTTCCATCTCAAAAGAACTTAGTGGGGTGTAAATGGGTGTTTAAGATCAAGAAAAATGCTGATGGTAGTGTTGCGAGGCACAAAGCTCGATTGGTTGCAAAGGGGTTCAGTAAAAAAGAAGGATTGGACTATGGAGAGACTTTCAGTCCTATTTTAAAGCCTACCACAGTGAGATTAGTTTTGGCATTAGCTGCTCAGTTTCACTGGCCTTTAAGGCAACTCGCGTTAAAAATGCATTTCTCCATGGTATATTACAGGAAGAAGTCTATATGGCTCAACCACCTGGATTTGAAGATCCCAAGTATCCTCATCTGGTTTGTAAGCTTCATAAGTCTTTGTATGGCTTAAAACAAGCACCACGGGCCTGGAATGAAAGATTCACAACTTTTCTTCCTTCTCTGGGGTTTCAGTCTACATATTCAGACTCCTCTCTCTTTGTGAAGTATGTTGGTTCCGATATTGTGGTTCTCCTCCTTTATGTTGACGATATAATCTTAACTGGAAGTACCACAGGTTTCATTCAACAGGTCATTGATTCTCTCCTTACTGAGTTTGAGATCAAGGATTTATGACCACTCAATTATTTTTTGGGCATTCAAATATCTTACACACCTACTGGTTTGTTTCTATCACAAACTAAATACATTCAAGATTTACTCAACAAGACAGAAATGAGTGAGTGTAAACCATGTGACACTCCATGCTTGCCCTATAATCGGTTATTGAAGGATGATGGGGTTCCATTTCCAGATGCTCAAACATATCGCAGTATAGTTAGTGTGTTACAATATCTTACTTTTACTTGCCCAGATATTGCATTCGCTGTTCATCAAGTGTCTCAGTTCATGCAACAGCCTATGCTTTTCCATTTTGTTGATGTTAAACACATTTTGTGTTATTTGAAAGGCACCATAACTTCTGGACTCACTTATGTTGCTGGTGAAGTTTGTTTAAAAGCCTTTAGTGATACGGATTGGGCATGAGATCCGAATGATCGAAGGTCTACAACTGGCTTAGTTGTTTTCTTGGGATCTAATCCAATATCATGGTCCTCCAACAAACAACAAACTGTTTCTCAATCATCTATAGAAGCAGAATATCGGGCTATGTCATCCACTGCAGCTGAACTTGATTGGATTCAACAACTTCTCCATTTTTTACAGGTTAAAGTGGTTTCAGCTCCTGTGCTTTTTTGTGACAATTTGTCAGCCATTGCTCTCTCTTTTAATCCGGTTCAACATCAAAATACCAAGCACATTGAGGTTGATGTTCATTTCATTCGTGAACGGATTGTGCAAAAGCGCCTATTTGTGCGTTTGTGTCTTCTCGGGAACAGTTCGTAGACATTCTCACAAAGGGGCTTAGTGCTCCTCTCTTTAAAACTCACTGCAGCAATCTCATGCTTGGTGCCTCACCATGCATGAGTTTGAGGGGGATGATAGAGATAATACATGAAGTAAATTGATGGATAGGATTGCGACACTTGTAATGCGATTAGAAAAGTTAGTTATGATAGTTGAGATGTGGAGGTGTGAAGATTCTTGTATATATACCCTTATGATGTAATAGCTTAGAAGCTAAGAAAATAAATAACAAGATACAATTTCTCTCTCTCTCTCTCTCTCTCTCTCTCTCTCTCTCTGCTTCTCTCGAATCCTCTCTTTCTCTCTCTAGAATTTCTGCATTCAAGCTTATCATTCTTCTTGATTAACACATAAGAATTAGGATGATAACTTCAATGATTCAGTCTTGTAAAAGGATACATTAATATCTCAAGTAAATTAATCGTATGTTAAGGTCTGAATGAAATGCTACATCTCACTCAATGGAACGGGTTTCATGCAAGATATAACCATTGCAAGTATCTATTACATCACCATATATAAAATATAATCGTCGATATTTCAAAACACTCAGTTGTACGTACCATGAAAAAAATCAAAGCCTCTCCTTTAACTTATAAAATTACATTAACACTTCATTTATTCCCTCGCCAAATATAAATTTCATGATAATAATAGATTTAACAGATATGTATTATACAACTACAACTGATATTGAGAGATGGATGATTTGAACAGAGGACCTTGGGTGCTAAGGTGAAAATTGTTAACCACTCGAGCCACAAGTTTATTTTTTTTTTTTTTTAACTAAAAACGGGTATGGTTGGTCATTTATCACTACACTTAATATGGGTTGATTCAGTTCGTTGGTTGTTGTTTTTCAGGAGGTTGATTCAGTTATTAGTTTGACTCATCACAATAAATGCAGGAAGATTCTTAATGCAACACAGTGTTCCTCAAAGTAAGAAACCAAACCATTAAGAGATGTTCTAAGAAAATTTGAACAGATGAATCACATAATCTTATCAGTTGATAAGAAGCTGTAGATAAACATGTCTCTAATCTCACCTTTACAATAACCATACTTCCTTAACAAACCTTCTTTCACAAACCCAACTTTCTCTAAAACCATTTGGGAACCCTTATTCTCAACCTCCACCAAAGCCTCAACCCTCACCAAACATGGGAACTCTTTGAACACTCTAGACATGGCCATCCTCAGTGCCTGTTTGGCAATCCCTTGTCCCCAGTATTCTGCAGACACGGCATAGCTAACATGGGCTCTACACGTGTCATCGCCCGGTTCGGGTTTGACTGAAACGTATCCAATCGAATGGTCATCCAGACATATGGACTGGCGCCAGCAACCTTCTCAATGTATGCCAAGGCTTCTTCCCTAGAGGTTATGGTGTTCCATCTCAAATAGCGCGTCACTTTGTCATCACTCGCCCATTTCAAGAAGTCATCGGCATCGGAGACTTTGAAAGGACGCAGTGAAATTCTTGAGGACTCCATAACTTTGAGGAAGTTTGAGATGGTTCCAAGCTCAATTGGGATATATAAATAGGGGGTATGAAGTAGTCAGTCATACGATTATGTGTGATCCAAAATCTCTTCAAATAATAGATTTGGATTCAATGAACTTGCCTAGTAGTACTACTAGTAGACAAATTGGTCACTAGCATCACCATCTGCAACTAGTCAATTATTAGATAAAACCTAGTGATCTGTGTCCCTGTGACAAAAACAACTGACCAGTTAAAACATAACATGTGTAGAGAGTTTAATTTTTTTTTTAAAATGGTAAGATGTAACACATGCTTATGTTTTAACTAAACGATACTTATTATTAAACCTATCATGTAACAGGAAAGTTCTCACTTAATAAATTGCCTAGAAATAAATATAGTAAAAAGTATTTTTCAACTGGTTTAAATCCAGATTTACAGAAATAAAATGGTCAGGTTCAAGGCATAAGATCAGTGGGTAGAAAACTATACATGAAAACATCTTTAACTGTACCTTTGTGAATGGTATACTCCCTCAAGAGACCTTCCATGTGGAAACCAAGTTTCTCCAAGACTCTCTGGGAGGCCTTGTTCTCTATCAAAACCAAAGCTTGCATTCTAACCAAATCAGTGAACTCTTTAAACCCTTCAGTGATGGCCATCTTCACAGCTCTGATTACTATGCCTTGTCTCCAGTACTCGGCTGCTAACGCATACCCGATCTCCGCTCGACACTTGTCATCACCACCTTGTGGCTTGACGAAGACCATTCCGATCGAACAGTCATTGATGCAGATGGACCTGCAATAAGGGTGAGGAATTCAAACTTCCTTGATGTAGGAAAGTGCTTCCTTCTTGGATTTGAAGGTGTTCCAACGAGTGAATTGTGTTACCTTTTCATCCTCAGTATACTTCAAGAAGTCCTCAGCATCTGAGAGCCTATAAGGACGTGGTGTGATTTCCAAATATTTGTTTTCCATTTCCATTTGTGATGGTTACAAGAGATGGTACTAAAAATAATCAATTGTGATGAGTTTTCTAGTTTCTATATTGATTGGATAGCAAATTTCCATAACAAATAGATTAATGTTTTTATTTATTTATTTATTTTATGGGTTCGGTATTTGGATGTTGACAACAAAAGAAAGTGTGAAATGTTTACTGATGGTAGGTAAACCAACCATTCACAAATTGTGACATGCTATTATTTGAATTCAAAACAGGAGATGCTTTACTAACTAGTACTATAGTTTAATACTATTATTTTTTATTTGTAGGTAAAAGTTTCAGTCTGACTCACATGGATGCATGAAGATAACGTATAATATTTGTATTGAGTCATTTACTTAATTATGATTGACTTATTGTGTGACTTAGCTTAATTTACATCTCGTAGAGTAAAATATCGTTGTACATGTATAAAACAAATAAAATGCTTAGTACCCAACGTTCTTACCAAACTCCTCTGAACATCAACCTTTCCATTCTGCAAGTCATATAACCACCACTACTAGTATGGTAAGACTGTTATCGTCTCTTAACATTGCATTTCACTCAGCAAAAGTTTGGACAATCTCATCTCAAATTAAGAGAAAGGCTGGAGTTCGTCTTTTAGTCGATGTTAAAATTATTTTCATGTTGCAGATGTTAATTATTATGGGTAGTGCCATCCATATCCCATACACCCATTTTTACTTTTCACACACTTCTATCAATGTTTTGCAGAACGGATCCAATGAATTGAAGAAGATCAATGACAAAAAATTAATAAGAGTGTGTGGGAAGTAAAAATAAATATGTGAATAGCAATATCCATTACTATTCGGCTAGTTCCTTGAGACATTATGTCTCTCTTACACCCAAATTTTAAACTCAGATGTACCAAACATGCTAACGTAGTCATACAGTTGACGGTTCTTTCACAAAAAAACATAACCAATTAGTCCAGTTGCACAAAGGCGACGTAATAAAAAAGTAATTAAGTTGGTTCCACAATAGATGAGGAGGAATTCCTTCTTAATAGATGAGGAGAAGCTCCTCCTCAATTCACTACGTAACCGATTTATGGAACTTCATGTTTGTGATTAGAATGTTCATATTATAAAACACTATGTAAAGATCATCTGTGCAAAAAATTGACAAAATATGAAATTGTTTAGTTATCGAACTGCGTAACAATAGATGGACGGATTCTGTAAAAGCATTAAGAACCATCAGTATCTATTTACTACAATGGAATTACTAAACAACCTTAGTTGTAATTTATTTTTTGTAGAGATGATATTTTACAAAGAGATTAATAATATGAACGGTCTCGATCATAAACACGAAATTTAAATCGATCACTAAGTGAAATGAAGTCACTCTTCTCAATAATTCCTTCAAAAAATGTACATTTTTGTTCAACACATTAAGCATCTAAAGATCGAAAGGAAGCAGAGCATCCATTTGTGAATCCCTTTTTTTTTTCTGAGTTTTTTATTCTCATGGAACTTCCTAGTGGTGCCTTGCCAGTTCGTCAACCAAGGCGGCCAAATGCTCCCATACTATTTGTAGCAGTTTTTCTAATTCTTGTTGATCACTCATATCCATTTACTTCTTGCTTCACCTCCAAGTAATTGACCGACGCAAGGAACCCATTTGGAACCAACTCAATTATAATTCAACCTTCTAGGCAAGTTCTTGTGTCTTCACTTTTTGTGCGTATATATATATATACACTCCAAAGGCCGTTACAACTTTAGACAATGGTAAATTTTCATATATTCAAAAGTGAAACTATTGAGAATCGTTCATACGGTGGGAAGTTCTGCCATGTCAAATGGAAGAGAATGCAGCAAGATTGACTCGTCCAAGATCACCCTAAGGCCGTTGGATCTCGATGATATTGATGATTTCATGGTGTGGGCCACAGATGAGAAAGTCCCAGTTTTCTGCACTTTGGGAACCTTATGCTTTTAAAGAATGGATTTGGATTGTCTGCCCTCCCCATCCAATGCCCTCCTATATTTCATGGTCATGATTAAGCCACGTCAACATTTTATATTGATTTTTTTATAGAAATAATAAAACAAAATGTAATGGGAATATAAAATCTTCACGTGGCTTAACCGTGACCACAGAAATAAGAGGGCATGGGGAGGGTATGAGATGGGGAGGGCAGACAATCCAAGTCCCTTAAGAAGAGGGCCTAAACTATATCAAGGATGTTGTCATTGTAAAACCATTTTGTGAATGGCAATGAAATATGCCGAGAATAATTGAGGGAATAGTTGACTTGGCAATCAAGTTAATGAAATCTCTAGGACTCTCGGTGCCTTAAGGAAATAAACATATTGGTGTCCTAATGACATGCAATCAATTATGGACCTTTATTAAGTAAATACAAGGAATAAGAGTCATGATGGGACTCTAATTGATTAGATATGATTTGGGTTGATATCTTTTCCGATAATAGGGAGGAATTGGTTGAAACCCTAGCTATATAACCAAGGAGCAGTCCCTGCTTCCATACCATCTGAAACTCACGAAAACTACAAGCCTATTTCGATAGTAAAGTTCATTGAGAGGTACTGGAAGTAGAAGACTACTTCTACTTTGTTGCAAGGATCAATGGCTTCATCTTCATAACCATGTGTTCCATATTCTACAGATAAATTTAATATAATTACTCAATCTCTATTTTATATTGATTTGATTTATTCGTGATCTTAATGTCTTGTTGTCGTGATTTCATAATATATCTTGCATGTGGTATCAGAGCCGAACAACAAGCTTAGGATCCGATACAAAGGTATAAGTAAATTTGTTTATTGAAGATGATTCACATACTAAAGAAAATTTGCTTATCGTTTTGGTTGGATGCCTTCTACTGTTCCATCTCATGAAAATTCGTTTTGATGCTTCCGTAATTTTGTGTTGGTGTGCAATGATTTTTCATGGTTAATAACATATATAAAATTGGTGTTAATTATATGAGATAAATTATTTTTTATTTATATTTTGGTAAAAATAATTTTTTAATTTGGGTTTTTGGTTATATAATTTTCGAGCACTACTTTACAACCTAATATTTGAAGCTCGAATTTTTCCTTATGGTTTTGGCTCTCTTGGCACTTTCCGACGAGAATAACTTCTTGTTAGGAGACAACTTGGGTAAGATTTAATTTGAATTATAGTTTGTATCAATTTTGCTTTTGTATAAATTACATGAATTATAATTGTTTTCGAATACAAATTTTCCTACGAATTAATATGGATTTTGGTATTAGTTTCTAGGATTTCATGCTTATGCTTACGTTGTGACATCCCACATTGCCCAAGGGAGTGCATCCTGCAAGCCTTATATTTATATTCTCATATCTACCTAGCATGAGGCATTTTGGGAGCTCATTGCCTTCGGAGTTCATCGGAACTCCGAAGTTAAGCGAGTTCGCGCGAGAGCAATCCCAGGATGGGTGACCCACTAGGAAGTTCTCGTGTGAGTTCCCAGAAACAAAACCGTGAGGGCGTGGTCGGGGCCCAAAGCGGACAATATCGTGCTACGGTGGAGTCGAGCCCGGGATGCGATGGGACCCAGGCCGGGATGTGACAATTTTGTATCAGAGCCAATCCCTGGCCGGAAGTGTGCCGACGAGGACGTCGGGGCCCTAAGGGGGGTGGACTGTGACATCCCACATCGCCCAGGGGAGTGCATCATGTAAGCCTTATATGTATATTCTCATCTCTATCTAGCACGAGGCCTTTTGAGAGCTCATTGGCTTCGGAGTTCATCGGAACTCCAAAGTTAAACGAGTTCGCGCGAAAGTCATAGCCATGGCATATGAAACCATAAAATCTCCATTGAAAAGCAAGAAAATATGAGAACGAAGAACAATGAAACTCAGAGTAGAGAGAAAATTATATCTTGAGAAAGAAGTTGTTGTATTAACTAAATGAGTACTTGCACACCTTTTCAGTGATGTATATACCTATTTATAAAAGATAAAAACAAACTTACAGCTGTCAAAACTTAATAACTAAGAAAGCTAAACACCTTAACCGCCTAGCTAACTTATACACAATATGACTAAAATACCTATGCACATATATCTTTGGTTAATACTCCCCCTCAATCGCAACTGGGATAACCCAGTCTAAGATTGGTACAATGATGAACAAACAAAGGACTGTGTAAACCTTTGGTCAATACATCTGCAGCCTGAGCTTCGGTAGGAATATATTGAACTACTAGATCTCCCTTTTGAACTCTTTCACGAACAAAATGAAAATCAGTATCCAAGTGTTTAATCCGAGTATGAAAAACTGGATTAGAACACAAGGCTAATGTTGAAAGATTATCACAATGTAACAACAGTGCAGATGGAAGAAAAACATGAAGGTCTTTGAGAACTGATCTAATCCAAGCAACATCTGCAGCAGCATTAGCTAATGCTTTATACTCTGCCTCAGTAGAATTGCGAGACACACTTCCTTGTTTCTTGGACTACCATGATACAGGGTTTGAACCGAGAAATACAATGTATCATGTGGTAGACCTTTTGGTGTTTATATCAGCAGCCCAGTCTGCATCACTACAAGCAAGTAATTCCATTTGTCCCTGAGCAGAATATGTCAATCCACACTGTAATGTACCTTTAAGATATCGAAGAATTCGTTTAATCAAACAAAAATGTTCTTCAGTTGGAGTTGTCATAAACTGGCAAGCATAATTGACCGCATAAGCAATATCAGGCCTAGTGAAGGTCAGATATTGTAATGCACCAACCAAACTTCTGTAAACTGTTGGATAAGCCATTGGTTTCCCTTCATCCTTCAATAATTGAGTATGGGGCTTGCTCGGAGTTGAACAGGGTCTACAATGCATCATTCCAGCCTTATTTAGAAGATCAGTAACACATTTAGACTGATTAATGAAGATGTCTCCATTGTCTCTATAGGTTATTTGCAAACCCAAAAAATAGGTTAACTTCCCCATATCCTTCATATCAAATACACTGGCTAAATCATCAATTACTTGCTGTATTAGCTTGGAAGAAGACCCTGTGATGATAATATCATCAACATACAGTAGCAAGACCACTACATCAGAACCACTGATCTTCACAAACAAACTAGGATCAGAATGAGAATATTGAAATCCCAAAGTAGGTAGATAGCTTGTAAACTTGGCATTCAAGGCTCTAGGAGCCTGTTTTAGTCCATATAGAGACTTAAGTAACTTGCAGACATGAGTAGGATATAGAGAATCTTGGAAACCTTGAGGTTGTTTCATAAACACCTCTTCTTGTAATTCTCCATGAAGAAAGGCGTTCTTCACATCTAATTGCCTTAAATCCCATTTGTTCATTGCTGCAAGTGACAAGATTAGCCTTACTGTTGTGTGTCTGACCACTGGACTAAACGTTTCTTCATAGTCCAGACCATGTTCTTGGCTAAAACCCTGAGCTACAAGCCTTGCCTTGTATCTGGACACCTTTCCATCTTGATCCTTCTTAATCTTATATACCCACTTGCTGCCTATGACATTTCTATTTTGTGGAACTAGTACTAATTCCCAAGTACCTTGTTTTTGCAAACCTTCAAATTCTTCCTTCATTGCATTCCTCCAATTCTCAGAAGTAACAGCTTGCTTGTAATGAGTTGGTTCTGAAGACTCATGAATATCCAGTATAATAGTAAAACCACTAAATACAATATCATCACCAGATGATAAAGAAGAACCTGGAGTCATGGATACAGAAGCACAATAACCAGAATAATCCTTCCTTTGTAGAACTCCACTTTTTAATCTTGTAACCATACTATGCTCAGAAGGCACATTAATTACATCACTATGAATCACATGATCATTGACATCATGAAGAGAAACAGAAGATGTACTAGCCACATCATCAAGAGAAACAGATGATGTAACAACCATATTATCATATGTAGAACAAACATTTAGAGATAAGTCTTCAAAGTTGGAAGTTACCTGAATTTGGGAAGGGTTATGGACAAGCAACCTTGGAGAAGAAGAAGTTTGATGTAGAGTAGTAGCTTGTAATGGTAACAATCCTGAACCTGATACTGTACCAGAAGATTGAGAAGAAACAGAGTGCAGATCCATGTCTTGATCATTGACCGCATTATCCACCCCATGTTGATTAGATCCATTTGACAACACAACAGAAATTACTCTAGGGAACTCTCTTTGTGTAGATGAAGTAGGCACATATGAAGTAACATTTACAAACTGTGAAGTCTTAAAAGGAAATACACTTTCATCATGAATGACATGCCTAGACAACAATAACCTTTTTGTAGGTATATTAAAACACAATACTCCCTTGTAACCTACTGAATATCCCAAAAATACACACTCATCACTTCGTGCTTGTAGCTTATTTACATTATAAGGTCTCAAATAAGGAAAAACTGCATAACCAAAAACCTTTAATGACCCTAAAGAAGGTGATTGTCCAAACAACTTCATATAGGGTGATATCATTTCTAAATTCTGACTTGGCATTCTATTTATCAAGAATACTGCATGACTACAAGCATGAAACCAGAACTGTTGAGGTAAATAAGCAGCACTGAGTAATGTCACAGTAGTTTCAACAAGATGTCTATTTTTCCTCTCTGCAAGACCATTCTGCTGAGGGGTATATGGACAAGAAACAAGATGTAAAATACCATTGATATCCAAGAAAGTCTTAAACACTTTACTCATGTACTCTCCTCCTCCGTCAGATTGTAAAGTCTTAATATTTGTTTTGAAATGATTTAGAACAAAGCCATGAAATTTCACAAATACAGTGTACACATCAGACTTATTAACAAGTGGGAAGATCCAAGTAAACCTTGTGCATTCATCAACAAAAATTACATAATATCGGTAACCTTCCAAAGAAACAGTAGGTGAAGGTCCCCATACATCAGTATGCACTTTTTCAAAAGGAATACTTGACTTATTACACTTAGAAGAAAACGGTTGTCTAGACATCTTACCCCTAATACAAGCTGAACACAACTGTGGACTTTTATTTAGAGAAACAGAAATCTGAGAGTCCTTAAGCATTTTGAGTTGAACCTCATTGGTGGGATGCCCAAGTCTATGATGCCAGATAGATGTCTTGACAAGTTGCCCCAACAAAGCTTGAGGTGTATTATTCATTAGCTGAGAATATTTGTAGAAATGCTGCTGAGGAATGTAATACAAGCCACTACTACTACTCCTTCCTCTCATTAGGATTTTCTTGGTTGCATTGTCCTGCACCCAAAAACCAAATTCATCAAATATAACATAACAATGATTATCCTTGCATAGTCTATAAACTGATAATAAACTAGCTGCTAACTGTGGAACATGTAAAACCATTTGAAAAGTTAAAGGTTTAGAAAAAGGTTAAAACAGAACCCAAACAAGTGTTAGCAATAGGAAGTCCCTCTCCATTGTCTACTGTAATCATGTCATTGCCGTCAAAAGGTGTCACAAGTGTCAAATTATCAAGATCAGCAGTCATATGGTGGGTGGCTCCTGTATCTAACACCCAATTTGGCTGTGATGAAGAAACAAAATTATGCTGAGCTTGTATAGTAAGTGCAGTAAAAAAATAAGGTGGTCGAGCACCTTGATATGCATAATTGCCCCTGTGGTAGCAGTTGAGAGCAGTATGGCCTTTCTTTCCACAAATTTGACATTCCATAACTGGAGGAACTGAACTGGAACTCGCATCATACCGTGAGTAACAATTAGGAGCAGTATGGCCTCGTTTATTACAAATCTGACATTCAGGAATCAATGTTGTTCTGGAACCAGTATTGCCATTCCAATTCTACCAAGTTGAACCACCTTTAGATCCAAAATTAGAGCTTCCATTATTACTTGTGCTTCCAGCAAAGAAATTTGAATTCCCTGAGAACCTGCCATTATTGTTCCCATTATACCTTGGCCTGTTGTTAAACCTTCCATTGTTACCTCCATATTTCTGATAGCTCCTGTTATTATGAGAATTGGCATTATTTTGTTGATGAAACTGAGGCAAATAAGCCTGAGACATAATTCCTCCAGTTGGCCTTTGAGTATTATTCTGAGAATTAGCATTAGCACCACTGACAAAACCATAACCACCAGAAAATTGTTGAGACGATCTTTGACTCTGTGATGAAATAGCATTTGAAGATTCACCTTGGCAATACATAGCTGACATAGGAAAATTCATTGTAGATTGTGAATCTTCAGCAGTTTTCTCTGCTGCTAATAACTGAGCTCGAAACTCTTTAAGAGAAATAGGAGTTTCACGAGCCACAATTACAGTATGGATCATGTTAAATTCTGTTGGCAATCCAGCCAAAACAGCAACAATAAGATCATTGTTATATATAACTTCTCCTGCTGCAAGAAGTTGATCCTTAAGAACCTTGATTCATCAACACTATTAGAACCTTTCTTAACCGTCAGTAACTCAGTCTTGAGATGATTCACTCTTGCTCTCGAAACAGTAGCATACCTATCTTGCAGATTCATCCAAGCTTTATGTGCAGTTTTGCAGCCTACAACATATTCAACTGCTTCATCTCCCAAAGTAGCAAGCAATAGACTCACAAGAGCCCTATCTCTTTTAATCCACTCTTTATAAGCTGCTGTAACTTCAGTAGTTATACCATTGTCTTCAGTAAAGACAAACTTTGGTGGACAGACAGAGGTACCATCAAAATGATCAAACATATCATTTCCTTCAAAGCAGATCTAAACTGAAATGACCACTTCACAAAATTATCCTCCTGAAGTCTAATTGTTAACATTCCAAGTAGACTTTCAACCTTTATCATATTCATTGCCATAACTCCAAAAATTCAAGAACACAGTAATTTCAACTGAAGATTAATTTTCAATCAGAGAAAAAGAAACAACTGCAAGAAAATTGCAACTTAGTGAAGAGCTTCGTGCTCACAAGCAATATCCACTGATTCCTTCCAAACTAAACCGAATAAAAGACACAAATCTTCGTGCTCACACAAATCAGAAAAACCGCCACCAATCAAGAAACAATAAGAAGCTTCATGCTCAAATCAATCACCAGTAATCAAGGAGCTTCGTGCTCAAGAGACAATCAATACTTTGCAAATTGATAAAATCAAACAATTATAGGCTTCGTGCCCTATAAATCATCACATCAAGCCACACATCCATAATTCTTCACAATTCCACAATTATACTAAGGAACGACTCAATTTTGAAGATCAAAGCAGAAAAACCTGCTATCGCAACAAAGATTGAAGATCCCAATCCAAGCAGATCAAGATTCAGTGCACAAACAACTCAGAGATGCCGCAGAAAAACCTTAAGCCTGATGAGCAAACTAGGATCCTCTTCACCGGTTTACTGAACCTTAGCTCTGGATACCATCATAGCCATGGCAGATGAAACCATAAAATCTCCATTGAAAAGCAAGAAAATATGAGAACGAAGAACAATGAAACTCAGAGTAGAGAGAAAATTATATCTTGAGAAAGAAGTTGTTGTATTAACTGAATGAGTACTTGCACACCTTTTCAGTGATGTATATACCTATTTATAAAATATAAAAACAAACTTACAGCTGTCAAAACTTAATAACTAAGAAAGCTAAACACCTTAACCGCCTAGCTAACTTATACACAATATGACTAAAATACCCATGTACATATATCTTTGGTTAATAGAGAGCAATCCCAGGATGCGTGACTTACTGGAAAGTTCTCCTGTGAGTTCCCAGAAACAAAACCATGAGGGCGTGGTCTGGGCCCAAAGCAGACAATATCGTGCTACAGTGGAGTCGAGTCCGGGATGTGATGGGGGCCCGGGCCGGGATGTGACATACGTACTCTTATTCTTAATTAATATCAGTAATCCTAATGATATTCTATTGAAGGGAAGAATTGCATTAAACATGTTGCAATTTTCTAATTAAGTTAGCAATCTCTTAATCAATTTAATTTAATGTTGACTAATTTATTTTGGTGTTGTATGTAGATTTCCTTATGGAATTGATTTTAAAATTAATTGGTAATTATCATCTAAATTGGAGGAGATTCTAAATTTAAAATTTATTCCACTAATTGTTTTATTGTGAGATTAAAAGTATTTTCATAATTATTGATATTGCCCATATAAAGAGAAATTATTTTAATACGTTTTCTTAAAAGGGAAATTAGTAGTCTCCTTGAATTTGGGTTGTGCATCACAATACAACTATTATGGGAATTTAAGCTAGATTAATATTGCAATTAAATTACCCGTTTTGTATTTGATTTGAATTAATTCATTTCATTTACTAATAAAATCTATTATAAAGAATCTTTTAGAATTAAGAAGGAGTTAGGTATTTTGGATTTCATGTTTCCATATTTTAAATTTGGAAATGTATCATGCACTCACAAAGCTTGTGATTTCTTTTGGATTTTATGACTAATGGTTGACATCGATTAATAATGTTGAGATATTGTTCCTTATATAAGCCTAATTTTGATACATATAGATTCGTTTATTTTGTCCAAACCAACTATTTTGTGACTCAACAAATTTGTTTGAGAAATTTTAATGTTTTGGGCATATTAAAGGTTATTTATCTAATGAAATGAACCTTTAATTTATGTAAGAAATTTTAGTGTTTTGAGCATATTAAAGATTGTAAATTGGTTTTATTTAAATTATGAATAAATCTGAAATTTTGGTAGAGCTTGGGAAATACTGATGGAGTTTTGCATACTTTGCAATGTGTCCTATTTGATTACGATTTTGATAGATTTTACTAACTCCAACTTTGTGAAAATTTGTCATGTTATATTATATAATGGATTGTATACACAAAAAAATATTCATCTTTTTTTTACAAGAAGTGCATTTATGGTAAATTTTTAAGTGTGATACTATGTTGCTGGAATTTTGCAGCATAATCTGTTTGTGATATTATTTTGATATACCTACGCAACTCCAAAATTCGTGAAATTTTAGTATGACATACATTGAGATGTTTTTTTAAATATGAAAAATTTCACGAGCATTGGTTTAAAAATGAATTATTGGTGAATTTTTTAATCTCGAGACTGTACTGCAGAATTTATGCGGTTTCTGCAGCACATTCCATTTAGATTTTATTTTTAGCCCACTTGTAAAATCGAACAAGGGTAAATATCAGTTTATTACGCTCATATTTCGTGGTTTTCAACATTTAGTACATCAAGTTTTTTTTTTCCCAGAGTCATATCTAAAGTGTAAATTTTGGGACAGTCTCATACATCTGTTAGTCAAACTGTTAATCCTCTCGTTGAGTGATGACGTGGTGCCCATATGGACAATGACTGGGCACCACGTGTCATTAAGGATCCACGTGGATTTTTTTTCTTTTTTTTTTGTTTTTTTTTTCTTTTTTTTTTCTTTCTTCTTCTTTCTTTCTTCTCTTCAAAGGACTTCTTCTTCTTCTTCTTCTTCTTCTTTCTTTCTTCGTGGATTTTTTTTTCTTTCCCTTCTTCTTCTTCCTCTTCTTCTTTCTTTCTTCTCTACAGAAGGGTTTTTTCTCTTCTTCTTCTTCTTCTTTCTTTCTTCTCTTCTTCTTCTTCTTCTTCTTTCTTTCTTCTCTTCTGAGGAGGGGTTCACGTGAATATTAAGAAATTAAAATTAAAAAATTGCAAAAAATTTGGCGTTCACCCCCTCATTTCCTCCCTCCCGACCCCCTTCCTCCTTCTCCCTCCCTTCTCTTCCCTGCAACCATCATCTCCGCACACCTACCCATTCCCCTCATTCTCCCTCCCTTTTCTCCTCTGCAGTCCACACGCAGCTCACCCCTCCCTCCGATCCCTAACCCTAACCTCAAAATTCTGAAACCCATAAACCTCTGCCACAACAATATCAATCAATTTCCAGTAAAAATCACAAAAAATATACCATAAATGCCCACATTCAAAATTCGTACCTCATTATCCGAAATTTCAGATTTTTCAAGCGCAAAGCAGCTCAAAACTGCAGCAATCACAATGGTATACACACAAAATTACCAAATCGCCATCGACACTGGCTCCAATTTTCGATTACGAAACCCTAGATCTACTTCTCTTCTTACTAAGAAACACTAAGTCAACAGAGAAAACGAGAAAAAGAGGGAGAGAGAGGTACCGTATGGAAACGAAGATGCGAAAGTTGGAAGGAGGGAGGGGTGGGAGAGCTCCATGTGGACTAGGTATCTTCCAGTCGAATCAAAACCAACCATGGCGGACAAGGCAGTCACCATCCGAACCAAGAAGTTCATGACCAACCGCCTTCTCTCTCGCAAGCAATTCGTGAGCTCCTCCATAATTTCTTCCTTTTTGCATTTAGCATTTAATTGGGGTTTGGATCTACAACTTGTGTGTGTATTTGTTAGTGGGTTTGAGCTGTTTTATTTCTTTAATTTTGTTAATTTTCTTTGTCATATTTTAATCTGGATATGTGATTTTTCTTATGAAGCTGTTATTCACCCAACTGGGTTTTTAATTTTAATTTGGCTACCTTAATGGCAGAAGAAGAAGAAGAAGAAGAAGAAGAAGAAATCCTCTGAAGAGAAGAAAGAAAGAAGAAGAAAGCAAAAAAAAGAAAAAAAAATCCACGTGGTCCCCTTAATGGCACATGGTATCCAGTAATTGTCCACATAGGCGTCACGTAATCACTTAACGGGAGAATTAACAGTTTGACTAACGGATGTATGAGACTGTCACAAAATTTACACTTTAGGTATGACTCTGGGACGAAAAAAACTTGATGTACTAAATGTTGAAAACCACGAAACATGAGAGTAGTAAACTGATATTTACCCATCGAACAAATTATGGAATTTTGAGTGACAGTAAATTTATATGTATACTTCATTTCTGAAAATTTTCATGCACATTGGAGGAAGATTGAATTTTTGGTCAATTGTTTAGTCTCCTGTATGTACTACAGAATTTTGCTGTTTCTGCTGCACATCTCATTTCTAATTTTCTTTTAGTACACTTGTAAAGTCTCAAAAATTATGAAATTTTGGGAATTAACATATTTGTATGTTTACCTTATGTCTGAATATTTTCATGCATATCGGATGAACAATGAATATTTGGTGAATTTGTAATCTCAGGTATATACTGAACATTTTCTGCAGTTTCTAAAGAGAATTGAGTTTTTCCAATTCATTTTTGGCTCGCTTAAAATTTTTAAAATCATGAAATTTTGCGAAATAGTAGCCATATATGTCTAGTGCATACTTAAAAATTTTCATGAAAATCTAAAGAGAATTGAGTTTTTAGTGAATTTGCAAACTAAAGTAGTACTGCTGAATTTTGGTACTTCAAAACTAGTTTTGTTATGTGATATTGTTTCACTGATTTGTGCACATCTATTGGTAACAGTTATTATACAAGTTTATGGTTCCAATACGTCCTTACTTTATGCAAATTCTCAATACTAATGAAATTTATAGACAACACTAATTAAATTTTGATTTAAAGATGTATTGGTTTTTTTGCTTAAACCAATGTTTTGTTTGGTCATCAATTCTGATTATGATGATAATTGTCTTTTGAGAGAAAATTGGAAAATGGCATCAGTTTACTTATTGATCATTTTGATCCATATTGAATAACTGAATAACCATGTTTCCTCTTTCGAGAACTCTATTGTTCAATGTCAACAGTGACATCTGATTGAATCTTTCAAGAATCATTGAATATCCAACAAAACGGTTATTTAATACTGTTCTAAATGATTATTTTGAAAAATCAGAATTCTAATTTATATGGTGAATACTTTTGTCCCAATGGGAATTTCTGGAAATCACTCACCAATTATAAATTAGTATTATAGCAAATCATAAAGTACTTCTAACATATTTTCATTTGGCCAAAGTTGTTGAAGCTATATGTATTTTGTGTATTTTATGTTTTGGCTAGCTATGCAGATATTTTCTTTGCATGATTAGTTTCTCCCCAAAGGTGTAACAATCATGCAATTTGCAATTGGTTCGATCCTCCACAACTCAACTACTTCCATGATGAATCTTGCAAAATCAAGAATGAGTAGGTAAATTTGCCAAATCTTTGCCTTAATTTTCTCTGAGTTCTAAATTGGATTAAAATTATTGTTGAAAAATTGATGTTATTGAGATATCTAAGTGTTTATTTTAATCGACTTTGTTTTAGAATTAAAACATAAATTTTGAGTTTGGATTCTCTTATTAGGTTTCATTTTAATTTATGACCTAATCTTTAACGCATATGTGAGTCTTCTCTCATACACTAAAATAAAATTTGTAGTCATTGCATAAGTTTTTATTTATGGAACTTTTTCATTCTAACCTACTTTAAAAAAAAATTATGTATTTGATCTTTATTGATTCAACTAGACTATATTTTGTTATATGAAAACCACTTTCTCTAGTGTTTAATCTTGCAATTTCGAGTGTTTGCCCAAGTGGGAGAAATAATGTATTATGGGCTTCACACTCATCAATTTTGCGTGCTTTTAATGGTCATAGTTTTGGTGGATAAAACGTACATTATCATACTTGTTTATATTTTATTTGTTATATATGCAACTAATCTTGCAGGAAATTCAAGAATGGTTAATGAGTATATTCTGCTCAAAAGTGTTTTGCTTATTAATTCTTGTTTGTTATTCAAGAATTGGACTTATGATTTATATGTTATTGATGAATAATTAATCTGCTCAAAAGTGTTTTCTTATTCAGTACAACTATAAATCAATGTATAGTGAAGCATGGAATTGACAAGATTGTATATACTTCATCTGCTCAAAAGTGTTGAAGCTATATACGTTTGCCCTTGTATTTTATGTTTTAGCTATGCAAACCTAATATAATTAGTTTCTGTCCAAAGATGATTATGGAATTATATGCTTTTGATGCAATAAGAAAACATTTAGTTAAAGTTTTCTATTTCTGTCAAATGTTAGATGAACAAAACTGACCAAATTATTTTGTATAGTTTTTCAGTCACAAGAGACACTTCCCTACAAATATCTAGCATAAATATGTTGAGCCACAAATTTTATGTTCTAGATCCCATAACTAATGTTTTGCTAATGGGAGTATTTGAAAGGTATCCGTTTCATTTTGTAGACATTTACAAAGTTTTTTTTACTCTCTTAATCAGTGGGAGTAATAATATCTATATATAATTTTTTCTCTATTAATCAATGGGAGTAAGAGATTACATTTTGTGTTAAAATTTTGAAGTGTTAGTGGCTGATACTTTAAGAGTAAATTTTGTTTAAATTTTGTTCATAAGTTTTAATAAGAGGTCCTGATTTTGTAAACAGTATGTCGTATGTTACTTGTTCTCTTATTATATTCTAAATTGACAGAAAAGTTGGATTTTGTTACCAACCTTGTTGAGTTCTTTTGTGAACTACTTTTGTACTGAAATATATTTTCATATTTTCAGTTCAACTATTGTGGGCTAATGTTTTGACTATTAGCTCTTGATATCATGACTTTGTTAGTAACATAGTGCTTTGAGTTAAGTGTGCATGTAAACATGGAGTGCAAGGAACTGTCCAATGTGTGCCTTGTTTTCCTTGGTTCTGCATTTAGTCTCAAAGTGACAAGTTACTTGAAAGGTATGATTGCATACTTTAGTGGACTCAAGTGATCACCATATATATTTATCTCATTGAGGTATTCTCATTGACATTCAAGCGGGAGAATGTAAAACCATTTTGTGAATGGCAATGAATTATGCCGAGAATAATTGAGGGAATAGTTGACTTGGCAATCAAGTTAATGAAATCTCTAGGACTCTCGGTGCCTTAAGGAAATAAACATATTGGAGTCCTAATTACATGCAATCAATTATGGACCTTTATTAAGTAAATACAAGGAATAAGAGTCATGATGGGACTCTAATTGATTAGATATGATTTGGGTTGATATCCTTTCCAATAATTGGGAGGAATTGGTTGAAACCCTAATTATATAACCAAGGAGCAGTCCTTGCTTCCATACCAACTGAAACTCACGAAAACTACAAGCCTATTTCGATAGTAAAGTTCATTGAGAGGTACTGGAAGTAGAAGACTACTTCTACTTTGTTGCAATGATCAATGACTTCATCTTCATAACCATGTGTTCCGTATTTTACAGATTAGTTTAATATAATTACTCAATCTCTATTTTATATTGATTTGATTTATTCGTGATCCTAATGTCTTATTGTTGTGATTTCAGAATATATCTTACAGTCATCCCACACCCTTGGTTAAGGGCAATCTGCCTTGACAACATGCCAATCGGTTCCATTTCTGTGACCCCTTTCTCGGGCAATAATCGGTGCAGAGGTGAACTTGGATACGTTTTGGGGTCCAAGTACTGGGGCAAGGGAATTGCGACCCAGGCTGTGAAATTGGTGGCTGATGCTATATTCAAAGAGTGGCCACATTTGGATAGACTTGAAGCTCTTGTTGACGTGGACAATGCGGGATCACAATTCACAAAGGGTGCTTGAGAAGATAGGGTTTCAGAGAGAAGGTGTGTTGAGAAAGTATTTTATCTTGAAGGGAAGAAGTAGGGACATGGTGATTTTCAGTCTTCTTTCTACAGATTGGCAAACTTGATGTATTTGTACCCAATAAAAGTAATAGGACAAATACTGCAAGTAATGTTCTATCTGATATATATTACTGAAATGTTTGTAATATTTGATATATTATGGCTTTGGTGCAACAATACAACCTTGGTGTAGGACTTGCTATTGCCTTCCGATTTCTCACTCAGCCCTCACTCTATTACACATAACACACACACAGACACACATATAGTAAGGTTCCTTATCACTAGCAGTATATATGCCACGCTCGTATTGATTGAACATACACTACTATGTTGTGTAACACGCACAAAAGTGCATAGATGGATTACAGTACAACATATAATTTTAGGAGAAACTATTATTAAATACATTGGATTGATTTCATGCATATAATTTTAAGTATTCATCCATGCGTGTATATTTCACTTCTGGGTAAAGCTTTGAAGCTTCTTCTACTCCTTCTCCCTCGATTTCAAAGTTTGTCAGATCGCCTTCATAGAAAATGTGGTAAAAATGCCCCACTCCTACCTGGCCTGCATAGTCCATACCTGAAGTATAATATTTCAGATCGAGATCAAAATCAAACAAGCGACATATTAATATCCTATAATTTGAGAACTGAAAGTACCCCACTTTAATTTGTTTCTATCATTTTTTTTTTTTTTTTTTTTTTTGAGTTTTCTATATGATTACTTGGTTGCCTACTTTAAGGTGTGAAATTTAAGCTTAAAGCTTATGTTAGATTTTAAACAATGGATTTTGTACATCACACAATCCAAGAGTTAAAATCTGAATTCTTAGCACTAACTGGTGTCAGTTAATCCGTAATTGATCGACAAGGAGTTGATTGATCGACAGGATTAACCACATATATATAAATGCAGTTAACTGGGGGTAAACTAGAGCTAATGAATATATTTTAGTTATTTTCTTGAACACAACTGATTTCAAATGATTAAATACCTTTCATAGAAGCAAGAAAGTCTTGTTTAGAAATGGTGATCTTTTCTAGTTTCTTTCCGACAAGGTTCTCCCACATCTCGACCAATTGCTTCTGAGAGAGTACGTTTTCAGGAGGACGAAGGTACAATGTTTTGTTCAATGTTCGTGGATCATCTATCGTCTTGATCGTGTATGTTGCTATGTCATCTTCATCCATAAGAGTGACTGCACAAAACATGAAGATCATCAACAAAAACGATTAGTTCTACACGCGTCGTTTAAATTAAACCAAACAAATATAGTAATTAATGTAGAAACATGTGTGTACCTTTAGAGTCACCATCTCCATAAATAAGCACTTTCTCCCTTGGAGGAAGGACAGTCCCCATCTGCGAAAGGTTACCCGCAAAATAACCCCCAAAGGCAGCACCACATACATAAGTGAAGGGGATTTTAGCATCTTGTATTGCCTTTCTCACTACCATTTTCTCATCAAATGTGACTCTTCCCGGTTCAAGTGCATGTCCCATACGTGCTGGGTCTAGACCGAACTCTGATGGCAAGAAACGCTGCACAGAAAATCAAGGGAAGGGGAAGAGAAAAGTACATAATTCAACACCCCTACAATAACAATATGATTTCTTTTCTATTACAAGCGATATTTTACACTTATCTATACTAAGTGGAGGATGTTGATCCCGACGTAGTGAGTTGAAGAGGGAGATCCTAGTCACCAGGGCAACCCACCATTTGCATTATCAATATGGTTTATGATATTAGAGAAATGCTAAGGAGACTCTTTGCCAACTCATGTTTTTGACACAGTAGTTTATAATGTTGACACAAGATTGTGCCAAAACATGAGGTGACGGATAATACCTAGAGAGTTCCACTTTTTGAAAAACTCTTCTTAACATTTCTCATTATAATAAACAAAGAGTAACACCATGTATCACAAATTTTTTTTAATATCTTATCATTTACATTAATTTCTAATTAAAAAAACTAAATATGTGCATATTAATAAAATTAAAATTTAATATGGAGAGATTAAATAAAAATAGACATTAAATAACAAAAATTGAATGTAAATTTTGATAAAAGTACACTCAAGGGATTAAATTGAATATTTAATCTAGCACCAGGTTTTTTTTTAATTTTAATCTTTTGTAAGGATTAATGTTCAAAAACCCCAATAATATACACATACCTTAACATTTCCGGCTTCCTTGATAGCTTGAACAAGGTTGAGCTGCAACAAAATGTTGTGACTCCTAAAATGCACCCCGGACATGGTACAAATGACAACATCGACAAGCTTGACAGCACGAACAAGGCTTTGGAGATCAGAAAAGGAGCCCTCCACAAGGTGAGCCCCTTGCTTTTTGAAGGACAAGAGCATCTGCAGCTTCTCAATATCAAGGCCAATCTCTGGCCTTTGAAGGACATAGGTTGGGTGACCTAGGGCTAGGCTTGCCTTAACAATCCTTCGTCCTACGTACCCAGTACAACCTACCACAAGAACCTTGCTCATTCCCATGTCTACCAAATGTTATTGGGATGCTTCTTTTTGCCTCTTGCTTTGTTTGTTTGTCTTGAAGGCAAGACTAGCTCTATATATAATAGTAATCGAGAACCCCTGCTGGTATACTGTTCCATTTCCTTCCTGCATACAATAGTTGACATGCAAGCTAACCTAGACTTTTACTTTGTTGTAAAAGTCACTCTATATCATTTCATTAGTTGGTGGGGATCTGGCAAGCCTGAAAATATTGACAAAAATACAGACCTAATTTCAAACTGGGTAGACCAAAGCAATATATAAATCCTATAACTGATTAAGAATTATAAGTGGTTGTGTTATCTATATATATAAAGGGAGAGCCCCAGTTTGGTGAAACATTCCAAAATGCCAAGAATATCCCTATGTTTCCTTCACATGATTATTGAAAATTTTGCACGTTAATTGTAGTGGTTTGATTGTGGTTTTTGTTCTCTGCAGGTTTTTCTTCCCTTATCTTATCAAAGAAATCAATTCATAGGTTAGGCTTTCATTTTTTTTATTTTTCTTCACAGGACTTTTAAGGACATCCTCAAGTCATAGTGATGGAATCAAAGTCTTCAGGTTTGGATGTTTTTTTCCTTCTCTTTTTAGAGTAATTTTTCGGGTTTCTTCTCGCATTTTTCGGGTTCCTTTCCCCAGTCCCCCCAAATAACGATAACAAATTAGGCTTCTTCATTTTTAGACTCTCTAGGGGTTGGCAGATAAGGGGTTGCTTGCATTGAAACCTCGCCGCCTGGCTTCTCCTTTCTTATGAAATTTTATCCCTTTCCTACGGCCAGTTCGTGAAGGCCGTTTTCAAATTGAGGTTTTGTATATTCTGTCTCTTAAGATTTGATTCTTTCTATTTTGGCTTATTTTTTGTCTGATTTCTCAAACAATTTGGCTAATGAAGAGTTTATGGATATACAATGGGACAATATTATTTTCTCTCTATTTTATGTGTTTATTCAGTTTTACTGTAGTTTTCATCTATGCCTTGAGTTTTGGCTTCTCTATCTTTTTATCTTTTGTAGCGTTGCAGGTCAATGGCGAGAATTATTCAAGTATGCGACATCATTTTAATTTCATGTGAAAATTCTTCTCTTATAATTTTGTTTGAGTGATTGAATGTGCATATGTGAGCTCTTAGGTTTGGTTCCGTATTTATTGTTGAAGAAAAACAGGAAGTGAGGAGCACAATAACCCTACCACAATTATGTATGAAATAAATTGGATCTATTAAAAACTCATATTTTGGGTGTGTTGTTAGGAAGAAACGCCTAAACTCTGAATTTGTATGGAATAGATTCATTATAGAATAGATTAATTGTATGTGTTATTGCTTTTAGTACTGAAATTGACTTCTTTGCCCTCCTACAAGTCATAGCTTTGCTAATAAATTGAGAACAATGTCTGATTTAGTTTTTTTCTTTCTTTTTTTCTTTTTCGAAATGTCTTATTTAGTTTATAACTATTTTCATTTGATAATTCCCTTACCCTTGGTTTGAGATATAACCATTTAACTACTATTTTGTTGATTTTTGTCTGTAGGTACACAAAAATATGCAGATTTTGCTTTCAAATTGAGAGGCGTAAGGACAATCTCTGTTCATAGAAAAAAAAGTTGGACAGAGAAGGCATGGGTATGGGAACATGATTGATTGTTATATTGCTTTGGGACGTTTTGATATTTTGGAGATTAATGAGTTTGTGGAGATTTTGCTTTTCACGTCTTGCTTTGTATTTGAACTTAAGCACTATAACTGAACTTACTTTAAAATTATAGGACTTCAAAACGCGACCGCGGTTAGGATTAGAGAGGGCCAAATATATATGTCGAGAAACTAGGCAGTGCAAGTATATAAATTCCAATTGTATTATTGCTAAATCATATATATCAAATGTAGTTAGGAATTAAATTAAGTACAAACTACATGGGGATGGAAAAAGTTATATATAGGGGAGAGCCTAAAATTACTTGAAGAATCAAATACTGCACAAATTTGTGATAAGTTGATGAGTAAAGATGACTGCCTTTTGTCAAGCAGTTTTTGACTTTTCTGCATTCTTTTATATAGTTTTTTCTTTTTTTCTTCCTATTTTGTCAGATTAGAGAGAGAGGGGCGCTGATAAAAAAAATATATTTTTGCATTTTGCTGCACGTGATGATGTTGATGATATACAATGTTCAATGACTGAACCCTATTCCCTATACTATAGCGAAAAATGAAGCACAATTATACAATAGCTACACACAAAACATTGAAAGTATACATGCGTGCAGTAAGAATGAATGGTAAAAATGCCATGTTCCTTTTAACATTGCAAATTACCGAGCTTTCTGGAGGGAGTATAAATACAAATGCTCTTGGTGGCCTTCATTTAATTTCTTACTAATATCATCTCAATGTTTTGGAACTTTTGACCGCCCTCTCACCAAACATATAATTTTTAGGGGACGCAGCGTCCGTAATTAAAAAAATGTCTCTCGCATCCGCATTAGCGCGTGTGGAGAGACTAGTAAATCATAAAACCTCCAGGTTTCAGTGGACCGTAATATTCAACGTATTATAGTTTGGTGTTTCTTAAATTTTTAAGGTGTGTATTCAATTTCTATTTTAAAGGATTTAAAAGGAAAGGATTTACATGGAGTTTAAAAAACTAAGGGCATTTAATCTGAATTTTAAAAGATTTGATCAAAATCCAATTAGAACTTTAAGGGAGTTTATAAAAGTTTTTAGGAATTCGAATATATTCTATCATGATTTAAAAAAAAAATTATAAAAATTAAGATGTGCAGCAGTCCTAATGATTTAGGAATGTGTTTGTGTAAATCCTATTATATGTTGGGATATGCTTGTGGGATTCTATCATATCATATCCTTAGATATTATTGTAATCCTATTGGACTAAAAATTTACATTCGCTACTACTATAAATAAAAGCAGAATGGTGTAAGAAAAATACACCTTAAAATGTAAACTCTCTCCTCTCTCTTGTCGCTGCACCTCCTCTCTCTCTCTCTCTCTCTCTCTCTCTCTGCCCTTTAGTTTTTCAGTTAAATAGGTCAACTACAAATTCATAAGCTCAATTGTGTCAACTACAAATTCAAAAGCTCAATTGTTTTTTACCAATCAGGTTCTCCTAAAATCCCTGTTTGATATTTTCAACGACCATGATGCATGAACCCCTACATTTATATTTACCTTCTTATATATATATTGTATATTTCATATATTTGTCAATATATATATATGTTCATGCATAACGCAATTATAAATTTGCTATGTAGAATTTGTGAGTCAAAGAAACGAAAGAAAATAGAAGCAATTTTGGGTTTTTTCAAACGCTAGAATTGAAAAAAAAAATCTAGGAAATTCATGTCGAAGCTACGACTCGAAGCTGTGCCGAGCCACGCTGGCTGGCCTGCAGCCCAGCCGCGTTGCTACTCTCTAAACTATTGCTACACACGAGACGACCAGGGCCGATGTAATACCCCGTATTTAAAAAATAATAATTATTACATATTATATGTGTGTGTGTGTGTGGATAATTATTATTTAACGTAATGATTTTATTAAATTTATTTTATGCAAGAACCTATTTTCGATATGTAAAATAGTTTCATTGTAAAATCCTTTTTGCTACAAATTATTTCAAAAACTAGCTAGTAGTATTTCATGTTGATATGTAATTAGAGATATTTTTAGTTTGAATTGGAGAAGGTGATTATGATGAGTTTGGCTTTATTGTTCTCACAAAGGCTAAGTGACATTTTGGGCAACCATTAGAAAATAAAGATGAGGAGTTAGTCACTACTCTAGATAGGTTGAGGTGGAGAGTTTGTAACATTAGGAGTTAATGATTTGGTGATTACTCACCACTCTAAATGTGAAGGTGGAAGTCTACTTAAGGGTGAGTTGGCAAGTTTGTATTCATTAGGAATCTAAGAGTTAAATGTTTGGTGAGGATTGATCCCCCAAATTGTTTGGACGTGGCCTTTGGATGCAAGGAACATCTTGCATATTATTCCTTAGTTCATGATTAGCTTCACATTTGTTATTTTGTCATTGGACCACATTTCATTGTGATGATTAGGCTAACATTTGGTGTGTTTTCATTGGAACAGATTTCATGGTAATAATTAGCACAACACTTGCCTTCTTTCCTTTGGCACACTTGTGGAGATTCTTTGGACAAGAAGATGTCATGCAATTTACATAAAGGAAGGAGGAAAGAAACAACGGAAGGACATAGAGAAAAGAAGAAGAGGAAAAGATAGAGAAAAGAAGAAGAAGAAAAGGGAGAGGAAAGAGGGAGAAGAAAAGAGAGGAAGAAGAAAAAAAAAAGAAAAAAAAAAAGAACAACTCCAACAAAAGGTCATTCTTCCCTTCATATTACCTTCCTATTTTCTTTTACATGTTCTTAGGGCTTAAAGCCATCTTTCATTGTATTTGTAAGTCTACCACATATAGTGAAATACAATGAAAACACAACCCCAGTGGATGTAGCCAAATTGGTGAACCACTTAAATCTTGTGTTGTTTACATTTTGAGATCATTTTCCATGAAAAGCACTTCCACCAAACCATAGAAAATCTCCATTTATTTTCCCTTGAGAATGATGTACAAAAAGTGGGAGACAAATCCCAGAAAAATACATGAGATCTTACTCAACAAATCTCTCCATCAAACTACCATCATTTTCATCTATCAAAAGAAAGATATCCAAAAACTAGGAATTCGTCCAGCCTATTTATCAGACCAAAACACCATCATCCATAGATTATATCATAGTATTTTCTTCATGAGAATTGTTTATCTGTCTCTCTACCATGACATATCAAAATTTCAGGAAAATCCAACGGTGCAATCTTCCAATATGTTTGAAATACCAACTTATGTTTCTAATTCCGCGGAAAACTGGACGGCCATGTTATGAGTACCAAAACCCCATTTTTAGTAGCTCCAATCGAAATATTTCCTTCACAAAAGTTGTTCCTTATCATCTCCTCTATAACATATCCAAAAACCACGACAATCTAATCTATGTGCTGACTTGTATCCCAGTTCAAACAGCTGATGTTTGGTTGAGAATTTCAGCTATATTAAAGAAGAGGAAGAGGATGTGGTGAAAGAAGAAAGAGAACGAGAGGGAAGAAAAGAACTTGAAACAATAAAAATAAATGATGTTTGGAAAGGGAAAAGCTAGAAACATGATTTCATGCCTTGTGGCCTTTGAGACATATATTTCACTCTAACAATTATTTTCTCTAACATGGATGTCTATTCTTTTTTAAATAAAAACAGGTTGCCGACCAAGATGGACGAGACGTTGGAAAAATATATATGGAGTGGTCAACGAGCAACATTTTATATGATGGATTATAAATTATTATTTTGTTATTAACATTATGATTATACTACTCTTGTTACTAATCAATTTGATTTATGTTGAAATTGCAGGTTTGTAAGATAAAGTATGAGTATTGATATCTATGTGAACATGACATATACATATGCATTGCAAAGCAAGAAAAAGAGTTGTGTTGTGTTGTGTCAAGTGCTCACTTGTGTAAAGTGTCTAAGTTGTGATGATATTCAAGGGCTGAAGTTGCCTTGAATTAAAAATAATGAAATCTTGTATATGTCAGGCGTAGGGTGCAGGGCTTGAATATACATTTGGGCGTTGGGTGAAGTGCCTGTTCAATAAAGTGGAAACTGAGAGTTTAATTACAAAAATTGGGTTTAAGGGATGAACGGGAGTTAACTCATATTCTAACGTACTTGGAGCCAAGTGGTATAAGCATGGGATGGGACGTGCAGGCTTGGGTGCCTTAGGTATGTGTTGACGGGATTAGAAGGGAGTGAGTACATTCATCCATCTTATTTGCATATGTTCCATGCATGTCATTGCATACATATTATGTATTGGCAAGGACTACTCATTTCAATTATTATTTTAGTTGGTACTTTTGTTATGAATTAAATTTTGTATACTAATATTTTATTTCCACTGCGTATTCAATAAATTATATGTGGTACACTCAAGCTTTTATTATGTAAGATTTGTTATATGATGTATTTTGTAATTGTTGTAATTTAATTTAATTTTTTCCACCATATCTTGGTTGTAGAATTTATTTCTATAGCTAAGATATGGCTCACACCCTAGCTTGTGAATAGTCTTTATTCGCGGGTCGGGGCATGACAACCGAGGCATAGGCCCTGATCTCGTTGGGCTTGAAGCTCAATGATCTTTGTCCTAAGCCTCGACCCGCTACTCTGCAACATGTGCCCTGAGAACCCAAGGCTTGCAACTTTGATGCAGGGCCGTGTACTGGTAGCCAGCAAATCCTTGTCGGACTGTGATATCTTTCAACCCAAATGCCAATTTTTTGTACCCCCGCTTCTCAGCCACATCCAAATATTTTTGGGGTGCTTTAGGTTAAAAGCCATACTAGACTATATTTTCGTAATTGGTTGGTCCGAAGCAACCTTAACTAATATGACTCGAATGTCATTATTTTTCTTCCACGATCAAACCCAAATGATCTCAATCTATTGGATTAATTAAAGTGACTAGCAGTCCAATAATTTGACAATAATCTAAAATAATTGGCCTGAAGTTCACTTTTTTGCATTAACGATTCAATAATTTATTCTTTGCACAGTTGACATCCTTTCATAGTCCCGAAGCTACTCACATTGTGGTTCCTGAAGCAAACCCCAAATTCACTACGCTTTAATTGTATATTGTATTATGTGTTCTTACAGGTACCCGTACATTCCTAGCGAAATTACAACTGAAGCAGGCTATTTTTTAAGTTTTGTTGGCAGGATTAATTTGGTCTTTTTTCCTCTTTGGATTGGAAAAGAGAGTTTGCTAATATATGGTTTACATATATTAAGTTGGACTTGAATTTAAAAAAAATATATATATTAAGAATCCCTACATATTAAGTCGGTCTTTTTTCCGCTTTAATTGTATATACGTATACTGTCCTATGATAGGCCACAAGTTTAAAATAAATGTACGATACTGTCCCTACATATATTAAAGTATGACATAACTATTGCTCCAGATGGTGTTGGTATATTGTACCTGGAAGTCTAGAACTTGGGTAGAATATTTCCTCCAAGTTGGTATCGTTTTACTTTAAATCAAATACGTTGAACTGATGAAGGTTAGATGATCATATTCTGGCTGTTAATCGGTATAAGGCACACCATTTGACCGTTCTTCTGACTTTGTGGTAAGCTGTTGAACTAACTTTCGATCACAATGGAATCTATTCATACTGGGTAGATCTTGTTCAGGAGCATGCAAATAATTAAGAATCCCGTTGAAATATACAGTTTTAATGTATTGTATTTGCATGTTGGAACGGCTTTCTTTGAAAATTAAAATAAAAAATTTAAAGGAAAATTAGTGTCTTTGGTTTGGTATTCTATGATAAGTGACTACCTCTTAAATTCTCTCTTGCGTGTGGATTACACATAACCCGGATTGACAACGTATTCTTTTATATAATTAGTAATCTCGGGGTCTGTGTGTGGAAATGAATTAGAGTCTCTAAAAGTTGCAAATTTAAAAAAAATTGAAAAATCAAAGGCCCTTCCGCTTTGGGGGTCCTGTGCGGTGACATTACTTGCACACCCTTAGAGCTGGCCCTAATGCGAGTTCTTGTTTGCTTCTGTTTGGGCTTGATTTTACATCAGCTTGCTAAAGGGTATGTAATTTGATTTGTATTTGTGCTTGTTCATAAGCACCGAGTTTTCACCTAAGTGAAGGCCAAATGGCTTTTAACCTAATTTTAATGAAGAGGCAGTGGTCATTATTTTTGCAAAAGCTTAAATAAAATGACAAGTTTGCCCGGAAAATGATGGATCAGAGCCTGAAATAGTGCCCAAGTCATGGGGCTTGTCTTTAGTAGTTCTGACTACTGGGTGGTCGGGCTTTTTATCCATTGAAAAATGAAAAGAAAATAGAATTTCCTTAATTTTATTTTGATTGTTCATTTTTCGTACTACTGAGTAGTCCGAACTATTAAATAAAACTTAAAGTCAGTGAATGAATAACGTAAGTGGGAGTTTGAGGTAGTTTGTGTACATTTGGCGCCCTGCTAGTGGTGCTTGCAATCTAGTCATTCCCTTCATTGAGAAATTTTTCAATGTGTCCGGAACACGGAGTGGTACGACATATGTTATTATATAAGTGGAAGAAAGTTTTTTTTTTTTTTTCAAGTGTCCCTCCACTTGTATAATGACATACGGTGTATGTATGATGTGTTCCGAGCACACTGGAAAATCCCTCCCCTTCATCACGCTACCTAGTCGCTAGGTGTGAGGAAGTTGATAGTTTCTTCATCCACTTACTCGCCAGTGGCCTAGATCGCATTCGTCGTTTAATTCCCTCTCTTCATGGTTTGAGGTTTAAGCCACACTCTTTATGGTATGAGGTTTTAGCCCTATTTTTAAATGTCTTTCCACTTATATTATGATAGATGGTGTATCGACTGCCTTCTGAATACACTAAAAACAAATCCCTCCTTTATCACACGATAACTATTGCCTACTTTTTGATATTGTGCACTAGACTAAATTCACAGCACCACCATATGTCAAGGCCCATTGTACAAACCCACTTTACACAGAAGCCCTATAAATGCGAGGGAACCCCAAGAAAGAAGGATTTTCACCCCTCTCTTTTTTCCTCTCCGTCTCTTCCCTCTTATTTAAACAGTAATGATAATTAAGGCACGTTAATATTTTATATTAATTTTTTATAGAAAGAGAAAGACAAAATAAACTTAATAAAGAATACGAGAAGAGGAGATGGAAGGTGATGGGAAGAGGAGGGTAAAGAATCGTATTCCTCCCTAAGCGGGCCAAACCCTGAACCAGATACGTCCTGTTTACTCTCCGCATGTAATCAGAGTGTTTCAGTGATCACTCGGATCACTTTCCACTGCAACAGTTGAAGCAACAGCATCATCCTCTATGGACCCGCTCTCCACCCTCTGCGACTTCACAATCCGCGGTGAGCTCGACAAGATCGTTCGGGTCAACGACGAGTTCCGGTTCGATTCCGACTACAGCTTCCCCTGCCACGCCGAGACCGCTTACCGCTCCAAGCAAGGCAATCTCTACACCCTCGAACCCTCCTTTATTATGTCAACAACCACCAAATCAAGCACACCGACTACATCCAGTGCGCCCGCACCTAGGGGATCCCCTCCGTCACTTTCCCCGACCACAAGCCCCTCATCGACTACCTCACCAGAAAGATCTCTTCCTCCGACTCCATCGAGTTCATCCTCCCTCCCCAAAACGACGCCATACACCACCCCAAAATCCCTACCGCCCTCAATTCCGCCAGCAATGGTAACCACATCAGCAACGACAATGGCGATTACGCCACTTTGGATTCTAGTGTTTTCACTCAAATTGAGACGCCGGTGGACTATATATGTCTTTGATTTGCTCCAGCAAGATGATAGGATCAGACATGTAAAATGGAAATTGTAAGAAAGTAAATTTAGGAAATGGAAAAGGAAATCAAAGGAAATTCATATCTTTACATCATAAAAGGGGGTTTAAATACACCCAAAGATAGCTAGGGTTTGAGATATAAATGGGCCTAATGGTATCACGTATGTAATGGGCCTAATAGCTAATAACAACAATAGATGGTCCAATTGATCTAATAGAAACCTAATAGCTTAGAGTCGCATCAATCCTACCCCCTTAAGATGAGGATTGTCCTCAAGCCTCTCAAACAGAGAAAAAAGCATGCAGCAATCTGGAAAGAGGCCAGCCAATTTGTCAAACGGTGTACCACACTCATATTCAGTATTAGCTTCTGTATGGGCTTTAAATCACGAACCATGTTCTTCCAAAACATCTTTGGTGTGTTCACCCAAAAAACAAATATCAGTAACTCTGATCCTGCCAAAATGAAATCATGCAGTCTTGCCAAATACTTTGAGATGGAAGAAAATAGTTGAAGCACACTGATCTTGACAACACTGAACACGAGAACAATCAACCTTGTTGCATCACCAACCACCAACTTGTGTGGTAGATAGATTGAATTAAAGATGGCAAGAAATAGGGTATGTTGTACCAATAACACCCATTTCATAGCAAGCAGCATCTCCGGTGAATTGTCAAGCAAAATACAAGTTTCTTCATCATATTCGAAAGCCTCTGCATCATGCTCTGTAAATAGGTTGGAGGCCCAAAAATAGTATGGAAAATAACTTGTCGCAAAGCCATTGAATACCTCAAGATTAGTGAGTAAAGGCCAATTGTTGTTCAGCAATACACCAAAAGAATTCGAAGAGATCTCACCCCCGTTAAGAAATTCCATGGATGATTGGATGGCTTGATAGTCCCTCAAGTAAAGCAGTGAATCGGCACAGAACAACCCATAATTTATCATCTTATGTTGCAAAAAGAGCGCTTGACCCTTGCAATAATCGAAACAGTTTGGCACGCCACCAAATATGCTCGTCATCTGGTACACTATGGAGCAAACGGGTCTGATCCCAGCTGTAAGTGACATCTCACTCTTGAAGAACCATATTACAGGAGACTCATTACTCTGGAATATGTAGGTGAAAAAGCGAATTAGGTAATCATCTCTCTTCCACTCTGTCTTGTTTGAACCCCGAACACTTCGTGAAAGTGATGGTTGTATTCCTTCCCCTAAAGAATATGGATCATGTTCACACGAACTAGAGCAGTGAAATGATTCCAACCAATTACAGTAAATCCCTTGTACACAGAAAACCAAATTGCAGAATCTAGTGCTGCTTTCATATTTGCCAAGGTAACTCTCCATATACCATGGTGATGAAAAGGATCAACTAGAACAAAATTACTGCGCAAAATTTCACTCCATATGTGTAGTGATAAGAACACTATAGCTTCCCCAACCCATGTGGCAACATGCAAAACATTCCCATTCAACCAATTATGCATGCAATTAATATCGGTAGCAGGAACCTGATTGCTCTTCCCCAAAGAGATATGATCTGATTCAAGCATATGAAAGTGTGAAACCAAACAAAGAACAAGTATAAATACTGGAGGTAGAACCTGAGCAGGAGGCAATGAGGTGGTAGGATCTGGAAAGTACCTCTCCATTAAACGAATATGAGTCGTATGAGCCATAAACAAGGCTGCTATAATGTCGACATTGTATTTAGCATTGAAGTGGCACCATGATACATACTCATCACCATCAAAATGCTTGCCAAAATCAGTTATTATACTAATGCTGTCAATATAGAAGGCAAGAACCACATGGATTTGATTTGCATAAGCAAGATAGGAAGCTACCAATGGGCTCATGTACTTAGAAATAACCTCTATAACTTGCAAAAGCCTCTGTGAAGCTGATAGAAATGCCTTGTTCAGCACACCATGGTAATGCATGCCATCTAGTAAAAATCGAGAAGTAGGTTGTGTTACCCAAGTTAGCAACATGTTCTTAAATGTCTCCAGTTGGAATGGGTTCAAATTTATAGTGAAAAGACCATCCAATGGCTCTGTACCCACTGCTATAGACAAAGGCATATAAAGAAACTTCTGAAAATAACAAGAATATTTTTCCTTGACCAGTTTTGAAGCTACGAATATAGGTAACCCAAAACTTGTCAATGACACTGGCAGCACATATGCATTAGCATCATCTAAGAACTCAACAAGGGATATTTCAGAACTGAAGGTATACCCTTGTTGCCGGACAGTACAAATTCCTCAAACTCATCATGGTCTAACCTCATCCACTTGGAACGGAAGGAGAAAACTAATGCAAAAGCTGCACAACTTAATTTGCAAAATGCATGCCCCGGATCCCATACAAGCTGAAATTCAAATAGAATAGTTAAAAGATGAGAGAAAGCTAGATGTAGACCAATAGTCATGGTATCCAAATTGCGCAGCTTTGGTTGAGATGCAAAATTGCAACAAGGTAGTGGCTCAAATATAGTCAAGTACTTGGCACAAGCACTACTAGCACAGCAAGGAATAAGCCATTGCAGGCGATAAATTTGAGACATGAAATCGAAGATGGTTTCTATATTGCCATCACTTTGTCTCTTTGACATTTCATCAAACAGTTATGCTGCAGTCAATTTCATCTTCACGAATTTGCCAACAAGATACAAAATAACCCACCCATATTTATCATTCAAGAATGCACTATATTTAGCATTCAAAAGCAAATGGAGTATGGCCCTCGAATTTGCTGAACTATGACTCAGATAAGGGAATACCTCAGGTCCACTATTTTTTATATGAGTTAGTGGTTGCTTATGTAGGTGTATATTCTTCAATTTGAAGCTTTTGTGATCTTCATACCACTCACTGTTGACGATATCATCCTGATCTTCTGGTTGCAAGAGGCTTGCAACTTTTTGGGAAGAATATCCACACCAGCTGGTTCAAAATTTGGAAACGAAATTATGGCTACAGCTGAAACGGTTGAGTGTGGATTGTCAACAAGGGTGAAGACGAGAGTAACGGTGGAACGTGATGGTCTTGGAGCTTCGATGGTGGAGATGATCGAATTTGCGACGGAAGATGTGGCGGGGGTTGAAGAGAGCTCATAGACAGAGGCCTTGTGGGTGAATAACCAAATTCTGGCGAATGGTCAAGAGAGCGCTCTGAGCGAGGAGCAATCTCTACTGACTCAAAATGCGAAGTGGTGGTCAGTGGCGCCGGGGAAGAGAACGGCGGTGGTACCGTGGTCATGGTGGTTTGAATCGTGTCTTGGCAAACACCCAGAGAAGACGCAGATTCCGTAACACTCGTAACTTGCTTGCCCAGTCTGTCACGGTGAAGAACAGGCGCGAGCGCTACCGTTGTGAACTCTAGAACGATAGGTGTGGAGTTCGCCGTCCCCAGTAAGTCCGGATATAGAATGTTCATGGTCGAATTTGGAGGGACGCTCGCCAATCGAAGTCGCCGAAGCTCCTCCATAAGTGCTTCCTGTAAGGCAGCTTGTTGGTTATTGAATGCTGTCATCGTCTTCCGGAATTCAGCCATGCGGAACTGGAATTCCTCTTGCTTGCTAGCTTTGATACTGACGTCATCCACCATGGTAGTGGAATTTGTCAATGCTCTTGGTGGAGTAGGAGCTAACGACGAAATCAAGCGATTCCGGTATCGTCGTCGGTAAAGGCTCCTAGACGGAGGCTTCCTCTTCATCCGCACAAGGGAAACCACAACAAGATTTCACCCCGATTTAAGTGTGGCGAATTCCTCTGACCATGCTGAAGACATTTCCTGTTGCAGGAGCTGTGTGAACTGTCGAATCGAGACCCAGGTCTAGTTTGTAATGAGAGACCTGATGGGGGTCATTAAGTAATAAACGGTTCTCGGAATCAAAAACCCACGAATTCTGTTCGTACGATGGAGAGTAAATTTGGGGATCGTGAAAATTAGGGTTTGTGGCATAGGAATGAGGGATTTGAGGGACGTCTATGGAGTCCGAATACACAACGGGAGGTGGTGTGGGGTGCGGAAGGAAAATGGGACTGGTATATGAAGGAGCTACGGGAAGCTCAGGCATATACGAGGCTGGGTAATCTGGCGGTCGATAGTTACAACTGAAGTAGGGAAATGTGGTAGTGATCGGGAGAATGATGATGTGGTGGAGGCGGAGTCGGATTTGGGTGTTCATACTGAGAAACATTGGTTTCTGGATTCCAATAGAACACCAGTCCACTGGACTCATCCATCACACTTCTCCACGGTGCTGGAAGTGTGGGATCGACGGAGGCAAACCACAGATCCACGGTGGATCTCTGGCTCTGTACCAATTGATAGGATCAGACAAGTAAAATGGAAATTGCAAGAAAGTAAATTTAGGAAATGGAAAAGAAAATCAAAGGAAATTAATATTTTCATTCATAGTCTCTTTACATTATAAAATGGAGTGTAAATACACCCAAAGATAGCTAGGGTTTGAAATATAAAATATATCACGTATGTAATGAGTCTAATAGTTAATAACAACCATAGCTGGTCCAATTGATCTTAATAATAGCTTAGAGTCGCATCACGAGAAGTCGTTGAAGGACCGCGAGGGGTTGCTGGAGTGTAAAGGCAGGAACTTTTACGCCGTTTTGACTTCGGCGACGAAGAGGGAAGAGGAACGGCAGCGTATCGAGTCGCAGCAGAGGAAAGACGGGCTAGTGGCGAGGAGCAGGCTAATGGGTTCCGACGAGAGGGGCTTAACCGGGTTCGGAGATGATTCGGGTTACGACCCGAATACGAAGCCCAAATTGCACTTGAAAGGAGGTAAAGTTGGGGAAGGGGTGCCCATAATTTTGGTGCCCAGTGCGTTTCAGACGCTGATTACGATTTACAATGTGAAGGAGTTTTTGGAAGATGGGGTTTATATACCCACTGATGTGAAGGTGAAGCAGATGAATGGAGCGAAGCCGGACTGCGTGACGGTGCAGAAGAAGTTTAGTAGGGATAGGGATCGGGTAGTGACGGCTTATGAGGTTAGGGATAAGCCCTCAGCATTGAAGGCGGAGGATTGGGACCGTGTTGTGGCGGTTTTCGTGTTGGGGAAGGAATGGCAGTTCAAGGATTGGCCTTTCAAGGACCATGTTGAGATTTTCAATAAGAGTAAGTGGAAATTTTCAGTTCTGAGGTTTTAATTGCATTGAAAAATAGTTTTCTGGTTCGTTGAGATTTAGCTTTCTGACCTTGTTTTATGTGGCTTTTGAAACTTCATTGTATTTGTAGCTGATATGATGTTGGCTTGTTTTGTATCTGTTTGATTGTATTGCAGTTATGGGCTTTTTCATGCGGTTCGAAGATGATAGCGTGGAGTCGGCAAAGATTGTGAAGCAGTGGAATGTGAAGATCATCTCAGTAAGAACTTTTCACCATCTTGAGCTGGTTAGGGACTTGGTTTTGTAATTGAAATCATTGTCACTTCATGTTTGTTACTTGTTTGTTCTATTCTCGAACGATATTGAACTGTGTTCTAAATGTGTAGATTAGCAAAAATAAACGACATCAAGATAGAGTTGGGGCATTGGAGGTGTGGGACAGATTAGAAGAATTTGTGCGGTCAATATCACATTCTTGATTTGCATCAAGTTGGAGGAGAAAGAGATTACAACAGTCATGTTGTTCCCTCTTTATTTTCCATTTTCTACTTTTCTTTTGCAAAGTTTGCAATCTCCATTTTTTTCCTTATCTTTCTAATTCCTGACACAAAAAACTTTGTGTGCAACTCTTGAACAATATGTTCTCTTCCTTTCGCTTTTGTCGTGTAGTATCTGTCAATCTTACTTACTTTTCCTTTGCAAACCTTCTTGACCCTTTTTTTTATCTTTTGAATTACTGACACAAAAGACTTTGAGCGGAACTCGCTGCTGTCAAAATCCAAACGAGAAAACCGTCCTCCTATTCCAGTTTGCTGCGAAAAGAGAGAGCGCTTCGGAGCCATCATCGGGTACAGTGGGTTGGCACCATTCTTCCACATGAACCTGACTCCCGTTGGTGGTATGGCAACGGAGGAAATGGAGGCCTCTGTGTTTGCCAATTCGAGATCCTAGTGGTACAGCGATGGGCTGTGCAGAGGTGGTGGAGAAGGGAGAAAGGAGACGAGGATGCCCCTTCGTCTTTGGTTGTTGCTACTTTTGCTGTCGTTGGCGAGAGGAAAGAGAAGGGCTTTTTGGGTTTTTTCCTTTGTTTGGGAATTCGCGAGAGGGAGGACACTACCCCATTTTTGCTTCGGGAATGAGAGAAGCAAAATTCTTTTCTTCCTCCTGCAAATTAGAGAGAAACTAATAGCAAGAAACTTTAAAAAAATGGATCTTTACCTTTTAAATGCTCTGTTGGTTTTCCCTTTGCTTTCTTGCTTTGTTCTTCTTTGTCGTCCGTTCTTCGCCGTCGTCTCTCAATTTCTGCAGCGTTCTTTTGGTCTTTCAATTTCTCTCCTAATTTCTGCAGGGTGTCTCCTCTCTTTTTTCTGTTGGCCTCTTTCCTTTGGTTCGATGCCTTTTTATAAGCGAACAGTGGACATGGCAGTTGAAGTTAGTGGGATGCAACTTTCCTGGGGTGTGGAGATGCTGAGAGAAGACCATCTCTTGAGTGGAGAACGTGGGAGTTTTAGAGGGTTCTAGATACACACGTTCTCTATACCCGATTGCCATGTAGATGACAAACTCCTTCAGACTTGGCATACGTTGAGGTCCACGTGTGCGGGTGTAGAGTTGTTTTTTCCTCTCTTTATTTCTTATATATATTATATAAATATAGTATATATAAGAATAGGGTAAAAGACTGTTTACTACCCTAATATTTCGTGGTTTTCAACATTTAGTACATCAAGTTTTTTTCGTCTCAGAGTCATACCTAAAGTGTAAATTTTGGGACAGTCTCATACATCCGTTAGTCAAACTGTTAAGTTTTTCGTTAACTGTGACGTGGCGCACTGACTGGGTGCCACGTGTCATCCACGTTTTTTTTTTTTTTTTTTTTTTTTTTTCTTTCTTTTCTTCTTCTTCCTTCTTCTTCTTCTTCTTCCTCCGACTGCAACTTTCTGTTTTTTTTTTTTTTCTTCTTCCTTTTCCTTCTTCTTCCTTCTTCTTCCTCCGAAATCTAGGGAATGTTTTTTTTTTTTTTTTTTTTTCTTTCTTCTTCTTCCTTCTTCTTCCTCCGAAATCTAGGGAATGTTTTTTTTTTTTTTTTTTTTTCTTTCTTCTTCTTCCTTCTTCTTCCTTCCCCTTCTTCCTTCTCCTTCATTCTCCTTCTTCTTCTTCTTCTTCTTCTTCCTCCTCCGAAATCTGGGGAAGTTTTTTTTTTTTTTTTTCTTTCTTTCTTCTTCTTCCTCCTTCTTCTTCTTCCTCAAAAAAAAAAAAAAAAAAAAAACAAAACACTTTCATCTTCCCCCAAATTCGGAGGAAGAAGAAGAAGAACGAAGAAGGGGAAGAAGGGGAAGGAAGAAGGAGAAGAAGGAGGAAGAAGGAGGAAGAAAAAAAAAAAAAAAAACTAAATCTGGGCAGATTCGGAGGAAGAAGAAGAAGAAGAAGAAGGAAGGAGGAAAGAGAAAAGAGGAAGAAAAGATAAAAGTGTTTTTTTTTTTTTTTTGAGGAAGAAGAAGAAGAAGAAAGAAAGAAAAAAAAAAAAAAAAAAAAAAAAAACTTCCCCAGATTTCGGAGGAAGAAGTAGAAGAAGAAGAAGGAGAAGGAAGAAGAAGGAAGAAGGGGAAGGAAGAAGGAGGAAGAAGAAGAAAGAAAAAAAAAAAAAAAAAAAACATTCCCCAGATTTCGGAGGAAGAAGAAGGAAGAAGAAGGAAGAAGGGGAAGAAGGGGAAGAAAGGGAAAGGAAGAAGGAAGGAAGGAAGAAGGAAAAGGAAGAAGCAAAAAAAAAAAAAAACAGAAAGTTGCAGTCGGAAGAAGAAGAAGAAGAAGAAGAAGGAAGAAGAAGAAAAGAAAAGAAAAAAAAAAGAAAAAAAAAAAAAAAAAAAAACGTGGATGACACGTGGCGCCCAGTCAGTGCGCCACGTCACAGTTAACGAAAAACTTAACAGTTTGACTAACGGATGTATGAGACTGTCCCAAAATTTACACTTTAGGTATGACTCTGAGACGAAAAAAACATGATGTACTAAATGTTGAAAACCACGAAACATGAGGGTAGTAAACAGTCTTTTACCCATAAGAATATATACACACACATAATGTGAGCCTGATTTCTAGTCAGTCCACATTTTGGACTCTATTATTATTATTATTATTATTATTATTATTATTATTTTGAAGTCTCCCCATTTTTAATAAGACTTGCTAATATATTTTGCTTGTGAAAATATATAGCTCAACACAATGTTTAGCAAACCTTTGCCACGCTCGTATAGATTGAACATACACTGCTATGTTGTGTAACACGCACAAAAAGTGCATAGATGGATTACAGTACAACATATAATTTTTGGAGAAACTATTATTAAATACATTGGATTGATTTCATGCATATAATTTTAAGTATTCATCCATGCGTGTATATTTCACTTCTGGGTAAAGCTTTGAAGCTTCTTCTACTCCTTCTCCCTCGACTTCAAAGTTTGTCAGATCGCCTTCATAGAAAATGTGGTAAAAATGCCCCACTCCTACCTGGCCTGCATAGTCCATACCTGAAGTATAATATTTCAGATCGAGATCAAAATCAAACTAGATAAGATGTGTAACTCTCTAATGCTGACTAACCACAAGTAGCTATTTATGAATGTTGATTGATCCCCGTAGCTACAGATTAACATCTTATAATTTGAGAACTGAAAGTACCCCACTTTAATTTGTTTCTATCATTTTTTTATTTTTTTTGAGTTTTCTATATGATTACATGGTTGCCTACTTTAAGGTGTGAAATTTAAGCTTAAAGCTTATGTTAGATTTTAAACAATGGATTTTGTACATCACACAATCCGAGAGTTAAAATCTGAATTCTTAGCACTAATTGGTGTCAGTTAATCCGTAATTGATCTACAAGGAGTTGATTGATCGACAGGATTAACCACATATATATATATATAAATGCAGTTAACTGGAGGTAACCTAGAGCCATTAATTTACTAATGAATATATGTTAGTATAATTTTCTTGAACACAACCGATTTCAAATGATTAAATACCTTTCATAGAAGCAAGAAAGTCTTGTTTAGAAATGGTGATCTTTTCTAGTTTCTTTCCGAGAAGGTTCTCCCACATCTCGACCAATTGCTTCTGAGAGAGTACGTTTTCAGGTGGACGAAGGTACAATGTTTTGTTCAATGTTCGTGGATCATCTATCGTCTTGATCGTGTATGTTGCGATGTCATCTTCATCCATAAGAGTGACTGCACAAAACATGAAGATCATCAGCAAAAACGACTAGTTCTACGAGCGTCGTTTAAATTAAACCAAACAAATATAGTAATTAATGTAGAAACATGTGTACCTTTAGAGTTACCATCTCCATAAATAAACACTTTCTCCCTTGGAGGAAGGACGGTCCCCATCTGCGAAAGGTTACCCGCAAAATAACCCCCAAAGGCAGCACCACATACATAAGTGAAGGGGATTTTAGCATCTTGTATTGCCTTTCTCACTACCATTTTCTCATCAAATGTGACTCTTCCCGGTTCAAGTGCATGTCCCATACGTGCTGGGTCTAGACCGAACTCTGATGGCAAGAAACGCTGCACAGAAAATCAAGGGAAGGGGAAGAGAAAAGTACATAATTCAACACCCCTACAATAACAATATGATTTCTTTTATATTATAAGCGATATTTTACACTTGTCTATACTAAGGGGAGGATGTTGATCCCGACGTAGTGAGTTGAAGAGGGAGATCCTAATCACCAGGGCAACCCACCATTTGCATTATCAATATGGTTTATGATATTAGAGAAATGCTATAAGGAGACTCTCTACCAACTCATGTTTTTTGCACAGTATTTTATAATGTTGACACAAGATTGTGCCAAAATATGAGGTTGCGGATAATACCTAGAGAATTCCACTTTTTGAAAAACTCTTCTTAACATTTCTCATTATAATAAACAAAGAGTAAAACCATATATCATATGGGAAGAGATCCTCTCTGGATCTCTACCACCAAATCCACCCAATCCATTCATCGGGAACTGTGAAATTTGATCAAACGACCACAAACAGGGAGCCCCTTTAATAATTATAATAATTTTTGTCATTGGATCAAATTTCAAAGATCCGAATAAATGGAATGGGTGGCTTTGGTGGGAGAGATCCGGAGAGAATCTATTCCATATCATATAATCACTATTAAATAATAAATAACCGGCTACAGGATATTGATCTTTTGCCCAATTTCACCTAAAACCAAAATGCTCATTAAAAGCTTATTCTTAATGAAAATAAATGGGTTCTCTTTAGATCTGGTAATTTCTTACACGATTCGTTATCACGATATGTAAACAATACAAAAATAACAAGTTTCGGGTCGTTATCGGGTCACACGATAACGACTAATAACAAGTCCTTAACTAGTTTACACGAGGGTGATACGTAAGTAACCCGTATGACATATTAAGAAAAAAATTATTTTGATGATTGTTTTTAAACTACTAAAAAAAACGTATATATGTATATATATATATATATATATATTAAGTATGTATTATTGTAATATTATTGTATATAATTTTTTTTTAAATTAAATTTTATTTATTTATTTATTTTTATAGTATACTATAAGAAAATAGTGAGATAAAAAAATTACAATACACATTAAAAATAAAATTATCAAGTAATTTAAAAATACGAAACACAATAAAAAAAATTATAATAATTCATTTATAATTGTGAAAAACTGTGAAAAAAAATATGCAAATGTTCGTGAATAGTATTTTTAAGAGAGTCCAAAATAAATTAAATTCATAATCATTAATGTCCAAATCTAAAAATGTGAAAGGCAAATTTTTTATTTTAATGTTTTGAAGTAATATTTATGTGACAATATTATTATGTTTTCCATTTTATGGATCAAATTATGTTTTCATTTTCATTATTTATTGATATAAAATATATTTTCTTTAACAGGTCCAGTCATATTACCTGGTAATATTAATGTGTCGATTTCGGGTTGGGTCATATTACCCATTTACTTTAACAGGTGTTACACGACACGACTCTTTAAGATATCGAGTATGTCACAAAAATGACACGAACACGAAAAACACGACACAAATGTCAGGTCTAGTTCTCCTCAGTAAGGAAGGACCTTTATTAAAGGGAAAGAGCATGGGTGTATCCACACATCATTTTTACTTCTCACACTCTTCTAATTTTTGGGTGTCGAATTGGATAAATTGAAGAATATCATATGACATAATTTAACAAAAAATGTGTGAAAAATAAAAAAAAAATGTGTGCGGATAATAATACATCCCAAGAACATAAAGCCGTTGACCTAAAATTGTGAATTTCTTCGTTCACCATTCATGTTGAACACAGCACACAACTGGTGTGGTTTTACTCTAGACTTGAAACTCCTGCATGCTGTGTGACGTGTGCTATGAAACATCCAATCAAATCCTACTTTTTAAAATCCAAACTTTTGGTGCGGTGATTTTTTCATATATATATTTGTGTTCGTTCTGAACTTTTATTTGTTAATTTCAAAACTATGAGGTCATATATCGTAGTTACCATGTCATTTGATAATTAAAGTTGCATTGTTCTTTTTTATTCAAAGTGGACAAATAAATACTACTAATCCAGTAACTAATTGATGACCGAAGATGGAAATAATATACACATACCTTAACATTTCCGGCTTCCTTGATAGCTTGAACAAGCTTGAGCTGCAACAAAATGTTGTGACTCCTAAAATGCGGAAAAGGATTCTCTCCTGAGCATATGCTCAGGATCCTGCTGAGCAGGGCACGAGGATCGTTGGATGAAAATCAAACGGCTACAATTATTATAACTTTAAAGAGCTCCACCTTTTTATAGCCGTTGGATTTTCATCCAACGGTCCTCGTGCCCTGCTCAGCAGGATCCTGAGCATATGCTCAGGAGAGAATCCTTTTCCCTAAAATGCACCCCGGACATGGTACAAATGACAACATCGACAAGCTTGACAGCACGAACAAGGCTTTGGAGATCAGAAAAGGAGCCCTCCACAAGGTGAGCCCCTTGCTTTTTGAAGGACAAGAGCATCTGCAGCTTCTCAATATCAAGGCCAATCTCTGGCCTTTGAAGGACATAGGTTGGGTGACCTAGGGCTAGGCTTGCCTTAACAATCCTTCGTCCTACATACCCAGTACAACCTACCACAAGAACCTTGCTCATTCCCATGTCTACCAAATGTTATTGGGATGCTTCTTTTTGCCTCTTGCTTTGTTTGTTTGTCTTGAAGGCAAGACCAGCTCTATATATAATAGTAGTCGAGAACCCCTGCTGGTATACTGTTCCATTTCCTTCCTGCATACAATAGTTGACATGCAAGCTAACCTAGACTTTTACTTTGTTGTAAAAGTCACTCTATATCATTTCATTAGTTGGTGGGGATCTGGCAAGCCTGAACAATAAATTTATCCATAACTAAAACTCAGTTTGGCTGGTACTTTTTTCACTGTTCGTGAACAGTAAAATGACGGAAATGCCCTTTGTTTCTTCTCACTCCCATGTTTTGTTGTTTGCTTTTTTGTACAGTCAAATTCCGAATTTGTCCTTTGTATTCATCCGTTCCTTCATCAGTGGGTCTTTTCTTAATTTTTTAAGCTCATGTATAGCAGGTGGGAAGACAAAAAAAATGTTATTATAGCCGGGCCACATGGTTTGTGGCACAACAAACGATAAAAATTTTATACCTTCTTAATTTTTTAAATGCATGTATATCTGGTGGGAAGACAAAAAAAAATGTGATTAAAACCGGGCCACATGATTTGTGGCACAACAAACAATAAAAATTAATACCCGGCCACGTGTCAGTCATCGCCCCAAGGTTAAGTAACTCTACTTTTCTTCTTCTTTCTTACGTTTTCTTTTCAATTTTTGAGATGGATTATCTGCACTCTCATTTCCATACTTTTTTTCATCTTTTCCTGTTTTGTGTAGTCACGGTTAAGTTATGTTAACATTTTATATTCCTGTTATTTTTTGTTTTATTATTTTCTTTGCTTCTTCTGCTTTTGGCAGTCGTTTTTTTTTGGGAACTTTAACGAAAAACACCCGGTACTGTTCACTTTAACGAAAAACCACATTTTAACACTAAAAAGTCAATCCTAGTACTATTCACTTTACCCTTTATTTTGTCCTTATCATTAAAACTCAAAGTTTTCAAGCCCTTTTCATTAGTTTTCCTTTTTTTTTCTTCGTTGTCTTTCTTTGCTTCTCCCGTTCTTGCCAGTCCTTTTCTTTCGGTTTTGAGTCGTTGCTGCTTTTCTTTTTAACCCGCTGTTGTTTCTCTGTGGGTTTTTAATTTTTTGACTTTTTGTGCAGTCGTTGCTTGCTTGCTTCTACCAAGAGTATTGCTTTTAGTGTGATACTATTTTTTTCATCGTGCGCTTTGTTTATTTGAAGCCTTTGGGTTCAGCATTGATTTGCAGAGGATGACATAAATTTGTATCTTTTTTTAGATGGAGGTTTGTTTTGTGTTATGCGACTGGATTCGTGGTGGTTCATGAATGGGTTAGGCTTGGTGTTTCTGTACTTGAGTTTTTGTGCGGTCTTAGTGTCGGCTATTTTGTTGTTGTCATTTCTTTTTGGGTAAATTACATAGTAGCCCCTCAGGTTTGAGGTCTATTACAACTCCATACAACATCTTTAAAACATTTCACTTTCATACATCATGTACCATTTTATTTCAAAATAATACCTCTGTTAGATTTTCCGTCCATTGATCCGTTAAGTGCTGACGTGGTTGCCACATTTGTACCACGTGGCTGCCAAATGTGTGCCACGTGGCAAAAAAAATTAATTTTTTAATTTTTTTTTTTTAAATCTGAATCCTCTAAATTAAAAAAAAAAGTTAGAAAATCCAAAATCCCATCACCCCACCCACCCCCCCACCCCATACCTGCACCTTTGAAGGAAAAAAAAAAACCAAAGAACAACCCAGATCCCATACCCCCCCCCCCCCCCGAAAGCCATACCCCATACGACCACCCCCCAACCCAGATCCCATTACCACCCCCCGGCGCGAAACCCATATCCCCCCGAACCGCAAGGACCTCCATGAGGAGCAGAGGGATCGGAGAAAGAGCTCTGCGGTGGTGATGGGGAAAGGGCGGCATTGATCTGGGAAGATAGAAGGAAGAGGAGGTGAAGAGAGGTGGGCCGCGGGTCGCGGCGGGGTGGGGGTGGGGGGAAGGGTTCTGGGCTTTTTTTTTTTTTCCCTCTTCTTCTTCTTCTTCTTCTAGATTGCAGGTTTTTTGCGGGTGGGGGACGAACTGGGTTTGAGGTTTTTTTTTTTTCTTCTTCCTCCCTCTTCTTCTTCTTCTTGTTCCAGGTTTTTGGGTTCTGGGTTAGGTGGGTAGTCAGGGAGGGATGGTGTCCTTTCCAGATCCGGTTTTGGGGGGGGGGGGGGGGGGGGGGGTTGGGACTTTTCTGCAATCCGGTTTGGGGAGGGGGGACTTTTCTGGGTTTGGATGATTGGATTTGTTGGTTTTTTGGTTTGTGGGGTTACGGGGTTTGGGGGGGGGGGGACTTTTCTGGGTTTGGATTGGATTTTTTGGTTTTTTGGTTTGTGGGGTTACGGGGGTGGGGTTTTCTTTCAGTTTCTGATTTTGATTTTGATTTTTTTTTTTTTAAGAAGATTCAGATTTAAAAAAAAAATTAAAAAATTAATTTTTTTGCCACGTGTCACACATTTCGCAGCCACGTGGCACAAATGTGGCAGCCACGTCAGCGCTTAACGGATCAATGGATGGAAAATCTAACGGATGTATGATTTTGAAATAAAATGGTACATGATGTATGAAAGTGAAATGTTTTAAAGATGTTGTATGGAGTTGTAATAGACCTCAAACCGGAGGGGCTACTATGTAATTTACCCTTTCTTTTTCGTGTGGTCATTAACTTTGTGATTTCTTTGTTGTAGTTGTTGCTATTAGTGACGGTGGCTGAGGTGTTCGTTTCTTGGTGTTAAAACTTGGGTATCCCGTTCTTTTGGTCAATATTATTTGTTCTTTGGAGGTGTCATTCACGGGATTTGCAGTCTGGGTCTCTGTTTTGCGTCCTTAGTTTTATTGGACATTATAAAATTTGTGCAATTGTTATATGGAGAAGGATTGTCTGCTCTTCTTTTTTCTATGCCCTTCCATGCCCTCCTGTTTGTGTGGTCACGGTTAAGCCACGTCAATATTTTATATTACTATTCATTTTTGTCTTATTATCTTTATAAAAAATAATAATATAAAATGTTAACGTGATTTAATCGTGACCACACAAAACATGAGAGCATGGAAGATCATGAAAAATGACAAGTTGGCCCGGGAAAATGATGGATCAGAGCCTGAAATAGTGCCCAAGTCATGGGGCTTGTCTTTAGTAGTTCAGACTACTGGGTAATCGGGCTTTTTATCCATTGAAAGATGAAAAGAAAATAGAATTTCCTTAATTTTACTTTGATTGTTCATTTTTCATAGTACTGAGTAGTTCGAACTATTAAAGAAAACTTAAAAAGTCAGTGAATGAATAACGTAAGTGGGAGTTTGAGGTAGTTTGCGTACATTTGGCGCCCTGCTAGTGGTGCTTGCAATTTAGTCATTCCCTTCATTGGGAAAATTTTCAATGTGTTCGGAATACGGGGTGGTAAGGCATATGTTATTATATAAGTGGAAGAAAGTTTTTTTTTTCTTCAAGTGTCCCTCCACTTGTATAATGACATACGGTGTATGTATCATGTGTTCCGAGCACACTGGAAAATCCCTCCCCTTCATCACGCTACCTAGTCACTCGGTGTGAGGAAGTTGATAGTTTTTTCATCTGCTTACTCGCCAGTAGCCTGGATCACATTCGTCGCTTAATTCCCTCTCTTCATGGTCTGAGGTTTAAGTCACTCTTTTTGGTATGAGGTTTTAGCCTTATTTTTAAGTGTTTTCACTTATATTATAATAGATGGTGTATTGACTGTCTTTCTAATACACTAAAAAAATTCCCTCCTTTATGACACGATAACTATTGCTTACTTTTTGATATTGTGCACTAGACTAAATTCACAGCACCACCATATGTCAAGGCCCAATGTACAAACCCACTTTACACAGAAGCCCTATAAATGAGAGGGAACCCCATTCCACAAGAAAGTAGGATTTTCACCTCTTTTTTTTTTTTTCTTTTCTCTCTCTTCTTTTTTATTTAAACAGTAATGATAGTTAAGGCACTATATTTTATATTAATTTTTTATATAAAAAGAAAAATAAAATAAAAAAGATTGAGAAGAAGAGATGGAAGGTGATGGGAAGAGGAGGGTAAAGAATCATATTCCTCCCTAAACGGGCCAAACCCTGAACCAGATACGTACCGTTTACTCTCCGCACGTAATCAGAGTGTTTCAGTGATCACTCGGATCACTTTCCACTGCAACAGTTGAACCAACAGCATCATCCTCCATGGACCCGCTCTCCACCCTCCGCGACTTCACAATCCGCGGCGAGCTCGACAAGATCGTCCGGGTCAACGACGAGTTCCGGTTCGGTTCCGACTACAGCTTCCCCTGCCACGCCGAGACCGCCTACCGCTCCAAGCAAGGCAATCTCTACACCCTCGAAACCCTCCTTTATTACGTCAACAACCACCAAATCAAGCACACCGACTACATCCAGTGCGCCCGCACCCAGGGGATCCCCTCCGTCACTTTCCCCGACCGCAAGCCCCTCCTCGACTACCTCACCGGAAAGATCTCTTCCTCCGACTCCATCGAGTTCATCCTCCCTCCCCAGAACGACGCCATACACCACCCCAAAATCCCTACCGCCCTCGATTCCGCCAGCAACGGTAACCACATCAGCAACGACAACGGCGATTACGCCGCTTTGGATTCTAGTGTTTTCACTCAAATTGAGACGCCGGTGGACTACATGTCTTTGATTTGCTCCAGCGAGAGGCCGTTGAAGGACCGCGAGGGGTTGCTGGAGTGTAAAGGCAGGAACTTTTACGCCGTTTTGACTTCGGCGACGAAGAGGGAAGAGGAACGGCAGCGTATCGAGTCGCAGCAGAGGAAAGACGGGCTGGTGGCGAAGAGCAGGCTAATGGGTTCCGACGAGAGGGGCTTGACCGGGTTCGGAGATGAATCGGGTTACGACCCGAATACGAAGCCCAAATTGCACTTGAAAGGAGGTAAAGTTGGGGAAGGGGTGCCCATAATTTTGGTGCCCAGTGCGTTTCAGACGCTGATTACGATTTACAATGTGAAGGAGTTTTTGGAAGATGGGGTTTATATACCCACTGATGTGAAGGTGAAGCAGATGAATGGGGCGAAGCCGGACTGCGTGACGGTGCAGAAGAAGTTTAGTAGGGATAGGGATCGGGTGGTGACGGCTTATGAAGTTAGGGATAAGCCCTCAGCATTGAAGGCGGAGGATTGGGACCGTGTTGTGGCGGTTTTTGTGTTGGGGAAGGAATGGCAGTTCAAGGATTGGCCTTTCAAGGACCATGTTGAGATTTTCAATAAGAGTAAGTGGAAATTTTCAGTTCTGAGGTTTTAATTGCATTGAAAAATAGTTTTCTGGTTCGTTGAGATTTAGCTTTCTGACCTTGTTTTATGTGGCTTTTGAAACTTCATTGTATTTGTAGCTGATATGATGTTGGCTTGTTTTGTATCTGTTTGATTGTATTGCAGTTATGGGCTTTTTCATGCGGTTCGAAGATGATAGCGTGGAGTCGGCAAAGATTGTGAAGCAGTGGAATGTGAAGATCATCTCAGTAAGAACTTTTCACCATCTTGAGCTGGTTAGGGACTTGGTTTTGTAATTGAAATCATTGTCACTTCATGTTTGTTATTTGTTTGTTTTGTTCTCGAACGATATTGAACTGTGTTCTAAATGTGCAGATTAGCAAAAATAAACGACATCAAGATAGAGCTGCGGCATTGGAGGTGTGGGACAGATTAGAAGAATTTGTGCGGTCAAGATCACATTCTTGATTTGCATCAAGTTGCGGAAGAAAGAGATTACAACATTCATGTTGGTGCGGCTTGCGCTTTTGTGGTCCTTTTAACTTTTAAGTTTTGCTATAAAAAAATTTGAGGATATTTTAGGATAATGTAACATTACATTTTTTCTGAGTGACGAGACTATATCAATCTAAGAGTCCATGGATATGCTTGGCTGAATATCCAGGGTTGGCAAGGAGAATGACCGAGGATAGATACTCGAAGATGGACTTGTCATTTTACATATTTGCAATGTTTATCAAACCTTTGCCTGATCATTGCAGATATGCTGAGGGTTTCCCAGTTAATCAAAAACTGACTGAGGAACAGCGGTTGGTGCCCTTGAACCATCTTCTCTGGAGGTTCAGCAAGACACTGTTGAGATTCATCTGAAGGTAGGATGTCTGCATATTTGCAAACTAGGTGGAAGTTAATACTGGTCCTACATCTCCACCCGCTCGTAGGGAGACGAACCTTTGCACAGGAAGTGCAATGTGGCTATTCGGGAGGACGGAGATTGGAAAGCTTGTAGTACAGTAAGTGTAAGTTTTCTACACGAAGTTGTATATTTTGATTGATGTTTATTATCATATTTCTAATCAATTGATAATTTTGTCACTGAAAAGCCAGAAAAATTTTATTATAACAAAAAAGGGAAGAGAGCAGGATTGCCTCTTTCAACAGTACAAAAACCATATCTAGCAAAAATAAAATACAAAAACTATATCAACCTCCCTGAGGTCACAAGCAATATATCTAATCTAACAACTGAATCAAAATAATAATCGAATACGTGAACCATCACAAACAGTATTATGTGTAACTCGAAATGTTTGGCCAACAGAAAAGAAAAATCAGCACATTGTGAAGATAGCATATGCTGCAGCCAAGAGAAGAAAGAGTTGAGTCGTAGTAGACATCTTGATGGAGTTTCCCTCCGACGAGCCACCTTGAGTCGATGGTACATTTTTTGATCCGTTTCCTGCATAATATGAACATCAATAGTGTCAACCTTTTAGGTGGAGCAGAGGATTAAAATTTCTAAAGATTCATTCACAGCTAAAAGAATCATATGAACTGTTTTGTGTACCTGAAGGACTATTTGGAGAGTCTGCTGCTCCTGTTGGAGAGTCAGCTGGAGAACCGGCTGCGTAAATATAACGGTATACAAGTTATTAGAAGAAGATTAAGACGGATCATTAGAATGTGAGCATCCACCCAAAACCAATAAACAATAGGCCTAAGATCATTTATACTATATTAGGCAAGGCTTTAATTCCTTGATGTGAGATTCTTTCTAATCGTCGACGCAAGACATTGAGCTGTGCAGGCTTACCGTTACACTGGCTGAGTGGTGGGGTCTGGACATTGCAAGCACCAGGCAATGCCAGAGCCTGAGTCCGATTCACGTTGACCCCCAGAGATGATCCACCGCCGTTAAGAACCTCACACAAGCACTGTGGGGAGGAAGCGACAACCCTAGCGAGCTGCGAGCAGCATCCGGAAGAAGGGGTTGAGGAGTTTCCAGTGATGTAGCTGAGGCAGGGTGACATGCTGATGATCACATTTGTGCAACTAGACTGTGCTGCTGCGCTTGCGAAGAACATGGTCACTAGGACAAGGACTAGAGACATCTCAAACTTTTGTGCCATTGGAATACAAGTTGTTTGGATTTGTGCGAGAAGTGATTGGGAAAATGCGATATCTCAAGTGGGATTTGAACGTTTTGATTGATTTGGTGAAGTTAGAGGAGAAATATGTGGCCTTTTGTAGGGGTGGAGATGAAGAAAGAGGACAAAAATGTTGGAATAATTGGTAACCTAACTTTTCCTACTTGCATTATGTCACAATGGGTTCTTCGTTTAGTTACGAAGCTTTAGGTTTTAACATATTGATTCAATTGTTATATGGCTTAGCTGGCTGTGGAATAGTATGAAGGTCGGTTATTGGGTTACCAACTTGGGAAGGGGATCCTCTCCAGATCTCTTACACCAAATCCATCAATATGAACCCTTGAAATTTGATCAAACGGCTAAAGTTATTGTAACTTTTAAAAGGATCCGGATTGAGATTTGATGGATTTGGTGGAAGGGATCCGGAGAGGATCCCTTTCCACGAACTTGTATTGTTTCCGGCATATAGATAAGATCCCAACTTAAAAAATTTAGATGTCCAAAATGGGTGGTTTGGATTTAAAGTACGTTGAATGAAGAAATGTTTTTTTTTTTTTTAAATTCTATTTTGAGCAACTTAAAGAAATAGGATCAGTTGTTCATGAAAGAAACGTATCCCTTTCAATTGAGAGATTCTCTCATGCAATCAAATTTTAGTTTCAGTGGCGTCACTCTTCAATAATACTTGCCATGTGTTTAAAAAGTATATGACTCATCCAATAAACGATTGACATGTCGTCAGTTGGTGGCATGAGAATTTCTCCTTCCAATCCACACAAATAGTACATTTAAAATTTTACAAAGAATAAGTTTTCTTCATGTCAAATTCATTAATCCCTTTAAATGAAAAATCATTTACTACAACGTTCACATACCTTAAATTGTGAGTTATCAAATCCAATCTAATAAGCACCAAACGAACTACATAAAACCTTTTAGAGTACTTTTACCTCTTATTTCTCGCTACAAACAACAATAAGAAGAAAGATTGTTAAGAGTTAACCTAAACACACCACCTCAAATCCAAGAGGAACCAGTTACGATAACAAGTCCTTCTAACAGAAACTTGTTAAAACACAACTTCTTAAATTTCCTAGATGCTATATATGTTGGAAGAGATCTTGGTAGTTACTAGAAGGAAAGTTGACTTGAGCTTATGTTGAGAACAATGAGGAATTTTCTAACACCTGTCCATGAGATGAGGTATGGTGAACTACTCTTATCTTGTATTTGCATGTTGGTCAGCAAAATTTTCGAGTTGTCAAATTATTATTGAAACCCTTATTTTGGAGAGCAAATTATACTGAATCGGGTTACTGCAATTGTGGTGTCATGCTTTGGCATTTTAAGAGACATTTAGACATGGCAAATGAGTTATTAATTTATTAAGCGGAAACGCTACATAATAGTGAAATTATTTTATGTAAATTCTTCTTTTAAGTCTGTAACGGAAAAAAAAAAAAAATATTGAAGCGAATTGTTTTTTTTTTTCTTTTCATTTTCTAGAATTAAAGGATTCTTCTCTTTTCATGAAAAGTCAAAAAGCTGCTCAACGAAATAGCAACATGTTCATAGGGTATTTCTTTTGGAATCCGGATCCTTGTCGGATCCTCTTTGTGAGGATCTCGGGAATCCATGAATCGTGTTTATTCATCGTATATCTTGCGGTTATAAATTATTTTAAATATTTTTATTTAAAATTAAACACAAACAATACTTGACAAAAATTGACCGTACGATGTACGATAAACGGACACGATTCACGAATTCTTAGGATCCTCACCAAAAAGGTTCCGGAGAGGATCCTGTTGGTTTCTTTTGCTAATTCCTAACTGTGTACAAGTAGATTATCGATTAAGTTTTGGTTCTCAATTTAGGGTTCCTCGTTTTAGAGAAGATTGATAACAATGATTGAAATTAAGATAAAATCTTGGACATATATTAATAAACAACTAGTTACACAGAAGAATTTCTCCACGGTTGCGAGGTTTAGAATGATTGTTTTGGATGGATCCAAAGTACATAAAATCTTGCTAACTATATCCTCACACCTTTTTTCACTTAGTGCCACTTCATTTTGGTTACATTTTCACTTTTTATGTTCCTAGTAGTATGATTTTATTTCAACCTTAAAACAAATGACATCGATTTGAGCTATGAACCAACCATATGAAGCCGCATAATAAAAACCAGAGTTGGACGTTTCTTACTCACCAAAGTCTCAGCGAAAATGCAAGTCAAAAGATGCTGCATAAATATGGCATGTAATGCTAACCCCACCGCTAACAAAACACCCTATTGTTTTCCACATGAGTTCGTTAAGGTAGTTGATCTCCAGAAACCTACTCAGAAAATTCACCTGTTCTTCTTCCCTCCGCCTCCCTTCATGTATAAATTCTCTCACCCTTCTCACTTCCGAACACAACTCAAACACCTCACAATTCATCATAAACTTGTACGCATTTCCAACTCCTAAAAACCACAAATTTCCTTCCAAGTTCCACCAAATTATTCAGAAACTATGGAGATTTTCGTGCCGTTTCCCCGTCTAGTTATGGCAATGGCAGTGGCCCTGGTCCTGGCTCTGCCAGCCTCCGCGCAAGTTGGTTCCCCATGTACTGCCAACACGATTGCTAGCTTTTCCTCTTGCATGAGTTTTCTCACTAATAGCAGCGCCAATGGTACATTACCAACCGCAGCCTGCTGCAATTCGCTAAAATCCATCACAAGTACTAGCAGGGACTGTTGGTGCCTCCTTGCGAATGGAAGCGTTCCCTTCCAGTTGCCAATCAACCGGACTCTAGCCATCTCTCTTCCTCGTGCCTGCAACCTCCCCGGCGTCCCTCTCCAATGCCCAGGTTAATTTAAAACTTTTGTAATTTTGACATGGTTTTTCAGTATTATAAACATGATTAATTATGTGTACTTTATGATATGATTACTAACACGAACATATGATCAATGTGCAGCCGCTGGTGCACCTATTCCTGCTCCAGGTACCATTTTAATCTGAAGTATTGTAATTTTAGGTTAATGTTCCCTTGTCAATCAGTTAAATATGTTATATTACGATAATAATTGATATTGACAATCTAATATCATAACATGTCGGACTGTCTGATGAGTGAACATTTTCTTATACTGTATGGTTGTTGGTGAACTAATGCTGTCTAATTGAATTTGGCAGGTCCTAGATCCCTTTCGCGAACTCTTTCTCCTGGAGCTTCACCATCTGCTCCTACAGGTAATTTCTTAAATTAGTACATTTTCATCGAAGCTGTTTAATGCTAAAAGCGCTCGAAATGGCAATGGTTCTTGATATTGATTGCCTCATAACATGTTTTCTGTTGAGCAGCTTCCTCTGTCCCAGCACCCACCTCATCTGCTGAGTCACCAGAATCCGACAACACACCAGATTTAACTCCGCCATCCACAACAGGGGGTTCTGGAGCTCCAAACGCAACTCCTGGGAGCCGCCCGGTTGTGACTCCATCGGCTGCCACACCCTCTTACTCGCCTTCCCTTCTGCTATTGGCATCCGGCATTCTAGCTATGAAGTTTTTCTAGGCTGATTGTATATGTTTGCCTCTACACATTTGTCGAACATTGTTTGAGAAATATTATTTATAATTAAGTGTGATTATTGTATTTCATTACTTCAGATCATTGTAAGCCATATTTAGGTGGTTATTGATAGAACCAGTGAAATTAAATATTTGTTTCATTTTAATTTGAGACCTTTCACAAATTCAGTTTCGGTAAATTACTTCAAGACTCATACGAATGGCTGACACAATTTTCTTTCTTCGTGAGACGTTGCATCGATCACTTCACTACTCACTCCACCCTGGATGCAAGAATGTTGGGGTCAAACACTCAATTTTTTGCGCAGAGATGCAATTGATTCTGAAATTCTTGAAGTTTTGTGTGGAGGGAGGAGTGAAGTGTTTGATGAAATGACTCGTAAGGTCATCGCTTGTCCGTAATGAAAAAGGATTTTGGTTTCTATCTGTGGACTTTGAGTAGATATTTGGATTCGTAATTCGAATTTGTAACCATATGACGTGGTTATCTGCAAATTTGAGAATTTGCAAACATTTATATAAAAGCTGAGGAAGAACAGACTCATCATCTCATTCACACAATGTTTGAGCTTAACATGTGGCTCAAGTCACAAATTAAAATCCTCCTCTGTAGTTGAGAATTCATGAATAATACTCCTCACAATCCATGTGACAGGGTTGTATTTTATCAACCCACCCTGCAGGCCAAATAGCATGATTTTTTTACGACACAAAGATGAAAGGCGTGATACATTTCAACTCATTTCGTTCTGCCTGTCACAATATGAATCTGTTACTATACAAGCAAGTGCGTGACACAAAAGATAGCAGGCTAATCGATCATATATGAAACTGTACTGCAAACCAATTAATAAAATGGCTTTTCAACTTTAGCCTGCATTTTGGTGCGGTCGCGAGGGAATTAAGACAGTTAAATTTCACTACATAGTTTTGCTATCAAAACGCTTGGAATGCTGTAAACTAACAAATGCATCAAAAAGCAACATTTCTAAAGTGAAACGAAAAAGCGAAAGAAAATGAGGCATAAAATGTCAGTTGGAAGTTCTAAACAATAAACATGCAGAAAAAAGACACAAGTGATGCTTCTTGATTCAATGGAAAATCAAGGATCTGAGTGGATTGGTTTTCTACAGGCTGTCATGGATTTTGACTTTCTGGTTGCTCCATGCTGGGTGTAGACCTTGAGCATTGCTGGAAACCCAGCAATGTTGGGTTTATTTCCATGGATGACACTGCCCTTAATCAAATACTCCAAGCTGGGTATGAAACTTGTTACTGTCCGTGAAGTTGATTCCTTCTAGTAAATTGGAGTAGTTTGCCTACACAATTTGTTAGAAGCAAATTGTAACTGCCTCCACAAGGCAAGCTTGGGCAGTTATAATTCACATTCTCTTCGTTATTAACTGCAGACCGGCAAAGGGCACATCTGGAATTATCAAAATTTCTCTGTTTCCCGCCATTTCTCTCTCAAACCCTCGAGCATGATCACCACTACCACCGCTCCTCCGCCCCTCATGGCCATCCTCCTAGCCTTGACGCTCGCCATTCTCGGCGCTGAAGCAGCAGAACCACCGCCGCCGCTACCTAGTTGCGCTGACCAGCTCGTGAGATTCTCTCCGTGCCTGCCGTACGTGTCCTCTCCGCCGAACAACCTCTCCGACTCGCCCCCACCCAAGTGCTGTGACGCGTTCTCGCTGTCGATGGAGTCCGGCGGCGCTCTTTGCCTCTGCTACCTGGTCCAGGATCCTCCCATGCTCGGGTTTCCTTTGAACGGGAGTCGCGTTCTGTCTCTGTCTTCCACTTGCCCTCTCAGAGATATTTCCACAAACACAAGCAGTGCACAATCTTTGGAATCGCTCTGCTCAGGTTCTTGAATTTTCTTCAACATTTTCTTCTGCCCAATTTAGGGTTTTATACCGATTCATAAATTCCCAATCTTTTAACATCTTCACGCCATGAATGCGAATTTTTAAGAAATTTTTGTTCTGAAAATTCTGATCGTATTTCGTAACTGCAACAGGATCGCCAGAACTCCCTCCTCTCCGCAGCTCAACAATTTCAGAAGTTTCTCCTCCTGGTAATTAGTCCCAATTACTCCATGATTTTCTTGGATTTTTACCTTCAAAAATGTATTTATTATTTAATAATATTATTAATTGTCTTTGAAGTGCATTGAGATTCAAGAGGGATGCTACATGTTAATCTTGGCTAATTAAGAAAAACCCTAAAAACCCCATTTGCCACTTTTCTAATCTCACTTCTAAAATGCAATGCAGAAACCTTTGATTTTGTAAAAACCCTAAAAAAAACCCATTCTTATTATTATTTTGCAGGTTCTGAGTCTGCTGACAATGCTTCATCTCCTCTCATGAGCTTAGCACCAGAATCAGCAAACACTACAAGCATTCCACCGGGAAACAGATCGCCGACTCCACCAAGCTCAGCGGTATATCCGGCAAGGGTTTCTGCAGCAGTGAAGCAAATTCACAAAAGCAACACTTGGTTTCTACCTGCACTACTGAGTTTCCTTGTTTCCATGTTCATCTGATGCTTCCTACATTCATTGAGATTCTAGATGAAAATTCCACCGCCCTTTCGGCATTTCGCATACTGACTTCATCAGGAAAGCTTGTGTAGTTACCCCGTCACATTGACATTCATGAAAAATTGTACATTCACATATACATTTCTGCCTAATTTTGAGATGACAACCTGTGATAGTTGAGCAATGAAATGTAATGAAATTCACTAACATGTACGTTTCATCTGCATAACTTATAAAATCAACTTTTGTCTTTCACACAAACACAACGAACTAAATGCAGTCCTACTTGAAACTGGCATCACAAGACATGCTGGAATAGTGCCGTAGATTAATGGCACGTAAAATAAAATAAAAAAGTTAAAAGGAAATTATAGTTCTGGCGAGCCTCCATGAATTCATAGTATATGAAGAAAATAAACTTCTGTTCCAATTTATATGTTCCAATCAGACCATTCAGCTTCACCAACCCCAGCAGGCTGGGGGACTTCTGTTTGCAAGAATTCTTCCGGCTGCCCATCATCTATAGAGAAAGATGTGTCTTCATCATCTTCCTGTCTCTCAGGGGGACTACAACCCTGATAGGATGAGTTGTCAGCACAACGCCAAAGCAGCTTGTTCCAGTTCCGGTCCTGCCAAAACCAATCAACTGAAATCATAAGAAAACAATCCTAGGATTGCACACACACACACACACCAGTAGGAAGATAATGTCATGTAACCTGCTGTAAGACAAAGGAACATACCTTGGTGATGATGTGCGGGTTACCAATTACAATTAGCAAAGCTTTAGCACGAGTAATAGCCACATTAAACCTTTTTGGGTTGCTCAAAAATCCCAAGCAGTACGTTTTGTCAAACTCATTGTGTTTGATTGTTGATCGGACAGTTGATATTATAATAACTTGCCTCTCTTGTCCCTGGAATTGCTCAACACTTCCAATCTTGATATTAGGCATGCTCTCATTCTCGAAAGCTTTCTTCAGTTTTAGCACTTGCTGCCGATAAGGTGTTATGATCCCAATATCTTCCTCGCTCAAATTCCTTCGTGCAGTCAACCGCTTAGTGATCTCTACTACCTTACTTGCCTCAGTCCGATTAAACCATGATGGATTACACCCTTCCCTCTCATCACAGCCTTGGATGCCAAAGAAAAGAACAGGGAAATCCTTGTTAGGAAGAAGGTCCACCCTTGCCATGAAGGAAACTGAGTCATCCTTGCAAGCAATCAACTCTCGTCCATAGAACAGCTCATTAGGGAGATGCAAAATTTCCGGGTGAGATCGATAGTTTTTAACCAACTTTGTTACATAATTTCTGTCCCCATTTCTATAAAAATCACATTCGTACATCCTCTCTAAGTATGATTTCCCCAAACCAAAGGTTTCTGCTTCTCTGGAGTTTATGATTGGACCTAATTGCATCGGGTCACCAGCAAGAACAACTACTGTATTCTGTTTATAGAGACTCGATATCGGGATCATGGTCTCTGGTTCTGAAGCTTGGCCTGCCTCGTCCAAGATAATATGAGAGAAGTAGCCTCGACGGACACCTTCAGCATAAATCAAGGAGGCGCTCGTATAGGTGCATATGATGATCCGATATCTCAAGAGGGCATTGAGTTCAGGACAGGTGAAGGCATCATCATCATAGAAGCAGTAGTCAATAAGGTCGGGATTGACATCTTCATAAGGGCGGGAAGGTGCATTGAGCCTCAATATATCAAACTCTTGAACTACGACATCAGCATTTGCATTGAGCAGTTTCTCCAGAATGTGGTCTGCTGCGCTATTTGAAGGAGCACAAACAAGGATTCGATCTCTCTTCCGGGTTGTGTAGAGTTGCAGGATTGTTTCAACTAATGTCATAGTCTTACCTGTTCCAGGAGGGCCGTAAATTACATAAGGTGGCCCTCCTTTGCAGCCAAGGATCATCTCAACCGAGCGCCTCTGCTCCTCATTAAGGGTACACGATATAGGCACCATTCGCATGGCTCTAATCATCCTTCTTTGAGTGGACTCAGATGGAAAAAGGAACCCTACATCTAAATCTTCTGTAGCATCAACAGCTTGATATAACCTTCTCATGCTGATTCGATTATATGTGAATTGTACCTTATAAAGGTTTCCGTCTCTATGATGTGAATGAAATTCTGGGGCAAACTTCAAGTAAACATCATCAGCCTCGACACGGTAGATATGACCCTGAACAGAACAAATTAAATATTTTGAAAGATAAGTTACATATTCTGGATATTAAAATAACACGGAAACATTTTAGCAACGACTAAAAAATCCCAAACACATGAATTAGCCAACAGCTTATGAAACAGAAGGCATATGCATGGATGAAATTCTCTTTCTTCATGGATGAACCCACCAATTGGTTTGGGACATAGTCATGAACGACCAACTTCTGCCAGACGCTAAACATTTCAATTATTTGGTTTAGCCAAAAATCACTCTAGATGACAACTTTAAGAACATGAAACAATTATTAAATGCACCTTGGTAGAACTAAGCATTTACAAATAGATAGATGATTACGTAATTAATTCGAATAGCCACGCAATTCATCATACTAAATATTAACAATCATAGAATTTAGTAACGAATTGGAGGTTTGGTCTTGAAGATAAGTTTTTGGTTTAGGAAACAACCTTATATGGAAGGCTTCTCTCATCTTCATACTCAAGCTTGGCAAAAACATAATCCCCTTGAACAAGTGAAGGCCTTCTCTCAGCAAGCCCTGGCACTTCAAGGGACAAATATTGCTGTCCCCTCTTCCTCAAAGGAACGCCTTCCAAATCATAACTTCTCATGCTTTCCTGAAGCAATCACAAAATTAAGCACAAATCACAAACAACTTCATAGAGCGTTGTTTCAAAATGAAGAGCTTACCTCTAGTGCTATTTCCTCCATGATGAGTAAATTTTTGAAGAAATGTTGATAGTTCCCTCTTGTAAGACCTTCAGTCACAACAGATGGAATCTGCCCACTCTCAATCAAGCTTCTGATGTCCTTTGGAATGTCATATCGAGGAAGCCTATTTTTGTACATTCGATATGTTTTTCTACTCGGACGTACAGACCCATGATGAGATTCCACATTAAGAGGTTTCTTTTTAATGCCTCTTGTGTATGGCCTTATAGAGGCTAAAGACTGGGATATCTTATCTTCTGCCAATAGAAAGACAACACGTTCAATCATGTCCGCCTCAAGATCAAAATGCACAATTGAGGTGTGCACTCCAATTTCCTTGGGTTTGCACGATAGCCATACAGTCAGAGTATCTCCTGGATGCAGCACTCTGTCCTCCAGGGAAGTACACTCAAGGAAGGCTTGGATGGTTTCCAAATCAGAGTCGGCAGTTGGAGGTTCCATCAGAGAAAGCTTGAATGAATCCTCTGGATTCGACGCATAAATTGTAACACCCCACTCCACTGGATCAGTGGTGGTGTTCTTCAGAGTTATCTTATCCACAGCTGTTTCTCCTACAACTACTGATTGAGGCTTTCCACCTTGCCTTCGATCCACAAAAGGGAATGGAACTGAAACAATAATTGGACCCTCTTCATTAGGATTGTAATTACGCACCGATTTATCATGATCGAAATCTATGTATCGGATTTCTCCCTTGTCTCCAATTACAGAGCGTTCTTCATCATCCCACTTATCACCAACTGAATCCATCACCAAACACAGCCTAGCAAGAACAACAGACTGTGAATTTCAAATAGGAAACTACATTACAGGTAGATAAATGAGAACTACCACAACTCCAATTCGCTACAAAGTAATTGTTTTTAGTTTATTGGAAACCGAAAACCAAATTTTGAAAATTCACATAAGTAGCATTCGGATTTTGGTTTTCATTGAAAACTTGTTTGGTAAAAAGGTGTAAACAAAAACTGAAAACGAAATGGTTCTCAAACGTCCGTTAGATAACCTACATGGTTCTCAAACGTCCGTTAGTAAACCTACATTGAAGCAAAAAAATGGGGAAAAAGGGGACAATGAACAATGGCATACAAGCTCCACCAACAAAAACCAGCACAACAACAATCAGAGAAAACACAGAATACAAATTACCAACAAAATCAATCAAATCAGACATCAATATCCAAAACCCATACGCGAATTAAAGCCCAAATTTCGACATAAATTAAGCAGAATCGGGCAGAAATCGTTAAAAATAAGATTTAAAAAAAAATGAGGAATTTGGTTACGAGACGAACCTGTGAAGAGATATGAGGAGGCGGCCAACGAGAGAGATGATTGCCCAGAACCCACCGCCGATCAAACGAAAACAACCCAAAAGATTAGATTTTTTTTACAGAGATACGAAGAATCTGGAAAAGGGTTCAATGCAGTTCCATCCAATTTTGAACCGAGAAAAGAGAAAAAATGGTTGGAACCTGGAAACAAGTGTGCACGGAAGAGTGAGAGAGTGAGAGAGTGAGAGAGTGAATGGTAACGGAAAAATCTAAGTACTAATCCTCTTAAACTTCCTCGTTAAGTTTACTATAATGATTACTTATGACCCGCATTGTCTACTGATTTTAGTACGATGGATTCCCTTTCTAGTCCAATAATGCACTGCCGTCTAGAGAAATACTTCCACGTAGGGATGGGCAAATACCCATTGGTTATGGGTAACCGCGGTTACCCGCCCATTTAAATTAAACGGTTACGGTTATGGGTAACCGTTTAGATAAATAAACGGTTATGGGTATAACCGTTTACCCGCGAAATTTAAATGGGCGGTTATGAGTATTAACCACGGTTATAAACGGGTAACCGTTTACCCATTTATTTTATATATGTAAAACTAACACAAATCATGTTCTCGATCCAATAATACTTAGCACCCAATAAATTAGCAAGGAATTCATCGGTCATTCTCTCAATAACACTACTACAGGAATGATGATTCTCATCATCAAGGAATTGGCCAAATTAATTTAAATTCCTTGCGGGTAACCGTGAAATTGACAGAAATGCTTTGACAGAAATGTCTTCTAAACAATTTTTGTAACCCAATAATACTTAGCAAATATTATATTTACCTTCATTGGTAACAGTTAAAAATATCGTCCGTAAACTATTATTTCAATTATTGGAATGGTATAAGGACTTAAAAAATTAAAATATGGAAATGTATGATGAATGTACCTATAACGGTGTTTAATTGTCAAAAAAAAAATTATGACAATTTTTTTAAATTTTCAAGTTGTTAAAAAACATGTAGACGGGTGAAAAAAAGGTAATGGTAAAAAAAAGAAGATAAATGGGTTAAAAAGGATAAATGGGTAAACGGGTAAACGGGTATTAAACGGTTACGGTTAAATGGGTATGCGGTTATGAGTATGGTTAACCGTTTATAAACGGTTATGGGTATGGGTATAACCGTTTAGGCAATTACCCAACGGGTAAACGGTTATGCGGGTATGAGCATAAACGGTTATGGGTAAATTAACCGCGGTTACCCGCCCGCATAACCATTGCCCATCCCTACTTCCACGTCACAATACATTATTTGATGATAACGTCGCGTGGTGGTAAATGTATTTCATTTAAGTCCTTCGAGTTATCGTTTGAAGATTTTCTATATACTAAATTTTTTTTCTATTAGATTATTGATCGAGAATTTATTGACCAAATTTAATAGCCAAATTTTTGATATTTTGGATACGCTTAGACCTGGCATTTGTGTCGTGTTTTCCGTGTTTGTGTCGTTTTCGTGTCATACCCGATATCTTAACGGGTCGTATCTTGTAACACCCGTTAAAATAAACGGGTAAAATGACCGGACCCAAAATCGACCCGATAATATTAACAAGTAATTTGACCCGACCCGTTACCCGTTAAGGAAAATATATTTTAAACCAATAAATAATTAAATGAAAAACATAATACTAAATAAGTATATACATACCATATTGTCACATCCAAAACATAAAAACGCATTTTTCTTTTAAGTATATTTTCATTTACCTAAAATCTTTAATAGTTTTTTAATTAATGTAGAAGTGTAAAAAAATATAGAAAAAATATATAAACGCTCGTAATGACAAGCTTTACAACTTTCATGAAGAGCTTAACTTCGAAATTCGCCACTATAATCATATAAATCATAGATCAAAATTTAACCGTTGATTGTTGTTTACATTTACGCTTCATTGTTCTCATCAAATTTTGTTTTTTCAGATTTTGTTTTTTGAAAACTTGATCTATTAGAGGATGCAGGAAGATGAACGGTTTGGATCGTTGATATTATATTCAGAGTTTTACGGTTAGTGAAAATATTGATTGATATTTATAAAGTTTCTACACACTATATGACATCGACTCATATTTCAGTTAACCGTAAATATCGAAACGTGATATTAAAGATCTGAACCGTTTATCTTCTTACATCCACCAGATGATCATGTTTTCAAAAAAAGAAAATTAAAAAAATGAAATTCAGTAAGAAGAATAAAGCGTAAATGGCAATCGACGGTTAAATATAAATTTAAGGTTTATGAATTATAGTGTTGGATTTCGAAGCTGACATCTTCATGAAAGTTGTAAAGTTTGTTACTATGAGTGATTGTATATTTTTTTTACATTTTTTACACTTCTACAATAATTATTATTAATTTTATTAATTTTGCCCTCAAATAAAAAACATTATTCACGAAGGTTTGGACGATTTTAAAAATCTAAACGATAATGCAAGTGTAACCATTATCTACTCGTGGAGGAATAATGATGAATCACGAGTGTTTATATATTCTTTCACATTTTTCATATGTGTATGTATGTCTTCTTAGTTCTTGCCTATATAAATATTATATTAGTTTATTTTAATTTTGGACAACAACATGTTAAGTAAAATTTATCCTAGTAATGATAATAAGAAACTCTCATAATAAAAATAGGGGTGTGATATCCACACACCCATTTTTACTTCTCTCATACCTTTTTAATTTTCGGCCGTCAGATCGGATGAATTAAAGAAGATCAAATGACAGAAATTAACAAAGGGTGTGAGAGAAGTAAAAAATGATGTGGATAGCACACCCCTAAAAATAAATAATGACAAAAACTTTTTTTTTAAACTTATATAGAATAATAATACAAAACTATATATTTAATATAGAATATATTGTATATATTAATATGGCTATTGTATTTTATAATAAATCTTTTAGTAATTAAACTTTAAAATTATCAAAATAAATTTTTTCTTAACGGGTCGAAACGGGTTACCCACGTGTTACCCGCATGTATACCCTTATTAACGGGTTCTTAACGGGTCACCCGATAATGACCCGATAAGTTATCGTGTTGACCCGAAACCCGTTATTTTCGTGTCGTTTTCGTATCGTGTCAGAAACTGCCGGGTCTAGATACGCTGAAGCATAAATATATTCAATGTATCAGTTACATCGAATCTGGATAAAAAAAAAAAAACAAAGAAAGTAGTTTTTGGTGACAAACAACAAAACAAATTAACCTGCACTAATGATTCGTGATTACTTTAAGTGGCATTTTCATTTTGGGATTAATCTTCTTAAGCTTCCCCATTATCACTAAAATGGTTACTTTGTGACCCATTCCCCTATGGACTATTAAGTATTATGGTCATAGGATTCCACTGCTGCCCAATAGCGGCTTCCCGTCCTGTCCTGTCAAAACTCATGTTCTTCCAATTCAGGTCGTACAAATCAAATCGCATGGCTATATAAATATCTAGTTCTACTTTCATGCAAGTTTTGTGGGTGGACACAGAGGCCCGCGGGATTCGATATCTCCTCTGCTATCAAAGCAATGAGCAACTCATTTCCTCCTAAATACAATATCAATTTGTTTTTTTCAATTTTATAGGATGCTTTCATACAAATTTTGCTTGCATAAAATATAAAACGGAAATGTTAAAGTGACCGTGTCACAGACCACACATAACCGTATAGAAAACTTAATACACAACAATTGCTATTTACTTTAGGGTGCCGTCATCTTAGAATTCCTATTTCATGCGAGTCTCAATCTAATTTGAGGGTTTGCGCGAAAGATTTATGAAAATATAGTTTTAGGGTTTTGGAATTAATCTTCTTGAAAGATTTGAGAATTCCAAACGATAACTGTTGCTTCCTTTGACATGAGGGTAAATGCAAGTATGGTTGTTAACAGATTTCTTGCATAACAAATAACCAGTCATTTGCTTCTTCCAAAATACAAGTATTCCAGCAGCATTCATACCACAAGTTCCAACAAGAAGGGAGCTACTGTTAGCATTTTAGGTGGGTTCTGGAAGGCCTTCAAATTCACTTACTAGAGCATAGTCAAATGTAGCCAACAAGCGTTTAAAAGTAGCAAAAACACGAGTCTGGTGATACTTTGAAAGGATCGATCATGCAGCAGCAGCGTTGATATCTCTGATGGACTCCCGCCATGCATACTCCCTTGCCCCGTCCTTGTCAACAATCTTGATCACAAAGTTTGGGGGAGCCACCACTAGTCTTGACCGGATCTCGATGATGCACTTGTCAACCAAGTCAATTGCTTCCTCCACGGACATGCCACTGTGGTAGTGCCTGTCCATCAGTGAGAGCGCAAAGTACGACCCATATCCGAAGGCTCCCTTCTCAACCTTGTGAAGAGAGGCAATGTAATCGATGTAGTAAAGGGATGCCCCCGCCTCCTTATCAAAACCAGCCATCAAGATGTTCACCATGTACGGATTCTGCAAAAACAAATTTTTAAAAACCAGAAGAAAAAAATTATACATCAAGTATCAACTATTTAACTCTATTTACTAAATAAATTAGCTAGATACAATCCCAGCATCTGTCACTCATTCGTAACAACTGATCTCTCTCTGAAGTTAAAAACATCCCTCTAGACTCAGCAGTTTTCTTCTTGGTGAACAAGAAAATAAATTAACTGTACATGGTTTTTTGTTTTTCGCACATGAAAATTTAAAGCGAATAAAGAAAAATTTTGCAACTCAAAAGGAAAATCATAGCACAATATAATCCCCCTTGAGATTTTAAGCACAACCCCCCCCTTATTTCAGGTTAGAGCCATATTACTTTGAACCCTACCCATGAGAAGTGAACTGGTAGTGCCTATAACACTGGTGAAGCCAGCATGAGGAACACAAGTTGACTACATAAAATTTTAGGAATACCATTTAAGCATATTTACTTTTTCCTCAATAATTCTTTTGCCTAGGAACAGCCTCAAAAATGAGAAGCATACATAATTACTTGAGACTTGCGACATTTTCCCTCAACGGTCCAAGCATTTGACAAAAAGGTACAAACATCCATGAGATAGTGTTCTAGAATGTAGATGCCATATTGTTTGAATTCATACATTTAAGCAGTAATTCAAAACGAGGTTTAATGTATAAATACAAATGGGAAGAAGGATTGGTAGGATACTCTGAAGACTACTAGGCTTGGACTTGAAGACAAGAAGTCACTAGAATTTTATTATTGATTCTGGAATTTAGGGCAGCAACTACTCCATAATTTTAGGTGCCATGGTGATTAAGCTAAAGGCGCCTATCAACAAAATTTGGGGAAGAGTAAACTTAGGCTATCAGAATATTTGAGTGAATGGTTTTTGGTTTGAAGATAGAACAAAAATCTGGAAATATCTAATCAGACCACACAAGAAGGAAGCCCATAAATGCCTCAAAGGGCACAAATGGGGCTGAAAATTGTGCATCCAATGTTAAACACATGCTATGTTAGAAATTATGTTATACTATGGTGGCATAAACATGTAAGACAAAGACTTCAATAAAAATGAAAACTGAAATAAAAAGAGTTTGATAAGTTAGCTTGCAAACTTTCAGACAAACACTATCAAGCTCAAGCAAGTGTCTAGGATACATTCTGGAAGTTTGGATTTCGTAGAAACATTATACGCAAGTTATATACATCTAAAACAAAATTTAGATCAAAATTAGATTTCCTTAGTACGCCTAATTAGAGTCATCACTCTTGTCAACCCAGATTGTAAACGACATATAACTAGCATCTACAGAACCTGCATACATCCCTACCAGATTATTTGATACACGAATTCAATCTTTCAGTCTCTGATCACTTAACTTTGCAATCCAACTTTAAATCGCTAAATTAACTCATATGGGGCTGTCAATTAAAGCATACCGTTGAGAGATTTAGTCAATGTATAAGGTCAAGAACCAAACAGTCGTACTCAAAAGAACATTACAACTGCATTTGTTCAAACCAAAACAATGTGCACAACATAAAGTATTTACCCGACTCACATTGTTAATGTTTTTTCCGCTTGAAGCCCACTTCATGTAGTTAATTTCGACATTGCTTCATTCTAACTAAACACCAATTACCATACCTCAACAAAAACCCTAATCTTGCAGGAGGAGAAAACCCCTCACAATAATAAGACTATTAACCTTAACACCAGATCCCTAATGCTGGGCAAAAATCCAATCAACCAAACAATGAAACCACAAATTATATCTAACGTATCAAGAAAAAGCCCATACCTTTCGCAAGGCGGTGGCAAGCTCGCCGCGGGTGAAATTGGCAGCAGCAGCGGTGGTCAACGGAATCCCATTCCGGAACTGGTACAAAGCCACGTTCTTCTGTATGTACTCCGTAAACTGAACCCTAATTTCCCCAAAATATTCCAAAAATAAATTCAATCAGATTCCAAACCACAGTGATCGACAATCAAACCGAAAACTAGAAAGAAAAGATTTTGAACCTGTCGCCGGGCTCGCCGCTGGCGGCGACGAGCTTGTGGGAGTCGAGCACCATGATCTTGTCCTCGTTGGACTTGTGCACCAGTATGCTATGCACGGCTGAAGTGTCCGCCGCCACGACGGCAAAGCCATCGCCTACCAAGCCGAAGATGGACTCCATTGCTTGTTGATCTGGTGGGTTTTGGAGGTTCGATCTCTCGGATTTTGATTGCTTTGGAGCTGGGACGCACTGTTGTTCTGTGCTCTCTGGGCTACGAAATTGGAGTTATATTTACCTTTTATTTTTTGTGTTAATATTAGGGGACTTTACGTACAAGTTGGGCCCGGACTGTCTTTTCTTTCTTTCAAACTGATTTTTATTTGTCAAAGACCACATTAGGATGTGTAGCATTCTTATGAGAAATGATTATCGCAATTTTTTAAGTAGAATGACAGTGTTAGCGGATTAAATAATTGGTGGATAAGAGAGAGGATAATCGATGAGAATTGAACATATATTATAATGTATGATTATTTTCTGCTATTGTGTAGAGTGTTAACATTTTTTTTTGTTTATTCATTTTGTGATCTTTTATTTATGTGATTGATATATGTATGTTTTTATTTCCTTTTTGTTTTGTAGATAGAATTGTATATAGCACAGATTTTAGTCTTTTAGTGGGGGATGTGCAATAAAACTTGGGACTTATACGATAATGAAAGAAGTAATTCGACTAAACATGAATACGATCTCTTAAAGTCTTCTTCCATAAAAGGAATAAACAACTCTTTGAAGACAACTTCACAATGCGGCAATCTACGGCTGCAAAAGAATGGTATGATGCCTCAAAGTCTGTATGTTCTAATGTTCCTAAGATGCAAGTGTCTTTGGCTTGGGATCCACCTATTGGAGAGAAGGTGAAGCTTAATGTGGAAGGTTCTCAGATCAATACTACTGGAAATATAGGTGTAAGAGTTCTTAGAGACAACATTGGTGATTGGCTATTCTCTGTCAACTTGGGCAAAGGTCAGGTAGTTGATACTGAAATTTGGGGGCTATATTTTGGACTGAAACTTATAGTTGACAAGAGTATTTCACGATTATGTGTGGAGATGGATTCGACTCTTGTGGTTAATTTAATCAATAATATGACTGGTACCAGTTTTCATCCTCTTGCCAACATCATTGATCTATGTAGACAACTTATGACACGCATAGCCGAATGCGAGTTAATGCATGTTTATCGGGAGAAGAACATGGTGGTAGATGACATTGCCAATTGAAGCTATAATATGGATCTTGGGTGCCATTATTTTGAGAATCCTCCTGATTGGATTGGAACTCGATTATTTGATGATATGATGGAAGTCCCTAAGACTCGAATTATCTGTAATAACTCTTTGAGCTAGTTTATGCAGTGATCCACCCCATTATTTTACCAAAAAAAAAAAAAAAAAAAAAAAAAAGGTATTCTTCCATAAAACCAACTAACTATATCAACAATGCTCAACCCAAAAAATTAACAACTTGACGATCCAAAGGAAAGATAATTTTTATTGATCATTAGGTACATTAACTATTATGTGGGGTGGCTCCCTTTATTTGCATTACAAAGATGTGACTTTACATATTAATTCATGATTTCAATAAGATTGGTTGAAGAAGGGGGTCGAGGCCAGTTTGGACACTTGGGCGGACCAGAAGGACTGCATGGAGCACCGTCCGACATCGCACAAACACTACTATCATATGGCAACCCTCCACCACCAGCTCTGCAATATGATGCGACCTTGCCAACGCCGCGGTAACAAGTACTGCATGTCAGGGCACACTGGTGCTCATCAGGACAACCCCCGCCGATCGTCGCTAAAGAACACACTTTGTCGGCCTTGACAATTGTCGCCATTGTTTTCACTGCACCAAAAAACACATTTCTAGAGTTTCATATTCATAATAATTTTATGATACATGTTCAATACATCTATCAATTACGAAGAAGCTAGGTGCTAAAATATTGAACAAACCTGAGAAGAATGCAAAGAGGACGGCGAGAAAATAAAAGGAAGCCGAGGTGGCCATTTTAATGGTTTGCAAGTTGCAAGAACGATGAGACAGTGGAGTTGGAATATGGATGATGGCGATATTGCTGAGATTGGTGGGTTTTTATAGGTAAAGATAGTTCGTATATGCTTCTTGCCTCAAGGTAATCATACACATTATTACTAGATGCAATTTTCTATGGAAGATATGGTTACCGATTATATGATTCGTGTATTGATATATTACCAATTTTGTTTAATAATCTATTGCACCCATAAATTTGGTCAACGCAAATTCTATGCGATTAACTCAAATATTAGATACTGTTATAAATAGGTAAAAGTTAGAGAAATAACATTTGCTAAAAACAGGAGTAAAGCGGGTGCAAAATATCACACTATAACTTTAGTAGCTATAACACAAAGGATGGCAGATAAAGAGAGGGAGGGAGATATACTGATATTATTTATTTGATTTTTTCTTTCGCAGTGTGTTTTGATAACACACGGATCACTCTATTTATAGAACTACTCCCATGAGAACATCCAAAAATGATATGATGGCTACTTTTGACAATATTACATAACAACAAATATATCACTATCATTTTCGCATTTTCCCAAATGCATGTGGAATGTGGGCATACTAATGCATGTGGGATGTGGGCATACACCATATAGCTTTTACAACACTCCCCCTTGGATGCCCACATATCAACATCACTTGCCTCGTTAAAACCTTGCTTGGAAAAACCCATTGGGAAAAAAAAAACCATAGTGAAGGAAGAAGAGCACAACTTTACCTTGATTGTTGATATAGTGTTATGTAAGCTTATGTTGCCTCGTTAAAACCTTGATAGGAAAAACCCAGTGGGAAAAATCCTAATCGAAGGAAAAAGAGTACAAATGCATGTATCATGGATGCTCCCCCTGAATTATATCTCCCCCTGATTCTGCATTCTTCAAATTTAGTTGATTGGTAAGCCGACGTAATCTAATTCCCTGCACTAACTTTTGAAATGTACACTTTGGTAAAGATTTGGTGAACAAGTCTGCCAGATTTTCATTGGAACATATTTGTCTGACTTCAATAACTTTAGCCTTCTGAAGCTCATGTGCACTAAAAACTTTGGAGATATGTGTTTAGTCTTATCGCCTTTGATGAATCCTTCCTTCATTTGGGCAACACAAGCTGCATTATCTTCATGGATGACAGTTGGAGTGTCTGTCTGTGAAGTTAGACCACATGAATTTCGGATATGATGGATCATTGATCTTAACCAAGAACATTCACGACTTGGCTCATGTAAAGCAAGTATTTCCGAGTGATTGGAAGATGTAGCAACTAGTGTTTGCTTTGTTGAGCGCCATGAGATTGTTGTATCTCCATTAGTGAATACATATCCAGTTTGTGAGCGGGCTTTATGCAGATTAGAGAGGAAACCAGCATCTGCATATCCAGCAAGGATCTGGTCATTTGTGGATTTCTCTAAGTAGAAGAGACCCATGTCTGTTGTCCCACAAAGGTATCGCAAAACATCTTTGATTCATTTCCAATGGCGAATTATTGGAGCAGAGCTATACCTTGCTAACAGGTTAATTGAAAAAGCTATATCTGATCGAGTACACTGTGCTAAATACAATAAAGCACCTATTGCACTCAGATATGGTACTTCTGGACCAAAGACCATTTCATCATCTTCTTTTGGATGAAATGGATCTTTCTTAATGTCCAAAGAACGAATGACCATTGACGTGCTAAGTGGATAAGCCTTGTCCATTCCAAATTGTTTCAGGATTTTTTCAATATAAGCTGATTAGTGAACCAAAATTCCACTAGCACAATGCTCAATTTGCAGGCCGAGACAATATTTTGTTTTCCTAAGGTCTTTCATTTCAAATTCGTTTTTCAGATATTCAACAATTTTATTGAGCTCTTCAGGAGTTACAACTAGGTTCATATCATCAACATATACTTCCACTATAGCAAATCCAAAATTGGATTTCTTAATGAACACACAAGGGCAAATGACATTGTTGATATATCATTCTTTGATCAAATACTCACTGAGACGATTATACCACATTCGTCCAGATTGTTTCAGCCAATCTAATGATCGCCTTAATTTGATTGAGAGCATACCTTGTGGTTTGTTAGTCATTTCAGGCAACTTAAGTCCTTTTGGGACTTTCATATATATGTCAGTATCTAATTCTCCATATAGATACGCGGTAATGACATCCATAAGTCGCATGTCAAGTTTTTCTGAAACTACTAAACTTATTAAGTAATGGAAAGTAATTGCGTCCATTATAGGAGAGTATGTCTCTTCATAATCAATTCCAGGTCTTTATGAAAAACCTTGTGCAACGAGTCGTGCTTTATATCTTGCAATCTCGTTTTTTCTCATTGCGCTTTCTTGTGAATACTCATTTGTAATACACGGGATTTACATCAGGCGGAGTTTGGACTATCGGTACAAAAACACTTTGTCTTTCCAAGGAATTTAATTCTGCATGGATTGCATCTTTCCATTTAGGTCAATCTTGTCTCTGTTTGCATTCATCTATAGAGCGGGGCTCAATATTATCGCGTAATATGATTTCACTGGCTATTGAGACTGCGAACATGTCGTCGATGATTATTTCATTTCGATCCCACAATTAGTTAGTACATGCATAATTTATGGAGATTTCTTTGCTTTCATGCACTTCTATCTCTTTAAGGACATGTGTCTCATCAATGATATTTTCCTTTTCAAAATCATGAATTGGGGATTTATCATTCATTTTCTTTTCTTGAATGATTTCATTTGGATTCAGCTGTGCCCTCGTCTTTCTCTTTCGAGGGGCTGAATCTCTTGAACCTGGGGGTCAACCACGATTCAGGCGTGCACCAGATGATTCATTTGATGCCACTTTAATTTGTCCAACAGGGACATCCATTCTTACAGGTGCATTTGCAACTCGTATACGTGACTTTGGCACTTTTGAAGCATCATTAAATGCATATGGCATTTGATTAGCAATACTTTGAAGGTGAACGATCCTTTGCACTTCATTTTCACATCGAGTGCTTTGTGGATCAAAATGAGATAAGGTGGGAACAGCCCATGTCAGCTCTTGCCGTTTTTCTGGAACGGTTTTTTCTCCCTCTAATGATGGGAAAATTGTCTCATCAAAATGACAATCCGCAAAACGAGCTGTAAATATATCTTATATCAAGGGTTCCAAATATCTAATGATAGATGGTGAATCAAAACCCACATAAATTCTCAGTCTGCACTAAGGTCCCATTTTAGTGCGTTGTGGTGGTGCAAATGGCACATAAATAGCACAACCAAAAACTTGTAAATGTGAAATGTTTGGCTGATGCCCAAACACGAGTTGTACTGAGGAGTATTGGTGGTTGGCTATAGGTCTCAATTGAACTAATGATGCAGCATGTAAGATGACATGTCCCTATGCAGAAACTAGCAATTTTGTTTTCATAAGTAGAGTGCGAGCTATTAACTGAAGCCGCTTGATCAATGTTTCTGCTAAACCATTTTGAGTATGGACATGAGGAACATGGTGTTCAACATCAATGCCCAATGTCATGCAGTAATCATCAAAGGTTTGGGACGTAAATTCACCAGCGTTATCAAGTCGGATTGACTTAATGGGGTAATCTTGGAACTGTGCTCGCAACTTAATTATTTAAGCAAGAAGTCTCGCAAAAGCTACATTTCGAGCAGACAAAAGACAAACATGTGACCATCGGGTAGATGCATCAACCAAAACCATAAAATATCGAAATGGTCCACAAGATGGTTGAATAGGCCCACAAATATCGCCTTGAATTCTTTGCAAAAATGATGGGGATTCAGCATCAACCTTTAGTTGTGATGGTCTAATTACCAACTTCCCTTGAGAACAAGTCTTGCAAGGGTTATCATTTGAGATAGCAATGTGTCTGCTCAATAATGGATGTCCATTATAGTTGGTAATGATCCTACGCATCATGGTGGATCCTGGATGGCCCAGACGGTCATGCCAAAGCATGTAAACTTTTGAATCAATGAACTTCTGGTTCATGACAATATTTGATTCAACTGTCTTTATGTATGTATAATATAATCCACTCGACAAACCACGCAACTTCTCCAATATACACTTCTGGGTATCATTAGAGGTAATGCATAAATACTCCACATTTTCTGCATTTTTCGTTTCAATGTGGTATCCATTTAAACATATGTCTTTGAAACTTAACAAATTTCGAGTAGATTGAGTAGTATACAATGCATTTTGTATGGACAATATTGTTCCATTTGGTAACATAATATGGGCTTTCCCTAAGCCTTCAATTACATCTGATTGGCCTGATATTGTTGTTACCCTTACTTTTGTAAGCATTAAGCTTGAGAAATACTTTCGATCACGAAGTATTGTATGCGTGGTTGCAATGTCTGCAAGACAAATATCTCCGCCATTTCTCATTTTTTGAGAATAGCCACAGTTTTTATCCATGCTTTCTGAGTAAAAGGGATCACAGTTAAAAACAACTTATTCATAAAAGGAAATTGAAATGCCACTTTTATTGAATTGAAATGCGAGTTTTAAACTACAAGTTCAGAATAAAAAATACATCAAACATAAGTAATTCAATCGGATCGGTACACTTCATTCCCTCTTTCCATAATGAATTCTGAAGCATCTAGGTGGGTTGTGTTCAACTGCCATGATAAGTTGAGCACTGGATCAGGTATATTTATTGGTCTAGCCTGGTCGAGGAAATTGATCTCGACACCCCTCTCCTTGAGGGAGGCTTGATATAGATCCACCAGATGTTTTGGGGTACGATAGGTACGCACCCAGTGCCCATTGCCACCACACCTATGGTAGGCTCAGAGTTTCTAGGAACGTTGTTCATATGAGCTTTGCCTTTGTGGCGGTTTGCATTCTTAAAGCTCGGGCTTGAATTATGCCTTAGAACCTGCTGGTGAAACTGGACACCATGGTTCTTGCCTTTCCTGTTCCACCGGCCTCGCTTGTGGCCACGTCCTCGTTTGTAATTATTGCCACGAGAGAATATGGTATTCCCTTCAAGGGAAGCAGCATTCACTTCTGGGAATGGTGCCAATCCAGTAGGTCCGGACTGATGATTCTTCATCACGAGCTCATTGTTTTGTTCAGCTACTAGGAGCACAGATATCAGCTGGTTGTATTCAGTGAAGCCTCATTCTCTATACTGTTGCTGCAGGAGCACATTGGAGGCATGAAATGACACACCCCGACCTAGGATGTCCACTGGGAATCCGAATCGAGTTGTGCTGGCCGACACCTGGAAGGTGACGAAGCCATAAATTGTGCTGATGTGAAAAATGTGAATAAATTTAAGCCTAAGAATGCCTAAAAATCAGAATGCGCTGATGAGCAGGAATGAACCCACTTCACACGTGACGTTAGAGCATAAGTAAGTACAGTAGAGTAGATTGAGAATCATACCATCGAAAGAAATCCCCAATACTAAGATTTGCAACGAATCCTCGTCGATAAGAAAGCTCAGTTAATAAAACTTGGAGGGTGAAAACAAAACATGGGTAAGTAGCCCTGGAAATAAAATTTTAATAGAAACCTTCTAAAACGTTATAACCCCTCGCTGCAACACCTGTATAGTTTCCAGAAAATCATACCACGTATCAATGTGAAATAAAAAATATACCACAACACAACATCTCATCAGCAATATAATTAATCATGTGCTCAATAATCTATATTTGCACGCAAGTCGGAGTCACCTAATGTGACCTATACGACTGCACCCATAGCTCATCAATCAATGCTAGCACATAAGTCGGAGTCACCTATAGTGACCTGTACGACTCATCCATATCTCATCAATCAATGCTAGCACATAAGTCGGAGTCACCTATAGTGACCTGTACAACTTATCCATATCTCATCAATCAATGCTAGCACATAAGTCGGAGTCACCTATAGTGACCTGTACGACTTATCCATATCTCATCAATTAATGCTAGCACATAAGTTAGAGTCACCTATAGTGACCTGTACGACTTATCCATATCTCATCAATCAATAGTACTGTGTCAGCCGGAGTCATCTAATGTGACATGTACGGCTGACCTTTATCCATCAATAGTACTATGTCAGCCGGAGTCACCTAACGTCACCTATACGGCTGACCTTCATCACAACTATACTCACTGAAATTTCTATCATCAATAAGTACTCACTTGAAGCTTACCTAGGCGTCCGCAGCGTCATTTGGAATAACCACTTTAACGTCCCAACATTCTTAATCAGAACTAAACCAGTGATAGACTAGAATAAAATCATGGTTAATCTCTACGCTGTTAACCATCATAACTTCTTTCTTTAAAGAAACCAAGTACCATATTAAATTTGGATTGTTTTATGGCTGCATCTCACTGTCTTGTTAGACTGCCTACGTACCCTCAAACGGGATCAAGCCATTCGTAGTTCAACTTAGTACGTCAAAACATTCACAGTCATTATATGTAGGTAATATGCATATAGATATTCCATAATGCAATCTAACACTCAACCATGTCATAGTATCTTAGACTATATCAATATATGTGTGACATGGTATACATATGCATAAATCAAATTAAAAGCGTTTGCAGCATTATCAATCATATATATATACGATAAAAGGAAAATACCCACTCACCTAAGGTCCGCGCTACGACTCCTTAGTACGAATATCAAGACATCACGCACCATCGTTGCCTAGAACAATTATCAAATCACGTCTTAGAGTTTATAACAGTATAACACATAATTTACGTAAAACACATCCCTACGTAATTCGATCTAGAAGGTCCACATCAGGGATTTCCAATCCGTTACTTCCAAAGATCCACATTATAATTCTAGAACAATATCCTAAAGTTTCGGGACGATCCAACGGTCGGATCTTCGCCAATTGCCAAAACCAAGTGGCAGTTAACGTTTTATTTTACGAACTTACAAATCAAATTCAGAAAGATCCGTGCGTTGGATTCTCAATCCGTAAGTTCCTATAATCCTCAAATATTACAAACAATAACCTATTAAAGTTTGATGACGATCCAATGGTCGGATCGTCGATTCATATAATGACCTAATCACGTATTGTAGAGAATTTAGGTTCTAACGATCAACATGCGTCATACTATTGTTAGAATTGAATTCAAGGCATCTAATTTAGCCTAAGAATAGCATCGATGACCCCTTGGCCACGCACCGCCGTGGGTGGCGGTCAGCCGTCTCGACTCACCGGAAAATTCAACTATTTCTAAAAATTCTCAAAAATTCCAAAAATGAAGATCTCAAAGAGTAGAGCAAAGTTTATACCTGTAGCCAAGTCTAATTTGGCCTAGAAAGGCTCCAATTTCACTCAAACCCGTCGGAAACCCTAGAAATTAGTGTGTTCAATTCGCCTTCTCCGGTGCTCCGCCGCTCCTACATTTGTTTAGGGTTGTTCCTAGCACCCCAAGGAGTGATTTGGAAGTGATGGTGGTGGTTGGGACCTTCGGATTCGATGGATCACCGCCAAGAACTTTCGGTCCCTCCGGTGATGTTCTTCACGAATTTGGACCTAAAATCATTCGATCTTGGGTGGAAATGGTAGATGGAAGGTCATGGAGTTTGGTTACAGGTAGTGGAGGGGTGAAATCATCTAAAAAATTAGTGGAAGTGGCCGGGTTGAAAACCGGGTCGTCGAAGGTGTATGGGTCGACGGGAAGGGCTTGAGCTCTTCTCTCTCTCCTCCCCTGGTTGGCTATCACTCTCCCATCCCTTCTGATTGGTCCATCTTTCCCTTCTCTGATTCGTCCCCTGTTTCTTCCCCTCCCTTCTGATTGGTCCATCTTTCATTTCTTTGATTCGTCCCCTGTTTCTTCCCCTCTTCCGCAGCTCCTTTTTTTTTCCCCCACTAAACTTAAAAACTGATTGGTTATATTCCCACAAGATGGGAGTTCAATTTAATTAAAACTAAACTTAAAATAACCAATTTCAAATGTTCGTAATTGTACCGATATAATATGGACTTGCAAACGGCTTTCGCCTATGTGTTCGTACCAACGAGTACTACTTAAATACGCTAAAAGAATAAGTCATACGTTTCTCTAACGATGGTCAACGGAAGTCCAAGTCCTTGCCTCTAGGGCATTTTCGTCAATTCCCTCAATTAAAATAAATAAAAACGTAAAGTTAGGGACGGGTTGTCACATGAAAGGTGCTGAAAGTCTTTTCTAGCATATCTTCCTCAGTGATGGTTTCCCCACAGAGCTTCATCTGGGAGCTAATTCTGAACATCACAGAATTGTACTTAGCCACTGACTTAAAATCCTGTATCATTAGGTGAGTCCACTCATAACGAGCTCTTGGAATAATCACTGTTTTCTGGTGATTGTATCTGTTTCTCAATGCCGTCCAGAGAGCTAATGGACCTTCAACCGTTAGGTACTCGCTCTTTAGTCCTTCATCAAGGTGGCGATGAATAAAGATCATGGCCTTCGCCCGATCTTGAGAGGATGCACTGCTTTCCTCCCTAATGGTTTCTCCAAGATTTCTTGCCTCTAGATGGACCTTGGTATCCACTACCCAGGTAAGGTAGTTCTTCCCAGTAATGTCCAAGGCAACAAAATCAAGCTTTGCCAAGTTCGCCATTATTTTATTTTCTGAAAGAAAAATGAGATGTGTAAGAACTTGCAATAATATGTATTCCTGGAGGAATATAGTGTTAGAACTTCTGGTTCTTACAAATTTTTCATTTTGATCTTCAGGCCAAAATGATAAGCACTCGAAACTTCAGGCTCGAGATTTACATGATTGATGAGAAGGGCGATGGTACTGCACCATTCTCATTGAAGTAAGCATAGGATGGGCGATTATTTCGCACCACTCAAACTGCAGGAAAATTTAAATATGTAGAGCAGGGTGGGCGATTATACCGCACTACTTAAAATTGCAGTAAAATTAAACAGTAGACAAATTTAAATATGCAGGGTGGATGATTATACCACACCACCTAAAATTGCAGTAAAATTAAATAGCAAGCAAATTTAAATATGCAGAGTGGACGATTATACCGCACCACCTAAAATTGCAGTAAAATTAAATCTGCAGTCCAAGATGGGCGATGATACCGCACCATCTTTGATCGCAGTAAAATTAACATAAATAAATACTGGTTAGTAATCAGGAACTACACCAAACAAGAAATCAAATATATAAGTAGCTGTTAAATTGAGAACGATAAGCAGGCATGGTGCAAACAATTCTTCACAAGGGTATATCCAGCAGGTGAGGCAAAGGAAGAAGAAGAATAGTAAAATCCTAGGAGGAAACATTTTTTTTTTCTTTCGGCGAAGGGAAATGAGAAATGGTTAGAGAGTCGTGCTGATAACGTGTTATAAATAGGTAAAAGTTAGAGAAATAATCTTTGCTAAAGACAGTAGTAAAACGGGTGCAAATATCACAATATAACTTTAGTAGCTATAACACAAAGGATGGCAGATAAAGAGAGGGAAGGAGATTACACTTTCATACCTCAGGTTTGGGCTCTATTTCAATCCCTTACAACATCTTTAAAACATTTCACTTTCATACCTTAAGTACTATTTTGTTTCAAAATAATACATCCGTTATATTTTCCATCCACTGATCCGTTAAATGCTAACGTGGTTGCCAAATGTCTGCCACGTGGAAATTTTTTATTTATTTATTTATTTTAAAAAAAACCTGAATTTTTACAAAAAAAAAAAGGAATTCCCCAACGACCCACATTTGCAATATGCAAGAAGAAGAAGAAGAAGAAGCATCTGTAGCAGGAAGAGGGAAAAAAAATTTGAGCGTGAGCCACATCTGCAGCAGGAAGAAGAAGAGGAAAATGAGGGAGGACAAGAAGAAGAAGCAGGAAGATGGAAAAAAAAAATTGAGCGCGACCCGCATCTGCAGCAGGAAGAAGAAGAGGAAGAGGAGGGAGGAAGATAAAAAACCAACCCCCCCCACGACCCTCCTCCCGTCCCCCTCCCCCTCCCCGTGCGACCCTCCTCCCTCCGCGATCTGGTGATTTTCAGTGTGGGTGAGTTTTGAAAATATTTTGAGTTTGAGATGATTTTTGGACTGGTTTTGTGGTAGATCCGCCTAATCTTGGCTGGGATTTTCGGGGGTGGGTGATGGGGAATTTTTGGGAGGGGTGGCTCGGGTGGGATTATGGGGCTTTTTTCTTTCTTTCTTCCTCCTTCTTTCTCTTCTTCTTGCAGATGTGGGTCGTTGGGGTTGCAATTTTTTTTTGTAAAAATTTACCCTTATTTATTTGATTCTTTCTTTCGCAGTGTGTTTTGATAACACACGGATCACTCTATTTATAGAGCTACTCCCAGGAGAACATCAAAAAATGATATGATGGCTACTTTTGACAATATTACATAACAACAAATATATCACTATCATTTTCACCTTTTTCCAAATGCATGTGGAATGTGGGCATACACCATACAACTTTTACAGCAGATACCATTTTTTTTAATAATTTTTTTTTTTTGGAAAATCACAGGGTACAATGGAAATTTATTGATATATAAAAAAATTACACCTAGTTAGAAGAGACATAAGTCTTACGCCTCATAAAACAAGAAAAAGAAGGGGGGGTATATACACCTTACCCCTCTTGAAAAAGAATAAACAAGAAAAGGAGGGGTGAACATAGGACCAAACCCATTTAAAATAAAACCTAAAATGTAAGAATCTGCAAGACAAGCTTCAAAACAAAAAAGAAAAATTCAAAAAGATTAGTTAAAATGAAAAATCACACATCAAGAAAGGGAGACAAACATGTAGGCCGGCATGCCCAAGAAATCTGAATGTAGAAAAGGAAGAATCTTTATAAGATGAGTGACATGCCAGACAAGTGAAGGTGAGAGAAGCCCTAAATTGGCTAATTTGACAGCAACTACATTTCTTTCTCGAAATGTATGAGATAACAAAATAACATGTGCTGTAATCGAGAAATACAGTTTTGCCAACGAGTCTGGAGTGACCAAGGAGGAGAAAAAGAACCAAAAGCAGAGCAAGGTATCACGCTAGAAGAGTCACTTTCTAGCTATAAATTTTGCCAACCCGCCGCGTAAGCTAACTCTACAACAAGGATGACAGTAGGGGTGGGCACGGGCCGGGCCGGGCCCAAAATTGAAGGGACCGGACCGAATGCGCTTGAAAATACAACGGGTCGGGCCGAGGCGGATTCTAGTATTTTCAAACTGAGAACCGGACCTAACTCGACTCGTATAAAACGGGCCGGTTCCTACGGGTCCAACAGGTACCCTGTTTTTTTTTCCTTCTAATTTTCAGTTTCTTCTCCAGCTTCTCTTGCTCTTCTTACATCAAAATAACAAATAAACAATAACTATGAGAAGATGTATCAGAATAACATTGCAAATATGATAAAGAAACAGACAAAATAAAAGCATGGGTCATATTGTAATCCACTACAGAAACGAGGTGTTCTAATAGAAACCTCATCTGAGCGTCTGGCAATAAAAGAAAAATGGAGAAAGCGTCGCCGGAGCACAGGCTGCACAGATCCAACTTCCTCACCAGAGAGAGAAAGCTTGAGTTGACCACGTTGTGAGTGTAAACACGAATTTTTCCTGAAACGAAAGAGACAAGAACAACGTGCACAAAATAATATTTGTATTTGATGATTTTGGGTTACAATCTCTCTCAAATTTGATCCTCTGATTCGATCTCCGTAAGGTGTTGATTTGTGGATGTGCGATTGATCCAAAGGGCCGTTGGGCTTGATCTAATGATGAACGTTCTTCAAGGGCCGTGGGCTTGATCTTGAAGGTGGATTTGAGCGGATCTTCAAGGAGCCATTGGGGCTTGATCTTGAGGATGAGCGTTTCTTCAAGGGCCGTTGAGGCTTGATCTTGAATAACGGTGATGAACGGATCTTCAAGGGCTATTGGGCTTGATCTTGAAGAACAGTGATGAACGGATCTTCAAGGGCTTTTGGGCTTTGATCTTGAATGACGGTTGGATGTGTGGATTTGTCGACGTTGTTGATCCAAAGGGCCGTTGGGGCTTGATCTTGGAAGAACGATGAACGAAGAACGAAAAGGGATTTCTTGATTCTTTGGGAACCTGGATGCTTGAGAGCTTCGGAGTTTCAGAGCTTCAAGGTTTTGGTGTAATATGAATTGGTTATGAATTCGTGTCCCAAAATGAATGCCTTGGCCTCCTATTTATATAATTCCAAAACTTGATTTTTTTGGATTTAAATAATCAGATGAAATAAATCATTTCTGCCAGGTTTGACACGTGTCCTGTTTGATGACTTTTCCGATTTATTTTGATTTTTCGTTTAGTCATATGCTATGTGTAAAATTTATGTGACACATGAACGTTGAAATTTTAATTATTGATCAACATTTATTTCACCGAAATTTCGATGTCTACAAATGCCCCCACTTCAAGGCGCATCGTATACATGTGCTTGTCACGTGTAGAAGATGCGTTTTGAAGTCCTTTAATGTAGATGTCGATCCAAGGGCCATCGATGCTTGGTCTTGAATTGGGCTGGAGATTTCTTCAAGGGCCGTTGAGGCTTGATCTTGAACTTTATTTGAAATTTCTTCAAGGGCCGTTGAGGCTTGATCTTGAGGGTTGAAATTGGACCACAAGGAGCTTCATGTGGTAGATGATCTTTTGCTTTGGTAGTGGGTGAATCGGCACGTCTTTTGTTGCGCTTGTTGACTTTCCACAGTTTTGATCTTGAACCGGTTCAGAGGATTTTCTGGTTTCCTCCAATTGTTGACTTTCCACAGGCTTATTCTTGAACTGGGTTGGAGGATTTTCTGGTTTCCTCCAATTGTTGACTTTCGATAGGCTTATTCTTGAACTGGGTTGGAGGATTTTCTGGTTTCTTCCAAAGGACTTTCCACCGACTTAATCTTGAACTGGATTTGATTCAAGGGTAGTGGACACTTGATCTTGAATCGGACTTGTGATTTCTTTAAGGGCCGTTGAGGCTTGATCTTGACTTTGGCTGGAAGCTTCTTCAAGTGTCGTTGAGGCTTGATTCTTGAAGGTTGACTCGAACACATGGCAAGCAGGCACAAGGTGAAGGTGATGGCCTGTTTCTTTGTTCAATCTTTCTAATTCACACCTGAGCAGTTTGGTCAACGGTATGATCTTCAAGAGTGATGGGCGCTTCTTCCAGTTGATGACTTGATCTTTAAGGATTTGATTCAAGGGTGGTAAATCGGCACGTGCAGCTCACAACGCATAGCGGGCCGACCCAAGAATTTGAGGGTCGAAACAGGTCCACCAAACCCAGAGTGATTGCAACCGTAATGATATGAGATACTTTTGATTTTGAAGAAGTAGCGGATGAATCGGCACGTGCTTTGTTGTGCTTGTTTCTACATGCTTCAATGTATCATTTTCCCTTTGCCTTATCTGTTCTTCAGGTAGATATGGTATTTTCTCTAGAAGCCTAAGATGTTGAAACAATGGGTACTTCGAGAGTAGTGCTAGGTAAGCAATCAGGGAAGGGTTCCAAGCAGTTGGTTCCAGATCGGAAGATTGATACCAAATACTGTCTGATTGCTTTCTTTCTCCTTGTCCCGCAAGTAAGAACAATGACAAAGAAAAGAATAGGGAGAAAGCATGATATGAAATACTCTTTCTTTCGAAGAAGTAGTGGCGATTTGACAGCGTTGCACAACGAGGCTTTGCTTTTCGACGATGGTGCCGTCAATATGTTTGTTGAAACTTTTCGAGCTTTTGGATTCAACTCAGACTCCTTCTGCTGGGTTGGTTGATTGTGCAAGGAAGGGGATACTTGATCTTGAATGAAATCAACACGTTGTCTCCACATGCTTCAAGGTATCATTTTCACTTGCCTTATCTGTTCTCCGGGCAAATATGGCATCTTCTTCGGAAGTACATCAGCAACTGAAGACGAGTACTCAAGAGCAAAGCCAGGTAAGCAACCAGGCAAAGGTTCCAGGTAGTCGGTTCCTTACCCGGAGTTTGAGTGGAGGTTCCGACATATTGCTTTCTTTATCCTTGTCTTTGTAGGTAAGAACAAGGACAAAGAAAAGGACAGGGAGAAAACATGATATGAGATACTCTTGCTTTCTACCCTTGTGATATGAGATACTTTTGCTTTGGTGTCATTTGTTTGCAGAGGTATTCCAGGAGAGGAAGAAAACTGGGTATTTCGAGAGGCTCTGCTGAGAGTGTACTCTCGGAAATGAGGAAGGGTTGCGCATTTTTGCAGGTCTGCCTTGCTATGGACGGTGAAGGTGGACAATTATAGGAAGTTCTTTAATACCTGTAGAGGTACTATTCTTTCACTCGTGTCGGCAACCATTGAGTGATTGATCAGTATGGCTTAATCTTCGACAAATTGCCCGTAATTTCCGCAAAGCTGAGTGTGCATGTGACAGGTGCTGACGGGGCTGAAAAAGACTGGCGCTTCTTCGATATCTGAGATCGGCGCTTCGACAAATTATCCGTGATTTTCGCAAAGCTGAGTGTGCATGTGACAGGTGCTGACGAGGCTGAAAAAGACTGGCGCCTCTTCGATATCTGAGATCGGCCCGTGGTTTCTGATCAGCCCAGCTTTTGAGAAAGCAGACGTCTCTTCGATCTCTGAGCTTGCCTCTTCGATTTTTGAACTCGCCTCTTCAATTTCTGAAGCTCCGTCGAGTGCTGATTTTTAAAGAGAGGCACGCATCACATTCCAAAGCACACTTGGATTTTCTGCCTGTAGAAGCTCCATACTTGCACTTCTAAGAACTTGATTTGTCCGACCTCTTCTTTTTCTTTACACCTTCGAAAATGTCTTGCCCTTCTGACCGTCGTCTTAACTTGAATGTTCCTTCGTATCTTCTTCAAACAACATTTGGCAGCCGTCCTTCGTATCTCCCAATGGTCCTCTTACAGTTGAGGATTCTATGATGATGAACGATACAACCGCTTCGGTGGTGGCCATAAATCTTCTCACTCCTAGAGACACTAGGATACTTTCCAGGCGGTCCGACGAGCTGGCTGTTCAGGACTCTCTAGCCTACAACGTCCGATGTGCAGGCTCAGTTTCAAACATGGGCCAACGCCTTCTTACTCGATTTCGTCAGGTTGAGTCGTTGATGGCTGAGGTGGCCAGTCTTCGGCAAGAGGTCAGAGTGCTTAGGCACGAGAATAAAGAGTTGCACATGCTCGCAACTAATTACTCAATAAGCATGAAGAGGAAGCTTGACCAGCTGCAGGAGTCCGAAGTTCGGATTCAGAGTGATCATCAGAGGTTTGTGGCGTTACTCCAACGGCAACTTCTGCCTTCGTCCTCTGGCGCTTCACCAAGTGTTGAAGCTCCGGATAATCAATCTCTGGTGCTTCGTTTTTCTGGAGCTCCGCCGAGTGATGAGGCGCCACCTGATCATCCTTGAAGATCCCTTCCTGTAAATTTGATTTGACTTTTTTTTTTTTTAAGGTATGTATAATGCAAATTTATGTAAATTTCCAGAAAAATAAATAAAATGGACTTTATTTCTCTTAATGCATTTTAGATATCAATAGACATACTTTATTTTATTCAGTATGTTGTGCTAAATACAAATAAAACGTATATCTGACTAAAATACGTTACTTCCTTCTTTTTTTTGGTTCTCTTTTTTTTTTTTAGATGGTGCCTGACACACCCATTTCCTTTTAGATGGTGACTAATGCACTATTCTTTCACCCTTTTTTTATTTTATTTTATTTTATTTTTACTTAACAGTAGCTGGCACTTTTTTTTTAGTTGGCACTTTCTTTTTGTACATAATCATATTTTCCCAGTGCACCATTTAGGGTAGCTGGCACTTTCTTTTTGTACATAATCATATTTTCCCAGTGCACCATTTTACTTAACAGTAGCTGTAGCTGGCACTTTCTTTTAGTTGGCACTTTCTTTTTGTACATAATAATATTTTCCAAGTGCACCATTTTACTTAACAATAGTTAGCACTTTCTTTTAGTTGGCACTTTCTTTTTGTACACAATCATATTTTCCCAATGCACCATTGAAGGAAATTTTGTGAAAAACATGTTCATTTGAATAACATCATATAGCATGCAATTAACAATTAAAGGCGGAATCATGCTTTCATGCATTCAAAAACAAAACATCTACCATGAAATTCAAAGCCTAGTAGATTGGTGAACCTTGACTCAACTTAAAAACAACAATTTGTTAGTTGAGAAATATTTACCTTTGTAGATTCCTCTTTGCATATGCAAAGGATAATCACCCAAGAGATAGGGCCTTCATTCCTTGCTTCTTAGCTCCATGGATTTGGTTAGAAGAATAGGTTCTCCAAGTTCCCAAAATTGAGAACCTCTAAAGATTCTACACCAAGGTTGGATTGGAGAGGAAATGAGTGACCTTGAGGAAATAGAATTGCTAGACAATATCCCCCAAGGTGGTTGGCCTCTTAGAGAGAAATGGAAGCTTTGTGTTCTCACCAATTTTCTCTAAAATCAACAACTTATGAATTTATGTTATAAAGTTCTTTATATAGTCACTTCTTTAAATGACCTAAAGAACCAAAAACCCTAATTCATCACCATATGGCCGGCCACTCTAATGGATTTGGGCTTTTGGGCCTTTGTGAATCTTTATTCATTAAGTTGTCATACAACTTAAGTCAATGGGCTTTGACGTTCGAAGCCCATTGGGCCTTAAGGTCCAAAAACTATCCCGAGGTCTTTAACGAACTTATTCGTTTGATTAATTAACATATTAATTAATCCTTGCCATAAATAATTAAACCATTTAATTCATCTCCTTTGTTTCTTCAATCTCCACCTTATTTGGTGTACGATACATTAGGTTCCTTTTAGCGAGGCAGTGGGCGATTAAAACCATTTTACATCGATTGTGAATTGAAACTTACTTTCAATTCTCCCTTTAGTGATTACACACGTTTAGGGCTTCCACAAACCATGAGTGACCCCTAGCAGCATATCATGGCTACCCAAGCTAATCAGAAGAGGTAGAGAACCTATTCAGTTTAGGATTACAAATGCAATACGGTCTTTCTCTAATCTAATACTCTTGACCACATTGTTTGGTTTGATAGTTTATTTATTCATGTCTACTATCCAATGTGATTCTTGTGCTTATATGATTACTTTGAATGTGAATTGGAACGCATTCCCAAATCTTATTCATACTCTGGCCAGAGATTTTAATCATATCATAGAGTATTCTCCCTCAAGCCAATTGAAGGTTAGAGATCCCTTGTTGCGCATTCACTTGTCTCCATGACTAAGTGGCTTAACCCCAATGATGTCGTGGACACCCCGATGGGGTGACTTTGACATAATCAAAGATCAAGGACTTAACCACAAGACAACAACTGTGATGCCTCAGGTCAAAGGACTAATTTGCATTATCCCAAACATGAGTTCTCATGTGACATGAGTATGAGAACTCCTCGTTGATCGTGTTCAGTGAACTCATTCTCTATTGAGCACCTACGTACTTGTCTTGATGTTACACACACCAATGACTCGAGACTAGTCACTCTCCCTGAGAGAAGACATAGCACGTACTGATCTTATCGGACTGTCAATGCCCAATTGGCAATCCTATGATCAGGAACGTTTAGGATGTGTCTACGAAAGAATGGTCTCATTAATCTAACTTCATTAGATTGCATTCTTCCAATCACATATTCCTTGGACTTTATCGTTTAAGCATATAACATTTATATGAGACGTCTCAAACAATAATGTTTGCCCTTTATATGTAAACTACATTAGTTTAACATGTGAAATATCCGTAAAGTATCATCATATGAATGGCTTTAGGGCACATTTCCAACAACCATCCCATCACCTCTCATTTTGGTTTTTCTTTTCCAGGCACGGGTGGTCGTTTGCACAGTTTGCACAGTCACAGACCTGCGTTTTGAATAGCCACCGCATTCATTTGCTTCTCCGGGGACCTTTATATATATATATGGGATTGCTCCTTTGCTTGTACACTCATTACACAGCTTCAGCCACTGCGTTGCTTGTTGCCTTGCATCGCCACTGCACCATTGTCCAGCAATCCTGCGCTGCTGCTTTTACTTGGTGAGTCACTTGAGTATATATATATATATATATATATACGGAAAGCTGCTGTTGTAGTTTGCTTTATCGCTATTGTAGTTTGCTTTATCACTGTTGCAGTTTGCTTTATCACCGTGCATACATATATACATGTAATATAATGTGCTTTGCCCTCTGCAATTCCTTCATGCTGCTTTTACTTGGTGAGTCACATGTGTATATATATATATATATATATATATATATATGTCTTTTGAGCCGTGCATACCATTTCCATCTTTTGAGCCATGCATATATGTATATATATATTTGTCCCATCTTTTGAGCCGTGCATACCATTTCCATCTTTTGAGCCGTGCATACCATTATATATGTGGAGGTTGATCGTCTTGTCACCATCTCCATTTTGTGCACTTGTCCCATCACCAAACCGTGCACACATATGTCTATATATACATATATATATATATAACATAATATAATGTTTTTTTTTACGCACAATGTGTGTGTCCCCACTGATGGATTTCTTTGTTTGTAATGTCAGGAAATTTTTTTTTTTAATCTTGAGAAGGCAGAGCTTGACGCCAGGATCTTCGCGAAGCTTTTAGAGTCGTGGTAGCAGGCCGTGGGTGTGCTTGTGTAAGAGATTGCAACGAGGTTTCGCTGTGTAGTGCCTTTTGACCATAGTTTTCCCTCGGTGGAGCGCTGCCGTGTGGTGCTGTGCAAGAGCCTGCAGCGGGGCTTCGCTGCGTAATGCCTTTTGGTCACAGTTCTTTCTTGGTGGTGATGTCGACGTGCGGTGCAAGAAACTGCTTGCGTAATCGCTGCGGGTTTGCGTAGTGCGATTGCGTAGCATTTTGGTTTCTTTTGCCACTGTAACGTGCCTTGAAGGACCATCCTGTAGCTGCCATCTTTGTCGTGTTGCTCAAGTTTTGTGGCTGATTTGCGGTCATGATATTTTTCAAATGTTTTAGGAACAACACCATCACCATTCTTGCAAAGGAAGACGATTCACAAGATGAGGGAACAACGTTGAAGCTTTACCCGCCACTAACTGGTCCTAAGGCGCTTGCTTTTCTTGTGAAAGACAATTCCATGCATATTAAGTCGTGGTCTTCTGAAGTATCTTAGGAGGTGGTAGACGCTGTTCAACCAAATACGAAGAAAAAAACGTGCACATTGAGGGTTCTTATTTTGAATCATTCGCACCATGCTCGTGACCATCATCCGGCCTCGTTTAAGCTTCTTGGTGATCACATTCGCAGCGGAGCCATGGCTTGGAATGGTACCCTGTCGACTACTGGAGAAGCCGTCTTTGATGAGTTTTATTGGGAGTGGCTTAAAGATGTCTTAAGCCGATCTAAAGATGTGCTTACTAAAGTGGGCATTTACCACGCTGTGTACGCATCTTTGTTTAGTTATGATCGTCATCCTTCCGTCATTCGAGCGTTCTTTGAGCATTGGTGTTCAGCAACCAACACACTTCACACGGCGCAAGGGGAGATGTCAATTTCACTGTGGGATCTTCACAGGATAGGAGGCTTGCCGATCCATGGTAAGTTTTACGACGAGGTCGTTCCCAGCGCGGAGGAACTTTCTCTTTGCAATAGGCGAGGATTGCCTGCGAGTTGCTGCTATTTGTTTTGGGTGTATCATATGCTTTTCCAGGATGCTCAAGGTAAATCAGGCGTGAGGATTTCGTCATGGATCCGATTTTGGTACTGGGAGGCCATGAGGTATAAGAGGTATTCGAAGAAAAGTTGTCGTAACAAGACCACTAGGCCAAATGGAGACTCAGACCCGTCCGGTGTTATTGGCTCAACCAGGTGCCGCTCTTCTGACGAGTTGAGAGCGTTTGAGGATCTTGGCATAGTATCAGAGCATGTTGATGAATCTTACCTAGCTGCTTTCTTAGCTTGTTGGCTTTGTAAGTTTGTTTTCCCGACAGGCGATGTCAACTTAGTTCGTCCTGGAGTTTTCAAAATTGCTAACAAGATGGCTGCAGGTAAGTCTTTTAGCTTTGCTATTCCGGTTTTAGCCAACATTTACAATGGCTTGAGCATTGTTTCGAACTCGGCAAACACTGAAGATCGTGCTGCGGTGCTTCCTTACCACTATGTGTATGGTTGGTTGGGTGAATATTTTGGCACTCACTTTTCTTTGACGACTCTAGACAAGTCAGGGCCTTCTTCATCGACTGCAGCCAAGATGGGGCCTTTGATGACGAAGTATTCTGGCGTGCTCTCTGTGAAAAGCCTTGATGATTTGCAGGCACGAACGCTATTTGAAAGTTGTGAAGATTTGAGGATGGACCCCTTAGCGAGAGTTGGCTCGGTGCGGCGAGGCATCGTAGACAATTCGCATCTCCGCTCGTCAACTTGTCTTATCTTATAAGCCTTCGTTCGGGGTTTGTTTCTTTGCGGCAAGAAGACCGATGCATTGTTCAGCCATATAGGCCTTACCGTTTCAGCATGCAATTTGGTTTTGTCCAAAACTTGCCAGGCAAGCTGAAGGAAAAAAACCAATCAGCATCCTTGCAAGCCGTGTATATGCATTGGGAGTCTTGTACCCGTGCATGTACAAATGTTGTTATCGCGCTGCTAGCCAAGGACGAGTTCAAGAGTAATCCAGTGACCCGTGTTTATGCTCGTTGGTGGTCAAAGGTATATTATAAGAACTTGGGGATGGCAAGTGGTACCAATTCTTCTCACTCGGGCAATGATATGTCGAGAGAGGGCTGTCATGTGGTTCCTATGCAAGCGGTAGCTCTTGATTGCACCAGTGCGGTTCCCTTACAAGATAGACCTGTAGCTTTAGCTCCTCAACGCCCATGCTTGTCTCCTCGACATCCGGATGCTTCTGAAGAGGCGGGATATGAAGTTGACTCGCACAAAGATGGAATTATTTTGCAACAGCGTCAACAAGTTTCAAACAAGCGACCACTTGAAGATGCTCAGGTTGACAGCGATGTCAATTTTCGTCATAAGAAGAAAGAAGTGTTTAGACCTCATCTACTCGATGACTGTGTGCCATTTGAGAGAGATGTATGTACTTCATTCTCTCTCGTGATTTCTTATGCTTTCATTATTTTGACTTTCGTTTCTAACATCTTTCTTTGTCTTCTTTAGGTTGGGCCTTCTTGTTCTTTTGATTTGGCAACTGCAGATGTTTATTCCTATGCGGAGATGCTATTTGCAGGCGAACTACCTACAGAGAAGGAGATCGGGGATCCGCCTGGTGCAGAGCTTGTTCCAAATTCGCCGAACTTCCCAAGTTTGCCATGTGTATGTGAAGGTATGCAAGAACCCGTAATACGTCCAACACATTTGCCAACTAGCTCTGAGATCTCTTTGAGAGGGCCGAACCTTAGCAGTACTGAGCAAGTCATCCATCGCATCAGTCTTAGTGCGGCAATGAATATCAAGAGCCATATAGAGAAGAGGATTTCTAAGTGCCCGTTGGAAGACCTTACGTTGCTCAATGAGGATTTGTCGAAGCTTGTTTCTGTGATTGACAACCTTAACGTTGACTCTTCATCCTTGAAGATCAAGATTGCCGAACTTATGGCCGCCTCGACTGAGTATTCTTCCTTGCGTGTTATTTCCTTGGAGAAGTTGAGTCCAGATGTTAGAGCTCATCAGCTAGCAACAATAAACTCGTCAGCTGTTCTAAAAATCCCCGCCTAGGCGCTAGGCGGCTGATCACTGCCCCGATTAATGCCTAGGCGTTTGAAAATTAATAAAGGGCGCCTAGACTAGTTGAGGCGCCCGCCTAGACCGCCTAGCCCGCCCAGACCCGCCTAGGCACCTGCCTAGGTTGCGACTCACTTTGATAGAAAATAGATAACTTTCAATATGCATTTAATTTTTTCAATAAATTGTAAGAGACTTGTTGAATACTTAAATGGGCACACACTATATGCTTGTTCCCAATGTTTTCATTATGTTCCAATACTTTATAATACATATGTCATTCTATTTTGTAGTTTATGATGAAATTATATATATTTTAAGTATAAACAGACATTTATTTACATGAAATATAATGGATTTACTTAAATCCGCCTAGTCCGCCTAGGCGTCCGCCTAGACCCCGCCTAGCCGCCTAGGCGCTAGGCCCTAGCCCGCCGCCCGACTAGCGTCTAGCGTCTTTTAGAACCTTGCTCGTCACTGGCTCAAGTCCAGTCTTCTCAGCAAGCTGCTTCGGGAGTTTATCAAGTTACAGAGACTTCTTTATCTTATGTCCATGTGCCTCTAGATGCGTTGGCGAGAGAGAGAGCAGTTGGTAATCGAAGCATCGCAACTTGAAAGTGTTCTGGCGGAGCAAGGAACAACACTTTCTCAGTACCAGGAGGAGATTTCACGCCTAGAACGAGAGAAATGCATGACTATGGAGTTGCCCATCTTGTCTCCCACCGAGGCAGAGACTTTGAAGACTTTGGAAAGCTTGCTTGAAGATCGTCTTCATAGTTTTGGGGACATAGTTTTCAAGTAGTATCTTCTGTTTTTTTTTTTTTTTTTTTTTGTAATATGGCTTTTGGAGCCGACTCCTTCTTACAAAGAAATAAAGTATTTACATTCTTGAATTTGCTCTTCATTCTTTAAAGTGTTTTTTTTTAGATGGTGTGACTGTACTTGAAGTTTTGACGTTTCAAGTTGCCTACGTACCCTCTGTTGAGGAGAGATCAAGTCATAACGTAGTTCAAATGCATTTTTTTATGATGATTTTGCCGTACACAGTTTATGCTCTTGCGGGCCAGGAGCTTTGGTTGTCGCCTTTTGAGGGTAGTAGGGCTTCAAGAATCTTCCATTGATAGGGCCAATCTTCAAGCCGTCTTCTACCATGATTAAGTAGGCGCCGTTGGTGTAGACCTCTTGTATTACGTATGGTCCATCCCACTTTGATGTGAGCTTGCTTTTCGTCTTGTGAGTTGTGATGATAGGCCTACGCAATGCGAGGACAAGATTTCCAGTTTGGAAAGACCTTGGGCGGACCTTCTTGTTGAATGCCTTGGATAGCCGTGCTTGGTAGCATTCCAAGTGTTGTTGAGCTTCGAGCCTTCTTTCGTCGAGTGCTTCCAACTCTTGAAGGCGCAACTTTGGATTCTCCTCATCAGTCAAGCCTTCTTGTATAGCCATTCTCAATGAGGGGATTTGACTTTCGAGCGGTAAAACAGCTTCCACGCCATATACAAGAGAATAAGGCGTAGCTTGGGTAGGAGTCCTATGTGTCGTCTGATATGCCTAAAGTGCTTCGCTTATTCTTTCATGCCAGTATCTCTTTGTTCGGCCGATCACCTTCTTTAAGAGATTGCACAATGTTTTGTTGAATGCTTCTGCAAGACCGTTGGCCGGGGCATGATACATGGAAGACTTGTGCTGCTTGAACTTGTATTTCTCACAGAGCTCATCCACGAGTCGGTTGGAGAATTACTTTTCGTTGTCAGTGATGATGTAGCGAGGCACCCCATATCGGTGGATGATGTGCTCCTTGATAAAACGAACGACAGTTTCCTTCTTTACTTCCCTTAGGGGTATGGCTTCAGCCCACTTGGAGAAGTAATATGTTGCAGCTAGGATGTAAGCTTCTCCTGCAGATGATTTCAGAGTAATTGGTCATACGACGTTCAATCCCCATGCATCGAATGGCCATGAAGCAGCTGTAGGGTGTAATGGCTCAGGTGGTTGGTGTATGAAGTTGGCGTGGAATTGGCAGGCTTGGCACCTTTTAGCATGTTCCAGGCAGTCATTCACCATGCTTGGCCAGTAGTAACCCATTCTTTTGAGCTGGAAATGTAGCTTTGGTCCAGATTGATGCGCCCCGCATACGCTTGAATGTGCTTCTTCCATGGCTTAATTAACTTCTTCCTCACCTAGGCATCTCAGAAGTACTCATTCGAAAGAGCGTCGGTAGAGTGTTTCTTTGTAATAGAGGAAGCGAGGTGCTCGTCGACGTATTTCGGAGCGGTGTCTAGGATCATCTGGAAGTTTTCCATGCTTTAAGTAATCGATCAGCGGTTGTCTCCACTCTTCAACATCGACTGGAAGTACTGAGATGACATTTGTATCATCCAGTAGCATTTCGGTGACGAGGGGGATCACCCATCTTTGGCAGACTGGCCCGTCTGCAGCTTCTTCTTCTCCGAATGTCATGCTTGAGGCTAGGTTGGCAAGAGCGTCTGCCATTTGATTTTCTTTTCTTGGCACATGCTCTAGTGTCACAGTCTCAAACTCTTGTAGCAGTTGAGTTGCCAGCCGGAAGTATGGGATGAGATCATCTTTCCTCACCTCATATTCAGTTAAGAGTTGATTGATTATGAGCTTGGAGTCGCCAAATACCTCAAGGGCTGTGATTCCCATGTTGATCGCCATTTGGAGTCCGATGATCAGTGCTTGGTACTCAGCGACGTTGTTGGAGCATAATTCGCTTAGTTAAAAGGAATAAGGTAATATCTGCCTTTACGGCGACATGAATACTACTCCTGCTCCTGCTCCGTCTGCTCGTGCAGATCCGTCGAAGAACATCGTCCATGTTGGGAAGATGTCGATGTAGAACACTTCCTAGTCAGGCAAGTCGTCTGAGATTTTCCAATCAGCTGGGATTGGGTGATCGGTAAGAAAGTCTGCTAGCGCTTGTCCTTTTACGGCTTTAGCTGGGACGTAGATGATCTCATATTGGTTAAGAAGCAGCGCCCATTTAGCGAGTCGCCCTGTCAAGACTGGTTTGGACATGACGTATTTGACCGGGTCAGCTTTAACAACCAAGTGGATGGTGTAAGCATGCATGTAATGCCTGAGTTTCTGGATGGCGAACACCAAGGCAAGGCACATCTTTTCTATTGGGGAGTAGTTCAACTCGGCGCCGGTGAGGGTTCGACTGAGGTAGTAGAGCGCTCATTCTTTATGGGATTCATTCTCTTGCGCCAAGAGTGCTCCAACTGAACTTTCCTGAGCGGCGATGTACAATATGAGTGGTTTCCCGGGCACAGGCGCCCCCAAGACAGGTGGACTTGACAAATACTTTTTTATGCTTTCAAAAGCATTACGGCATGCTTCGTCCCATACAAACGGAACATCCTTCTTCATGAGTCAGCTGAACGGTTGACAACGCCCTGCAAGGTTAGAGATGAAGTGTCTGATGAAGGCTAGCCGTCCTTGTAGACTTTTCAGCTCGTGCAGGTTTCTTGGCTCAGGCATGCTTTGAATGGCCTTGATTTTTTATTGGTCCACTTCAATACCACGGTGTTTGAAAATGAAGCCGAGGAACTTTCCGGAGGTGACGCCAAACGCACATTTTAACGGGTTGATCTTGAGGTTGTATTTCCGCAGCCTTTCGAACACTACTCGCAAATCCTTCAAGTGATCTGATATTTTCTTTGTTTTGACCACCACATCGTCCACATAACATTCTACGTTCTTGTGTAGCATGTCATTAAAGATTTTCTGCATTGCGCGTTGATATGTAGCTCCAGCGTTCTTTAGACCAAAGGGCATCACCTTGTAACAGTAGATACCTTTTGGAGTGCGGAATGCTGTTAGTTCCTTGTCTTCGAGAGCCATACGAATTTGATTATATCCAAAAGAGCCATCCATGAATGACAGTGCCTCGTGGCCAGTGGTTGCGTCCACCATGATTTCGATGATTGGCAAGGGGAAGTCATCATTCGGACAAGCGTCGTTGAGGTCCCGGAAGTCTACGCAAACACGTATTTGTCCAGATTTCTTAAGGACGATGACGATGTTGGAGATCCACTTGGGGTATTGCACCTCTCGAATGAATCTTGCTTCGATTAGCTTGTCAATCTCTACCTCGATTTGTGGAATGAGCTCGGATCGATAGCGCCTTTGAGTTTGCTTTATCGGTCGCATTCCAGGCTTGACTGCAAGATGATGCATATCGATGACAGGGTTAAGGCCGGGCATTTCTTTGTAAGTCCAAGCAAAGACGTCTTTGTACTCTGATAGCAGTTGGTAGTACTCCTCTATCTCGTCTGCTTTTAGCAGTGCACTTACAAAGATAGGTTTTTGCTCATCTTTTGTGCCCAAGTTGAGCTCCTTGAGATCGTCAACCGTGGCTTGTCCCCCGTCCTCAAGTTGTGGTGGTGTAGCAGTGACATCTTCTTCAGGGGTCTCGTCTTCTTTGCCTTCTTGGATCGTGATGTGGAAGACATATTGGACTTCCTCTTTAGTGATGTCCTCTTGGGTTTGTTGGTATGAAGATTGTCCAGTATGGATGATGGTGCGCCTTCTTACTATTAGTGGTCCATTTGCGTCAACCTCCAAGATTGCTTGACGCTTCATCCTTGAAGGAATTGAGCTTCGAATATCACATTTTTCTGCTAGCCTGTCGAGCTTTTCTTCCTTTGACGTTGTTTCCCTATTTCCAGAAAACTTCATGTTGTCTTCAAGTCTTTCCAAAGATGACTGACGAGGAGGAGAGCTAGCCGTGTTGCTTTGCTTATTAGGTTTTGACAACCTTTCAAAAATAGAGCTTCGGGATGTTGGCCTGTTAAGCCTCTTGAAGACGGAGGTTCGGTTTTGACCACCAATGTGATCAAGGGCTGACGTTCTGGGTCTTGAACGATTCATCTTATCGAAGATTGGCGTTTGAGGGGCGGATTTAGGCTCCTCTCAATCTTGTTCAATGCTCACGCTAATGTGTTGAGTGCTAGCATTTTTCGCTTTGCTTGAAATCTTCACGGGTGCATTTGGTGTGAAGCCAAGTCCAGCTTTGTTGTTGTTAACTCCGTAACCATGCTTCTTCAACTTCTTTTGAGTCTCAGTGAGGTCGCGTTCTTTATTGTTGACGGTGTTTGAAACCTTTTTTCCAGGATTCGAAGAAGAAGCGAAGTCGTACCCAGCTTTTAACATGAGTTTGTAGGCGTTTGGATCAAAACCTTATTCGGTCCTCTTGGTTGGGAGAAAGCTTGGTTCTACCCCCTTTGGTAGAGCTTTTACGAAGCCTTGTGGTAATCTTGCAACCTTAGCGTTGCTTAGCTGTGTCAGAGGTAAAACTGCATTCGTCTTGAGCAACTTTATATTATCCATGTACCGTTGTGCATCGGCTTTGTTTGCTTCAGTTTCGAACGGGGATTGACCATTCTTTCTTCTTGGCATCGGGATGTATCGGAAAACGGGTGTGTTTAGTCCATTTGAGGGCGTCCTACTCCCTTTGGTTGTTGCAGGTTTAGCAAGCTCATCATCGTTCTTGCTTGAAGACGGCATGGCTTATTCTTCTTGCTTTTTGGGCATGGCTTGCCACTCTATCTTTTTAGGTGTTGCTTTGCCCGTGGATTTGATCTCTTTTGGAAGAGCTTCGAGCACCATGTCTTCATCCATGTAGAACTTGGCGTCTGCGAAATGTGATTCGGCTTCGGTGAATGGTTTGGTGTCGCTATAGATCACATTCACTCATTCTCGGTAGAATTTCAAGCATTGGTGAAGGGTGGACGGTACTACTCCATTTGCATGGATCCAAGGCCTTCCTAAGAGCAAGCCGTAAGAAGTTCTTGCATCAATCATGTGGAATATCGTGCTTGGCTTGAGTTCACCAATAGTCATCTCCACTCGGATCATGCACATCGCTCTTTGTCCTCTTTGATTAAAACCTTGGATTAGTAGACGACTTAGGGACAGTTCATCCGCCTTGATGCCGATTGTAGTCATTGTTGACTTTGGCATGATGTTTATGGTTGATCCACCATCCACAAGCATGCTGTTGACTTTGTGCTCCCTTACGTACCCAGAGACGAAGAGATGACGGTTGTGAGGCTTGGATCCTAGCAGCAAGTCTTCGTCGGTGAAATGGATTGCGTCCTCGATGGCACAGCATGTGGCACATTCATGTGGTCGAAGCTTCAAGCCTTCGTTCTTGCTTTCTTGCACTTCGTGGTCATTGGGACTTTCCAATACCGCTGCTAATGCTAAAGTGTGTTGGTAGACCTTCTTCAAGCGTGAGAGTTTTTTCTCCCTCAGTGGTGATATCTTTGCCTTTTGAAGGTTCTTCCATTTCTACTTCGACCATGTGGCATGCAGCGATAGTGCACTGTTGGAAGAAGTCATTCGGGAAGTACTCGTGCAAGGAGACAGGAATGCGTAGCTCTTGCTCCATAGGTTCCCCAGCATACGTTGGCTCATCAACTTTTACGTTTCTTTTGGGCTTCCTACTGTTGCGGCGACGGTGCTTTCTCACTTGTTCCACATTTTGTCTTGTGGTTTGTGGTTTTGGTTTCCTTGTTTTTTTGTAGGTCACCAATGTCCATCATTCTTCATCATCGGTATGTGCATCTTGTTCGTTTGCCCCCGACGATGGTTGCGCAGAAGGTATCGTGCATCTTGAGCATTGATAGGAATGGTCAGGTGTTGCTTGGAGAGGTACGGGATCGAAAGATCCAAATGCAATTGTAGTAGTATGTGTTGCGGCCGTGTCTTCGAGGTCGAGCTCGATTCGCCCTTGTTGTGCTAGCTTCATGATGAGCTCTTTGAGGACGAAGCACTTACCCACAGGATGGCTCACGATTCGATGGTACTTGCAGTATTTGGGATCGTTTATGCGATTCATTTCTTCAGGCCGCTTGCATTCGGGTAGCTCGATTACCTTCTTTTCTAGCAGGTTGTCTAACATTGCATCCACGTCTGAGTCAGGAAAAGGGTATACCTTCTACTCTATTTCCCTCAATGTGCTTTTGTACCTTTCTTGGGTGCGAGGAGGCTCACTTCTCTTTATCTCCTTTGCTTTGGTTTTGGAGGAGATCTTGATAGGCGCGGAGGCGGTCTTGACGGGCGCAGTGCTGACGGTGAACGCTTCCTTGGGGGGTTTCTTCCCAGTCTTGTCTACATTTGGGGAGAACACCTTATCCTTCTTGCAATTCTTTGATAAGCTCATATTTATACATATTTTACATCAAATTCTCTCGTCTTTTCTTAGTTAGTTTCTTATATTTTTGAGTTATTTGCTTTGTTTTTGTGTTTTATAGAATTTATCTAGCTAAGAAAACAAAAATAGCACAAGTGTGATTTTAAGTAATAAATTCGTTGCATCATATTTTATGCTTAAAGATGTGCAGCTAATATACTTAATATTTCTAATGCCATAAATTTCAGGCTGGGTATTTAAACAGGATAAAAGCCTCGGGCAACAAGAGAAAAAAAAAGATGCTGCCAGGCAACTTGGCAGCAAGAAAGGAAATAAATAATTGGAAGGGTTCCTTTGCAGCTGGCAAGGAGGTGTCTCGGCAGAAGAAAAGAATAAAAAAGAATCAACAAGATGAGGAGTGTGGGTGTGTGCAGAAAAAGGATTTAGGTGTGAGGAATAAAGAAATTAAAAGCAATGGAGGAAAGAATAAATAAAGAGGAAGGAAGCAAGCAAGGGAATATAGAGGTCAGTGGGTAGGAAATATAGTGGGACGGAAAGCAGGACATGCGCATAATAAAAAAGAGGGAAATAGCTGGCTGTGAAGAAAGGATTAAAAAAAGTCGCAGCATGGAATAAGGGAGAGATATATAGAAGAGCTGCTTGGCAGCGAGGAAAGAGTGGAGAGACTGACGCGCAGCGTGGGAGAGGAAACGCTGTCTTGAGGGCAGAGAGAGAACAGGAGCAGCATAATCTGCTGAGCAGCGTGAAGACACGGGGAGGTCGCTGCTTTGGCAGCGTGAGCAAGAGGTCGCTGCGTCGGCAGGAAAGAAAAGGACTGCTGCCCTAGGCAGCTGCGGAAAGGAAGACAGCGAGAGTGGGGAATAACGCTGCCCTTTTGGCAGCTGGCGAGTCAGCGCGCGCGGAGAAACCACGGGGAGGGAAGGAACCAAAGCAGCACCCATTTGGGCAGTGTGCACGAAACAGAGAGGAGCAAACTCTCTCCATTTGGTTTTATTTCTTTTATTTTTATTTACATGTTTAATTTAATTTACTTTTAAATTATATTAAACATGTGTAATTAATTTCTGTTTAGTTAGAGGTGAATTTGAAGCCATGAATATTTGTTTATTATAATTTGATTTACTCCAGTTATGAATTTATAAATGTTGGATGTGGTTTATTTTTCTGTGTTGATTAATAACTTGTTTATGTATGTGGGTTAAGGGTCGACACTTAATTTGCATGCTTAGACTTGATGCTAGGATATAAGGGAATTTCACCTAATCGTTATGAACTTATATCCATGAGTAGTAAAAATCGCTAGTCACGATTGTGTTTAGTAAACCCTAGGTTGGATTAACATGCGTATTCCATAGTTATGAATGCCTAGTCGATGTTTATGATTTCCATTAAACTTAATGATCTTTGATATGTCTCTCTATCATGCGTATTCCATAGTTAGGGAACTTGATAAGAATAATTTGGTTGTGATGCGTATCCCGTCCAATTCAATTAATATAGGGAAATCTGAAAGTTAATTTAAGCGGACCTAATTAACTTGGAGCATTGTCATTTATTCGTTTGTTGAATTCATAACTGGGAATCAAATTGTATGCATTTATTCATGTGTGGATAAGGAACCCTCTAACTAACGTCTCGTCATTTTATTTCTATAAAATATATTTTCTTCGAAGTTTGTTTTTAAGTTTCTGTTTTAAATTAAATTTCTTTAAAAATCAATCCCCCGTTTATTTTAAAGTGTTAGATTTGTTAGAAATCAATTTAGTTTGTGTTTTTTTTTTAGTCTTGAATTATTTTGAGTCTTTTGATTTGTTTTAGTTTATTTGTTAGTTTTATTTTGAGTGATTCTAGTTAAGTGTTTTGATTTTAGTTTAGTGTTTTAAATTTTGTTTTTACGTTTTTAATTTAATTTTACTTTGATTAGCATCCCTAGTTAATCCCCGGCCTAGAACGATCCCTACTTATCCATATACTACAATTGTCACAAATAGGGTTTAAATTTGTGCGTTAGTTAATTTTCGCATCATTCTTTTTAAAAAAAAATATTTTTAACATATTCCGGCGGTTTTTAAGTTAATGGTGGCGGTTATAACCGACAGAAATTGACTATTTTATTATTATAGTTTCTGGTGGTTATTATTTTAGTATTCTGGTGGTTATAATCGACAGAAATTGACTATTTTATTATTATAGTTTCTAGTGGTTATTATTTTAGTATTCTGGCGGTTATAACCGGCATAAATTAACTATTTTATTATTTTAAAATGTTATATTGATTCAAAATAAATAAATAAACACATGGTTTAAATATTATTTTTTTCACTCATGGCCTTGTCGGATATAACTGACACGAACAAAGCAAAATTTTGGGCGGCCGCCAGAATAATCTCTGAATGTTTTTTTTTTTTTTTTTTTGCGATTTTTTTCACATGTTATCTCAGAGTATATACAAACATATTTGACGGTTGGATCGTTGAAACTAGTTTCGTAGAATGCATATCCTATCAAATTGATATATTTAACAAACACTTAAGTGTAGCTGTAAAAAATCATCAAAATTGAAGCTAAAATAACCGTTAAATTGTGATTTTTCGTTTATAACCATCGAAAACTTATGTTCCATTACCTAATCTCTGAATGCTTGTTTTTTGCAATTTTTTAGGTATGCAATCTCGGAGTGTGTACAAACAAGTTTGATGGTTGGATTGTTGAAAAACGTTTTGTAGAATGCGTATCACATCAAAACGGTATATTAAACAAACACTTATAGTTAATGTTATACTTCCCCATCAAATATAAAATAAGATTTTGTGGTATCCATTGATGTAAATATTTTAAATTGAAGATCGAATTCATTCAATGCATTCTTATAGGGTCGAGGGAGTGTAGCTGTAAAAAAATCATCAAAATCGAAGCTAAAATAACTGTTAAATTGTGATTTTTCGTTTATAACCGTCGAAAACTTTTGTTCTATTACCTAATCTCTGAATATTTGTTTTTTGTATTTTTACGTATGTGATCTCAGAGTGTGTACAAACAAGTTTGACGGTTAGATCATTGAAAAAAATTTCGTAGAATGTGTATCGCGTCAAAACGGTAGATTCAATAAATACTTAAGAGTTAATGTTATACTTTCATTAAGTATAAAATAAGATTTTGTGGTATCCACTAGTGTAAAGATTTTAAATTGAAGATCAAATTTATTCATTATTAAACCAAACAATTATTTATTTAATTTTTAAAAACATATTCTATTTAAATACATATTATTTATTTATTTATTAAACCAAACAATTATTATTTTATTTTTTTAAATCGTAACAATTTTTTTTGGGGGGGGGGGAATTTAAAATTTTGGGGGGATTTTTGCCGCCATTTTTTTTCTATCGGTTATAACCAACAGTAATGAAAATTTTCTGTCAGTTTTTATTTTAAAAAATGTTTTTGTCGGTTTTAACCGACAGTAATGAAAATTTTCCAAAATAAAACACCTCCATCTCTTCCTTTTGCCAGTGCTTTCTCCCTTCCCCCTTCCTTCCCCCTTTTCTCCTCTTCTCATTTCCTTCTCCTTCTCTTCTCCCCTTCTCTTTCTCGCTTCAATCACCTTGGATGAACAATTCGAGAAGCAACATTCTGAAACCAGTACGTTTTAAATTATTTGTATTACATTCAGTTTGTGTTTTAAATAGAAATTATAAACTTCTTAACTTTCTTAAATAGAAATATCAAAGCATGAGAAAATCCCGCATACAAAGGAATCTGCTGTATGAGCCTAAATACAGACACATGAAGAAAGACATAAAGGAGAGATCTTGTCAATTCCTCATCGAGATGAATCAAGAGCACAACTGTAGTAGTGAACGAGAGCATGGTTGCCACTAGCGAGAAGAAAAGAAAGGCAAACCCTAAATGCAGCCTGAGCGGAAGAGATTGATGGAAGTTTTTGTACTCAAACTAAGATGTCAAGGTCGAGAGAAACGTAACGAGAGAAGACAATGAGCTGATGAGCAAGACAGGGTCTGTGATGATAAAGGTGGTGAAGAAAGGAGAGTGTCGAAGAACAGGAGCACCACTTGAACTGTAACCCCTGGGAGCAGTGTAGGCGGTTGCACAACTTGCACAAATTTCCGGTTTGTCTGTTCTTTTCTTTTTCAAATATATTTATATGTCTTTCCAATCCTTTTCTTGTTGTTAGGGGTCAAACTTATGCCTATCTATATATATATTCAGGTTAGCTGCAAAACGGGAAACAAACTTGAAGAATTGAAGAATATGGTGTACCTTATAGGAACGTTGCACATCTCAAAGCTGGAAAATGATTCAGAAAGTGGTTTATATTTTTTTTATTATTAATATATTTTATGTCGGTTTTATCCGACAGAGAATGCTCTTATTTATTCATTATTCATAAATTTTCTGTCGGTTATATCTGACACAAATTCTGTCGGTTTTAGAGTATTTTCTATCGGTTTTATCCAACAGAGAATGCTCTTATTTATTCATTATTAATATATTCTCTATCGGTTATATCCGACACAATTTCTGTCGATTTTAGAGTATTTTCTGTCGGAAAATTCATTTCTTGTCGCTGGCAATTCTGTCGCTTATTATATCCGCCACTGCATCCATTTTCTGTCAGATTTTGCTTAATATCCGACAGTAATATACGTTTCTTGTCTGTGACAGCCCGTCCCTAATTTTAAGAGTTTTAAAGTTTTAATAAAGGATTTTACAAAAATGCCCTTTGAGGCACGCGCATTATTCGAGGTTAATCGTTGTGTCGTGCCATCTAAGATTTGTTTTCTTGACATATCCTCGTAGTACTCGTTGCTACGAACGTGTGGGCGCTGACGGTTTGTTATTTGGAGTTATAACGAAAAAGATTTTAAAGTTTGAAGTTTGGGCATTTTATAAATTTTATTATTAAAATTTGGATGGCCCAGATTTAATGAAGAATTAAACGGATGGCTCAGATGTAAAGGAAAACAAAAATAAATAAATAAAAAGTGAAGGAAGGTTTTGTGTGTGTGTGTGCGTGTGAAGAAAGAAGAAGATTGAGGATTGGGCAAAAACTGCCCAACCAGAAGGAAGAAGAAGATAGCTCCGGGAGAGAAAGGAAAGAAGCTGAGCGAATGGGCAGAAGAGAGAGAAGCTTTTGGCCAATCAGAGAAGGGGAAAGGAGGAAAGGAGAGAGGGCGAGAAGTGAAGGAAGAAGAACAGAAATGGGTTTTCAACCCATGACCCGCGCGACCCGGTGGGTTTTCCACCCATTTCCATCGAAATTTCTTCACTTTTCCGGTGAGTTACTTCAAACCATCACTTGGAAAACCCTCTATGATCTTCCCTCTTCCTATTACACCACAAAAATCAAGGAATTTGGCCTTGAAATTGGTTGAAACCGTACGGTGTGTGCGGTGGCTTAGTGTACAAATTCTTCAAATCTTGAAACGTTTTCTTTCAATTACTAACACCATTAGCATTCCCTTAGGACCTGGAACAAAGCCCAAGCAGTAGTTGGAGCATCAGAGTGGTTTTGGAGGTCGAATTGAAAACACCCATTTCTAGGGTTCTTCACGGATTTTGGTGAAATTGAAGTGTTTCCAAGACAAATTGGCCTTGGCCTCAGGTATAAAGTTTACTCTACTCACTGAGATCTTCAATTCTGTATTTTTTGAGAATTTTTGGAAATAGTTGGATTTTCCGGCGCCTGGCCAATGGCCCACCAATGTCATTCTTAGCATGTGTTTAAGGTTCTAGGTTCATTTTTGATAATTGATGGACGTAAATTGAGTAATTGAACCTAAGTTCGTTACGATTCGTGGTTAGGCCAAAAGGTGAATCGACGATCCAACCGTCGGATCGTCACCAAACTTTGATATGTTGTAATACATAATATTTGAGGATTATAGGAACTTATGGGTCGGGAATCCGATTTACGGATCTTTCGGAATTGGAGTTGTAAGTTCATAAAATAGAATGTTAACCGTCCCTTGGTTTTGGAAATTGACGGAGATCCGACCGTTGGATGGTAATGAAATTTTAGGATGTTGTCCTAGAGGTATATTGTGGACATCTGGAAGTTATGGATTTGAAATCTGAGTTGCAGATCTTCCGAATCGAACTACGTAGTGACGTGTTTTATATAAGTTATATATTCTATCGATATGATTTCTGAGGTTGGATTTGATTATTGTTCTAGGCGCCGATCATCATGACGCCTTGATGTGTTGTGCTAGGGAGTTGTTGGGCGAACTCCAGGTGAGTGGGCAGTATTTCTGTTTATACCTATATACTATTGATATTTTTCCCAGAAATTGAGTTTAAATGAAAGTACGTTTTAAAATGCCATGCATGCATATTATGAATTATATGAATTGATTATTGATGCATATATATATATATATGTGTGTGTGTGTGTGAATTGGTGTTGTGGACGCACAGGTGAGTATCAGGTGAGTTTTATGTTATTAATGTGAATCATTGATGATGTGTATTATGTTGATAGCTCATAACCTGCAATCATGGTGTTAGTGCTTATATTATTCACCTCGCACCACACGCTCACCTTGGATCCAAGTAGGTGCATGTCGTATAGACTATGAGAGGGTTCCGACATGTCGTACAGACCATGAGAGGGTTCCGACTGATAGGTGACCTTAGATTATGTGCACAGATGATTGATGAAAGAAGCACTAGAGCGTATTCTTACACCATTCTTATCGTACAGATTACTTTAGGTAGTTCCGATTTATGTGCAGAGTAGTGCCGTACAAGTCACCGTGGTGACTCCGGTTTGGATTGGATATTGAGCTATAGAATTAACCGTACATGACCAACTGCAGGGTCTCCGGTTGATTCATTATTTCACCTGTTATATTGATGCATCCATATTCTGTTTTTGACATTATAGCATGACATACTTTCTGGTTTTGATAAAGATTGATGATTTGAGATATTTGAAGGTATATGCTATTATGTTATTTTCTGGGAAAGTATACAAGTTTTACAGCGAGGGGTTAGAAATGTTTTAAATGAAATGTTTTCAAAAAACTTTGTTTTACTGACCCACTCAACTTTGTTTTGCGCCCCTCCAGGTTCTAGATAGCAGAGCTTTGGTGGCCACGAGGAATCCAACGGTGTTCTGACAGAATTCACAAAAGTAGGACTCACCATCGGGTGTTTCATCTTAGTAATTGTATTTTTTAAAGCTTCCGAACTGTATAAATGGTTACGTCACTCTCACGTGACGGTCAGCATGCCCTCCTTCGGGACGGGGTGTGTCATGTCGATTATCATAGCGACACTTATAAATGGTTTTGTAGTAGTGTAAGTGTTCTTTTATTTCTAAATATAAAATGATTGAAGTGCACTATGAGAATATTAGAGTGTTAGTAACAACTCCCTTTAATGTCATTAATACTAGTAGTCATTCATGTTTTTTTATGCTACTTGTGAGCTAGTCACATTAATTGATTTATTTATGAATTTTTATCGCAAATTGTCCCTGAAATTAAGTCACCTTATCAAGATGGTTATTGAAATTGAAAATTAATCAACGTAGTCCTTGAAAAATAGGTGTCATAAATCAATGTAGTTCTTCCGTTACCATTCTGTAAAAAATTCTGCTATATGATGATGTGGTACATAAGTGGGTCCCACAAATCAAATTAAATATTTATTTTTATATAATTTAAAAAAAAACTTGTTATTTTTTTCCTTTTCCTTTCTTAAAAAAAAAAAAATCTGAGTCTGCTTCAAACACGATGGTCAGTGACTGTGGCAGGCGGAAACAAATCTAGGTTTAGGTGCATGAACTGTTGATCAGGTGTGGAGGTCCGGGAATCATGGTGGTCTGGTGTGAGATGGTACGGGGCAGCGGTGGGATGGGATTTGAGAGCGGTGGTTTCACGAGAACGCGGGTCGATCTGGGTTGTAGGTTAGGCATGTGCAGGCTGGTGGTTTGCGGGTTGGGCGGAACTAAACAGGCTGGTGGATGAAGTCTGGCCTTCGTGGAAGCAACCCACCGCCTCGCAGCCGCATCATTTGGTCTCGGATCGACCCAGTTCCCCATTCTTTTCTGTCTAGCTTTTTGTTAGGTTCTCATCCAAAAAACAAAACCCAAAAAAATAAAGGGAAACTTGTAGAAAAGTAAGTGATGCAGAGAAATAGTATTGATGAAGTAAGTACAGTTGATGAAGTCGTCGGCACAATGAGCGATGCGAGTCTTAAATCAACAGAAGAATGCATAAAAAGGTAAAACTCACAAAACCTCGCTACGGTAAAACCCAAGGTGAGAGAAAAACCCATAGACTAAGGAGAAAAGTAAGAAGTTACTATACGTCTTCTGGATGCAAGTAGAAGAGCTCACAAATGTATGATCAGCCCAGGAATGGTGCCTCGTTAAAACCTAGTTAGGTAGCAAAAATCCACTGGGAAAAATGCTCCTAATTGTAGGGGAAAATAGTACATTAAGATTAAGTGAGTATAATTCTGGATACTCCCCCTAAGTTTGACAGATGTTCCAAATGAGAACTACAAGCATTGCATATGAATAGTTAGGCATACCAATTCCTCGGACAAGCTTCTGGAAGGTTGACTTCGGCAGTGACGTCGTGTAGAGGTCGGCAAGGTTGTCTGGGATCGGCTTGCATGACTTCAATCTTTTGATGATTTGTTGATGTGATGTAGATGCAATATGTCTTGGCGTTGAATTTGTTGATATATCATGTCTTGGTTGGATTGATACATGCAGCATAGTCTTCATGGAATGTCGTCAAGACTCAACAGTGGATGAAAACACAACAAGTACTTTGAATATGCTCAACAAGAACTCCTAACCATGTCTCACATGTGGCGTAGTGAAGTGAGGTGAGTCTTGGAACGATTCGAAGATTTTGCAACTAAGGTCATATCGTGGACCTCCAAGATATTGCGAAATCACTAACGGTAAAGACATAACCATTTGGGGATTTTGCCTTGTGCGAGTTTGATAAGTAACCAGCGTCAGCATAACAAACAAGACAAGCATCATTCCGAGGATCAAAGGGGTTGGATCCGCCCAAGATGCATTGGGATTTGCCCAAATTGGTAGTACCTTCAGGGTACGTCTTTAATACCAATTCAGTGGTTGCATGTAAGCACGGTGCTGCATCTTTACCAATAGATCAACAACGAAGGAGATGTCATGTCTAATACAATGACCTAAGTACAACGAAGCGCAAAGTTGAACTCATATATGAAATTTTGGATTTCATAACCTCTTCAAGGGTCTCATTTTCATATAACGTATGGACGATCACATGTATACTCAAAGGTAACACTTTCGGGGTGTAGTTCAACTGGTAGACCAAAGTACCGTCAGAACAATGCTTCAACTTCAGGTCAAGGCATAAACGAGTTTTCCCAAGATCCTTCATCTCAAATTCCATCTTCATGTGCGAGGTAGTTTTCTCAAGTTCTTCCGGAGTCTAATTGAGATTCGTGTCAACGACATAAACTGTAACTCTAGCAATTCGGAATAAGACTTCATAGTTTAACACGAAAGGGCATTCATTCATATCCCTGACTGATCAAATAATACTTAGACGAGTATACCACATCCGTTATATTGTTTCAATCCGTAAGTGAACGCCTCAAACAAGTTAAGAGGGTGTTCTGTGGTTTGGAACTATTTGAACCAGTCCATGTAATTCTTCGGGAACTTACATTTAAATCTTTCTATCTATATCCCCATGGAGAAAACACTAACCACATTTCATAATGCTACTATCAATCATATGACGTTTAAGAGAAACCTTGCGTCGTAAGGCATGCATCATATCGCACTATTTTATTCATCTCATTACGCTTCATTTCCCATTTGTAACACAACAGGGTTACCTTGGGTAGTGTAGGAACGATAGGTCCAAAACACATTATGGTAAAGAATTTGACCTGGTAATTTCAGTTGTCCAATCGGTTATACGTTGTTACTTAATCAACGGAACATGGTTTGATATCGTCGTTTTTTATTTGTGTCGGTAGCTACCATATAAGTGAAAACATCATTGATGGTAATCTTATTTCAATTCTATTAACTCATCCAAACTAGTATACTGGACCAAGAACTTCAAGTCTTAGGAGTAGTCCGGATTAATCTCATGAGATGGAAATGATTAGAGACAGCGATCAAGTATAGATTCATTATTGTGTCGTGTCTTCCTCTTTTAGGGAAGTGAATCATATGAACCGAGTGATTGGCTATCCGTCGGTGTACTAGACCATCCAACATGGGCGGCACACCCTTCGGGGATGTTGACTCGAAGTCTGTTAAGTACGTCTATCCTTGCAGACATGTTTGCAGCTGGTATATGATCTTGTCACTTTAGCTAGATCAGATGAATGCGTCTGGAGCAACATTTTGAAAGCTAGAATACATCGCACTTGCTTATCATACTTGTGTAGTACGGGGATCGAGATGAGACATAGTAGGCAACATCCATGCAACTTCGCGCTATTCTACAAGAACGTTGACGTTCTTATCTCCCCCTAATAGCGGGAAGATTGTCTCATTGAAGTGACAACGTGCAAATAAACGGTAAAGAAATCGAATGCAAGGGCTCTAAGAGAGCTAGTGTGAATGAGAATCATAATTGACAAAGATTCACATCCTTCTTTGAGGACCCATATTGGTACATTGCGGCAGTGCAACTTGGCATATGAAATGCACACCCAAATGCATAAATACGAAAAACGTCAGGTTCGTACCCAGTAACCAACTATAATGTCAAATAGGTTCAAATAGGTTGGGTGGCAATAAGCCTTAAGGTGGACCAACATAACTGCGTACAAGATTGCATAGCCCTATGCAGAAACCGAAATTGCGCTTTATGATCGCTAGGCGATGCTATTTGGGGTGAATATGAGAATTTGATATTCAATTATAAACCCAAAAGACATGCAATACTTTATCGAAAACCGTCGATATAAACTCTCTGATATTATCCAGTCTCCCAGACTTTAAGGGATAAGTAGGGTGGTGAACCCTTAAAATCGGTCAGAAGGTTTAGCAACAATGTGTGTGAACAAACTTGTGACCAGTTTGTTGATTCATCAACCAAAACCATAAGTATTAATAGGGTTCGCATTTTGGTTGGATTAGTCCACATATATTCCCTTGAATCCACTGTGAAAAAGGGTGATTTCATATCTTTGCAAAGGATGATTTAGAAATCAATTTTCCTAATGAGCAGGCTTGGCAAAGTGTGCTTGTAGGCACAACATCCTTACTTCGGGTAAGGAGATGCATCGTAGCATCATTGTTCAACCTAAGTGTCCCAAAGGGTTGTGCCAAAGCAAGTAAACTGCTCAATCACCCAGCTCCAAGCCTGCCACATGAGGCGTGTTCCTCAGTTAGAAGACAGCCCATTGGCCCCAAAGTAAAGCTTTATGCTCATTTTTGGAGGTGGTGCAAAGATATTCCACTATATTTTCTTCAGTGGTTTAATTCATGATCATGATCATCTTGAATATCCTTTAAAACTCAACTACGTTCTTCCGGAACGGGGAGAATATAAGATCTATGACATGGTAATTCAGTACCATTCATACAACGAATAGTGTGCCAATGCTCTTAATTAGATTGGATAAACCTGAAATCATTGCTAGAGATGTGATTTAGGTATAAGTTAGTGTGCATAGTATCACATTCATCTAGACACCTAACTTTCCCACATTCGTACCTAATCACGTGTTTAATTGAATTCGGTCACATGTATACAAGAAATATGATTCAATTAACTCATATTCAAGGAAAATATCAATAAAATTATCCATAACTAAAAACAAACACCAAGCTGGAACCCAAGAACATGGAATAAAAGTTCACAAAGTAAGTGGTTTACTAAGGGGATTCGGCCAACAAGGCCATCCATATCAAAATTCTGCTTTTCCAGCGATGTTTGGTGGAGCAAAATTAATCTCACAAATTGACTACGAGAATGGTATTCCTCACCGACATTGGTAGGGGTTTGAACATGTGCATAACCAATGATCTATTCCATCAAGACGGAAGTAGATTCTTCAGGGTTGAGGTTTATAAATAATATCCCTTATTCTTGAAGTTTTAGGTCTTAAGTGCCAAGGATCATGCTTTAGGCATGATGCCACACCTTGGCAGACCCTGATTCTACCATATGTTGTAAAAACAAACTTGAAATTAGATTGTGAGAAAGACAGACCCCGAATTGGGTTCGGTAGGCTCCAGTCGAAGCTGGAGGGGTCTGTTCGGTAGGTCTATGTCGAAGCAGAGTAGTATTGTTCGGTGCATCCCTGCCGAAGCAAAGCATGCCATTCGGTGCATCCTTGCCGAAGCAAGGCATGCCCTTCGGTGCATCCCTACCGATGCAAGACATCACCATTCAGTGGGCTTTGATCGAACTAGGTCGATCCATTCGGTAGGCTCCAGCCGAATTGAGTCTATACCTTTCTCTCACATTTATGGTAGTAATCAGATCCGAGAATTTGGTAAACTTCTGCTTTCTACACTGCTGCTTCATGAGCGAGTTAAAAACATGGAAGGACGAGAAAAATATTCTCTAGTCAAAATTTGATCGGATTTATAAACTTCAGAATCGTACTTATTCATGGACGTAATCATGGTGTGCTTCAGGTAATGTCTTTCGTGATTAGACTATCCATATGAGCGAGCCAAAGAGTCATGGAATCCTCGTTTGGAAGTACTTTCGTTTGTAATGCTTCGGGCATAAGTTTTTGAATGAAGATCATGGCAGAGGCTTATTCAGCTCTTCCATGCCATTGTTGGCTACAATAGTTTCTCAGCTTCTTGATAGTCAAGTGAAGATTCACGTCTTGTAACCCATATAAAGTGGTTTATATTAGAAACGTCCAAATAAAGGAAATCCAACTTGTGAGGGTTCGACAATCCACTGAATTAGAGGGAACAAGATTGTGATTTGTGCTATGGGAATGAATCATCCATAAGCATTAAAGTTAGAACATTCGAGTTCTAAGACATGGTTTTCATGAAAAACGTCGGGTTTTCATGGGTGTATTAGTTTTATGAAAACTTCGGGTTTCAAAGGCACTAAATTTGAAACTACAGGTTCAATTTAGTTTATGAACGGTTAGTTCATAAACGAGAGGTTCTTGTAAGAACACATAATGCAATATGCTGATATAAGTGTAGTGGATTTGAGTTGCTTTAGGAACTCAAGTGTGAGCGCTTTGGGACTACGAAAGGATGTCAACGGTTCAAAGAAAAGAATTAAATTATTGAATCGTTAATGTCCAAAAGTGATCTTCAAGTCAACAATTTTGGATTTCTTGTCAAATTAATGGACTGCTGGTCACTTTTAATTAATTTAATAGATCGAAACCATTTGGGGTCGATTGTAGAAGCAAAATAATGACATTCGAGTCTTATTAACTTCAATTGGCGGCGGGCCAAGTGACAAGTGAATTATAGCTTAATTAGAGTTAACCAAAAACGTCCTAAAATTATTTGGGTATGGTTAAAAAGCAGGGGATGGCAAAAATATGGCATTGGCTGCAATACACGGCCCTTCAAAAATTGCAGGCCTTTAGGCTTTGTCATGGTTGCATGTGGCAGTAGGCCGAGAAAGAGCAAGGCCCAGCAAGTAATGGCTGCTAGTAGGCTTGGGAAAAGCAGGCCTAGCTGGAGCGGGACAAAGTCCAATAGCAATTGAAAGTGGACCAAGCTGGAGCGAGGCCTAGCAGCACAAGGCTACTAGGGATGGGCCAAAGAATGAAAAAGCTCAGCACGTTTGTTGGCTTTTGGAACAGACCGAGTGCTTAAAGCCCATGCACCAGGTTTCCAAGCAGCAGGCCTAAAAAGGCTGTCCAGTCGCTTACCCAAGCTTCAGGCTTGGTGCGTTTTAAGGCTGGGTTTAGCCGCAAAATTTTCCCAAAAATTAATTGTTTTTTCTTTTTTCAACAATCTTAGGTTTTGAAAAAAAAACCCTAATTGCTTCCAACTTATTTCTATTCTTTGACTCACATATTCTGCATAGCAAAAATTGCATATTGCATGAACGTATATATATATGAAACATATACAATATATATACCAAGCCTGAAGCTTGGGTAAGCGATTGGACAACCCTTTTTAGGCCTGTTGCTTGGATCCTTGGTGCATGGGCTTCTAATTTATTTCTGTTCTTTGACTCAAATATTTCGCATAGCAAAAATTGCATATTGCATGAACGTGTGTGTGTGTGTGTATAGGGATAGGATTAAGGGACAAATATTTTTACAAATACTTTTACACTCTTTTTAAGCCTTTTGATTACATGACATCCAACGGTTCTTATTTATTCATTAAATGACATGGATGCTTATGTGGATTTTAACTAATATTAAAGATAAAAAAAACATAAAATCTGGAAAATTAAAACTAAAATTAAAAGGGGAAGAAACCCTAGTTGTACGCAGTCCTCTGTCTCCCCCTTTGCGGAGTGAGGTACAATATTCTAACCCACAAGACATGGTTGCCAATTTGTCACAATCCTTAATTCTCAGTTCACGGAGATTGTGGTTCTTTTCCCCCATCCCTACCGGCAGACAAGTGAGCTCCTTAATACCATATATATCGAGGGAAGTGAGAGTGGTTACTCGACTGCATATATTTTCTATTGGCATGGCGTTACCAACTTCCCATATAGCCATTTCCCTGAGAGATGGAAAATGAGTGGGAGCACTTCTCAAATTCCTACATTTCCAGAGCTTCAACTCTTCAAGGCAGGGAAACACTACTAGGACTGCTTTCTCACCTGTTGACATCACTTTCTCAACAACCGTTTCCTTCCATTCACTTAGAGCTGGGCAATTCTCCAATCTTAAGCTTTTCAATGCTAGAAACAAAGTCACCTTCGTGGCCACCGCATCATTATTAACATGTTTATAACCATAAAACTCAACTCCAACAAATTTAAGTTTCGTCATACTATCAAATAAAATAGTTCTAAAACTCAACTCCACTGCATCATTATTAACATAAGTTATATAACAAAATTCAAGAACACGATTCAGATGACGAAATTCAAATAAGATGACTAATACAACAAAGTTCAAGAAGACAATTCAGAGGATATGAATTGAACATAATTGAGAACATACCGAAGAGCGACAATTCTAGGGTGGTAACGGTGAGCCACTTGAAACGTGGGCTGCAAGCCTTCGACAACACCTTGGTTTTGGAGGGGGATTTCTTTTGCACGACTAATATTAGTTAAAAGTCTATTTAGGGTTTCTTTTGCACGGTTACAATAGTTTCATGATTTTTTTATTAGGGTTCAAAGTCTGAATCCAAGTCTTGATCAAAATGGGAATGGGAGAACCAATTTTAGTTAAATTATCTTCCTTTTTTAATTTTAGTTTTAATTTTCCAGATTTTATGATTTTTTTTTCAATTTTATTTTATCTTTAATATTAGTTAAAAACCACATAAGCATCAATGTCATTTAATGAATAAATAAGAACCATTGGATGTCATGTAATCAAAAGGCTTAAAAAAGTGTAAAAGTATTTGTAAAAATATTTGTCCATTGATCCTATCCCATATATATATATATATATATATATATATATATATATATATATATCTCTCTGAAGGTAAATATAAATGTAGGGAGTTCATGCATCATGGTCATTTCAAATATATTACTTTATTTTAAGCGTACCTGATTGGTAGAAAACTACAAAAGCCTTTGAATTTGTAGAAGATCATTCTCAGAAAGCCGGAATTGCATCTTCAATGCGTTGTATCACGTTCAACACATAAAAATTAAATTGAATCAATATCATGTAGATCAATTCAAAATAATAATTTTAATCATAGAGAGAATGATTAAAACTTAATACTCTCCTGATTGAAGATCAAACTCTCTTTAGCGCAACATCAAGAACGTGCTGATAATGTGTTGTAGGCATAATTTACTGAACGATTATGGAGGCCATAGAGAGAGGGGTGCGGCAATAGTAGAGAGAAAGAGAGAGATGTGTAATTGTGAGGTGTGTTCTATTCCACTCCATTATGCCTTTATTTATAGTAGTAGGGAAGATTAATTCCTTACCCTTTTAGGATTACAACTCTAATAGGATATTAACTACTAAAGGTAATATTCAAAGATATCCCTAGATACATTAGGATTTATACTGTAACAATTATTTTTTGTATCTAGGATATTGACTTCCGTTGACCAACGTTTAGTGAGACATATGACTTATTCTTTTAGCGTATTTGTGTAGTACTCGATGATACGAACGCATAGACACTAGAGGAAGTTAATTTGGAGCTACAGGTGAGGTTTTACGAAGTCACAAATCTGAAAAGTATGTTTCTAAGGGATTTCCATTTATTTATTTATTTATTATTATTATTATTATTATTATTATTATTATTATTATTATTATAAGTTTATTTGAGAGTAATGAAGGAATGAAAGAAATAGAAGAAGACACGGGGGGAAGATGGGAGAAAGAAGAAAGGGTATTGGTTGCCCAATCAGAGAAGAGAGGGATGGACCAATTGGGAGGAGAGAGTGATGGGAGTGACCAATCAGAAACAAAAGAAAGGTGGGGAAAGGAGAGAAGAAGAAGGGGGTGACACGGGTTGGCCAGTGTAAGCCTTTGGACCCGACCCGTTCCGCCCACTTCCTGATGGTTCACCGTCATTTTTCCGGCAATTCAAACCTTCCCACTATCTGCAATCTACTCCATAACCTTCCCTCTTCCATTTCCACCCACAATTAGGATGAATTTGATGGTTAATTGTTCAAAAAACTGGAAGTGGGTGCCGTGAGACTTTTGCTCGAAATCCACCAATTGGGAAACGTTGTCCTACAATTACCACCACCATTAGACTTTCCTAGAACCCAGGAATAAAGCCTAAGCAGTGATGGAGGTGTCGGAGCAAGTTTAGAGGTCGAATCGAATCACACCAAATTCCAGGGTTTCGGCGGGTTCGAGGTAAATTGGAGCCTTTCCAGGCCAAATTAGACTTGGCCGCAGGTATAAAGTTTACTCTACTCGTTGAGATCTTCATTCCTGTAAATTTTGGTAATTTTTGGAAATAGTTGGATTTTCCGGCGAGTCGGGGCGGCCAACCGCCACCCACGGCGACGCGTGGCCAGGCGGCCATCGATGTTATTCTTAAACTAAATTAGATGCCTTGAGCTCAGTTTTGGTAATTGTATGACGTAGGTTGATCATTGGAACCTAAATTCTCTACGGTACTTTAATAAGTCATTATAGGAATCGACGATCCGACTGTTGGATCGTCACCAAACTTAAATATGTTATAGTATGTAATATTTGAGGACCATAGGAACTTATGGATTGGGAATCCGATATACGGATCTTCCCGAATTGGTTTTGTAAGTTCATAAAATAAAATGTTAACCGCCACTTGGTTTTGGCAATTGGCGGAGATCCGACCGTTGGATCGTAATGGAACTTTAGGATGTTGTTCTAGAAGTATAATGTGGATCTTTGGAAGTAAGGGATCGGAAATCCGTGATGCGGATCTTCCAAATCGAACTACGTAGGGATGTGTGTTATGTAAGTTACATATTTTATTGATAAGAATTCTGAGTTGTGATTTGATAATTGTTCTAGGCACCAATCGTTCGTGACACCTCTATGGTTGTGCTAGGGAGTTGTAGCATGAACTCCAGGTGAGTGGGCTTTTGTTTTCAGTATATATATGTATGCTTGGTATTTTTCCCAGAAAATGCATTTAAAAGGAATTATGTTTTGAAATGCCATGCCTCATGATTTATACTTAGCAAGGTTCTAAAAAACGCTAGGCGCTAGTCGGGCAGCGGGCTGGCGCCTAGCGCCTAGGCGGGATCTAGGCGGGCGCCTAGGCGGCCTAGGCGGACTTAGGTAAATTTCTTGTATATCTTGTAAATAAGTGCATATTGACACTTACAAAAAATTATACTTGTATGAAATCCATGGATAAGATAATAATAAAATGATAAAATGCAAAAAGAGTATTCAACAAGTCCATAATTTAAAAACACATTAAGCATATATGCCATATAACCATAGTGAGGAGTATTGTAGGATGACAAATGTACAACAAGTTCACAATTTTAAACCACTTAGACTTAGATAGGATTTTTTATTTTATTTTTTAATTTCATGAAAAAAAAAAACCGCCTAGCTCCGCCTAGCCCCGCCTAGCCCGCCTAGCCGCCTACCCCGCCTAGCCCGTCTAGGCTGCCGCCTAGAGCCGATCCAATTTTTCCAACCTATTTGCAAGAAAACGCCTCGGCTCACCACCGCCTAGCGCCTAGGCCGTTTTTAAGAGCAGTGATACTTAGATTATGAGTTAGTATAGTATGCATATTGTGATTTGACGCTGTGGACGCTCAGGTAAGTACTAGGTGAGTTATAGATTTAATGTGAGTTGATGAGTATGTTGAGATGAATTGAGAGCTCATAAACCTGCACCCCGGTGTTAGTGCTCTGTCAGAGGACAGGGCCTAGCCTTCACGTGATCGTTCACCTCCCACACCACACGCCCATCTTGGATCCAAGGCAAGTGCCAGCCTGTCGTACATACCACACTAGGTGGTTCCGACTCGTAGGTGACTTGTGATACTTCGCACAGCCTTCACTTGATCGTAGCACTTGAGCGTATTTATTTACACCTAGCCTGTCGTACAGACCACATTAGGTGATTCCGACTCGTGTGCAGGATTTGATTGATGAGTTGTGGACCCAGCCGTACATGTCATTTTGGGTGACTCTGATTGGCATTCTATTTCATATTGGTTTATTTCACATGGCTTACTTATTTCTTACTGAGATATTTGACATGGCATATAAGTGGATTTTGCAATTTCGAGTATGGTTTCGATATATGTATATATTCTATTTTCTAGAAAATTATACAGGTTTTACGGCGAGAGGTTACTACCTTTGATAATTGAAATGGTTTTTGAAAAGCTTTGTTTTTGCCCACTCACACTTTCTGTTTTGCGCCCCTTCAGGTTTAATTTGCTGAAAGTTTGTATCGACGAGGATTCTTGGCAAATCTCAGGATAAGTGGTTACTTCTGAAGGTATAATCCTTATCCACTCCACTGTACTTACTTATGCTCTAACGTCACGTGTGAAGTGGGTTCATTCCTACTCGCCAGCGCACTGTGGTATTTAGGCACTCTTAGGTTTAAATTTATTCACATTTTTCCACATCATCACACTTTATGGCTTCGTTACCTTCCAGGTGTCGGCCATCACAGCTCGATTCGGAGTCCTAGTGGACATTCTGGGTCGGGGTGTGTCATCCTTGGTATTAATAACATCATTAAATATTTGAATAATAAAATATTTTTATTTTTAAATATATTCCTTTAGTGTTAAAAATGTTACAATTAGTATATTTATATTTATGGCTAATATTTCTTTTTGTGCTCATATTTTTTAAAGTTTTATTTGTGTTTGTACCCATGTGTATACCATCACGTGACATTGTGTATTTAATCAATGATAGAAAAATTACATATGGTATATTTATGTTTTATGCCTAAACTTTGTATCATATATTTATATTTTTAGTTTGTACCCACTTTTAATTTGCAACATTTTTTTTAAATTTGTAGTATTTTCTTTTTAGTTTTATTTTGTACCCATGTATTAATTTCTTTTAGCACCTATATTTTTAAAAAAAATTCATTTGTACTCATAATTTTTTAATCTTTTATCTGTACCCTAATTTATTTATAATGTACACATTCTTCTTTATTAATGTACCACTTTGTTATATGTGAAATGTACCAATTTTTTTGTAAAATGTACCAATTTTTTTGTAAAATATGGATACATTCTTTTGCCATTTATTATTTCTTATTTTTACATAGTTTTTATCCATTTATTCAATCAAAATGTTTGAATTTTTTTATTGTAACCGTTTCTAATAGTATTATAATGAGGAATTTTAAAATTTATAAAATTATAAATCTCATAAAATATCAAACAATTAATGTCAAAACTATAAAAATATAAATATTAATTGTAATATAATGAGATGTACAAAGTCAAGAGACTTTGATCAAACTTTGAATACCATTAAGGTTTTAGTCAAAGAATGTTAATGATTAGGGATCCCATCCAAAGTATCCCTAGAATTAATATGTTGGATTAATATGAGTTGATGGTCATTAGGAGCTCATAGCGTGCAACATCTTCATATATGTCCTACATGGAGACAAATTACAGCAGTGTCTAATTGGATTAACATGAGTTGATGGTCATTAGGAGCTCATGACGAGCTACATTTTCATATAAGTCCTACTTGAAGACAAATTGCAACAACAAACATTAAAGACAATAATGAAATAAAGGAGGATTTCCTTACATTTTTCTACTTGAGGACAAAATCCAGGTTATTCAGTTTGAAAATTTCGCTGAGGTTTTCATCAGAAGAAGGATTCTTCAATGGTTGTGCGGTGATTTGTTTGGATTCTTAATAGAAACTTTTCAATGAAATACAAAATGGGCAAAAAGTAAGAGCAAAATTGAAAGTATGTGGTTAAAAGATGGATTCTCTCTCTCCTCATAATAGCATCGTTTGTTGCACCGGACTATCTCGGACTGAATTAGCTTCAGGAACTAAACTGGACTGGGTTAGAATAGACTAAGCTGGACTAACTTAGTGAAGCGTTTGATGCAGTGTAGGACTAAGAAGGTGGACTAACTATAAATTATTATTACACTTTAATTTATTATTATCAAAATTAATATATGAATAAAAGAAAGGCATATCCCTCTTCTTCTTCTCAAATTGCAGGTAGACTCTGCAACTTCGACCCATTCAAAACCCAGAAAACATCATAATTTAATCCAACCCAACAAAAAAGATTAAAGCATCAAAATTTAATCCAACCCAACAAAAAAGAAATGGAATTTTAATAAATAAAAAAAAGGCAAAGTACAAATTGTAACCGCTTGGCGAACATCGTGAATTCGAATTTGCAGCCAAAAAGACGCAGTCGAGAGGTCGGAGACGACACTCGGAACAGAACATGAAATTTTATCAAAATCGAAATAAAGGAGAGGACTTTCGACAGTCCCAACGACCTCTCTCTCTCTCTCTCTAAGTTTCTCACCCCTCCCCGTCAATTCGATTTCTAGGTTTTCTGGGTTTTTTCCCCTTCGATTCAAACAGGGACTCTTTCTTCTTCTTCTTCTTCTTCGCTGCAAGTAGTAACAGCCAATTGCAATTTTCTTCCCAGGGCAGCGAAGCAGACAAAGGCGATAAAGGATGCAGCGAGAATGGCCGAAGGCAAGAGAGGACGATGGAAGGTCTTAGCTAGTCCCGTGGGTTTCGGGGTCTCTTGCTAAGACCGGCTAGTGAAGTCGTTTGTGAAAGCGAGTCCCGCCTAGTGCCATTAATGTTAGTCCCGCAAGCCACCAAACACAAGACTACATTAATACTTAATCAAATCCAATCCAGTGAAGGCTAAAAAGGCCCCCGTAGAGTTTAACCATGGTTATAATAGATGACATGTGTCAAAATTTGAAAAGGATGGTGAGCATACACCATTTAAGGTGGTGAGCAAAACTACTCCCAAATTTATAGCTTAAATTTTTAGGTAAATTACATAAAACTACCTTAATTATGGACCGAACCACAATATCATATTTTATGTTTTCAAAATTACAATGTCACACCTTATCTTACAAATTTGTTACAAATCAGACCTCTGTTAGTTTGTCTATCAATTTTGTTGTTAAATGTTAACGTGGCAATTATAGGCCCATATTTTGGCAGTGGGTCTGCTGTCCCCTATTTCCATGTCTTCTTTGTGTCTCCCTGTGTACTTTTTTGACACGTGGCATTCACCTTAACTCTACATAAAAGCTGTTAATTTTTTTTAATAGAATTAATAAAAAAAAAATAAAGAAATACAAATAAACCCACAAGAACTCAATCACCCCATCACCCACCAAACAAATCACCCCGACAACCACCCCTCGCCCTAATCGCAGACCGTTTCGCTCTCAATAGTCGGTCTCTTTATTCACCAACCCATCATCGTCATCTTCTTCTTCTGGGTCAAATCAATGAAACCCAGTTTAGGCTCCCACATCCCACCGGTTCTGGATCATTGTCTTCGTCGTCAACCTCATCCTCCTCACCATATTGCTTTTGGGTTTGTTTGTGTTGAATTGGCGGTAGAGATGATTGTGGATTCTGAGTTTGTTTGGGCTGAAGTAGCGGCAGAGACGATTTGGGGGAGACGTCTTGGGATTGTGGGTTCTTCTATGGGTTGGGAGATTGAGGAATGTGATTGGATTCATAGGGTTGAAAATGATGATAAGGAAGACGAGTTTCCACTAGGTTTAAGGAATTCTTTTGAAGGATTGCAGGGGGATTGGAGATGATTAATTTCAACAGTGTTCTTTCGGGTTTTTTTTTTTTTTATTTTAATTTTATCACAGGATTAAAAAAAAGACATAGAGGAGACACATTATTAAAACAGCAAACCCGCAACCCCATATTTTTGCTGATATGAATATCAGGTTTGAGAAAAACAAAATTATTATTTATAATCTTTAAACTAATAAAAATTTATAAAATTAAAAAACTATATACTTTCAATGTGCACCGTACATCCACACCTTTGTCTCCACCATCCTCCGCCACCCACGATCCCCACCAACTCCGGCTCCCCCGCGCCTTCTTCTTCCTTCTCTTAGTCTCCACTATCACTGAAACCCAAACAACCCCCAATACGCCGCCTGCCTCAGCTCCACAATGGGAGAGCCAAGGAAAGAAATAGCAGGGTAAATGTAGGATTTAGGAATTCTGATTTTGCAGGGAAGGAGGCGCAAATGGTTGCAAAATTGAGATGGAGAAAGTCCACTGCTTGCCATGAAACGAAGCCGTTGACTAAGATGTTTGGGTTTATCGGATCTGTAAGCGATGGCCGGGAAGGGAGTTAGGTGAGGATGGCGGAATTGGTAGAGAGAATCAATGGAGGAGATGGGGGACGGTGGGGTGTGGTATGATTTGATATTTTTGTTGGAATTATTTGGAATAGATTTATGGGTTTGGGATAGGATGGTATGATTTTGTGGCTTTGGAAATATTATTTCTGGGTTTAGTTTGGGTTAGTATGATTTTCTAGGTTTGGTTAGGGTGGTATGGGTTTGGGTTTCGAATTATTTGGCTTGGAATTTGGGAAGAGGTTTTCTGGGTTTCCATGGCCATTGAGGCTCTGAAAAAAAAATCAGCTTGTTTGGGTCCGATTGTGGAGGTTTTCTTTGATTTCTTTATCGATGGTGATGGCGATGAGAAAGAGAAACAGACAGGTGACTTTATGGCCCCCATTGGGAGAGCCGCTGGAAAATCATACGGCGGCGAAGGGGTGGGGGAGAGATGGTGGTTTGGAAGCGGCGCGCACCTGGGTGGTAGTACTGAAGGGTGGGATCACTTTTTTATTTAATATTTTTGCATAAAAGTTTATTTTCATTTTGAATTATTATATAATTTAATTTTTTCTTAAGTGGCACAATTGACTGCCACGCCAGCAAAATATGGGTCCTATATGCCACGTCATAACTTAACAGTTAATTTGACGGATTGTTTAATGGAAAACTGACATTGTAATCAATTTGTAAGTCGAGGTATAACTTAACAGTTAATTTGACGGATTGTTTAATGGAAAACTGACATTGTAATCAATTTGTAAGTCGAGGTATGACATTGCAATGTTTAAAATATGATGTATGAGATTGTGATGCAACCAATAGTTGAGGTAGTTTTATGTAATTTACCCTAACTTTTTAAAACTAAATGACATGAAAGTTGATAATTGAATTATTACTGAAGTGTTGATTAATGTGCTTATTTCTTAGGGAAATATCCCAAAATGGGACAATTTCTTAATCTTGGGATAAAAATAGGACAAACCGGCCATGCACACCACGCACATAATCGAAATTACTAAGATACCCACATATAAATACTAAACATCATTAGCCCATTTCATCACTGTTCTCATTTGGAAGAAAGGGTTGTCAAGAGAGCTCTGTGAGTTGTGGGTTTTTGGGTTGAGCTCATATCTCTGAGCTCCGATTTCGAAGATATGGAAGTCCAAAGAGAAGCAAGAACAATGAGCTAGGTTTTGGGTTGACCTCATACCTCTGATTTCGAACAAAGGGATGCGAGAGAGAGGTGAGAAGAGTGAGCTAGGTTTTGTACCATATTTTCTGTTTTGACCGAAAAGGTCCATTTTTCCGGCGACTAAAACTTCGGCAGGCATAGTAAGGTAGGGTGTTTAGTTCCAAGTTCCTTCATCAATGATTTATGGAATAAATGGGTTATGGTGCATGTATGTTGTGCCCAAAGAATTTAGCGAGTATGACCACAACCTAGTTGGCCTCCGCGAAAAACAAAATTTTAAAAAAAAGATTAGATGATGTTAAGGGTCATGCGTGTCTATGAAATAACGACAACGAATATCATGTTTTCCACGTGCATGGTTAAGTGGTGGTAGATATACGTAACAAGATTTTTCAAACTGTCATTGTAACCTTATATATGTAATAATTATGTTTTAATTGTATCTACTATACCAATATGTTGCCGTTAAAGTTTCTCCCGCCCTGTGCATATCGTGTGCATTTACAGTACATATTATGTACATGTGGTGTGCATATAGTGTATATGGTGCGTATTTATATCTTTGATACTCTTCACATTAACGTAGTTTACTACTCTTCCTTTGATTCAGTGGCAAGCCCTGCAAATACGAAAAAAAACGAACAAGTTCGTGAAACAATTTCCTTTGATTCAGTTGGGTTCTTTCGTGCCAATTTAAACTGCAATTTTCAAATCCTTGAAATATTTGAACCCAATCAAATTTGATACCAAATTCAAATTAATGAATCTTTGATTCCTCATATAAAGTTTAGGGTCATTTATCTGATTGCATCCTTTTTCTGATTTCCAAAAGAGAGCTGTGAGCTATGGGTTTTTAGATTGAGCTCAAATTTGTGAGCATAAAATGTGCATGTCATGTGCATGTCGTGTACATACAATGTATGAGCGATCTTAATACGAAGAGAGCGAACGAGTACGCGAAACAATTTCGTCCATATCCTTCTGTCTTCCTTCTTTCCACTCTGATTTCTCTCTTTTCCCTCAAATTTATCTCTTCTCCAAAAGGCAACTAATCTTTAATATGTTTTTTCATTTAATTGCAGCAAAAGCCAAACCCTATTTTAGTTCTTGTGAATTTGGATAGAGAGAGGGAGCAGAGGGAGGGAGAAGACAGAAGAAATGAAAACCCACATATAAATAAGAGAAAGGGTTTATATCACAAATGGTCCCTGAAATTGACCCCATCAATCATGATGGTCCCTGAAATTGAAAATCGATCAATGTAGTCCCTGAATTTTAACCCCGTGAATCAATGTAGTCCTTCTGTTAGTGTTCCGTCCAAATTAACTTTAAAAAGGGTTAAACAACAACTTTTTCATGGTAAAATGACCAAAATAAACCTGTTACTTATAATTTTACTTACTACCTCTCTTTTCCTTTCTCCATCTTCACTTTTCTCTCCATTTTTTCATGGATTTGGTGCTAAAACTAAAATAAAAACAAAAAAAATGGGAAATTTCAATTTCTTTTTTAATATCAAGTAAAATGATCAAAGGCGGACTTTGGCAGTAGCAAAAGCTAACCCAATTTCTTTGAAAAAAAAAAAGGAATGGAGCTAACCCAGTTAGAATTCTTTTTACTTGATATTTTAAAAAATTGAAATTTCCCACTTTTTTTTGTTTTTATTTTAGTTTTAGCACCAAATCCATGAAAAAATGGAGAGAAAAGTGAAGATGGAGAAAGGAAAAGAGAGGTAGTAAGTAAAATTATAAGTAACGGGGTTATTTTGATCATTTTACCATGAAAAATTGATAGTTTAACCCTTTTTAAAGTTAATTTGGACGGAATACTAACAGAAGGACGACATTGATTCGCGGGGTTAAAATTCAGGGACTACATTGATCGATTTTCAATTTTAGGGACCATCATGATTGATGGGGTCAATTTCAGGGACCATTTGTGATATAAACCCTAAGAGAAATGATAAAAATCAAAATTGAACGATTTGGGTCTCCTCCAAGAAACACCAAACCAATTACTTCAACTCCAAAAATCCATCTATCAAAAAGCAAATTAAGCAAAACCCAGTTCACAAAACCTACAAATGAAAAGGTAAAAATTGAAGAAGATTGGTGGGTTAGAGAGAGAGCTCTTTGATTAAGATGGGTGGGTTAGAGTTCTTCAAATTGGAATTGGGCAAGAGAGATTTTCTCTCTCACTCTCCTCTCTGTTTCTCTCTCTACAAAATGAGAACTGAAAGCTGGAATTTTTGGATAACCTATTCATATGGGAGGACAATTTCGACATTTCAAGGTGTAGGAAAAATCCTATTTTTGTTCGATTGTTGTGCATGGTGTGTGCATGTCGTGTGCATATTTGAAATGTCCTATTTTGTCTCAAGATTAAGAAATTGTCCCATTTTGAGGTATTTCCCTATTTCTTATTGGTAACACATTATTTAATTTGCAAATTTAGTCTACCTAGCATTATTCTCAGCAAAAATAGTAAAGATCAACGGCAATTTGGACAAGCTTTACTCTTATTCAATATTACATTGATTAAATTAATATGCTTGGTTTATATTTAATTATAATTTGCTGTGAAATTAGTAGCAGTAGCAGCTACCGATCGAGGCCAGTTCGGGCACTTTGGTGGACCTCTAGGATTGCAGGGAGCACCATCGGACATGACGCAAACACATGAACCAAATGGAAATCCTTCACCACTGGGGTCACAGTAGGAGGTGACACGCCCAACATTCCGGTAACAAGGACTGCATGTCAAGTTGCACTCGTGGACGTCGGGACAACCACCACCAATAGTAGCTAGTCTACAGACCTTGGCATTCACTACTCCATTTAAATGAAACAAATTAAACTTAATTAATTGAGCCAAAATATATAAACAATAACAAATTAATATGGCACAACTTATACATAGGTGCGAATGATATATTAGATATATAACATGCAAACCTATGAATTAGAATAATACCCACGTACAAACTACGTTACGTTACTGGGTCATTAGTTTTTAGCGTATCATGAGAGCATTATATATGATATAATAGAATATTTATAAAGTCGACTAATTACCATCTATGATCAATGAGGATCCATTGATAATACAAATTATGTTCTCTCATTCATATATAATCACGTTTATTACTTATAAAAGTAAAACAAAAAAGAAGTACACAAATACCTGAGGTGAATCGGAGAAGGACCAGAAGGTAGAAGAAAGCATAGAACTTGGCCATTACTATGCTTTGCGACAGTACAGCAACTAGAAAGATCAGGATTGGAAGAAGAAGGAAGAGCTTATTGAATTGGTGCTACTTTGGTGGGTTTTTTTATAAGTAAACCACCAATGAGAAGATCCGCCCATATTAATGTAAAGTGTGTAATTTTAAACACTAATTAATGAGAAAAATCCTGCACAATCTATCAGAGATATTTTACCTGGTAATTTTGTTCATGAAAGATATATATTGTCTGATTCGTTCATCAACTAGAATTTATCTAGCATGCTATCAACACCCACTATTTCCCAAACTACCCTTAAACCTCTACAACCACACCGAATAGCTGCTCCGAACCAATTTTAGAAGAAAGACCCCTGAAATGAAATATAACCCCATAGGAGAGTACTTACAAACAAAAACCTGAAACGATATAACATAATAATTTCATATGTTGCAAGAAATTGAAAGAGATGAAGATTACGTAACGGCCAAGTTCTACAACATCTACCTCGTACTAAAATATTTGATGAAACCAACGCACTGCAGAACATGAGCCGTCATTCTTATTTTTATGGTAGCTTATCAGCTAGTCACATTTTTTACTTTAATTTTTTTTGGACAAAAGCTAGTCACATTTATTTATTGGGTTTTTATCGCAAATGATCTCTGAAATTGACTATCACCATCAAGGTGGTCCCTTAAATTGAAAATCAATCAATGTAGTTCTTGAAAATTGGTGTCGCAAATTAATGTGATCATTCCGTCATAATTTTGTTAAAAAATCTATTAAATGCTGATGTGACACATAAATAGGTTTCATAAGTCTTTTTTTTCCCTCACAAATGATCCTTGAAATTGACCCATGACATCAAAATGGTCTCTGAAATTGACCCCGACATCAAAATGGTCCCTGAAATTGAAAATTGATCAATGTAGTTTCTCAAGTAAGTGTCTCAAATCAATGTAGTCATTTCGTCATAATTTTGTCAAAAATTCTGTTATGTGTTGATGTTACACTATTTAGATCCAAAATTACATCATCGACCCGAACGATCGAGGCCGTTGAATGAGTAGAGTTCTAGACCTTCGTGGAGTTGTTAAGGTAATTTCTTATCATTATTGAGGGATAATATTGTGATTTTAATCATAATTATTATCTCTTAATAGTATATTAAATTGTTTTAACTTAATATTATTTAAGATCCCAGTTGGTTTGAACGTAATGAAATAATGGGCATATGCTTTTGCCTTATTCATGTATTGCTTTGGCCACGTGGAGTAATGCATCATTAGGAGATTGATTGATAGAATCTGGCAATGTCGTGTGGAATGATATGACTATAACTTACAAGGCACGACATCAGATGATGAAGCATGCAAGATGGGGTAATTATCATCACCGAATATCCATGGTATTTTAATTAAATGGGATAATGCAATTGCATGCATTATCACATCTACGGGAAATAGGGGTTTCATGCAAGACCTGGAGTCGAAGTGCGACTGTATCAGGTTGTGATGAAGGAACACGAGGACTTTTTGGATGATGGTGATGATAAGATGGCAACAATCAGAAAATTAACCTTTGATTTTTTATGCTAAAACATTTAGCATATTGGCATATGCTTTTATACCGTGAGTCAGCATGAAGACCTTTATGAAACCAGATTCACTCAGTATGAATATTGGGAACTCGTTCAACCATGTATGCCGCGAATTGTGTTGATAAGGATTGTTCAATATGATTATCAAATATTGGTTGATTATCCTTTAGTATCAAGACGTGATTTGTTGTTCACGACAAAGGCTCTACAAGGCGGCCATCATGCGGTTCGGTATTATAAATACAAAGCTACACACAACGTAAAAACCCCTCCAATTCAACACACAAACTGCCCTGCGCAAACCCTCGCTCTACGCGAAACCTCTCAAACATCTTAAGATTTTTATTTTCTTTTTCCGCCAACACATCTTCAGTTTGGATAAACAACACTGTGGAGGCAACCGGCGAACATCTTCAGTTTGGATAAACAGCACTGTTGCTGTAGAATCAGCCGACTGTGAAGCACCTTTAGTTTGGATAAACAACACTGCGACAGGGCCGACTGGTTATCTATCCAAGTCTCGGTTGAGAAGGATTTTCAAGTCCTTATTGGTAGAGGTCATCTTATTAGCCTTCTCGGTGAAGTGAGGTGTTACGAATTACTGGGCTCGACACATTGAACGCCGAGTTGTTTATGATTGGGTATTCACAAGTAGGTTTTAGAGTTCGGCATTCTGACGGCCGAACCACTTTCACAATCAAGACGTACATTTGTTTTGAGTACTTGTGCCCATATAGTCTGGTGTCGATTCGGCGTGCTTATATTTTAACGAATATAATCACCATGACCGAATCCGGCGTCGACGATTTGTGAACTTCGCAGAACTAGTAGCCTTGTCTTCAGGCTCTAGAACCCGAAGGCCGAGAGTGTTCCTTCCTCGGCCGCAGTCGCAAGATCAAGAAGTCAGCTGCGCGCTCAACGCAACATCAACATATTTTACTCCTCGGCCGATGAGTTGGCATGCCCCGCACACAACCGAAGGACGTAGTTGGCTCATTATTTACGTGGCATGCGCGCCACATAGGCTTGATAGTTTTTAGGGTCAATAGACACATATACACAAGTCTAATTAAATTTAAAAAAAATACAAATAGGCTTAATAATTTAATGGTTAGTAAAAAAAATTGTCAACCCAAAAACCCAGTCCTGCAATCACCTTCAATCTCAGTCCACATTTCTATACCTCATTTGCTTTCTATTCTATAAAAAAAATCTCAAAACACTCATCTTTACACACTTCGACACTTTTAACCGAATTGAACCTGGATCGAGATCCTCTTTGGTGACGGCTTGGCCCATTGACAACGACTTCTGGGACATCACCGTTAACATTTAGGCGATCAACATCCTCACAACCTTAATCTTGGAGAGCTTGTTTGGCGCTTCCCTGATGGTCTGGTGATGCAAAGAATGATGACGTATGCCTTGAGATAATGAGGTTATAATCGAGGTGCGTCCATTGTTGGTTGAAAACTATTTCCACACCCCCTCTTAGGCTTTGGTTAAGCCTTGTGCCTTTAAGAATGTTTGAAAGGGAGCTCTCTTTGGAGTCGCCCTACTATAAGAAAAAACAAATTATGTGTAAAAAGGTATTTAGACATTTTTTTAAAATTAATTATTAAACCCACATCAGCATATAACATTTTTTTTTTTTACAAAATTGTGGCGGAATGATCATATTGATTTGCGACACCTATTTTCAATGACTACATTGATTGGTTTTCAAATTCAGGGACCATATTGATGGTGTGGGTCAATTTCAGGGACCATTTATGATAAAAATCCATGCTTGTGGGGCCATTTATGTGCCACATCAGAACTTAACGGAATTTTTAACAGAATTGTGACGGAATGACCACATTGATTTGTGACACCTATTTTCAGGGATTACATTGATTGATTTTTAATTTTAGGGACCATCTTGATGGTGAGGGTCAATTTCAGTGACCATTTTTGATAAAAAAAAATCCTTCTTTATTTAGCATAATTTATTTATGTATGTTTATTTAGCATAAAATTTTATATTTATATTTTTAAATGTCTCACGTACGCAACAGTACATGAGCCTAGCCAATTCAAAACCCTACCTCAGGATACCAGTACTGTCGCTCTACATACATTTGGATTGTGTCAAGGTGGGTACTTTAATTACTAGCATTGCTTGGTCTTAAATTGAAGCCAGATAGGTTAGGAGTTGTAAAATCCCACCCCCCGAAATTTCATTATTTAATTACGAATTTTGTATTTACGTGATTTTTATTTTTATTTCGTTAATTTTAGAATTCTAATTACTTAGTTACAAAGTTCGCACTTTCGTAATTAATCAGTTAAAATTCGTAAACTTTTTGGGGTCACAATAAAGTTCGATTCCACGAGCGCGTAGACGAAAACTGTTCACATATTAGAAAAGGGAAATGGAGATGTGCGGTGATGGGTTGGATGTAAATGGAGACAGACGAAGGAATAAGGGAAAAGAGAAAAGGGAAAAATAAATAAATAAAATTGAAATTTTTTAGCTAGATGATCTGTTTTGAACGGCAGATATTGGTTGATCGGGTAGATCCGGATAGAAATGATCCGGAGCGGATCTTGATCCAGGTTGTCCTCCTAGCCTACATGTTTAACGTACAAGCAGAGTACATACAAAAGATTTTTGGAAAAACTTAACCCTTTCTTTAACAACTTCAACTAAATACACCACTAAACTCAATATATGTTGAAGATTGAAACAAGAAACAATTCTCAGTTTCTCGAAATTTGTTCAAGTTGAAGGTAAAAGACGAATTAAGCAAAAAGAAACCCTTCACTTTGATAATGATTAACTAGAAGAGAGAAGTTTCCTTCATCTCTCATCTATCATCTACTTTCAACATTTCTTGTTTCAATATGCATTGCATATTGTAAATTTGGCTGCACATTGCAGGCAAGGTGACTAGTTTCTTAACTCTCTGACCAAAGTCATTGGCGTGTGCCACTTCTTGATCCTCACCTCACGTGAGTGAGAGAGTAGATGAATTTTAGTAGTGTTGTAGAGAGCCTTTGGCATATGAGACTTTAAAAACGTTACATTCGATATTGGTGGGGAAGAGGAGGGAAAAAGCAGTTTACTTTAATAGAAGAATGCCATCAAAGATTTTTTTTTTAACAAGATCAAGGTTAAACACTTTTAGTGATCAGGTGTGTTTTCAATTTTCTAATATTAAGTAGAGGGATATTCTAGCAATTCATAGGACATTCTTTCAACAGTTCAATCTTCTCACCCTATCTATATATAATGTTGCAAGATGATCTAAACATAATACTTTCAGATCACTCTTTAAAGATCATTTCTAGATAAGAATAAATTTTTTTTTAATCCTTTTGTCATTTAACAATTATTTAATAAATAGATAAATAATGTTTTCAATTAAACACTGAAATATTGACTATGTTAATTGAAAGGTTAAATGATTATGATTTTGTTGATTTTTTTAGAGAATCTTTAAAGAGTAACTTATAAAATAAATGGTTATGATTATTGATGAGTCAATATTTTACTATATATTTTACCCTAATCTTAGTATTAATTTATTGATTATTGTAGTGAGATTTTGATACTTTGAATTATATTTCTAATGTAGGACATTCGACTTCCTCTTAAGAGAAAAGTAATCAAACAGATGAATTTTGGAGTGATTCCAATTGGAGGATGTTTGTGGGTCTTTCAAGATGATTATATCAAAGTTTTAGATTTTTCTATCAGGCCGTTTGACCGTGGAAATGAAATAAAGGCCCAGCGCGCAGCTTTTCCAGATTGATGTTTTTGGACATTTTGGGTATTTTGGAGGTCAAGATGCAATATTTTGAGGAAGATTCCTTTTGAGGATTTGTAGGGGACATCTTAAGATTTCAAAAGAGACCTTTTGGGATGAAATTGGAGTTGATTTGTTCAGTCAAAAGTCTGATTTTCTGAGAAGTCTAAATTTTAGTTCAAATAGGAAACCTTTTATTTTCTGTTTTATTATTTTATTATGTTTCCTAGTTTTATTCTAGGACTTTTAAGGTTTTATTTTGTAGTACTATAAATAAAGATATTTAGCCATTAGGGTTACAAAAAGGGGAGGCGGAGAACGCACACGCTATTTTGGATTGACGATTCAAGTTTATTTTCTAGGTGTTTTCTATCCTTATTCTCAATAATATTTTGTTTTATGATTGTTCGTAACTAGTTTCTTTTGCTAGAGCGAAGCCTTGAGCCTTAGCAATAATATGTAGTTTCTTTTCAATTTACTTATGATATTATAAATGCATGTTTTGAATTATTAATCACCGTTTTAAACTATCTAATTGTCTTAGTGATTCGCGACCATTAAGATATTTAGAAAAATAATTTGATGCAATTTTGGTCGGAAGGTTCCCTGAAATTGGCGCTGGCTTCTCGTGGTTAATAATTGTAATTTCACTTAGGATAAACACCACGTCTTAAGGGTTGCATGGTTTTTCAAAGAGTTTTCGTAAAACTTAATGAGTCTTTCATGTTCATATTTGATCCAAACGTTCGGACGGATTGCATGTTAAATATACGTTCTATGTTGGAGGTACCAAGTAGAATATATATTAGGAAAACCTAACCTTCAAAATATGCATGGGTAATTCATAAGTGATTGGAAGAACTACGTAGGATTGTTAAGGTGATGGCGGAATCCTAGTGTTTCTTTAAATTGTTTTCTAATTGATTTATTTAATTGTTTTTAATTTAAATTCGTTTTTATTATTTTAAATTCTAAAATCAATATTTTCCAAACTTTGTTTTAAATAATTAATTAAGAGTTGGTTTTAAATACAAATTATTCATTCAATTCCTGTGGAAACGACCTTACTTGAGTTGTTTATACTACAACTACCATGTACTCTTGCAAGTATTTTTAAGTGTTTTTATCCCTATTTTTGCAGGTGGTAAAAATCCTATCAATTATCAATCAACATTGCACGATTATAAAAAGCAATGAAAAAAGTGAAAGGAGTAGGGATGACAATTTAAACCATTAAGCTCGATAAGCGAGGATAACTGCCTGAGTGGAACGGATTTTGCACTACTATGTTTTACTATTTGCGCGATGAACCAAAGTTGGTCTCGCAAAGTGTTTTTCCGTCACACGAACTTCAGTGCGACAGAGACTTTGTGTCACAGAATCAGTTGCGCAAAGATCGTGAAGAAAGACTTTGCGCGACAAAAAACATCATTGGTCGCGAAAACATGGCGCGACGGTTTACCCTTTGTCGCACAAAATTTTTAGGAACGAATGTTTTTGTAGGACAAAATATCATGATACATACGTGGGACGACTATTATTCGTCTCTAAACTTTGCGCAACGACAATTTATTATTGCGCGACGAAACCTAGTTTGTCGCTTGAGTTTTGCGAGACGAAGGTTTTCGTCGCGCAAAAATAAATTTTTTTTTTTAAATTTAATTTTAAGTTCTGTTTTTTTTTATTTTGTAATAAAAATAAATTGCATTTTTTTTGGTAATAAAATTAAATTGCAATTAAAAAATGTAATGAAGAGAAAAATAATATATTTAAATTAATATAAATGTATGTACTATGTACAAGAAAAATGTTTAAAAAGTACGGAAGTAAAAAACTAAGAAAATAATGCGGTATAATCTACGTGGTCGTCATGCAAAGGCGGTGGGAAGGTCTCAAGGTTGTCGACAGGCTGAGAGGTCGAAAGGGCAGAGGTCGAAGGGGCAGAGGTGTGGGCATGCTCGAGTTGGAAGGGATCGGATGTCGACGGGGGACGAAGATCCGGAAGACGAATGCCGGACTGATTGAGGGCCTGTAAAATCTGTAACATCTGGCTCCTATATGAGGCAAGCTTAGTCCTAAGGTCGGCCACCTCTGCTGTCAAAGCTGTTACCTGACTCTTTGACTGGGATGATGAAGGGGTTCTAGGTTCCCGCCGTTAGGCATTCCCCATCCCCCTATAATATGTCCCCGACCTCCACCCGAAAGTCTAATCCAAGGTCTTTGTAACATCCCACATTGACCAACATAGAGAGGGTGATGTGCCTTATATGTACATGCCCACCTCCATATAGCACGAGGCCTTTTAGGAGCTCATTAGCTTCGGATTCCATCGGAACTCCAAAGTTAAGCAAGTTTGGGTAGAGCAATGCCAAGATAGGTGACCCACTGGGAAGTTGCTAGTGAGTTCCCAGAAACAAAACCATAAGGAAATGGTAAACCCAAAGCGGACAATATCGTGTTACGGCGGAGCCGATTTGGGATGTGACTGAATGGTATCAAAGCCACTCTGTCGTGTGGTGCGAGTGTGCCGACGAGGACGTCGGGCCCCTAAGGGGGTGAATTGTGACATCCCACATCGACCAACGGAGAGGGGGTGATGTACCTTACATGTACATGCCCACCTCTATATAGCACGAGGCCTTTTGGGAACTCACTGGTTTCGGATTACATTGGAACTCCGAAGTTAAGCGAGTTCGGGCAAGAGCATTCCTAGGATGGGTGACCCACTGGGAAGTTCTCGTCTGAGTTCCCAGAAACAAAATCGTGAGGATGTAAAGCTGACAAATATCGTGCTACGGCGGAGCAGGTCTAGGATGTGACAGAATGGTCCCCTAAGGAAGGTGGATTGTAACATCCCACATTGACCAACATAGAGGGGGTGATTTGCCTTATATGTACACGCCCACCTCCATATAGCACGAGGCCTTTTGGGAGCTCACTGGCTTCGGATTCCATCGGAACTCCGAAGTTAAGCGAGTTTGGGCGAGAACAATCCCATGATAGGTGACCCATTAGGAAGTTGCTCGTGAGTTCCCAGAAACAAAACCGTGAGGGAATGGTAAGCTCAAAGTAGACAATATCGTGCTACGGCAGAGCTGGTCTGGGATGTGACAATCTCCGTAAGGATCTGAAACCTCGCATCCTCTAGGGGATCCACAGACTCGAGAAGAACCAACTGCCTTTTCTCCATCATCGTCGCTTGTGTAATATAACATCAAAGATTAATTATAACATTCATATAATAACCATGAAACTTGAATGCGTAAGATAATAATTAAAATTGAAGAATACTTATATGAAGGGACTCGGCTAACCCATCCCCGGGTTAAACATAAACGTCGCTAAAGACATCGATCTTCGGGAATTTTGAACCCCCTTTCTAAATAGAACAAGAGAAGAAAAATGTTAGTACAAAAAAAATTAATATTAATGACATATTAAAAATTGAATATGAAAAACTTTATTATTACCCACTGCCGCGCCTCCATCCTATATGAGAAGAGCCTCGAACCGGAATGGTGGACTGAGAAGTTGGTTGTGAGTTCCCAGAAACAAAACCATGAGGGAATGGTAAGCTCAAAATGGACAATATCATGCTACGACGAAGCCGGTCTGGGATGTGACAGTCTCCGTAAGGATCTGAAACCCGCATCCTTAGGGGATCCACAGACTCAAGAAGAACCAACTGCCTTTTCTCCATCATCGTCGCCTGTGTAATATAACATCAAATATTAATTATAACATTCATATAACCATGAAACTTGAAACTTGAATGCGTAAGATAATAATTAAAATTAAAGAATACTTATATGAAGGGACTCGGCCAACTTATCCCCGGGTTGAACATAAACGTCATTAAAGACATCGATCTCCGGGAATTTTGAACCCCCCTCTGAATAGAACAAGAGAAGAAAAATGTTAGTACGAAAAAAAAATTAATATTAATGACATATTAAAAATTGAATATGAAAAACTTTATTATTACCCGCTGCCACGCCTCAATCCTATATGAGAAAGGCCTCGAACCAGAATGGTGGAAAAGAGTCTTCTTCTCCCCATTGCTCTTGTTGGCTTCCGCTTTCTTCTGTTATACAAAAAATAAACGTATTAGTTCAAATTTAAATGAAATATAAAAAAATCAATAAACATTAGTAAGAAACATATAATAATTTTAAACTTAATATAAAAAAATACCACATAGCCAGGTTCCTGAAAATGACTGCACAGCCACGCCCAATTATCCTTCTGGCCCTCAAACTCCTTCAGGCAACCCTCCTCAAGAGCGACATGCGGATCATCAAATGTCTCAAAATATTGGTGCAGGTCGATCTTCCACTGCTTGTACCGTTCAGAGAAGAGCTTGTTGACGTAAGCCAACATATTAATTACATACATTAAGTAATATAAATATATAAAATTTGAAGGAAAAACAATTAAAAGGTAGGATACTTACCGACAACTGTGCGCGCACCTTCGTCCTCACCTTGTCTGGCATCACCTTCCAAGACTTCCATTGCATAGGGCAATAGGTCTAAACGACGTGAACAATGTCATGGGCCAATGCGCTATGCTGCTCCACCGTTGGTGCAGCCCGATGCCAGTCATCGTATTCGATAATGATACGTCTGTTGGTCACCCGGGTGATCTTCGCCGTCTTCAACTGGCGACAAAGTCCCCGAGTGTTTTTCTTGGCTGCAAAGAAATATAAAATTAACGTTAACCCAAAACTAATAACAAATCCTACTAAAATTTCGGCATAACCTCCCTATAATTAAAACATTTCCCAAAACCCTGAAAATAACATAAACAATATATGTATCCACCAGAATGATCACAACTGTTTAATAATAGGTTTAGAACGATGACAACAATAAACAATATATATATATATATATATAATAATTGTTTAATCCTTAAATGACATAACTTAACAAACTGAACCTAAAATAACAAAACTAAGTTAACCAAATTCTTATCATATTTCATATTTAGTATTCCTTATAAGGTTTGTACTTTTGCCAACATTGTTTGCACTGTTACAAAATGTAAATACAATCCAACTCTACGATTTGCATAAGTAAACAACAATTACTTTCAGTTCATGGAAGCATATGCATTTGAAAAGCACAATGATACGTCCACTTGACACATTTTCTTTCTACTTACCTAAATAACTAAAGATCAAAATTAGAGCAGTTGGAGCTCAAATTTTTAAACAAAATTAAACTAGTAAAACTCAGAATTAAGCAGAAAAATTGAACAAACATTTTTAGAGACACGTTGTTCTCTACAAAGAAATAATGATCACCTTCCTAGCATCATTAGGCAATCCAATATCACGTAGAACAGTCTATATGGAGAAATCACCAAGGCACTATAGGAAAAAAAAACAGTTATCAACATGCGGGGCGTTATTAAACTTTACCTTGTTGTGACCTCAAGGCATTAGTAGTGGATATTGATGATGTGTCGGGAGTGCAGGGGCAGCGGTGACCATGCCTGGCGCTAACAGGTAGCGCCACTGATGAGGCTGATGATGCCAGTGCCTGGGAGACCCTGAGACCAACCAGTAAGTGGTCCATTTGTGCTGGAGCAGTGGCAGCTGACGGATGAGTCGGGGGAGGCGAACGGGGTGTAGTCGTCACCACCTTACAACTTCTAATAAGCTTTGACATCTGCACAATTAGAAAGAAAAAAAATCAGTAAGTATACATAAATCCCATCACATGCCAAATTATGTGGCATATCACTCACACCAACTCCACGCATAACTAAATCAAGCATTTGAACCATATATATACCATTAAACATAAAACAGACAATTAAACCATAAAAGCATCTAGACCTATATGCATTTCATTAAAGGAGGAACAACAAACCAATCCACTTACCTATATGCATTTCATTCAAGGAGAAACAAAAAAGCAATCCACTTACCTATATGCATTTCATTAAAGGAGAAACAAAAAACCAATCCACTTACCTATATGCATTTCCCCATTCAATTAAACAACAAGAAAACAAAAATATATACGGTACTTAGAGCCAATTGACTTGGGGGCAGCAGTTACCTTATGTAGGCCTCGAAATATAAACACAAACATATCCTTCAACATGCCTAATTATGTGGCATATCACTCACACCAACCCCATAAAAGCATCTTGACCTATATGCATTTCATTAAAGGAGAAACAAAACACCAATCCACTTACCTATATGCATTTCCCCATTCAATTAAACAACAAGAAAACATAAATATATACGGTACTTAGAGCCAATTGACTTAAGCAGCAACTGCCTTATGTAGGCCTCGAAACATAAACATAAACATAAACATATCCTTCAACATGCCTAATTATGTGGCATATCACTCACATCAACCCCATAAAAGCATCTTGACCTATATGCATTTCATTAAAGGAGGAACAAAAAACCAATCCACTTACCTCTATGCATTTCATTCAAGGAGAAACAAAAACATTCCCAAATAATATCACCAACATATTTAATAAAGTCCCAAAAGCTTACAAATTTGAGGAAGCATAACCACGCCATATCTATCACTTTCATATGCGATCCAACAAAATTTCTCATTGATAAATTATAGACGAAACTCAGGTAAGTCAATACAAGGTCATTGTTTGTCCTAATAAACCCACATTCTCTACCTGCCTTATATAATAAACTTGTATATATACACACACATTAACAAACAACATCAACATCAATCCAAATCAAAAAACCAATCCACCGAAATTTCCAACAAAATTGCTCATCCAACATAAAATCAACTAATTAATCCGTACAGTACCCACAGATTCCTGTAAATTGTGCCTTCATATCAATGTACCCAAAAATCAACTAATTAATCCCTAAATTCTCAACGCACAGTTCATAATTTAACTAATTAATCCCATAATTCTTCACCCATGTAACAAAATTATACGGATTGGGTGGGATTGTTAGGACCACCGAATCCCTTAAAATATGAAAAATTGTAAACCCTAATCCCCAAATTGTAAACCCTAAAATCTAAAAGATTGTAAACCCTAATCCCCAAAATGTAAACCCTAAAATATGAAAAATTGGAAACCCTAATTCTCTAACCTAATGGTCTATAAACTGGAACCCTAATTCCCTAAACGAAAATCAAACTAAATTAATAAAATTTGAAATATTTACCTTGTTAGCAGCGAGGGGGCGAGAGGGGGAGAGGCTGAGAGGTAGGGTGAAGGTGTGTCGGAGGAGGAAGAGAGACTGCGAGGGGGCGAGAGGGAGAGAGGGTGACAGAGAGGGAGGGTTAGACCTGGCATTCGTGTCGTGTTTTCCGTGTTCGTGTCGTTTTCGTGCCATACCCGATATCTTAACGGGTCGTGTCGTGTAACACCCGTTAAAATAAACGGGTAAAATGACCCAACCCGAAATTGACCCGATAATATTAACAGGTAATATGACCCGACCCGTTACCTATTAAGGAAAATATATTTTAAACCAATAAATAATCAAATGAAAAACATAATACTAAATAAGTATATACATACCATATTGTCACATCCAAAACATAAAAACGCAATTTTCTTTTAAGTATATTTTTACTTACCTAAAGTCCTTAATAGTTTTGTAATTAATATAGAAGTGTAAAAAAATATAGAAAAAATATATTAACGCTCGTAATGACAAGCTTTACAACTTTCATGAAGAGCTTAACTTCGAAATTCACCATTATAATCATATAAATCATAGATCAAAATTTAACCATTGATTGTTGTTTACATTTACGCTTCATTGTTCTCATCAAATTTTTTTTCTTTCTAATTTTCTTTTTTGAAAACTTGATCTATCAGAGGATTCAAGAAGATGAACGGTTTGGATCGTTGATATTATATTCAGAGTTTTACAGTTAGTGAAAATATTGCTTGATGTTTATAAAGTTTCTACAAACTATATGACATCGACTCATATTTCAGTTAACCGTAAATATCGAAACGTGATATCAAATATCTGAACCGTTCATCTTCTTACATCCGTCAGATGATCATGTTTTCAAAAAAGAAAATTTAAAAAATGAAATTCAAGAAGAATAAAGCATAAATGGCAATCAATGGTTAAATATAAATTTAAGGTTTATGAATTATAGTGTTGGATTTCGAAGCTGACCCCTTCATGAAAGTTGTAAAGTTTGTCACTATGAGTGATTATATATTTTTTTTTACATTTTTTACACTTTTACAATAATTATTATTAATTTTTCCCTCAAATAAAAAACATTATTCATGAAGGTTTGGAGGATTTTAAAAATCTAAACGATAATGTAAGTGTAACCATTATCTACTCGTGGAGGAATAATGATGAATCACGAGTGGTTATATATTCTTTCACATTTTTTATACTTGTATGTATGTCTTCTTAGTTTTTGCCTATACAAATACTATATTAGTTTATTTTAATTTTGGACAACAACATGTTAAGTAAAATTTATCCTAGTAATGATAATAAGGAACTCTCATAATAAAAATAAATAATGACTAAAACTTTTTTTTAAAACTTATATAGAATAATAATACAAAACTATATATTTAATATAGAATATATTGTATATATTAATATGGCTATTGTATTTTATAATAAATCTTTTAGTAATTAAACTTTAAAATTATCAAAATAAATATTTTCTTAACGGGTCGAAACGGGTTACCCACGTGTTACCCGCGTGTATACCCGTTAAGAACCCGTTATTAACGGGTTCTTAACGGGTCACCCGATAATGACCCGATAAGTTATCGTGTTGACCCGAAACCCGTTATTTTCGTGTCGTTTTTGTGTCGTGTCACCGTGTAGTGTCAGAAACTGCCGGGTCTAGAGAGGGTGTGTCGGAGGGAGTTTACCAAAGACGAAGAGGTGAAGGAAAAAATGTGTGCAATTTCAGTTTAATCCTGACTTTCTTATCGACGAATATCTTATGTTCATTGCACAAAAGATTCAAATTTTCATGAAATAATTTTCGTGCGCGCCAAAAAGTCAAAATTTTCAACTCCTTCAGTGAAGAAACAGAAACTAATCGTCGCGCAAATAATAGTTGCGCGACGAAGGGTTCTTGTTCGTCGCTCTAGGAGCTGAAAATTTATGTTTGAACTTATATTTATTAAAAAAAAACAAAAACAATTTTTTTATAACATAAGATAAATAAATTACAAAAAATTCATTTAATATGTTTTACATAGCAAGTCATAAATAAATTGCATTATTCATCATCCGAACTGTAATAACTTTCGTTATCGTCGTTATCATGACTTTCGGTCTCCCAATTCTCCTCCTCAACATGTACGTCACCGTCGTCGTTCGGGCCCACTGCACCATCGTATCGCGGAAGATCACCGAGGTCAATTGTAATTGACTGAATTGTTATTTCGATTTAAGACATTCCTTGTATCTGAAATGGTTATTGGATAAGATTTGTATCTCAAAGTGTTTCCGCATCATTTTCCATTGAAGATTCTAAACGTTGGTCAGCAAAGTTGTCGACGTTATCGTTAGTTGGGTCTTGTTCTGGTATAACATACATGTTCCTCTTATCCATCTTCTGAACAACTTTCCAACCTCTCCCGGCTTTAGGGTCATCTAGATACATAATATGTTTTACCATGTTTGTCAAAATGTAAGGGTCGTCATCGTAGCAACTTCTTCTAATGTTCACAGATAATAAGCCATGGTCGATTTTAACACTTCCCTGCCTATTTGGGTTTGTATCAAACTATCGACACTTAAACATGAGAAACCATTGCATACAGGGCAGGCCATATAACCCTTAGTGCTCCACCCAGAAACCATTGCATATGCGGGAAAGTTGTTCACAATCCACATAACTGCAGCCCACAAAGTGAACATTTTCCTAGTGGACTTATCTTACGTGCGCACACCATTTGTTCATAAATCCTTTAGCACATCAACTAACGGCCTTAAGTAAACATCGATTGACCTGCCAGGATCCTCAGTTATCAAAAGAGTCATCATCATGTATTCTTTTTTCAGGCATTACTAAGGTAGCAAATTATATGGGAATACGAAAATCAGCCAAGTGTTGTGGTTTTGGTTTAGAACCCCGGACTGATTGAATCCGTCAGTGGCAAGTCCCAATCTAACATCCTAGGGATCAGCAGCAAACTCGGGGAACGTTTGATCAAACTCTTTCCATGCCTCCCCATATGCAGGATGCCTAATCACATCGTCGTTTACCTATTTTTCCTTATGCCATCTCATGCCTGTGGCAGTATGCGTCGACATATACAATCGTTGCAACCTAGGTTTAAAGGGCAGATAACGCATGACTTTTTGTGGAATCTTAGTCATTCTATTCTGAGATGTCATTTTGAACCTCGACTCATTGCATATAGGGCATTTATCCAATGCTTTATTCTCTTTGTAGAATAAAATACAATTGTTTTTGCAAGCGTGGATTTTTTTCATTACCCAAACCAAAACCATTCAACACTTTTTGCACATGTCTATGGTTTTTCGACAAACAATTGTCATTCGGAAGCATTCTCTTGAAAACCCCCAAAGAGTAATCGAAACTCTGGTTCAACATACAATACTTTATTTTTCTGTGCATTAGTTCCATAATGGCCGTGAGAACGGAAAAGCTCTCGCACCCCGGGTATAACTCTTGGTTAACATTTTTTAATAGTTTTTCACATTGTTCGAACTCTGCACTGTCCATTGGTGTGGGCATGTCATCTTCCCTTTCCTGATTGGTGTTTGTCGATGAAAATGGAAAAGCATCATTTATAATATTCATGACTTGTTCATTAGGATCCACAATAGGTTCAACATTCCATTGGTGTGGGCATGTCATCTTCCCTTTCCTGATTGGTGTTTGTCGATGAAAATGGAAAAGCATCATTTATAATATTCATGACTTGTTCATTAGGATCCACAATAGGTTCAACATTGTCCACTCTTATGGCGTTTGAAGACAAAGCATTGTCTAATTGTTTCCCATGATTGTTCCAAGTATTATATGTCTCAATCATTCCATTCCTTACTAAATGAAATTGAACATTTTCAATTGTGTGCCTTAACGTGTTGTTACACCTCCTACAAGGACACAGGATTCTAGTTGCACCCGGGTTGTGTGTATGTGCAAAGTCAATAAAATTCTCAATTCCATCCAAGAATTCATCCGTGCATCTATTCGGGTTTTGTATCCATGTCCTGTCCATAATTCCTGGAACCACAATAACAATACAACAATCACAACAACTTCATACAAAATGATAATGCCACCTTATGCCTCCGGTAAGAGCCCTATCCTATTCAGGAATGCATAGTCATGTCACGTAATTTACGGCTACATCAGATTAGATTTCGACGTGGATGAATTTCAATAGCATCTCGATATAGTTCTTTAGGTGTACGACGTAGATATAAAATACCTATGTACCACCCGAAGAACGTACACAAATTACATCGAAATCTCCATAACCGAAACCTAATCCTTCAACCATAAACTACGCGTCATAACTATGCATTCCCAAACTGTCCAAATAATGGGACAATTCAAGAATTAATTGGATTGCATCCATGCGCAAAATCCAACTAATCCTTGAACGGGAAACTAAGTTTTACTAAAAATAAAAAAACAAGTACGAAGTTAATTTCAATTAACTCCGTACATCACAGCACATATTTGTACGTCACGTACAAATTTAACAACATAATATAAATATAATTTCACAACACAATATAAACATAACAAGCTAAGTTCAACATAATTTAATTAATTTTTTATTTTAAAAAAAAATAAAATGAAGAAAATACCTTCTCAATCGTTCTCCATCAATCACTAATCACACACAATATACCTATAGACAACGAAATTAATGGCGTTAGTACGAATTTACATTAATACTTTTACCCTAACGACAAAAAAACGCTTACTAGACACACCGAGATAGTTCGATCAACCTAGAGAAGAAGATGGAGGGAGTTTTAGATGATGAAATTGAGAGAAAATGGAAATGACGGATGCCAGATTGACCAAAATCGAAGGGATGAGTGCAGAGGCACAATCTGCAATTTTTTTTGCAGTTTGCCTCTGCACATGGCTAAATCCAAATTAAAAAGTTCACTTTTGGACGAATGATTTTGCGCAACGAACAAGGTCTTTGTCGCTCAAATATCCTTTGAGCGACTAACATGGTCTTCGTCGCGCAAATGTTATTTGCGCGACAAAAAAAGAAACATTTGTTGCGCAAGTTTACCATTTTTTTATTTTATTTCCTTTACTTTACAATTTATTTTTTTCAACAAATTGCGAGACAAAAACATGTATCGTCGTGCAATGCATATTTTTTTATTTTTTTTATGTTTTTATGTTTTATTTGTATGTATTGTAAATTTTTATTTTATTATAAATAAAAAACTCAAACCTAATTAAACATTAAATTAATTAACAAAACTAATTTACTATCCCAAATAGGAATTATAATTAATGTAAATATTAATACTCATCCACATAACATAAATTTATTAATTAAATTAAATATAAAGTCCACAAAATCTTTTTTAAAAAACCCTCCTCAACTTTAATCCTCCCTCGCCCGCAACACATCAAACTTCCACTGCCAGAAACTCTGCTTGAAAAGCCCATCCACATAAATCTGTTGCTTTTCATCAGTTTCATCAACATCCCAATGAACCTACATTAATGCCAATATCAATAAATTAGTAATTTAAAAAATATTACGTTTTTACAAAAATAATTGTTCATTATTTACTACAAACTTACCGATAACTCCCCTAGCATAGACTTCTTCAACTCCTCAAGGACCTTTTTCCAAGACTCAAAGTCGGTAGAACAATCCCTCCGCACCAAATTTCCAATGTCATACACAAATTCGGCGTACGCCTCAGCCATATTTTTGCCTCCAAATTACGACACTTGCTTCCGTTGATACCTCTTTGATCGCACAACAAGTTTTGTTTTTGCCAGAACCTTTTCCAGAATCGGCCATTCTTTTTTAAACAATTTTTTTTTTTTTTTTGAAAACTAGGGTTCTAAAACTATGTTTATATAGCACTAGGACACCTTTGCGCGACGAATGTGTTCGTTGCGCAAATCTCCATGTTTGTCACGCAAAATGCATCATAAATGCGAAATAAATGGGAAGGTTTGAACGCAGTCTGACCGTGCTTGGCGCGACAAACATATGATGTTCATCACGCAAAGCTGTCTTACGTGACGAAAGTAGCATCGCGCAATATATTGTGCGACGAATGAAATGATTGTAATTATAAAGTTTACGTAAACATAGATATCTATGTTTACGTAAACTTTATAATTACAAACAAATATTTAGAAAATATTTAATACCTTAAATATTTATTCTAAAAATAATTAATGCTTTAAATATTTATTCTATAAATAATTAATAATTGAAATATTATTCTATAAATAATTAATACCTTAAATATTTATTCTATAAATAATTAATGCCTTAATCCATACAATTATTTTCAACATAAGTACGATATACATTGAAGATTGAAAACACATATAAACCGAGGATAGGGTGCTTACATTAGGTCTCAATAAAAAAAAAACCCAATGGGAATTGAAACCTAATTAAATCCAAATACATAACTTATAAAAAAAAACCTTAAAGTTAAATATTGTCATACAAAACATAAATTTAAAACTACTATTTGGATGGTCCTGGTCCATTCCGCAAGACTTCATAACGCCACCGATTGTCACCTCCACGCATCATCCATCAATTTCATCAACTGTTTGTTCGTATCATCATCAATAGTATACTTACACTGTTACACATATATGCAAATAATTAATTCCAACATATAACTAAAAATTTCACAAACTTAATTATTGATCCATCAACAATATACCTATTAATAGTTCATCCATCACATCCTTCTTCACATTTACGGGCACATTTTTCGAAGAACGTCACTCAGCAGTGGGACAATTATTCCCCATGGCTATAGCAATCGCATGTGCAAACTCAAAATGTTCCCTCAAATCATGTGGGTAGGCGTTGTGCACACTATCATCCTTGTTTTTATCTGCCATCCCAACACGAATAGAATTGTGAAGAATAAGGACAGCAGAAGCTCATATTTATAAGAAGGTTAGGACCTTTGTGCGACGAAGGCTTTGTCGCACAAACATCTGTATTAAATGCAATATTGGTTCCTTTGATTCACCTGCAATAAATGGTCAAAACTGACAGGAACTTGAGCGATGAATCATTGGTTGCGCAAATGGCCCCTTTTCGTCGCGCAAGTTTTTCGTGCCAAAAAAATTACCCTGCGTTTTCTTGTTGACTTTACGCGACGACAACAAGTATTTGTCACGCAATTTTTTTTCCCTATCCTTTCTATTTTGCACGACGAAGTTTTTTTTTCTGTCGCGCAAGTACGTCTTATGCGACGAAAGCTGTTTTTGCTACTAGTGTTGGTATACAAATTCAGGTATATTTTGGGTATGGGGAAAAACCATGAATAATATTCGGTTTATGGTTTTAGATATGCTTATAGGGGTTCTCAATCCGTATCTCTCCCCGAATCTGACCCAAATAATATGTATAATATATAATATAATTTATATAGGGAATTGTTATTAACACTCCAAAAATCTCATTTGGCACTCCAAACTTTCTATAATTAGAAAGAAAAATACCCTTGTGAGGAGTGTAGAATGGGATTTTTTGAGTTAATAACAATTCCCTTTATATATAATATAATAGTATATTATTCACGAACCCATTACCTTGAGAATACAAAACTTTTGTGGAAAAGTTCAAAAGTTTTGAATCAAACTCAATGAGAATTCAATGGTGCTTGGGGGAGATAACAAAGATCAGCAAACATCATCAATGTTTTAAATTCAATGCTTTAATTTTTATCATATTCGTCTTATCATGACAACTCCAAAAAATATATATTTCTTTTATTTATTTTTATGATTGGATGTGGATATTTATTGACAAAATTAGTATATACTAAATTATAGTGCGTTAATTGAAAGAATATATTTTTTGTATTGACAAAGATGGATATAACCATTAACCGATGGATAATTTGTTACCTGGTGAGTATGATTACGGATAATCTCCCATGGTTAATTTGCGGTGGTGAATATGATTAATTTTCGTAATTATGAGGATGAATATAACATTTCTGTCTTCAAACTGAACCGTTGTCATCCATAACAAAATTGTAGCACCCTCGTCTAAATAACACGCCTCACAAATTGGTAATAACCGCTCTAATTATTGGTAATACTCTTCTTTTTTTTTTTGTATGTATTTTGTAATGAGAAGTCAACAATCAAATTAATCACAATATTATAACTCGTCATAAGTATCATGAGGTCTTCCAAGTTAACACAAAACATTGAACTCATTCTCATTATTTAATTTTCTAAACAGAAAACTAGAGCTCTTTCATGTCCGCGGAAACAGCTCACTTAAATTCAACTAACCTCTCTGCACGCACTAACGTGCGTGCGAGAGACATTTTTTTAATCACGGGCGCTACGCGCCCCTAAAGATGGCTTGTGTTAGTTGTTTTTTATTGTAATTGTCAAGATATATTTTTAATGTATTGTGCAAGGGAGAGACCTTTTCTTTAGCATGCACGTTCTAAAAACTCATCATGGAAAAAATACGTAATTCGTGTAATTTGAGGTTTTCCTTTGTTTCTCTATCAATGTGTTGTCTACATGTAAAACAAAAGCTATGAAGGTATGCTAATGAACTATTTATGTTGCCTTATTTAATATACGTTTTTTTGTGTTTTACATATCCTTCGTTTTTTCGTATCTTTATTAAAGATGCACACAACGGGTGTCTTACACATTTGTCACATTTAACACGCCAAGAATAAAACTAAGAAAAATATTACTCTCTATCTTGATAGATTAAAAAACATGTATTAGTACGTCCTAACATAAATGATTCTGTCTTGAGGGTCTAATTTGTCAATATTTGAAAGACACTCTTGTGCTCTCTTCAGAACAATATGCAAGACAACTATATTGTTGGGAACTTTGGCTTTTGTTCGATCACATCTTCTCGGTATCTCCATTAGCCGTTAAAACCTTCTCTATTAGAATTTAGAAGCAACTTGTCCTGCAGCTGCATAATATCTTCATATTAAATGCTTCAATAATTACTGGAGTGTTGTCAAATGGCATGTAGGCATTCTCAATTGAAGGTGAGGTTCTGATCATGACAGAGTGCAAGAAATCCTGCATCAGGTTCAACCGAAGCACCAATTAAAAGGCAAAAAGCTATATAATAAATTTTAGCTGGTGTGTGTCCTAAAACTTTAATCCATCAGAACCATGCACAAAGGAACCTAAAAAAGTAGGAACAACCACATTAAGCTATAAAAACGATAATTTTTCTTTTTAAGTTTTTACCTATACATGCACAAAGCGTATGTCTAATATCATGTTATATCTACAAAGAGTAAAACGAGTACAATTCATCTAACCAGAAGAGTTATAAAAGGCAGCCAACCATGCAAAGAAGTTCTCTATAAAAAAGAAATGCAAAGAGAAGGATTTCTCAACGACTGACATCTTTTGCTCAGGATTTCTCTTGTAAAACATTTTTTTAGGAGAAATTGTTTACCAAGCATCATGATCATGATGGTTTTTCTCAGGCATTTCATTAAACTATACACATAAAACAAAATATAAAATGTCAAACCAACCAAATATTGGACTTGCCGCTTCCAGTTGCCATGGAAATCAAGTAGTCACTTCCCCTCTCTATGTTTATCTGGATATCTTTCTTTTTGTATAGAGGACCCATAGTTGCTATCTGAAACGTAAAAAAAAGAAAAAGAAAAAGAAAGGAGACCATTAAAACATGAAAATATAGAGCAGGGGACAAAGAGAAAAGGTTTTCCCAGGAAAATCTGAACATACCAATTTGATCTCAATTGTAAGTGGGTAGTGTGCCAAAGAGAGACAAAAAAATGAAACACAGAGGAATTGAATTAAATTCCAATAAATTCCCAAACAATTATATGGCATAGATGATAAATCAGTAAAAAGTGGAGAAAGGAAACCTACTTCACCCACAAAATCACCAGAGAGAAATACCCAATCCTTGTTCATAAATCTGCAAGATAAGAAAACATAACTATATGCTAATCTTAGAACCAAATTGTGTGATCCATTTAAAAAAAAAAAAAAAAAAAAAACAGAAACGATGAAAAGAGTGTGGTGATCCAACAACTGCATGGAATCAGAGAAGAGCAAACATGTAATTCTCTTCAAATTTATGAGCAAGCAATGGCTTTTGTATCATCTTCTCTTCCTGCAAAACTGTTTCGGTTTTTTCTTTTCAGTTTCTTACTTTGTGACCTTCTATATATCTCTCATGCAGCAAAACTGGTGCTTTTTGCACGATTAGGCGTTTCTTTTCCTCCTCAACTCCACTTTGCACATTCACGTTTATCTCTCCTTGTGCCTTCTCCGTGTATTGGTTTTAAATTCTTTTTTTTTTTTTTTTTTTTTTTCTAATACAGTTTTTTGTTGAGTTATGATTTACCAGTTTGTCCCTACTATTTTTTTTTTATTATTTTCAACTAGTTGAAGATTTTTTTGTTTAAGGGTCTTTATAGTCCATTTTTTTTTTGTGAAGCCTTAAAACACCAAACTCTTTTTGTGACTTTCTAACATTAAAGATATTCTATATATACTAAAACTCCAACGGGTGGTTACTGTTCTAGGGCAGTGTGCGGACCAAAATGCCCCTCAAGTTGGTCTTCAGGCGCTCCTTTTTGTCTTTTTTGTACAGTAAAATCCCGGATTTGACCTCATTTTGTGATATTTGCCGGTTATGCATGGCTTGGACTTTGTTTCCGTGAGTGGGTTTTGTGTTTTCTAGGGAAGATGATTTACGTTTTTTTATTCTGCACGTCTGTTTATCTGACTTGCTTTTGGTTGGTAGTTGTGCTCTTTGACCCTGTTCTGAGTTTTCTAACGTTACACGCAATATTTATGGCACAAAAACAGATCAAAAATGATAAAGTAATGGGTTGTTGGACAAAAAATTAAAAAATGTCAACAGTTAAGTCCAAGCAGATGATTTGTAGCACAAAAAAGAATAAAAAATTGGTTAAAGAGTAAAAAAATGATTAAAAAATGTGAAAAGCTGGTTTGGTGTGTTTGGTTTTTGTTTTTTAATATTTTCTCATTTTAGCATACCCATGTATAACTGTTGGGAAAACAAAAAAAATATTTAAAAAATGTGATTAAAACAGGGCCACGTGGTTTGTGGCACAACTAACAATAAAAATTTATACCTTCTTAATTTTTTAAATCCATGTATAGCTGGTGGATGGACCGAAAAAATATTAAAAAATATGATGCACAATCAATTTAACAGGGCCTCTCCTAACACAAAAATATGATGCAACACAGTTTTTTCAGGCCCACGTGTTGGTCATTGCGTGGTGCTTTGTTTCGGTTTTATTTTGTTCCGTTTTGTTCCGCTCATTTTCAACTTTTTTGCTTCACTGTCGCTTTAACCTGTTTTGTTTCCTCTCATTTCCATCTTTGCTTCGCGGTCATTCTCACAGCTTAAATCCTTTTTGCCTCAAAATTTCCTGCTTCGGGTCGTAGCAAATTTTCGTGTTGTTGCTTTCAGTCGGTGTTTTGTGCAATTCTGCAGCCTGTGGTTGCTCGGAAAATACGAAATCAATGTAAGGTTTTTATTTGCACCCTGCGAAGACATTTGTGTTTAAGGTGAAGAGTTTTGAAATTATGTGCTTTTAATTCGAAGGATAGTGTGCTTGCTTATTGTTAATTATTTTTATTTCGTTTTGAATTTGTTAGTTTATCTTTTGTGCATCCAAGTATATGATTCAATGTTTTAGACTAGATTTTTGTGGTTTTGAGTTTGTGGGTTTTTTTGGGTGCATGAGAAAACGTTATCCAATTGTTTGATTCAACATTTTTCCTTAATCTATTGCAACTTTGCTGTCGATGTGCCCCTTTGTCAAACTTTGTTTTCTATTTTTTATTTTTTCTGTGCTGCTTTTGTAAAATTGAAGTAGGAGTTTGACGGATGTTGATGAATCCCGCAGTTTATTGGCGAAGAGAACAACACCTTTTGTAATGTTTGTAGTCATTTACCCACAAATTATTTTAACCATTTATTTAATTAGGAAAGAAAGAAATCAATCCTTTCTTTCATATTTGTTTACAGATTTGTGTTATGCTGATTTTTATCTTTATAAAATTTATTTCTCTTTTAACAGATTCAATGGAAACAGTTAAGGTCACCCCTATTGCAGAATTGTGTCCTTACACTAAAGCAGACAAAATAAAGATTCGTGTCTGTAGGATATGGAAATCTAGCATTTCTGCAACTGTTCACAAATACGTAACACTACACTATATCTTGGTTGATGAAACGGTAAGCCATCATTGTCCCATAATTTAAATTAAGTATTTTAACAGTTATAGTTATGTCATAAGCTTTTTTTTTCTTTTTTTTTCATTTGTTAGTTTGTTAATTTATATTTATGTTTTTATATTTCTTTATTTTTTCAACAGTTTGATTTTTTAACATGTCTAAAGTGTTTTGTAAATCTTGGTTGTGATAGTCATGGAAGAAAATGCCGATAATATCGGCGAAATATCGCCGATATTATCGGTTTTTCGGGGGAGGATATTTTAAGTGGTATCCGAATGGTTTTCGGCCAAATATCGCGATATTTTGGAAATATCGCGAAATGTTTTTGAGTTTGGTGCAATCGGACTCCGAGCCGACGTCGGAGAAGAACGCCGGAGATGGTGTGCCTAATCCCGAGCCGATTTCGTCCCAAAAACCTTGCAAAAACACGATTTTTAACATCAATTTCACATATAAACTTCAGATTTCACGCATGCAAGAGGTAATAAACGATTCAACATATGTGATGTCGGTTTAGGGTTTAGGGTTTCAATGGAATCTCACCTGACGAAGACGAAGACGAACCAGATGACTGAGCCAACTCCTTGCTCAGCGGCGCACCGCCACAGACGACTGAGCCAACTTCGACTTCGCCAGAGCCACGATCAACGGCGAAGGGGGAAGAGAGATCGGAGAATGGAGAAGAGAGATCGAGAGATCTCTCTGTGTGTGTGTGTGTTTGGGAGAAGAGAGATCGGAGATCTCTCTTTGTATGTGGGTGTTTGGGAGAAGAGAGATCGGAGAAGGGAGAAGAGAGATCGGAGAATGGAGAAGAGAGATCGAGAGAGATCTGTGTGTGTGTGTGTGTTTGGGAGAAGAGAGATCGGAGATCTCTCTTTGTATGTGGGTGTTTGGGAAAAGGGAGAAGAGAGATCGGAGATCTCTGTGTGTATGTGTGTGTTGGATCGGATGTCAACCTGTGGAGATCTCTGTGTGAGTGTGTGTGTGGGAGAAGAGAATGGAGAAGAGAGATCGAGAAGGATCGAGAGAGAGAGAGACTGAGGTCGTGTCTGCGTGCGTGCGTTGTGTCATTTGTGTATGTGTGTGTGTGTGTGGGTTCCTCCTGTCAGGAGGACACATGACTCACTCAATATTCCCGACAAGTTTTACAATTATTTGGACAATTTCATGCAGCTTTTACAATTATAATTTGTATTCTTTTCAGACCATGGATGGTGGTCATTTGTGTGTGTGTGTGTGTGGGTTCCTCCTGTCAGGAGGACACATGACTCACTCAATATTCCCGACAAGTTTTACAATTATTTGGACAATTTCATGCAGCTTTTACAATTATAATTTGTATTCTTTTCAGACCATGGATGGTGGTTTCATTCAAAACCGTGTGCCGATATTGTTTTAAAAGGTGGAGTATCAGAGCCATTGTGATATTCTTTCAAAGTTGTCATTGTGAAACAATTTCAAGAGGTGGAGTATCAGAGGAGCCTTTTCGATTATTTTATTTCCCTTACCCCTTTCAAAGTCATTCCAGATCCAGAGCTTAAACACAAAGGGTTCCATATTTAAAGTAAGTTTACAAACTTATATTTATATTCTTATAATTTATACAACAACAAAAAAATTTGTGTGAACTCGTATGTTAATTTTTTAAGTAATTAATACTTGCATGTTAGTTTTTGTAAGTAATTAAGTAATGTTAACAATTACATGTTAATTTTTTTAAGTAATTAATACTTGCATGTTAGTTTTTGTAAGTAATTAAGTAATGTTAACAATTACATGTTAATTTTTTTAAGTAATTAATACGTGCATGTTAGTTTTTGTAAGTAATTAAGTAATGTTAACAATTACATGTTAATTTTTTTTAAGTAATTAATACTTGCATGTTAGTTTTTGTAAGTAATTAAGTAATGTTAACAATTACATGTTAATTTTTTTAAGTAATTAATACTTGCATGTTAGTTTTTGTAAGTAATTAAGTAATGTTAACAATTACATGTTAATTTTTTTTAAGTAATTAATACTTGCATGTTAGTTTTTGTAAGTAATTAAGTAATGTTAATACTTGCATGTTAGTTTTTGTAAGTAATTAAGTAATGTTAACAATTGCATGTTAATTTTTTTAAGTAATTAATACTTGCATGTTAGTTTTTGTAAGTAATTAAGTAATGTTAACAATTACATGTTAATTTTTTTTAAGTAATAAATACTTGCATGTTAGTTTTTGTAAGTAATTAAGTAATGTTAATACTTGCATGTTAGTTTTTGTAAGTAATTAAGTAATGTTAACAATTGCATGTTAATTTTTTTAAGTAATTAATACTTGCATGTTAGTTTTTGTAAGTAATTAAGTAATGTTAACAATTACATGTTAATTTTTTTTAAGTAATTAAGTAATGTTGTATAATTATTCCCTAGGATAATTTTAATATGTTTAATGTTATTTATTATTTTATTTCCCTTACCATTTTCAAAGCCATTCCAGGTCCATTCCAAAGCTTGAACACAAAGGGTTTCATATTTAAGGTAAGTTTACAAACTTATATTTATATTATTGTAATTTATACAACAACAAATAAATTTGTGTGGACTCGTATGTTAATTTTTTTAAGTAATTAATACTTGCATGTTAATTTTTGTAAGTAGTTAAGTAATGTTAACAATTACATGTTAATTTTTTTAAGTAATTAAGTAATGTTGTATAATTATTCCCTAGGATAATTTTAATATGTTTAATGTTATTTATTATTTTATTAATATTAGGTTTTATTATCAAATAGGATTATTATTCATTAATATTAGGTGTTTTTATTATCAAATTGGATTATTATTCATTAAATTAGATTATTATCAAATTTGATTATTATTCATTAAATTGGATTATTCATTAAATTGGCTTATTATCAAATTGGACTATTCATTAAAGCCAACTCAATGTAGTCTCCAAACTTGAGTTTGTTGAACTTAGACCTTAGGCCCAAATCTCAAACATAACCACACTTGGGTTGGGTTGGGTTGAACCAAAAGGTCCAAAACTTAGGCAAAAAAAAAAAAAAAAACAGATGGGTATTCTCAAATATCCTCCAAAATTGTCTCACTTGGTGTCTGGCTTTTTATTCATTAATATTAGGTTTTTTTTATTATCAAATCGGATTATTCATTAAATTGGATTATTATTAAAGTGGATTATTATTAAATTGGATTATTATAAAAAAGGAATATTATTCATCACTATGTTTTATATTAGGATTATTTTCCTGAAACATAATTATCATCATTTATAGTAGGATTATTTATATTAGGATTATTATCAAAAAGGAATATTATTCATCATTTATATTAGGATTATTTTTTTATCAAATTGGATTATTATTCATTAATATTAGGTTTTATTATTCCATATTATTTTTTTAATTACTTAAATTTTTACAATCATTTTCTTTATTTCATATTTAATTCTTCTGTAGAATAACTTTATTATTTAGGTTCTCTTAAATAACTTTATTATTTAATTCTTTTGTCTAATTTTCATGAAAAATAAATGTAGGTACATTTACGATGTCCAGTGGAGCTACTAAACGTGATCCAGCTTGGGAACATGGATACCCAATAGACGGAAACAAACATGGCACAATTTGCAAATATTGTGGTCGGGTAATGAAGAGTGGCGGAGTGACACGACTTAAGTACCATCTTAGTGGATTAGATCCAGCAAAAAATGTCCAACGATGCGATAATGTCCCCCCAGAAGTGAAGGCATTCATCAGCACATTGTTAAAAAATAAAAAACAGCAGAAGGAAAAGATAACACAGGGAATGGAAAATATTCGAGCTGGGCTACGGGGAGAAGTCTATGGCCAAGAGCTTGACAGTGATGATGATGACGATGAGGACGAATGTGATGATGACATGGGACCTGAAGAACGACGCAGTTTGAAACAAGCATTACGTGCCTCCAAACAGTCAGCATGGGAAAGAGAACACCTTCATAAAATTCCTAACAGAGCATAAGGTTCCGGGACAAGTGGTGGTGCACAAATGAGACGGGGAGGCAGTCTTAGAGAATCACAACCAACACCACCAATAGCCCCAAGTTTATATAAGTCATCCAAAGCACGTCAAAAGAGTGTTTGGAGTTATTTCACTGGAGGTAATGTGAAGGAGGGAATGGGGCGTCTAATTAGCAAGTTCTTTATCTATGAAAATGTCTCTGCTGCGAAGGCATCATCACATCATTTCAAAAATATGGTAGTGGGATGTCAACAGGCCGGTGTTGGAGTACAACCTCCCACTCCCTATGAGATAAGAAACAAATATTTGGATATGGAGTATAAAGACATTGGCGAGTATGTTAACAAGTTGAGGTCAAAGTGGGAAACTAATGGTTGCACAATCATGTGTGACGGATGGACCGGCCCGACCAGATTGTTTATCATCACCTTCATGGTATACTCCAAGGGAAAGACAATTTTTTTGAAGTCTGTTGATGCTTCAGACCATATAAAGAATTACAAGTATATTTACAAATTATTGAGGGATGTAATCATGGAGGTGGGAGAGCATAATGTTGTCCAAGTCGTGACCGACAACGGTTCTGCATTTGTCAAAGCTGGAAAAAAGTTAATGAAGCATCATAATGTGTTTTGGACATCATGTGCAGCACATTGTATTGATCTCATGTTTGAGGCAATGGGGAAGAGAGAGAATGTTGCTACTGTGGTCAAAAGAGCTAGAACGATCACAAATTATATTTACAATCACGGTTGGTTGTTGGCAAAGATGCGTGAATTTTGCAAAGGAGAAATTATTCGTCCAGCTACCACTCGATTCGCCACCAACTATATTGCATTAGACAGCCTACTCAAGAAGAAAGCAGGGTTGAAGCAACTATTCACTAGTGACGATTGGGCCAACCACAATTTGAGCCGCTCAAATACAGGTCGTATGGTGGAAAGTATAGTGCTTGATCATGCTTTTTGGACTCAATCAGAACATGTGTGTCAACTGTTTGAACCTCTTTACAAAGTTTTACGGATCGTTGACACAGAAGTGTATCCTACTATGGGGGCAGTATATGAGTTGATGCGTGTAGTGAAGGATGAATTGGAAAGAAAACATGGTGCAAGGTGGGTCATAAAGATAATTAAAGACCGATGGTATAAAACATTATACCACGATTTGCATGCAGCAGGTATAAATTATGTCATAATTTGCAATTCATTTCTTTAGTTGCATAAGTATTATTTCTCATATTAGAGTATGTGTTTCTTTGAACAGCATATTATTTGAATCCCCGATACCAATACAGACCCGGTGTTGGAGATGATGGTAACTTTATACGTGCTGTACATAATGTATACTATAAATTAGACCCTGCATCACCAACAGTTGGCCAATTTGGAAATGAGGTACACAATTACTTAAATTATAATAATTACTTTGTTGGATTAAACTAACACAATTTATTGTATTCAGCTAACATGGTTTAAAGATGCAAGAAGAACTTTTGGAGAACCAACATCAGTTGCTGCTCGAACAAATATGTCTCCTAGTGAGTATAAACATATTTCACTATAAGTTTATAATAGAATTTGTTGGAGTTATTAGGCTTATCAACATTATTTTTCATTGTAGCTGAATGGTGGATCATGTATGGGACCGATGCACCAACTGTGAGAAAGTTAGCAATAAAAGTATTATCACAAACAGCTTCCTCATCTGCTTGTGAAAGAAATTGGAGCACATTTGCACTCATACACACAAAGCAAAGAAATAAGTTGGCTCATAGTAGCTTGGAAAAATTCGTTTCTTGCTACTACAACATGAAGCTTCAAATTCGAGATAAGGAAGCAGAAATCGATCATGTCGACCGTGGTGACCCACTAGATGTATTTGATATTGTTGGTGAAGATGATGATACGGAGGGTAACCAACCTTTTCAATGGATTAGACCTCTTCATTTAGATGATGATGAAGGCAACCCAGCTCCCAGAGTTGCTGAAGAAGCACGTAATGAAGGGATAAATGTAGAAAGAGTATTAGAGGAGGAGGTGGGATCTAGCAGCTCTGACTCTTTGGAAGAACTTTTGCGCCCAAGACAAAGAAACACTGGAATTCCACCTTCTTCCAATCATACACAACCACAACATCGTGCTGATACTAATGATAGCTCTAGTACAAGATCAGGAGACTCACCTACCACCGGAGGTGGGAATGATGAAGGACATAGTGGAGCTGGAGGTAGTGGTGGTGGATATGGAAACTATTATGTACCACCACCTCCCGGATATATGAGCCCCTTCACTGGTGAGGCAAACTTCACGCATGCAACACAAGATGATGACCATGGCAGTAGGCGGGCAGGACCAGGAATTGGTGCCATAGGGAAGGACTATACTCGCAGAGAAAGAGGCAAGGAGATTTTGTCAAGTCAAGAAGATGACTCGTTATCTAGAACTTCAGACTCTGTTGGATTGGGAAGTAGTAACTATGGTTATACTCATAACCAACCATTTCCCTACCCTTCATATCCCATTCCTGTTGGGATGGAATCGAGCGACTCATGGAAACAATCCCAAACTCAATCTTCAAATGATTTTTCTTATGGACAACCTCAACCAATCTCGGATCCATATGGGTGGCATGTTGACAATTACATGCAAAACTATTTTGGGGATTTATCATTTGATAACTACTCTTCACAATACACTCATTCTACACATAGAGATGATGAAGATAGTGAAAAATTTGAACCTCATAGGAACTCTTATGTGGTACTAAAGTGTAAAATATTGTACTAATTCATTATATATAAATGATTATGGTGTGTTTAGACTTCTTTCATTAATTACTACATATTTTCTACACTCACAATGTTTGTTAGATCGCTATATAATCAACTTGATAATGTTAAATCCATCATGCAATGCATTTCCTTCCAATTTTTTGTGATAAACTAATAGATAATTGACTAAATAAACATCCTACAAAGTTTCAATAAAAATTTCCAAGTTTTTCTTACAATTTCCGTGGTTTCCATGTAATTTTTATCGATATCGATATTTTACCGATATTTCCGTGTTTTCGGACTACCGATATTTCCGATATTACCGATATTTTCTTCCTTGGTGATAGTTGACATATTTTCAGTTAGTTTATTTACCCATTGTGCTTATTCAATCTCTACGTACCAAAATATAATGCTTTTTGCTATTTACTTGCTCATAAGTTTTTTAATTCTGTTATTATTCTTTTTTTGTTTTTTTTCTTAATATGGCATGTGATCAATTACGAAGAACAATGCGATTGAAGCATCTGCGTCAGACTTCGATTGTGAACCGGTAGCCTCAAAGATTGACGCTGGTAGTTGTTACGAAATCATGAAATTTCGCACGATCAAAATCAGAGGACGGTATAAAGTGGTGCCGCATGAAACCCAGGTTATATTCACTGGTACAACAGTGTTTAAAAAACTGTCTACCGTCTTTCCACCCATCCCTCGACATCGATTTTTCCTACTAGATTTCAACATGCTCTATCCCCGTCTGAACAGAGATGATATTCTTACAAGTAACATCAATATGTGTATATTTGTCTATATATATATATATATATATGTCTGTATCTACATGTCCATCAATTAAAAACATTTATGTTGTTTTTTCAATGAAATGAGTTTTGACATTATTTTCGTATTAACTTTTTAAATCATAAGATGTGATTGGCCATATAACTGCGGTCCAGCAATTGGAATCAAAACAGATTAATCAAAGACTAGCGCAGAAGTGTGATATACGCATTGAGAATATCAGGTTGTTCTTTTCCTTAACTGTTGCAATTCCAATTGTTAATATCATTTTCTCTGTTAGGCTAGGAAGAAAATTTAGTGTTTGTTTCTCATTTGTTTTGTGCACAGAAAAGAAGAATTGTCTGTTACATTGTGGGCAGATATTGCAGAAGCTTTTTGTTCTCTATCGATCCAGAAGTTGTCTTTGCCGATTATTGTTGTATTTACAAGTTTAAAAGTCAAGATTTACCTAGGTAGCTCATTTAACTAAAACCCATTTTTCTATCTTTATTTGGATATGTTCTTACATTTCTTGCTATATTTTTTTTTCTTTTTTATTTTTTATTTCTTATTTATACACTGTTAGAACCTATTTGTTACAGTTTGTATTTCGTTTATAGCATTGCATGTTCAAATTATTTTACCACATTTTTATATGTATCCATAACACTTTTTTTCCTCACATTTAAACATCTACCATCCAATTAAAAACATTTACTCATCTATGATATTTGCTAATATTTGTTTTACAATTCTGTTATTATTTCATCGACCCAGACATCCCGGAGGTTAACTCATATAAATCAATGTCAATGCACTTCTAAAATCGTCATTCCTGTTAAAACCTCTAAACATGCTGATTTTTCAAAATTTCTTATTTTGTTTTTCAATTTGCAGGTTCTCAACCTGTAAAGTCCCTGTAAAAATACTGCCTCCTTCTTCAAGGCAGGCAAATGAGGCTGAAATTCTGCGTACATCAAGAAGAGTAACAATAGATGAGCTGGCATTTTTGGATCCTAATTTGTATGAGGTATACAAACGATTTATGCTTTTCTATCTTTTTTTTTCTTACATTTACCTGCATTTTACATATTGAACAAAAACTAATTTTGTTGTTGCTCTTACACGTGTCAAAAACATTTGACAGAATGATACATTCCTATGTAAAGCATCTGTCAAACGTTTTGACACACGTTATGATTGGTGGTACAATGTTTGCCCTAGCTGTGTCGAACAAATGCATAAGGACCCATCGACCGGACAACTCATCTGTCAGAAACACCCTAACCAAATTCCAACACCATGGTAATATTCAATATCCAAGTTTGTTATTCTGTCTTTTTTTTTTTTTACTTTTTCTACGATTTTCAATTCCATGCTATTTCTTTCCAACTAAAAAATGACTTCAAATCTATAACCTCTGTTCTTTAAACTTCTTTGCTCTGATTGTTAACAATGAGTTATAAGCCATTAAAAAAACTCATGGAATTTAGTTTTTAAATATAGGTACAAAGTTAATTTGATTCTTGAAGATAGCACCAATGAAATTAGTGCTTTGATAATTGGCAAAGCTGGAGAAAAACTCTTTGGTATGCCCTGCAAAGATTTGGTCATGAATCAGAGATTGATTGACCAACAACAACTGCCTAATGAGTTTTTGCGACTGATTGGACAAAAGAAGATTTTCCACTTGCGATTCGGAAATAGAAAAAATAGTTTCAACTCAAGTGATGTACTGGTTTACAATGTGTCTGATGATACAGCTATAGAACCAATAACTCCACAGATCTTACCAAGAGCAATCACAATATCTTCCACTATTGTATCATCTTCGACCTCACTACCTGAAACAAGTGGAGAATCACATAAACGAAAGAGGGAGTCTGTGAGGAAAGCTCTTTTTACTGGCAGTGAACAGAAGTATAGATTCAAACTCCATAGTATCATAAAATCTAATAGTTTTATTTTACTTCCCTGTATTCAAATATTCATATCTTCTGGCTATCTTGCTTTTGCTTAATATATACCTGTCAAGAATCTTTTTTTTTTTAAAGACAAAATTTGAGTAAAGAGATACAAATTATAGTTGGACAACATTTTTTATGTTTTATCCAATAAAATGTGCTCATCAGTCATGGTCATTTAAAACAGTGAAGCAGAAGAAATTTCAGAAGTTGATCTAAAATAATTTGATGAAATGCCTATCAAATTGCTGAAAAAAAAATCACCTCCAGCTTCTGCAAAAACAGATAGTCCATCCAAAAATTAACTAGGTCAGTATGGTTTCATTTTGCTAAATTCTTTGCTTCAAACCTGCTTAACTGTGAACTTAATCACTTTCTAAATGCCTTGCATTATTTTTCTCTGTACAGGTTGGTTTCTCAATGTCAACACTGATAATGCTCCTGCTACAAGAAGTTTCCTCCTCTGCTACAGTATATTTTGCATCTTTTCCTACTCTGTATTAAACTTTGTCTAATATCTTTGGTGGTTTGTAAATACCACTTTTTGCACAAAACTGGACAATATTTTGTGCATCTCTGTATACCAGCATTTGTTAATTTTTTGTGTACAGAAGTGATCACTCATATATTTCATGCATTTATACCATCCATTTCTAAAGTCTTTGTGATGTTTTTGTGTTAAAATTGTGGCATTTTACCTTACCTTGTGTTAATGTGCAGTTAATTTTGTTTTAGGATCAATTTCAAGCAAAATGGAGAAAAGGAAATAGAAAAACAAATAAAAGAATTGGAAGTGTGGAGCTTGTCTCCAGGGTGATGTTTTGAAAAATCATTGCCTTATTGTTTAAGGCAACAAAAAGACACAGACAAAGAAGAGTGGAAGGAATAAGAAAAGGAAAGCAAGATAATAAAAGTGAGTGGGGGAGACACTGAAAGAATAGATAGAGTGGGAGAGCACGGACAGAAAAAGAAAAGAAAAGAAGAATAATAAAAGGGCAGTGGGAGAGACACTGAAGAAAAAAAACAAAAGGAAAGAAAGACAAGGCAGAGGAGGGAGACTAAGAGGAAGCGGGACAGAGAGGAGTGCGCAGAAAAGAATAGGCAGAGAGCAGAAAAACTGACAAAGGAGTGCGCAGAGACAGAGGGGAGACTGACGGGAGCAGGAAAGAAGAAAAGGGAGAGAGCGCAGCAGAAGCAGAAGCAGAAGCAGAGGCGCAGCAGAAGCAAAAGAAGTCAGGAGCAGAAGAGGAACAAAAAACGGGTGTTTTCTTTCTTGTTATTTTTTATAGATAATTTCTTATGTATGAAAATAATTATGTGTAACTAATTTATTATGCTAGAGTGAGGCCATGAGCCGCAACATGAATACGTAGTTTTATTTTTCAATTGCTTAAGTGTTGTTACATGCTTGCTTTGATGTTTTCAATCACTAAATTAAACTATCTATGTACCTTGATGCTTGATCACCATTAGGATGCTTAGAAAAGTTATCGGATGCAATTTTGAACGAATGTCACGTTAAAATTGGTTGTGCTTCTTGTGATTGAGGATTGTACTCTCCTAAGGTAAATATCATGCTCTTAGGGATTACATGGTTTAACAAAAGGATTTTCACAAAGATTAATGAATCACTCATGTTTATATTTAATCCAAATGTCATGGATAAGTTGCATGTAGTGGTATGCGTTTTAGCTTGAATGTCACAAGTAAAATATACACAAGGAAAATCCAACCTTCAAAGCATGTGTGTTTTCAATTATTTAAGCAATTGGAATAGCTACGTAGGAGTGTTGTTGGTAAAGGTTGAACTCTAGCATATTGTCAATCTATTTTTCTTCAATCATTTATTTTATCTTGAATTTCCTTATTTACTTGTTTTGTTTAAGTTGAATCATTATTCCTATAAACCAATTCCCATTTTAGATATTTGTTTAAGTCACATCCAGTAATATTTAGTTTCGTCAAATTAGTGTAATTCTTAGAGTTAAATAAGTTAAATACTCAAAAACTCGTAAATTGTTTATATCAGTCCCTGAGGAGATCGACCTTGCTTGCGTCATTCTATACTACAACACTTGTTCTCTTGCAAGAATTTTCTATGGTTTAACCCTTTGTTTTACAAGTGGTAAAATCGCTATCAAGAAATTGGCGCCGTTGCCGGGGACTGTGCCAACAGTTCCCGAGTTTTTGTGTTTATTTCTCTTATGCTTATGTTTATGTCTTATTTTTATTAATTATTAAATTTAAAAAAATTAAAAAAAAAATTTAAAGAATCTTTTTTTTATTAAGCTCATTGATGGTGAATTTAACTTTGGTACCGTAATATTGCTGTATATTTTCGTTAGAAATCTGTTTATGTATCCCTTTCACAAATTTCTGTTTTAAATCACGTATTATTAATTTAAAAAAAAAATTATTATTTAAATTTAAAAAAAAAAAGTATAAAAAAAAAAAAAAAAAAACAGCAATTAATTTAGTTGAGTTTTGATTAAGTGTAGTGGATGTGTGGTGTGAGATTTTTGTCTTCGTCTAATTAACTAGTGGTTGCCAATTTGCATGAATTGTGTTTTTTTTTTATTCATCTAGGTTTACTTACTTTCTTTTTCTTTTTGTTGTTTAGTTAAATTTTGTTAAGTTTTATTTTATTTTACTTTTATTTTTTTGTGGCTTAATATTTCTGTTGTTTGTTCAGGTGTAGTATATGGTAATTGGAACAAGGTCCAAGAATCAAGTGTTTATTCCTTACGACCCTGAACCAGAGAGAAGTGCAAGGAAGTTAGCTCGAGAAAAATATTTAGCACAAAATTCCAACCTTGGTGATACTTTTCTTAAGGATTTGTTCCGTGATCCTGAGAGCAGCACATCTATTTTCCAACCTTTGACACCAGTTGCACACATGGCCCTAGCCTTACCTGCAGCAGGTCAACCTTTAAGGAATTCATTGGCGGCGAGAATCAATGCAGTGCCGAGGTGCATTATATATCCAGATGTGGAAGATGGGACATCCTTTGAAATCAAACCTCACATCCTCAACATATTGCCATCCTTTCATGAGTTGCCAAACAGTGATCCCAACATGCATTTGGTTGATTTTATTGAGGCATGTGACAACACCATAATCAGAGGTTTCTCTTCTGAAGCTATCAAGTTACGTTTGTTCCCATTCTCTTTGAAGGACAAAGCCAAGGCGTGGCTGCATTCTCTGTCTGCCAATAGCAATACAACATGGACAGAATTGCAAGAAAGATTTCTCAATAAGATTTTTCCTTCTTCCAAGACGCTTGCACTCAAGAAAGAGATATTGGCTTTCGCTCAAAAGCCAAACGAGTCTTTCCATGAAGCTTGGGAACGGTATAATGAGATGTACACAAAATGTCCTCATGCTGGGTTTGATTCTAACCTTCAAATGAACATATTTTATGATGGTCTCAATGCCACCACCAAGAGTCACGTGAATGCATCTGCTGGAGGGTCATTAATGTCAAAATCAGCAAGGGAATCATTTGAGTTATTTGATATGATGGCTTCTGAATCTCAACAATGGACAGAAGAACAAACACAAAAGAGGGGAGTTTTTGAGATTTCTCAGAGTTATCCTAATGTTTCTGCTCAAATTGCTAAAATGGAAAAGAATTTTAATGCCAAATTTGCTGCCTTAATGCAGGTCTCTTCCATGCCCAATGCCCAAGAAGCGTGCATCATTTGTAGTGAGACAACTCATGACATCACTCAATGCCCCAACAAGGATAGCTACCCTGAGCTTGTGCAAGAGCATGTGAATATGGTTAATAATTTCATTAGACCCAGAAGTGATCCTTATTCCAATACATATAATCCTGGGTGGAAGAACCATCCCAATCTCAGTTGGGGTGGCAACCAACAGCCACGTCAATACCAACAGTCTTACCAATCAACGAGTGAGACTAAGAAACCATCTCTTGAAGACCAAATGTCACAGCTAGCTCAACATATGTCTGCTCTCTCTAATAGCACCAACAGTTTTGTCCAATCCACACAAACTAGCATTCAAAATCTCACGGCATCAGTGGGGAATTTGGAGACTCAAGTTGGACAGCTTGCTACTATGTTCAATGAAAGAGAGAAAGGAAGGTTCCCGAGCCAATCTGAGCAAAATCCAAGAGGGATGGAGCATTGCAAAGTAATACGGACATTGAAAAGTGGCAAGAGCTATGACAACAGAGAAGTGGTGCACCATGAAGCCGAAGTGGAAGAAGAAGAGCTTACTGAAAGTGCACCATTAGCTGCAAAGTCTCGGTCAGAGGCTATTTCTGAAGCAGGTATTCTAAATCCTAGTGCAAGTGACAAAGTGCAATCTCGACCCAACTTTGATGCAAACAAGGAAAAAGGCCTTGGTAGTTTATTTGCACCTTCTGACAAGCCACCATACAAGCCACCTTTGCCATTTCCATAAAGGCAGCAACAACGTTCCAAGGATCAACAATGCATTGAATTCATGAAGACGTTGGCTAAGGTTCAAATTAATTTGCCTCTATTAGATGCTATTAAACAGATCCCATCATATGCCAAATTTCTGAAGGAGCTATGTTCTAAAAAGAAAAAGTTCTTGGAATATGAGAATGTGATTTTAACTGAGCAATGTAGTGCTGTCCTCTTACATAAGCTACCACCCAAGAAGAAAGATCCAGGGAGTTTCACTATCTCTTGTACTATTGGTAGTCTTGATTTTCATAAAGTATTGATTGATTTAGGAGCAAGTGTTAACCTTATGCCTTATTCTGTTTTTCAAAAATTAGGTGAAGGAGAACTCAAGCCCACATCTGTGAGTCTTCAATTGGCAGATAGGTCTGTGACATATCCTTTAGGTATTCTGGAAAATGTGATTATTAAAGTGGATAAATTCTATCTCCCAGCTGATTTCATTGTACTTGACATGGAGGAAGACAAGGAAGTGCCTCTCATTTTAGGCCGACCGTTCATGGCCACCGCCCGGACACTTATTGATGTGGAAGCAGGTACTTTAACCCTAAGAGTGCAAGGAGAATCAGTTGTATTCAAACTCTTTGAAGATGTCAAGCATCCTTTCAAACCTGAAGAGTGTTTTCGTGTTGATGTTTTGGATGGGATTGTGCATGCAAACTTTGCCTCACAATCATCTAATGATGAGCTGTTAACTTGCCTCACCAACCATGATGCTACTTTATCTATGGAAGAAATAAGGAATGATGCTTATGAGAATGCAAAGATTTACAAGGATAAGACCAAGAAATTTCATGATGCTTACATCCTTCGTAAAGAGTTTCAACTGGATCAGAAGGTTTTGCTTTTTAATTCAAGATTGAAACTATTCCCAGGAAAGCTCAAATCACGTTGGAATGGTCCATATCGTGTTGTACAGGTCCATCTTCATGGGGCTGTGGATATCCAAAACATGCAAACTGGTTTTGTCTTCAAAGTTAATGGACATCGCTTGAAGTTATACAAGGAGTCTCCATATGATCTTGCTAAGGATTCCATCACTTTGAAGGAACCTGTTATTTGAATCAAACTGCCAACATAATGTCTAGCTCTAGACAGTAACTAAAGCGCTTCTTGGGAGGCAACCCAAGCTTTCTATCTTTCATCTTTATTTTGAATAATTTTAAATGTTCTTGTTCTGTTTTTCTCTTGTTTTCTGGTTTGTGTGTTTAAGTCCTACTTTTGTTCCTTTATGCAGGTAATGATTTTGCAATCTCTACCACAACTTCTTGCAAAGTATTTGTACATTCATAAAAACGAAAGGAACATTAAGCAGATAAATACAAGAAAGTGCAAACAAGCAGGAAGGAGCATTCATTGGTCAGGTAGTGCCTCAGCATTCGACGGACCTCCAGAAAGACGAAGCGCCAGAGTCTGATTTTCCGGAGCCTCAACACTTGGTGAAGCGCCAGAAGACGAAGGCAGAAGTTGCCTTTGGAGTAACGCCACAAACCTCTGATGATCACTATGAATCCGCACTTCGGACTCCTGCTGCTGATCAAGCTTCCTCTTCATGCTTGTTGAGTAATTAGTTGCGAGCATGTGCAACTCTTTGTTCTCATGCCTAAGCACTCTGACCTCTTGCCGAAGACTAGCCACTTCAGCCATCAACGACTCAACCTGACGAGATCGAGCAAGAAGGCGCTGGCCCATGTTTGATACTGAGCCTGCACATCGGACGCTGTAGGCCAGAGAGTCCTGAACAGCCAGTTCGTCGGACCGCCTGGAAAGTATCCTAGTGTCTCTAGGAGTGAGCAGATTTCTGGCTACCACCGAAGCGGTTGTATCATTCATCATCATGGAATCCCCAACTGTAAGAGGACCATTTGGGGATATGAAGGACGGCTGCCAAATGTTGGTTGGAGAAGACATATCAATATCTTCCCCAACATTCAAGTTAAGGCGACGGCCAGAAGGGCAAGACATATTTGAAGGTGTGAAGAAAAAGAAAAGGTCGAACAAATCAAGATTAAAAGAGTGCAAGAAGGGAGAGTTTACAGGAGGGAGCTCAAGTGTGTTGTGGAAAAAAATTAGCGCCTCTATAAAAAGAAGAAATCAAAGAGGCGCTCCTCAGAAATCGAAGAGGCGTCTTCTCGCAAATCGAAGAGTCGGGTTTCCTTTCTCAAAAGACGGACTCCGTCTCAAAAGTCGGACGCCGTTCTCAAAAGTCGGGCGTCTCTCTCAAAAGACGGAGCGGTCAGGAATCACGAGGCGAGCAGCTTTTCCAGTTTTGTCGTCATTCGTCACGCGCACTGTCAGCTTTGCGGAAATTACGGGCAGCTTTGTCAGAAAGCGCGTAACTTGTACTGTTCATCCATCCACCGGCTGCCGACAGGGGTAAAGGAACAGTTTCGGTTGTGAATAATCATTCCTATAAACGTCTACCTTCGCCATCCATTGCAAAGGCAAACCCCCTCAGCACTTTTTCATCTCCGAAAATGCATTCCCAACGAAGCCTCTCGAGTTACTCTGTGTTTCTCATTCCCTGGGATACCTTTGCAAACAAGTCATCAAGAGCTAGAGTATTTCATATCATGAAGGTTGAAAGCAAGAGTATCTCATATCATGCTTTCTCCCTGTCCTTTTCCTTGTCTTTGTGACAAGGAGAAAGCGAGCAATCAGCCAGCACTCGGTGTCAATCTTCCGATCTAAGAACCGACTGCCTGGAACTCCTTCCTGATTGCTTACCTAGCATTGCTCTCGAGTGCTCATCTTCAACTGCTGATGTACTTCCGAAGAAGATGCCACATCTGCCTGGAGAACAGATAAGGCAAGTGAAAATGATAGCTTAAAGCATGTGGAGACAACGTGCTGATTCATCATCAAGATCAAGTCTCATTTTCCTTGCTAAGAAGTTCCCCAGCCCAGTTCAAGAATACACCTGTGGAAAGATACTTCTTCAAAAGCAAAAGTATCTCATATCATCAGAGTCAAAGGCAAAGATATCTCATGGCATGTTTTTCCTTTACCCTTGCTCTTGCCTGCGAGACAAGGAGAAAGAAGGCAATCGGTCGGCACTTGGACAGATTGAACAAAGAAACAGACCACCACCTCTACCTCGTGCCTACCTGCCGTGCAGAAGAAACAAGCAGAGAAGAATGCAGCCTGCAGACTAAATCAACCCGGCAGAAGGAGTCCGAGTTGAAACCAAGAGCTCGAGAAGCTTCAACAACATATGGACGCATCAGTCGCCAAAGTGCAAAGCCTCGCCGTACAAAGACATCAAATCACCACCACCAATCAAGTCTCCTTTTCCTTGCTAAGAAGTTCCCTAGCCCAGTTCGAGATCAAAGCTGTGGAAAGTCAACATGTTCATCTCTCCAAACCAGATTTGCGTTCTTAAACTCTACTTTGTCTGGTTTTTACTTTGCCATACTTGTCATGTTTATTCGTTGTTTGTTTGTTTCTTGTTTTTGTGTGAGTTTATGCCTGAAACATTGAGGACAATGTTTGATTTAAGTGTGGGGGGGTAACCAAGTTGTTTTGCATGAAATTCGTGGGAGTTATCACCCATTACTTCTAGTGTTGTTCTTAGCTGTTTTAAGTGTTTTTAAGCTGTTTTGGAGTGTTTTAGTGTGTTTTGACATAAAAATAAGAAAATCTCATAAAATTTGAAAAAAAAATAAAAAAAAAAATAGTTTTTGCATTTTTATTGTTGTTTGTAGCTACTTCTCAATTCAATGATGAGATTTGATTTTAATTTCCTTCTTACTTTCAAGAAAGTCTAAGCTCTTTTCGTTGTCTTTGTGTTAATTGTGATTTCCAGAAATCAACTTGAAAAATAAATGTGCCTAGTGTTGTCAATGTGAAACTTGAGCATGATTTAGCGTTTCATATGTGAATCATGTGAGATTATGTAAACCTTGTGAGTTTTTGAGCCTATACATGATTGAACCATTATGCATCAATCTCATTCCTTCTTGTGCGTATGATCTCACAGTACATGTATCTCTAGAACTTGCTTTATACTTCTCGATTCATTAATCAATTAATGTAATAACTTGGAAGTGATATAGGCCATCTTTGGATCGTTTGAGCCTTTCATGCCTACCTTATATGCTATGTTTATCCGTAGTAGCCCATTGAGCCTTTAACTAAGCCATTTCTTTGTTAGCCACATCTCTTTACCTTGCTCCGATATTGAAGTTGAGCCCATACACAGAAATCGATTCCTTATTGTTTTGAGAAAGTATTACATGGGTTGTGCTCTTGGGGGTTTCATTTATGTAGAAAGATGGATGGAGCATGTGTATTACAATGAAATGTGAATTTGATGAGTGATGTAGCTTTTGCAGATTTAAAAAAAAAAAAAAAAAAAAAAAAAAAAAAAAAGAGAAAAGAAGAAAATTGGAGAGTGTTGATTTGTTGAAAATGTGTCTGCAGAGTATAAATTTCCTTTTGAAGTTAAATTTGGGGAGTAACAGGTGCTCGAGGTTTTATTATTTTGCTTTCAATTTGAAGTGGTGTGATATTGAGGTGTTGGAAAACTACCAAAGTGTACTTTCTCAAAATTTTTGATTTCCATATCCTTTCTTTCATTAGCCTATCACCTTTAGCCCCATTACAACCGTAATAAAGTCCTATTGATCCAAGGTATTACTTAAATATTGTTAGCGAGTTAGGTGGACAAGCAAGCATATGGCGGCATGTACAATGAGATCACTTGAGTGAAACACATTAACCAAAACTTATGAGTGAATGAGCGTATGTCTTGTGAGAAGCTCACATGTTTGCATATGACGATTTAAAGGAGTTTGGAATTGCATTGACTAGACTAGCTCACACATGACATTTCAAGTTTTGTTTGAAGGAAATTCGGTTAACTATTGGATGATGTTTTGAGCTCTTGTTACTTACTTTTGGCAGTGTATTTCATGGTTGGAACTTATTTATGAAATCGAATTGAGAAGTTGACTACTAAGTTGTTGAATCTAGTCTTAGTTGTGTGGTTTTGTTTTGTGTTTTGTTTTGCTAGAGGACTAGCAAAAATGTAAGTTTGGGGGTATTTGATCACTCATATATTTCATGCATTTATACCATCCATTTCTAAAGTCTTTGTGATGTTTTTGTGTTAAAATTGTGGCATTTTACCTTACCTTGTGTTAATGTGCAGTTAATTTTGTTTTAGGATCAATTTCAAGCAAAATGGAGAAAAGGAAATAGAAAAACAAATAAAAGAATTGGAAGTGTGGAGCTTGTCTCCAGGGTGATGTTTTGAAAAATCATTGCCTTATTGTTTAAGGCAACAAAAAGACACAGACAAAGAAGAGTGGAAGGAATAAGAAAAGGAAAGCAAGATAATAAAAGTGAGTGGGGGAGACACTGAAAGAATAGATAGAGTGGGAGAGCACGGACAGAAAAAGAAAAGAAAAGAAGAATAATAAAAGGGCAGTGGGAGAGACACTGAAGAAAAAAAACAAAAGGAAAGAAAGACAAGGCAGAGGAGGGAGACTAAGAGGAAGCGGGACAGAGAGGAGTGCGCAGAAAAGAATAGGCAGAGAGCAGAAAAACTGACAAAGGAGTGCGCAGAGACAGAGGGGAGACTGACGGGAGCAGGAAAGAAGAAAAGGGAGAGAGCGCAGCAGAAGCAGAAGCAGAAGCAGAGGCGCAGCAGAAGCAAAAGAAGTCAGGAGCAGAAGAGGAACAAAAAACGGGTGTTTTCTTTCTTGTTATTTTTTATAGATAATTTCTTATGTATGAAAATAATTATGTGTAACTAATTTATTATGCTAGAGTGAGGCCATGAGCCGCAACATGAATACGTAGTTTTATTTTTCAATTGCTTAAGTGTTGTTACATGCTTGCTTTGATGTTTTCAATCACTAAATTAAACTATCTATGTACCTTGATGCTTGATCACCATTAGGATGCTTAGAAAAGTTATCGGATGCAATTTTGAACGAATGTCACGTTAAAATTGGTTGTGCTTCTTGTGATTGAGGATTGTACTCTCCTAAGGTAAATATCATGCTCTTAGGGATTACATGGTTTAACAAAAGGATTTTCACAAAGATTAATGAATCACTCATGTTTATATTTAATCCAAATGTCATGGATAAGTTGCATGTAGTGGTATGCGTTTTAGCTTGAATGTCACAAGTAAAATATACACAAGGAAAATCCAACCTTCAAAGCATGTGTGTTTTCAATTATTTAAGCAATTGGAATAGCTACGTAGGAGTGTTGTTGGTAAAGGTTGAACTCTAGCATATTGTCAATCTATTTTTCTTCAATCATTTATTTTATCTTGAATTTCCTTATTTACTTGTTTTGTTTAAGTTGAATCATTATTCCTATAAACCAATTCCCATTTTAGATATTTGTTTAAGTCACATCCAGTAATATTTAGTTTCGTCAAATTAGTGTAATTCTTAGAGTTAAATAAGTTAAATACTCAAAAACTCGTAAATTGTTTATATCAGTCCCTGAGGAGATCGACCTTGCTTGCGTCATTCTATACTACAACACTTGTTCTCTTGCAAGAATTTTCTATGGTTTAACCCTTTGTTTTACAAGTGGTAAAATCGCTATCAAGAAGCTGGTTTAGTTTTTAGAGCACAAAGAACAGCTAAAGTAGAATATATAGCTCTAATATTTTTTGTATCCCTGTAACAAAGTATCTGCTAATTTTTTGTTTGTAAATATGATCATCCTAATCCAAAAACAGTTATAAGTGCTGTGATCCAATCATAAACTTTCATGTTTATCCATATCTTCTCACAATTCAAGCTTTTCTCCAACTTTTACATTTTCTTTGTTATTAATGTTGTTATTGCTTTGCAAATTCATTTTTCAAGACTTTAATATAGCATTTCACTCTGCTTTAAAACCCGCAGCAACGCGCGGGTATAAATAACTAGTATATACTGAAACTGAAAAAGAACAGTGTAGTTCCGATTTTGTCCTTGCTTAGTTTGTATTATTATAAGTCTGCCATTTTGTCTGCTGAGTTCTTGAGCTGTCGTTTACTCTCTTCGACAGCACAGCGAGAAAACTCAATTTCCTCCTCCACGTCTAGGTTCCGCTCAACTTCAATTCGAACCAAAAAAATCTCCGACAGCCCGCACACCCCATCAAACCTTAGAAATCATTTCTTTTTTTGGGCATCCGGAGGGCTCCTCCTTATTTGTCTCTGCTATTTATTCTCTCCATTCGATTCAATTTCAGTGAGTTCTTCGTTGATCCTTGCCCTCATGATTTCCTAATTTGATTTTCTTGGGCGTCTTTAGGCGTCATTTTGATCTGGGTTTTCTGCGTTGTTGCTTTTAGTTTTTGGGTTTTAATTTTTTCGGTGGTTTGATGAATCTGTGTGCGATTATTTGGTGTTTTGTTAATTAAGTTGTATTTGGGGCCTTGGGTAAGCTCAGAAACTAAAAGAATTGAGTTCTACTGATGAAATAGGTTTTCTTTTGGGAATGCTGATTAGTAGTTTGGATGGCTTACGTATAAACATACAACCCATATTGAACTCCTTCAATTCTATTCCTTTATGAATAGTTTAATTGATACGGCCTATTTGTTGATAACGTTATGGAGTTCAATGCGCGAGCAATTATCTGCATACCTGAAGGATGAATTTAAGGTAAATTGTACTAAAGATGGTAGTAACTCATCTCTGCCTCCTTCCCCTCTACTAAGATGGGCAACTGTTATGGCGGGCAGGTAACCGCCATTATTTATCTATAACCGTTTATTATCATATCAGCATGACCATTTACCCGTTGGGTAATTGCCTAAACGGTTATACCCATACCTATAACCGTTTATAAACGGTTAACCATACCCATAACCGTGTACCCATTTAACCGTAACCGTTTAGTACTCGTTTACCCATTTATCATTTTAAACCAGTTTATCATTTCTTTTTTACCATTTACTCATTTTTCACCCGTCTACGTGTTTTTTTAACAACTTGAAAATTAAAAAAGAAAAATTTATCATAATTTTCTTTTTCTAACAATTAAACACCATTATAGGTAATTTTTTAAGTACTTATACCATTCCAATAATTGAAATAATAGTTTACAGACGGTATTTTTAACTGTTAACAATGAAGGTAATATAAAATTTGCTAAGTATCTTCGGTTATGAAAACTGTTAAATGATAATATTCTTGGGTTATTTAACTCGGAATGTAAAGTATTAACATAATATATATAATGGACTATGAAATTTAACGTGGTTAAGGAAAACTATATTATATTAGCTACATGAATCATGCACTATAGTCAATAGCATTGATCTAAGTTTTGTCTTATAAGGAACATGATTTGTGTTAATTTTACATATATAAAATAAATGGGTAAACGGTTATCCGTTTATAACCGCGGTTAATACACATAACTGACCATTTAAATTTCGCGGGTAAACGGTTATATCCATAACCGTTTATTTATCTAAACGGTTACCCATAACCGTAATCGTGAAATTTAAATGGACGGTTAACCGCGATTACCCATAACCGATGGGTATTTGTCCATCCCTACCCTCTACTTGCACCAGCTGTGACAGATTTTCCTTTTTGGTTCTATCTCAAGAGTTTGTCAAGGAGAAAGTTCGTGCACGAAAGAAATCTAATCAAGAGATATTTTACTTTTTGGCAGATATCATGCATTATATTTGGGTGTTTGAACAATGTTTGTCCAAAAGTATACTTTGTTTTTTAGGGTACAACTTTTAATTTTCTCTTTCCTATTATGTATTTTATAGGCCAGAGAAGCCCAGAGAAAAGCAATTGAAGAAAGGAGTGAAGAAGCTAAAGCAGCATTTGAAAGTATAATGCAAGTTTTACTCTGTACTTACACCAGATACTCCTGAAATTTCAAATACAGTTACTTCCCAAACACTGATATTTTGGTTTTCTATTGGTATATGTGAAATCAGCTTGATTTACGTTACAAGTTGAGGGTTGAGGATAGTTGGCAAATAACAAAAGTAATTTGTTGTCTAGCTTATATAAAACCAACTATGGAATAAGAGTGTCGTTTTGCTCTAAGCTTTTGAATTAATGTACGAATGGTTTTCTTATTTAACTTGCCAAATGCATATATAATTAGATTATTCTGTAGTATTTTGCTATGGTGGTATTATTATTATTTTTTTAGTACATTGTATTTTTACACGACTAAACCACATAATGGACAACCTAATTTGGTATCAAATTCACCGTGCATGAGATCCGTCCTCTCCCAGTGCGGCCCCTCCGCCCTCCCTTACTCAAAAAACACCAAGTGGCTCATCCGCACCCACCTCGTCTCTCTCACCTCCGCCCACCCATCCCTCGAACCCAAAACAGCGATGGGTGTGTGGGGGGCGGTGGGATAGTAGGAGGACGAGATCGGTGGTGGAGAAGCTGAACTAGGACTTCGGTTGCCGGGGTGATTACGGACTGCTATGGCCATTACATTTTCGAATGCTAGATTTTAGGGGGTGGATTTCACTGAATCGGGATCCATGTTTCCTAGAAATTGAAAAGTTTTCAGATTTGGAGCTTGGATTGTAGTGTTCTTTAGTAATCAATGGGTTGATTGCAAATCTGGGAATACATAGTAGATGCAATCGCTACTTTTTTGGATTTTGCGGAGGAAAAGGGTTCAATTCAAGAGCGAATCATCTTGACTTTTTTCTATTTTGCCATTCTGGAGCTTTTAATCTAGTTTTTGTAAAGTGGTATGAGAAACTAAGAGGTGGGGGTTTACAGGATTGGAGGGTTCATCAATGGAGTTTACTGGTGGGAAAGGTATGAAGAGAGGAAGACGACAGCCTGGTTTTCTATTGTTCTTCTTTTTTTTTTCTTTTTTTTATTTATAATTTTGTCGGTTGCCGGGGTGAGTCGGCGGAGGAGGATGGTGGCGATGGTGGGGTTGGTACTCGATGACATGCGTTGTCACGGTGGGGGTGTTTGGCTGCACGGGGTCCTCGGAGAAGGAGCGTGGAGGTGCTGCGTGGGGTTGTGGCGCTTGAGGATGCCGTTCCGTGCGAGGCCCGAAGGGCGGCTGACGTCATAGAGCTTGTCGCCCTGGTGGCTGGCGAGGAAAAATTGGCTGGGGAAAAGCCGTTGAAGAGAATATGAGGGTTGTGGAATCGAAGATGGAGGAGGAAAGGTTTGGTGGGTTAGTGCAGAAGAGAGAATAGAGGGATAAGGGAGGAAGGGCCGGAGGTAGAAGACCAAATTTTTTTTTTCCGATTTTTTTTTAAAAATTTTAATTTTCATGTGGACCCTTTATTGACATGTGACGCCCAATCATTGTTCACGTGGGTACCACGTCATTAGTTAACGGAAAACTTAACAATTTGACTAACGGATGTATGAGACTGTTCCAAAATTAACACTTTAGGTATGACTTTGGGACGAAAAAAACTTGATGTACCAAATGTTGAAAACCACGAAACTTGAGGGTAGTAAACTGAGATTTACCCTTTTATTTATTAGTATTTGACTCTTCTCCAATTCTCTCTTTCGACCCTTTTAATCTTTTTTTTCGATTTTGATAATTACCCAGATGAAATTTGTAATTAATAAGTTGGATTTTATATTTAATTTAATCTGTAAATTTTGTAAAATATGCAGGGGAGTTCAAAGTCGAGAGCGGTACGCACATATTAAGCGTATGTATTTCAATCAGATTGTAGATTTTGTATGTAAATAATATGTATCTAAGTCAAATTGTAGATTTTGTGTGATTTTTAATAGGACTATCAAATCTTTTTTATGTAAATAGTATGTAATACACATCAAGTATTATCCTTTGTATATAAATAGTACTAGATACAAAGTTTTTGTATGATTTTCAATCTCGCAACATCGCGGGGCATTCCTTGCTACTATGAACTACTCGAGTGCCTGCATACAGCGTTGCAATTGGTGGCCACAAATCTGTTGGCATAGCTTTGGTGATGGATGAGTAGTACTACTCCGTAGGCAATGCTGCAGGCACTACAGGTATTGCGCGTGTTGCCGCAAACACATATTTTGACATCGTAGCTGTTGCCTTGGGTCGACTTGCCTCTCGCAGCGTTGATGACTTTGGGCCAGCTCGGACATCATGTACGACGCCGCAGAGAGGAAAAGAGTGGAGAGATGCAACATCAACAACAAAGGAAGCCTAGCCTTGATCATGAACATCATGTTAATTGTTCGATCTTAATTAACTTAAATGGTAATTAAAGATAGCTGCAGATAGCACTCGATCAGGTATTTATGGAAGCTTGCTAGCCAGCTCAAGCTTTGAGCATGCATGCATGCAGGGGCGGATCCACAGTGGGGTCGTCGGGGTCGCACGACCCCTTGGAAACCATGGAAACAACCTTGAAGCTCCCATACGCGACCTCTTGGAGCTGGGGTCGTCGGGGTCAGAGTCGCACGCCAAGTGTTCGACAAAAATCCTGAACGAAGCTCGGCACTGCAGGAAAGTCTTCGGGGTGGTGGTGATGTAGAGACGAGAGAGAGAGAGAGAGGGAAGGAAAGTCCTCGGGGTGGTGGTGATGTAGACCTTCGTCGGGGTAGTGGTGTGGGTGTGCGTGGGTGTGGATCTTCAAGATATATAATCCCATGTCTATCTTCAAGATCTGATCCCATCCCACTTCTTTTGTTGCTCTTGGTTTTGTTTTCTGTTTTTCGGCAGAGAGAGATGGGGGCGCTGCCACCAAAATCGGTAGCAGTAGATGATGCAAAAGTTGGCCGCGAAGAAGCTGATCATGATCACGAACAGAAGCAACTCGATGCTGGTGCTCGTTTTGTTCTCAAATCCAAAGGTACACATATAAACTACTTTGTTAATTCTTCATATCATATTATAAGATACAGAATATTATGGTTGTATGAATTTTATATTAGGAAGAGAAACTATTGTCTAATGATTTAAATGATTATGAGCCTCTTCTTTTTATTTACGTGTTGAGTTCAACAATTCGTATGCGTAATCTTATGTTGTTCAATATATATAATGTTGAACACATTTAAAAAAAAAAAAAAAACCTTGCCTAAATAATTCAGCTCTCTCAACTATAACTGGTAATTCGATTAAAAAAATTAGATTTAGAATGGAAGCTTATTTTCTGTTTGTTTATCTTTATTGTGATGATCTTTGGGGAGGGGTTTTACAGAAACCCTTCTCAACACTTAAAAGCATCCTACCAAGACCCGATGAAATGACGATATGCATGCTGTTTCTGTTGAAAAAAAATTTCGCGCTGCGCGCGCTATGACCCCCCAAACATCATTTCCTGGATCCGCCACTGCATGCATGTACATTTGTCTATGGACATTACATGCAAGGAGACCAGTGTCATACATGACAAAATCAAATTGATGACGTGTTTTCTGAATTGGATAAATTGAGATTGGAGACATTAATTTTGTCTCACTTGATCTCATCACATGCATGGTAGGAGAACAAGGACGGACCTATACGTACGGTTACGTGGTGAATGACTACAATTTACTCTTTTCAAGTTTGATATAATTTTTATATGGAACACGAATTTTTAAGTTTCTCACATTGCATGTTTCAAAAATGGTATCAATTTATATGTTTTATCTCTTTAAACATATCATATTTCATTGAATTGATCATTTTTTTGGCAATGTGATGAACTGTGGCTTACACGCTAGCCTATGTAATGGTCATATGCTCCATTGTCATCAATTTAATGAGAGATTAAACAATCAATCCGACTAAAGATAGAAATTAGCCCTAAAATTAATGTTTAACGGACGCATGCATTTTAAAAATTGAAACTCCATCGTCCATTTGAAAAATCACCACGAATTTGAGGATTATGAAATATAATTAGCCCTAAAGTTAATGTGGAACGGATGCATGCATTATGTATATGATAGTATGACACTAACATTAACGTATATGGCCGATATCACTAGGACGGGTAAAGATTGTTCATATGGTTAGCTATGGTATATACCGTATCATAATGCTGAGTATTTAACTTAACATTAGCTAACATGGGGGAAGCGACCCTGAATGGAATACTTTTATCTCCAAGTTTCAGGTTCGACATGAGGATTTCTTTCTCTAAATTTTAAATAGTTTGTAGATGATGAATTTGATAAGATACCAAATTATTAAGGTAAGTTATATTTGATAACTAAAACCAGTAACACTAAATATTGGAAAATGTAGGATGCATGAATCATGGTAGTACGTAGTATGTGTTTCGTCTTTTAGGGCCTGTAATTGATAGAGTTATAGATTGATATTGGAACTGACAGTATCCAGGCTCAAAAGAGCAGTTATGCATGAATAAACACAAACGGAATTATAAAACTACTCATTTTTATTTATTTATACGGCAGAAAGCTAGAGCTCTTTATTTCACATACAAAGTCAACGCTCACTCTACATGAGCTACTAGTAGTAGTAGTAGTACTTTTTAAACTCTAGCAAAGCCTAACTACTGCATGCTTCTATACATGCAATTTTAGATGACTGGCTAGTTGACCACCATTTTTATGCCCTGCCCTTGTTCAAGCTGCTGCCTACACATCTGTTGGCATTGGTGTTGCGGTTGCCCTTGCATCTGGCACTGTTCTTGGCACTGATCTAGCTGCCTCAGTTGCTCTTTGCACTGCTCCTGGCACTGCCGTCCCTGGCCCTGGCAACGCTGCTGGCACTGCTGCCTATATTGCTGCTGCTTCCCTTGATTACTATTAAATCCCTGACCTTGTTCAAGCTGCTCCCTACACATCTGTTGGCATTGGTGTTGCGGTTGCCCCTGCATCCGGCACTGTTCTTGGCACTGATCTAGCTGCCTCAGCTGCTCTTTGCACTGCTCCTGGCACTGCCGTCCCTGGCCCTGGCAACGCTGCTGGCATTGCTGCCTATATCGCTGCTGCTTCTCCTGATTACTATTAAATCCCTGCCCTTGTTCAAGCTGCTCCCTACACATCTGTTGGCATTGGTGTTGCGGTTGCCCCTGCATCCGGCACTGTTCTTGGCACTGATCTAGCTGCCTCAGTTGCTCTTTGCACTGCTCCTGGCACTGGCGTCCCTGGCCCTGGCAACGCTGCTGGCACTGCTGCCTATATTGCTGCTGCTTCTCCTGATTACTATTAAATCCCTGCCCTTGTTCAAGCTGCTGCCTACACATCTGTTGGCATTGGTGTTGCGGTTGCCCCTGCATCCGGCACTGTTCTTGGCACTGATCTAGCTGCCTCAGCTGCTCTGTGCACTGCTCCTGGCACTGCCGTCCCTGGCCCTGGCAACGCTGCTGGCACTGCTGCCTATATTGCTGCTGCTTCTCCTGATTACTATTAAATCCCTGCCCTTGTTCAAGCTGCTGCCTACACATCTGTTGGCATTGGTGTTGCGGTTGCCCCTGCATCCGGCACTGTTCTTGGCACTGATCTAGCTGCCTCAGCTGCTCTTCGCACTGCTCCTGGCACTGGCGTCCCTGGCCCTGGCAACGCTGTTGGCACTGCTGCCTCCCATAATTACTATTAAATCCCTGCCCTTGTTCAAGCTGCTGCCTACACATCTGTTGGCATTGGTGTTGCGGTTGCCCCTGCATCTGGCACTGTTCTTGGCACTGATCTAGCTGCCTCAGCTGCTCTTTGCACTGCTCCTGGCACTGCCATCCCTGGCCCTGGCAACGCTGCTGGCACTGCTGCCTATATTGCTGCAGCTTCCCCTGGTTACGAGAAGCAAGAGTGGAAGACAAAGAGGTGGCGAGGACAAGAGTGGAGAGGAACAAAAACAACAAAGGAAGCTTAGGTTTGGCGATGAACACCATGGCTGCTTTCTCAGTTACTATGTATTGAACTATATCAAAAGGGATTTTTTTTTTGCTGTGGGAAGAATAGCAAAGGGTTTTGAGGTATTTATAGAAGTTGGGGCTAAACATGCATGCGTACACTTGGCTGTGCACATTACATGCAAGGTGACTAGTGTTAAAGGTGACAAAATCGACGTGCCTTGTAAACATATTTGGGACCGGGACACCGCGTCCAAACTTGGGAAGATCATTTCTTACGTGGTCGAATCTGGAAAATATGGACGAATTGGTTGCAGAGGTTAGCTGGAAGGGGATAGTAATGTCCACACAGATAATACTTAATTATCATCGGAATGCGTACACTTGGCCATGCACATTACATGCAAGGTGACTGGTGTTAAAGGTGACAAATCGACGAGTCTTGTAAACATATTTGGGACCGGGACACCGCGTCCAAACTTTTGAAGACCATTTCGTACGTGTGGTCGAATCTGGAAATTATGGACGAATTGGTTGCAGAGGTTAGTTTGAAGGAGAGAGTAATTTCCACACGGACACTATTTATCATCGGAATGCACATATCTTATCCTTGCGAATAATATATCTTTTCTCTGTAAATTTTATAAATGGAACTGTTTAATTTTTTAATCTTTATTTAAAGATAATTTAAACATTAAATCATTCATATTGAAGATTGAGTAGTCATCTAAAAAATGGACGCTTTGTCATAAATAGGTTATATGAATACTTATATCGTCGCTTTTTTCATACATTTGGATGACGAAACATCTCCGATATGAATGAATTTTTTAGGAATGGTGTTTAAGTTAAGAAAGATATTGAACGATTCCAATTATGAAATTTGGAAAGAATAGTAACGATATGGAGTAATACTACACTTACCACATTTTGTATATCACATTTGTACCAACTCTAGTAAAGGTAGAGTCCACCAATACATAAGGGTCTTATCTCTATTAAATAAGTACTACAAGTGTAGTAAGAGTAGATTTTTTTTTTTAACACTGTATAGAGATCGGTGTTCCGAATATACTAAAAAATTACTCCTCGTCAAGGAAGAAAATATCGGTAATATCGGAAATATCGGTAGTCCGAAAACACGGAAATATCGATGGAAATATCGGTAAAATATCGATATCGATAAAAATTACATGGAAACCACTGAAATTGTAAGAAAAACTTGGAAATTTTTATTGAAACTTTGTAGGATGTTTATTTAGTCAATTATCTATTAGTTTATCACAAAAAATTGGAAGGAAATGCATTGCATGATGGATTTAACATTATCAAGTTGATTATATAGCGATCTGACAAACATTGTGAGTGTAGAAAATATGTAGTAATTAATGAAAGAAGTCTAAACACACCATAATCATTTATATATAATGAATTAGTACAATATTTTACACTTTAGTACCACATAGAGTTCCTATGAGGTTCAAATTTTTCACTATCTTCATCATCTCTATGTGTAGAATGAGTGTATTGTGAAGAGTAGTTATCAAATGATAAATCCCCAAAATAGTTTTGCATGTAATTGTTAACATGCCACCCATATGGATCCGAGATTGGTTGAGGTTGTCCATAAGAAAAATCATTTGAAGATTGAGTTTGGGATTGTTTCCATGAGTCGCTCGATTCCATCCCAACAGGAATGGGATATGAAGGGTAGGGAAATGGTTGGTTATGAGTATAACCATAGTTACTACTTCCCAATCCAACAGAGTCTGAAGTTCTAGATAACGAGTCATCTTCTTGACTTGACAAAATCTCCTTGCCTCTTTCTCTGCGAGTATAGTCCTTCCCTATGGCACCAATTCCTGGTCCTGCCCGCCTACTGCCATGGTCATCATCCTGTGTTGCATGCGTGAAGTTTGCCTCACCAGTGAAGGGGCTCATATATCCGGGAGGTGGTGGTCCATAATAGTTTCCATATCCACCACCACTACCTCCAGCTCCACTATGTCCTTCATCATTCCCACCTCCGGTGGTAGGTGAGTCTCCTGATCTTGTACTAGAGCTATCATTAGTATCAGCACGATGTTGTGGTTGTGTAGGATTGGAAGAAGGTGGAATTCCAGTGTTTCTTGGTCTTGGGCGCAAAAGTTCTTCCAAAGAGTCAAAGCTGCTAGATCCCACCTCCTCCTCTAATACTCTTTCTACATTTATCCCTTCATTACGTGCTTCTTCAGCAACTCTGGGAGCTGGGTTGCCTTCATCATCATCTAAATGAAGAGGTCTAATCCATTGAAAAAGTTGGTTACCCTCCGTATCATCATCTTCACCAACAATATCAAATACATCTAGTGGGTCACCACGGTCGACATGATCGATTTCTGCTTCCTTATCTCGAATTTGAAGCTTCATGTTGTAGTAGCAATAAACGAATTTTTCCAAGCTACTATGAGCCAACTTATTTCTTTGCTTTGTGTGTATGAGTGCAAATGTGCTCCAATTTCTTTCACAAGCAGATGAGGAAGCTGTTTGTGATAATACTTTTATTGCTAACTTTCTCACAGTTGGTGCATCGGTCCCATACATGATCCACCATTCAGCTACAATGAAAAATAATGTTGATAAGCCTAATAACTCCAACAAATTCTATTATAAACTTATAGTGAAATATGTTTATACTCACTAGGAGACATATTTGTTCGAGCAGCAACTGATGTTGGTTCTCCAAAAGTTCTTCTTGCATCTTTAAACCATGTTAGCTGAATACAATAAATTGTGTTAGTTTAATCCAACAAAGTAATTATTATAATTTAAGTAATTGTGTACCTCATTTCCAAATTGGCCAACTGTTGGTGATGCAGGGTCTAATTTAGAGTATACATTATGTACAGCACGTATAAGGTTACCATCATCTCCAACACCGGGTCTGTATTGGTATCGGGGATTCAAATAATATGCTGTTCAAAGAAACACATACTCTAATATGAAAAATAATACTTATGCAACTAAAGAAATGAATTGCAAATTATGACATAATTTATACCTGCTGCATGCAAATCGTGGTATAATGTTTTATACCATCGGTCTTCAATTATCTTTATGACCCACCTTGCACCATGTTTGCTTTCCTTCCAATTCATCCTTCACTACACGCATCAACTCATATACTGCCCCCATAGTAGGATACACTTCTGTGTCAACGATCCGTAAAACTTTGTAAAGAGGTTCAAACAGTTGACACACATGTTCTGATTGAGTCCAAAAAGCATGATCAAGCACTATACTTTCCACCATACGACCTGTATTTGAGCGGCTCAAATTGTGGTTGGCCCAATCGTCACTAGTGAATAGTTGCTTCAACCCTGCTTTCTTCTTGAGTAGGCTGTCTAATGCAATATAGTTGGTGGCGAATCGAGTGGTAGCTGGACGAATAATTTCTCCTTTGCAAAATTCACGCATCTTTGCCAACAACCAACCGTGATTGTAAATATAATTTGTGATCGTTCTAGCTCTTTTGACCACAGTAGCAACATTCTCTCTCTTCCCCATTGCCTCAAACATGAGATCAATACAATGTGCTGCACATGATGTCCAAAACACATTATGATGCTTCATTAACTTTTTTCCAGCTTTGACAAATACAGAACCGTTGTCGGTCACGACTTGGACAACATTATGCTCTCCCACCTCCATGATTACATCCCTCAATAATTTGTAAATATACTTGTAATTCTTTATATGGTCTGAAGCATCAACAGACTTCAAAAAACTTGTCTTTCCCTTGGAGTATACCATGAAGTTGATGATAGACAATCTGGTCGGGCCGGTCCATCCGTCACACATGATTGTGCAACCATTAGTTTCCCACTTTGACCTCAACTTGTTAACATACTCGCCAATGTCTTTATACTCCATATCCAAATATTTGTTTCTTATCTCATAGGGAGTGGGAGGTTGTACTCCAACACCGGCCTGTTGACATCCCACTACCATATTTTTGAAATGATGTGATGATGCCTTCGCAGCAGGGACATTTTCATAGATAAAGAACTTGCTAATTAGACGCCCCATTCCCTCCTTCACATTACCTCCAGTGAAATAACTCCAAACACTCTTTTGACGTGCTTTGGATGACTTATATAAACTTGGGGCTATTGGTGGTGTTGGTTGTGATTCTCTAAGACTGCCTCCCCGTCTCATTTGTGCACCACCACTTGTCCCGGAACCTTGTGCTCTGTTAGGAATTTTATGAAGGTGTTCTCTTTCCCATGTTGACTGTTTGGAGGCACGTAATGCTTGTTTCAAACTGCGTCGTTCTTCAGGTCCCATGTCATCATCACATTCGTCCTCATCGTCATCATCATCACTGTCAAGCTCTTGGCCATAGACTTCTCCCCGTAGCCCAGCTCGAATATTTTCCATTCCCTGTGTTATCTTTTCCTTCTGCTATTTTTTATTTTTTAACAATGTGCTGATGAATGCCTTCACTTCTGGGGGGGACATTATCGCATCGTTGGACATTTTTTGCTGGATCTAATCCACTAAGATGGTACTTAAGTCGTGTCACTCCGCCACTCTTCATTACCCGACCACAATATTTGCAAATTGTGCCATGTTTGTTTCCGTCTATTGGGTATCCATGTTCCCAAGCTGGATCACATTTAGTAGCTCCATTGGACATCGTAAATGTACCTACATTTATTTTTCATGAAAATTAGACAAAAGAATTAAATAATAAAGCTATTTAAGAAAACCTAAATAATAAAGTTATTCTACAGAAGAATTAAATATGAAGTAAAGAAAATGATTGTAAAAATTTAAGTAATTAAAAAAATAATATGGAATAATAAAACCTAATATTAATGAATAATAATCCAATTTGATAAAAAAATAATCCTAATATAAATGATGAATAATATTCCTTTTTGATAATAATCCTAATATAAATAATCCTACTATAAATTATGATAATTATGTTTCATGAAAATAATCCTAATATAAAACATAGTGATGAATAATATTCCTTTTTGATAATAATCCAATTTAATAATAATCCACTTTAATAATAATCCAATTTAATGAATAATCCAATTTGATAATAAAAAAAACCTAATATTAATGAATAAAAAGCCAGACACCAAGTGAGACAATTTTGGAGGATATTTGAGAATACCCATCTGTTTTTTTTTTTTTTTTTTTTGCCTAAGTTTTGGAGCTTTTGGTTCAACCCAACCCAACCCAAGTGTGGTTATGTTTGAGATTTGGGCCTAAGGTCTAAGTTCAACAAACTCAAGTTTGGAGACTACATTGAGTGGGCTTTAATGAATAGTCCAATTTGATAATAAGCCAATTTAATGAATAATCCAATTTAATGAATAATAATCCAATTTGATAATAATCTAATTTAATGAATAATAATCCAATTTGATAATAAAAAAACCTAATATTAATGAATAATAATCCTATTTGATAATAAAACCTAATATTAATAAAATAATAAATAACATTAAACATATTAAAATTATCCTAGGGAATAATTATACAACATTACTTAATTACTTAAAAAAATTAACATGTAATTGTTAACATTACTTAACTACTTACAAAAATTAACATGCAAGTATTAATTACTTAAAAAAATTAACATACGAGTCCACACAAATTTATTTGTTGTTGTATAAATTACAATAATATAAATATAAGTTTGTAAACTTACCTTAAATATGGAACCCTTTGTGTTCGAGCTTTGGAATGGATCTGGAATGGCTTTGAAAATGGTAAGGGAAATAAAATAATAAATAACATTAAACATATTAAAATTATCCTAGGGAATAATTATACAACATTACTTAATTACTTAAAAAAAATTAACATGTAATTGTTAACATTACTTAATTACTTACAAAAACTAACATGCAAGTATTAATTACTTAAAAAAATTAACATGCAATTGTTAACATTACTTAATTACTTACAAAAACTAACATGCAAGTATTAACATTACTTAATTACTTACAAAAACTAACATGCAAGTATTTATTACTTAAAAAAAATTAACATGTAATTGTTAACATTTCTTAATTACTTACAAAAACTAACATGCAAGTATTAATTATTTAAAAAAATTAACATGCAATTGTTAACATTACTTAATTACTTACAAAAACTAATATGCAAGTATTAACATTACTTAATTACTTACAAAAACTAACATGCAAGTATTAATTACTTAAAAAAAATTACATGTAATTGTTAACATTACTTAATTACTTACAAAAACTAACATGCAAGTATTAATTACTTAAAAAAATTAACATGTAATTGTTAACATTACTTAATTACTTACAAAAACTAACATGCAAGTATTAATTACTTAAAAAAAATTAACATGTAATTGTTAACATTACTTAATTACTTACAAAAACTAACATGCAAGTATTAATTACTTAAAAAAATTAACATGTAATTGTTAACATTACTTAATTACTTACAAAAACTAACATGCAAGTATTAATTACTTAAAAAATGAACATGTAATTGTTAACATTACTTAATTACTTACAAAAACTAACATGCAAGTATTAATTACTTAAAAAATTAACATACGAGTTCACACAAATTTTTTTGTTGTTGTATAAATTATAAGAATATAAATATAAGTTTGTAAACTTACTTTAAATATGGAACCCTTTGTGTTTAAGCTCTGGATCTGGAATGACTTTGAAAGGGGTAAGGGAAATAAAATAATCGAAAAGGCTCCTCTGATACTCCACCTCTTGAAATTTTTTCACAATGACAACTTTGAAAGAATATCACAATGGCTCTGATACTCCACCTTTTAAAACAATATCGGCACACGGTTTTGAATGAAACCACCATCCATGGTCTGAAAAGAATACAAATTATAATTGTAAAAGCTGCATGAAATTGTCCAAATAATTGTAAAACTTGTCGGGAATATTGAGTGAGTCATGTGTCCTCCTGACAGGAGGAACCCACACACACACACACACAAATGACCACCATCCATGGTCTGAAAAGAATACAAATTATAATTGTAAAAGCTGCATGAAATTGTCCAAATAATTGTAAAACTTGTCGGGAATATTGAGTGAGTCATGTGTCCTCCTGACAGGAGGAACCCACACACACACACACACACAAATGACACAACGCACGCACACAACGCACGCACGCAGACACGACCTCAGTCTCTCTCTCTTTCGATCCTTCTCGATCTCTCTTCTCCCTTCTCTTCTCCCACACACACACTCACACAGAGATCTCCACAGGTTGACATCCGATCCAACACACACATACACATAGAGATCTCCGATCTCTCTTCTCCCTTCTCCCAAACACCCACATACAAAGAGAGATCTCCGATCTCTCTTCTCCCAAACACACACACACACAGAGATCTCTCTCGATCTCTCTTCTCCATTCTCCGATCTCTCTTCTCCCTTCTCCGATCTCTCTTCTCCCAAACACCTACATACAAAGAGAGATCTCTGATCTCTCTTCTCCCAAACACACACACACACACACACAGATCTCTCGATCTCTCTTCTCCATTCTCCGATCTCTCTTCCCCCTTCGCCGTTGATCGTGGCTCTGGCGAAGTCAGAGTTGGCTCAGTCGTCTGTGGCGGTGCGCCGCTGAGCAAGGTGAGATTCCATTGAAACCCTAAACCCTAAACCGACATCACATATATTGAATCGTTTATTACCTCTTGCATGTGTGAAATCTGAAGTTTATATGTGAAATTGATGTTAAAAATCGTGTTTTTGCAAGGTTTTTGGGACGAAATCGGCTCGGGATTAGGCACACCATCTCCGCCGTTCTTCTCCGACGTCGGCTCGGAGTTCGATTGCACCAAACTCAAAAAAATATCACGATATTATCGATAATATCGCGATATTTGGCCGAAAACCATTCGGATACCACTTAAAATATCCCTCCCCCGAAAAACCGATAATATCGGCGATATTTCGCCGATATTATCGGCATTTTCTTCCATGCTCCTCGTTAACCACCCCTCCAGTACAGGTATACCCTACCTAGCTATGCCTATAAGACTAGTTTGTATTTAGCAAACATAGTCCAAATAACAACATTCATATATAGGGGTGTGTATATTAGCAAGACACCAATAATAAGAAACAAAAGCCGCCAACTAATGTAAATAAGAAGAAAGAAAGGCTACAACTCATAGACAAACACCACACACACGATGTATGTATACACTTTCTCATCGATCGAGATTGTATTAAATTCAAGATCTCCTTATTTAGTTCTATGTTTCATAGTTTTTATCCACAAATCTCAAATCCCCAATTTCGTAATGTATTTTAGAATATTGGAATGTCAAAGAGGTTAAGTTTTATCTTATCTTTTGATTCCATCCAATTTCATGCAAATTGTATGTTAGTTTTGTCTTTAAGAAATGTACCTAGGAAAGGTTAAAGGTCTCGAAGAGACGTGGCATAGATAACTTGAGAATTACTCAATTAAGGGCAACAGAGTTTGTTCGATGTCACTAATCATGAATTCACGCTTACGACCAATCCAAATGCCTGGTTTTAGGGAAAAAAAACATTCAGTTCGATATTGTGAAGCAGGTACAATTTTTAATTAATCAAGTCTCTCGTAAAAGTACATATGGAGACCTTTAAGTAGATAAATTAACATTGGTAAGATAGATACTTAATACTAATATTATGTTGAGAGTTGTCCCATATCTGTGAGGGACAAAGTTTGCTATGTGCTTATATGATCTTGGGCGACTCCTCATATTGCCAATTGGTTTTATGGTGGAACCTCAATTTCATCATGGTATCAAAGCGGGTTGTCCTCGTGTAAAGCCAAACGGCCACACGCGCTCTACGTCACCCAGTTGTTGTTCACGTGTAGGCTTGAAAATCCGCCACACGTGCGCGGTCGTGTTGAGAGTTGTCTCACATCTGTGAGGGACAAAGTTTGCTATGTGCTTGTATGATCTTGGGCTACTCCTCATATTGCCAATTGGTTTTATGGTGGAACCTCAATTTCATCATATTATAGTTACTAAAGCACATAATATAAACATGCTTTAATTAAAAGATGAGAAACCACCAAACGTGTTTAATTAGACTTGGCATTCGTGTCGTGTTTTCCGTGTTCATGTCGTTTTCGTGTCATACTCGATATCATAACGGGTCGTGTCGTGTAACACCCGTTAAAATAAACGGGTAAAATGACCCGACCCGAAATCGACTCGATAATATTAACAGGTAACCCGTTACCCGTTAAGGAAAATATATTTTAAACCAATAAATAATCAAATGAAAAACATAATACTAAATAAGTATATACATACCATATTGTCACATCCAAAACATAAAAACGCATTTTTCTTTTAAGTATATTTTCACTTACCTAAAGTCTTTAATAGTTTTTTAATTAATGTAGAAGTGTAAAAAAATATAGAAAAAAATATATAAACGCTCGTAATGACAAGCTTTACAACTTTCATGAAGAGCTTAACTTCGAAATTCACCACTATAATCATATAAATCATAGATCAAAATTTAACCGTTGATTGTTGTTTACATTTACGCTTCATTGTTCTCATCAAATTTTGTTTTTTGAAAACTTGATCTATTAGAAGATGCAGGAAGATGAACGGTTTGGATCGTTGATATTATATTCAGAGTTTTGCGGTTAGTGAAAATATTGCTTGATGTTTATAAGGTTTCTACAAACTATATGACATCGACTCATATTTCAGTTAACCGTAAATATCGAAACGTGATATCAAAGATCTGAACCGTTCATCTTCTTACATCTGCCAGATGATCATGTTTTCAAAAAAAAGAAAATTTTAAAAATGAAATTCAGTAAGAAGAATAAAACGTAAATGGCAATAGACGGTTAAATATAAATTTAAGGTTTATGAATTATAGTGTTGGATTTCGAACCTGACCCCTTCATTAAAGTTGTAAAGTTTGTTGTTACTATGAGTGATTGTACATTTTTTTTACATTTTTTACACTTCTACAATAATTATTATTAATTTTATTAATTTTACCCTCAAATAAAAAACATTATTCATGAAGGTTTGGAGGATTTTAAAAATCTAAACGATAATGTAAGTATAACCATTATCTACTCGTGGAGGAATAATGATGAATCACGAGTGTTTATATATTCTTTCACATTTTTTCATACTTGTATGTATGTCTTCTTAGTTCTTGCCTATATAAATACTATATTAGTTTATTTTAATTTTGGACAACAACATGTTAAGTAAAATTTATCCTAGTAATGATAATAAGGAACTCTCATAATAAAAATAAATAATGACTAAATTTTTTTTTTTTTAAAGTTATATAGAATAATAATACAAAACTATATATTTAATATAGAATATATTGTATATATTAATATGGCTATTGTATTTTATAATAAATCTTTTAATAATTAAACTTTAAAATTATCAAAATAATTTTTTTTTAACGGGTCGAAACGGGTTACCCACTTGTTACCCGCTTGTATACTCGTTAAGAACGGGTTCTTAACGGGTCACCCGATAAGTTATCGTGTTGACCCGAAACTCGTTATTTTCGAGTCGTGTCAGAAACTGCCGGGTCTATGTTTAATATAAGGATCATATTTATCGTCGTGCATTGCATCAAGAAATGTAAGGGGCATGTTTGATACTCTACTTGAATTCAAATTTTTTTTAGACTAAAAAACTATTTTAAAAAACTGAACTCAAAACTAATTTTAAAAGTAGCATACTTCAAGAAAACACAAAAGTGAGTTTTTATAGTTTTCAAACTCCAAACCCACTACTTTCTCTCTTATATCTTGATTTGGTCCTTTCTCTCCTTTCTTTCTCTCTCCTCCCCTCCGAATCTCTCTCACATTTCTCTCTCATCTCCTTCTCCTTCGACCTTCTCTTTGGATCTCTATGTCTATCCAATTGAATTTAGTATTTCCTGAATTGACATAGAGTTGCTATAGGGTGTTTTTCTTTTCTTTTTAAATATTAAATTTTAAAAACACTTTTAAATCTTAGACCAAACAAGTTTTTGGATCATAAAGAAAAATGTCCTTAAAAGATGTTTTTAAGAAAAGTTTTAAAAAACTATGATTTTTTTTAATACAATACGAAACATGCCCTCATTTTCCAAGATATGAAAACTAAGTCAGAAAGAGAGGTTCTTTGTCACCCGGCTTACACATGATCACTGGTTATACTCAGAATCTTGACATCATAAATATACATTTGGATGAGATATTTGTAATGGAAATACCCAGAAATAGGACAATTCCTTAATCTTAGGACAAATAGGATATTTCGAATATGCACACGACATGCACAACAATCGGACAGAAATAGGATTTTTTCTACAGCTTGAAATGACTTAATTGCCCTCGTATATAAATGGGTAATTCTTCCCATTTTCTTATTTATGTCTTTCTCTCTCTCTCTTTCTCCTTACTTCTGTCTCTTTTCTCACTTTCTCCCTCACGCACTCTCTCCCCTTTTCATTGTGCACATACGGTGTACAGTCGTCCTGACCAACATTGTCTATATCAAAGCTACCACCAATTCATCTCGTCCTCACGAGTCCAAAACACGTAGCCTTGTCACGAATCTCATCCTCGATCATTAGGATCGAAACTCAAGCAGGCCACGAGTTTTTTAGCCATTTTCTAGCAACACGGCAAACAATCGAGGCTTGAGACCACCACCACTGGACTCGCATCGAGGGTGGGAACAAAGCCCAATCATTAAATGTTGGTGTTTTGTTGGATGAATTTTTCAGGATTTGCTCACTATATGTACACGACGTGTACAGAGCTCACAACTCTCTCTTCGAAATCAGAAAAATGATGTCATCACTTGCCCATATACACTATATGCACACCACATGCACATCATATGTACAGTACATGCACATGATATGCACATAATTGGAGATCGAGCAACGAGTTACTTTTCGCATTAATAAGAAACTTTAACGGCAACCTATTTGTATAGTGGCTACAATTAAAACATAATTTTACAATGGCAGTTTGAAAAGTTTTGTAACGTATATCAATCACTGCTTAACTGTGCATGTGGAAAACATGTTACTCATTTTCGTTATTTCATAGACACACATGATCTTTAACGTCCTCTAAGCTTTTTCTTAATTCAGTTTTTCACCGAGGCCAACTAGTTTGTGATCATACTCGCTAATTTCCGGGGCACAACATATGTTCATCATAACTAGTGAACATTCCCGCTTCTCATATTAAGATGTAGCCATGCACACCATAAGCACATTAAGGAAAAATTTTCACAAATTTCTGCACTTGAACACTTGAACTAGAAATTGTTCCATCTCAGTTTTGTAGCACATCAAAACCTAAAATTTATTCCACAACCCATAGGCCCAAACATGAAACACAAACCCTAATTTAACTTCTAAGTTTTAATTCCTCTTACAAACAACCGATTTATTCCATAAATCAATGATGAAGGAACTTGGAACTAAACCCTACCTTACTATGCCTACCGAAGCTACAGTCGAAAAAAAAAATAGAACTTTTTGGCCAAAACAAAAAATATGGTACAAAGTCCATCTCACTCTTCTCACCTCTCTCGCATCCTTTTGTTCGAAATTAGAGGTATGAGGTCAACCCAAAACCCAAAACCCAACTCACTTTTCTCACCTTTCTTTGGACTTCTCTCTCTTCAAAATCAAAGCTCATAAATCTGAGCTCAACCCAAAAACCCAGAGCTCACAGAGCTCTCTTGACATCCCTCTCTTCCAAATGAGAAAAGTGATGTAATGGGCTTTTGATTTTTTTGTATTTATATGTGGGTATTTTAGTACTTTTGATTGTGTGCATGGTGTGCATGGTCGGTTTGTCCTATTTCTGTCCCAAGATTAAGAAATTGTCCCATTTTGAGGTGTTTCCCTATTTTTAAATTATCAAGAACTTCAAAATTTAACTATTATAAATGCACAAATGAACTACTCAAGTTGAGAGGAGAGGTTTTTGGAGACGTCATTTGGCATTTTTGTTGATGTTAAATGTATTGTCCATGTCTCTCACAACGTTGCTGGCAATATCATTCTCATGGCTTTATTCGCTCGACATATTGTTGATGGCACTGTTCCGATTTGCAACGCTGTGGCATTGCTCACTAATGTTGTTTGCGATAATCAGAATAACACCAAACACTTTGTTGTTTATAATTCGCAAACTACCCCTTCAACTTGCTTCCACATTGCTCTGACATTCTTCTCGTAGTTAGCTCCGACAAAAATTTTCCATTTCGGATGTTTTGTGTTTTTTAATGCCACATTTTGGGCCTGATTTGATGTTGATATGGTCATAAAATGTGGATTTCTTGGCTGATCAGATTCTTTATATTAGAATAGGAATGTATTTTCCAGTTGTCTTATTTTATATTGTTTCCTAGTTTTTATTAAAAGACCTAATTTAGGTATGACTTTAATTTATGCACATTATAAATACTTAGCTGAGTCTTATGCTAAGTTTTAGACGTGATATTGCATTGTCGAACGCGGTTGCAAGATTTTGGACCAATTTCAACATATTTTACAAGGGTGTTTTCTATCTTTCTTCTAATAATATTTTGTTTTTCAATTATGAATACGTGTAACTAATTCTAGTTTGTTCAGGCGAGGCTACGAGCCTTAGCATGAATATGTAGTTTCTTATTGGTTTACTTATGAAATTATGCATGCATACTTTGAATTATTAATCAATGTGTTTAAACCGTCTACATGTCCTAATGCTTAGCTACCATTAGGATGTTTAGGTAAGTAATTTGATGCAATTTATGTTGAAACATCACCATGAAATTGAGTAGGACTTCTTGTGATTGATAATTGTAATTTCACTTAAGGCGAACATCACACTCTTAAGGATTGCATGGCTTTTCAAAAGGTTTTCACAATACTTAATGAGTCTTTCATGTTCATATTTGATCTGAACATTACACACGGATTGCATGTTGGATATACGTTCTAGCTCGAACATCATGAGCCTAACCTTCAAAATTTCATGTGTTAACTCATAAATAATTGATAGGATTATATAGGATTGTTAATGGTGACGGCAAAAATCTAATACCTTTACATTTGATTTTTCCAAACTATTTTCTTTTCTTTTTGTTGTCGAGCTTTACTAAAATTAGTTTCAATTATTTTACCTTCTGTCTGTACTTTCAAATTCACAATTTCAATTTTTTTTTTAAATCTTGTGTTAAATAGTTAATTGAGAATTGGTTTTAAATACAAGTTAGACATATCAGTTACACACCCCGACCTAGATCAAGGCATGTTGGCCGTCACGTGAGGGTGACGTAGCCATGTGCACCGTGCGGAAGCAATAGAGATATAAGGAATTACGAATAAACAAAAACCAAATCAACTAGAGTACTAGCTAAGTTAGAGTGCTAGTGCAAGATTAAGTGTGAAATACACAACCATAGCATAAATAGCCTAAGTGCAGTCAAGCAGGACAAGTACTAATTATACAACACCTAAAGGGATCCTACATTAATGATGTTTTGTCAGAACCCCCGTCGAAATCCTCGTGATCCACCAAGCACTTCTACCTAAAACCTGGAGGGGCGCAAAACAGAAAGTGTGAGTGGGCAAAAACAAAGCTTTTCAAATCATTTCATTTCTCAAAAGTTCTAACTTCTCGCCGTAAAACCTGTATAATTTCCCAGAAAATATATATACTATAACAGAAATCATACTCAAGATGAAAATCCATAGAAGTATACCATGCCAAAGTATCTCAATGCAATGCTATAAGTAATCTAGGCAAAATATATCAATGTCAAATATTGCATCAGCCAAATCCCTCTAACTCAAACTGCACGGCTGAATATATAGCTCCTAACCAATCTCAATCATATCAAATCAAATCTTGCACACGAGTCAGAACCACCTAAAGTGGTCTGTAAGACAAGACTAGGTGTAAAGTGAATATGCTATAGTGCTACGATCACGTGAAGGCTGTGCGAATAATCGCGAGTCACCTACAAGTCGGAACCACCTAAAGTGGTATGTACGACAAGCTTGTGCACCTAACTTGGATCCAAGGTGAGCATATGGTGCAGGAGGTGAACATCACGTGAAGGACTGTGCCCTAACTTTGGGCTGGAGCACTAACACCGGGGTGCAGGTTTATGAGCTCTCAATACATCACATCATATCTCACATAACTCAAGTAACCTCAACCGTTAATTTATGAACTTACCTAGCACTTACCTGTGCGTCTACATCACCAATCATAAATATATGCAACTACTAATGCATAAATAAAATAGGCAGATACTTTGCATGGCATTTCAAAATGTATAATCATTCAATTTCATTTTCTGGGAAAAAACTCAAGTATATAGGTATATACGGAAAACCAAAAGCCCACTCACTGATATGTCGAAGGGCCGTAGCCCTCGAGCCTCGATTGATGGCGCTCGTCCTCAGGAAAGATCGAAAGATCGAAAGAATAAACATGGAAAGAAACGCGTCTTGCATATTGTTAGCTTTAAGTTTATAACAATTGAGGTTTGGGCTTTACATATTAATTAATTTGCTACGACTTCGTTTTAGCTTAATTAAAGGCCCATATATTAATATGAGAATTATATATTTGGAGTCAGATGCCATGCGTTTTATATGTGGATAAATTTCAAATGGTCTTTAGTTTTATCTCTTCACTTAGAGATCACTTCAAACTCTATTGGATTAGTTGTTTTAATTGATTAGGATGGCAAGTCTGATCCTTCTTTTTCTTCGGCCACGTGCTTAATCTAACCGACCTATATATATATAGATTCATCAGGTTAGGGTTTGAGGGTTGCTGCTCCGTATCAGAAAATATATATACACTGAGAGCAGGCATTTATTTGAGAGAGCATGCGTTAGGTTTTCAGAAGTCATCATCGTATCATAATTGTTGGTTTTGGTTGCTGCAGCATGCATTGGAATAGGCTTTGTTTTTTTGGGCTGTCGTTTTTGTGCTTTAAAGGGATATTTGAGCTTTAGTCAGCAACACTAGAAGCACGGCATATATTCCTTCATTGTTTTTGTTGTCCATGCACCGCATGAATTAGATTAGGATTTTGGTTGTTTTTGCTGCATGAAATATCATTTGAAAGCAACGACCTGTGAGCAGCCCGTGTGCACAGAGAAGAATTTTCATGAAGAAAAATCAGTTTTTATTGTAGGTGTTTTCAACGAGAAAAATATTAGTTTTGGTTAACTGATTTTTCATGCTCTTTAATTAGAAATCAATTATGAAAATGTGCCTTGTGATTTTCATAATTGGTTGATTTCCAAAAAATTATTTCATTACATACATTATGCATGATCGCGTTAGTATCCTGCAAAGTTCGAGGCGACGGTGACTGACGGCCGCGTTAGTGTCGTGCCACTTCAACTCGAAGGCTGAAGAGAGATCGAGCAGCAAAGCGCGGAGACAAAACTGCCTACTAGTATGCGTGTCTAGTTGATGAGTTTTGTAAGTCTTTCTGTACTCATTTCTCTTAGTGTTTGTCCTGGCTTGGGAGCCCGAGGATTTTCCCAATGGTGGGTTTTGCCTCGTTAAATCCTACATCATGTGTGCACGTTTTATTTATCGTTTTAATTGCTTATGAGTATGATAGTTTGATATGTGATGTGAATGTGGATTTAATTTGAGAACAGAAAATTAAATTGAAATTTGAATTGGATTTTTAAATTGGAACCTATTCACCCACCTCTAGGTTAAACTAGTCCCATCCTAGAACTTTCAATTGGTACCAGAGCAGGTCACTAAAAATACCTAGTGAGATCCGTGGGTAGTCTAGGATGAATCGTGCTATGGGTTCAGTTTCTCATCCACCACATTTTGATGGTGACAACTATGCTGCGTGGAAGGCGAAAATGAAATCGTTTTTGTGGGCGCAAGATGACAAGGTGTGGCTTGCTGTTGAAGAAGGTTGGGAACCTCCAACGATTGAAGAAACCAAAGGTAAAGGAGAGTCCTCTGTGTCTATATCTAAGCTTAAGCCTAGGAAAGAATGGAGCAATGATGAGCGTAGCTCTAGCACTTTTAACCAAAGGGCTTTGAATGCTTTATTCACAGCCGTTTCGCCTGAACAATTCAATTACATAAGTAAGTGTACAACGGCGAAAGAAGCTTGGGACATTCTTGAAGTTACTCATGAGGGTAACTCAACTGTTAAAGAATCCAAACTTCAACATCTCATCACAAAATTCGAAAATATCACAATGTCTGATGATGAAAGTTTCTCTGACTTTTATGCTAAGCTTAGCGTAATTGTCAATGACTGTCACAATCTTGGTGACAGTATTCCTGAGCATAGGATTGTGAAAAAGATCTTAAGATCACTTCCTATGAGGTTTCATGCTAAGAGGACAGCGATTGAGGAATCGAAAGATCTAAACACCTACAAGCTTGAGCAATTGATTGGGTCTCTGCAAACGTACGAGTTAGAGCTTCCTGATTCCAAGAAGATGAAAAGCATTGCTCTCAAAGCTGTCAAAGAAGAAGAAAGTGATGGCTCAATTGAAGACTTGTCCGAAGATGAATTGGTTGAATTAACCATGCAAATTAGAAGGTTTCTCAAGTCTCAAAATTCCAAGGGTCGTGAGCAACGAACCAACTCAGGTTCGAACTCAAAAAACTTTCGTTCTCTAGATGTCTCACATGACAAAGCCTCTAGATCATCTAGAACTAGTGAACATATGAGTTCTAACAATAGGGTTCAGTGCCATGAGTGTCAAGGCTATGGACACATTGCTTATGAGTGTGCAAACACTATCAAGAGAAAAGAGAAAAAGAATAGGGCAATGAAGGTCACTTGGAGCGATAGTGATTCAGGGGATGCATCTACGTCAGAATCTGAGAAGGATACGATTGCGTTTATAGGAACTGTTGATGGATATGACACAGAAGGTTCATTTGTTGAAGAACCTGACTTGGAAGAAGTCTTGAGAAAATATTCTGATCTCTATGACATCAGTGTGCAAGTAAAGAAGGATAACTCTAACTTGAAGAATAAACTTGCATTTGTTGAAAGTGAAAAGAAAGAAGCTGAAGTTGAGCATCAATCCCAGTTGGACAATGGAGAGAAACTGCGAGAGTCGCTTTTAGAAAAGATTCACATTCTACAAACCACAATTAACACTCTCTCGTCTGATAAGAAAGCTCTTGAGGACGAAGTGGTTGAGATGAGAAGAAAAGTTCAGGAGTTGAGCATAGGTTCGGGGAAAATTGACAAGATGCTTAGCTATGGAAAAAGTTTTGGAGACAAAGGAGGTCTAGGATTCGAGTCTACAAAGACTACAAGTTCCTCTTCTGTCACCAGATTTGTCAAAGCCTCTGATATTCCTAGTTTGAAAGTAGGTGACGATAAATGTTTAGGTCTTACTCCCAAAACATCTACAATCTTTGCACATGTGTTAAATCCTGTCAAGACTTCAATTAATCTTAACAAACCCAAACAATCTAGGAAGTTCATTCCTATATGTCATCTTTGTGGGATTCCTGGTCACATCCGGCCTAAGTGCAATAAGCTTAGAAAGAAAAATTCTTCTCAAGAAAAAGTTTCAAGGAACTTTGAAAAAGAAAATCTTAAGGAACAATTTGTGACTTATTTGAAAGAGATTAATCGGATTGCAAGAATTATATCTGTTCCAAGTACGGTAGTTCCAAAAGTAAGACAAGTTTGGAGAAGAAAAGAGAATCAAAGTGGTGTACTTGTCAATTTATCTCCACTTTCAAGTTGTTTATATTGACTAAGCTCTCTCTTTGCAAATGTTTTCATTAATGCATGCTTGCATGTTCATATAGCATAAATACTGCATTTTTTGTCTTTCTTCTTGTTAAAAAAAAAAAAAAAAAAAAAAAAAAAAAAAATTAAAAAAAAAAATGTATGAGGAAAAATGGAAAAGTATGATTTCATATGAGTTCTAGCTTTGTTCACTTGATAACATGACCCTAGCATGATATGTTTGACTCTGTTGTGGACAATAGCCTCTTGTTGATAATATATCAATGTTAACGAGTTGAACATGGTTAACTTGAGTAAAACCCGCACCCATGTGAGCTTTTGTGCCTAAATATAATGTGTGCATTTTTCATACACTCTTATTTTTTTCATGTGTGATCTTATGTGTTTTGCTTCTCTAGAACTTGCTTTGAGACCTCTCAAAACTTTGTATCATATATTATTCTATTTTGGAGACGATAGTAGGCATTAGGACTTACCATCATTGCCATATATGCCAGTGCCTTATATGTTTTCCCCTAGTTAACCCTTTTGAGCCTATATGTAAGCCTTTTGTTCTTAAACCTACATTTTCCTTACCTAGCCTCTTACATTAAAAATTCCCTACCCTACTAAGAAGCTAGTAGAGTACGTTTTTCAAAGGAGAGAGTTCAATGTTATTTAAAAGTTGAAGATGCAAAATTTTGTGAAGAAAGCCAACAACACATGAAAAGCAAAAGAAGAAAAGAGGAAAAGAAGTCACTATGAATCATAAGTGAGCTGCCAACATTATAAGAAATCAAGTGTGTCATTGTAAATGAAAAGGAAGAATCATTAGAAATCATTTGTGCAGTTATATGTCGTTCATCCAACCACTCAATTTACTGCCAAGTTGATTGGTTAATTGTTGCATGCTTCTCTCGGTTTCATTTCCAACTACTCTATTAGTTTCTTAGACTTTGTGTTTCCTATATCCTTCATTTTTTTAACCAAGTACCCGAAGCCCCATTACACCCTTAACAAATACCTACTTGATCCAAAGAAGTTAATTTTTGATGTGTGGAGATGAGATCAATCTGCAAGCCTATGGTAGAGCATTCATGTAATGATCTTTTGAGCGTATACACTTACCCCCAAACACTTTGAATGAAATTTCGAGCGTATATCTTGTGAGTTTAAGGGTTAAAGTTAAGTTGGTCATGTAAGACTTAATTACATTTATGTAGTATCAACTTTCGGCTATACTTGCAACTACACTCATACATGTTATGTTTTAGGGACAATGTTAGGTTGTGAATGAGGATTCAGAACTACATGTGTTTTTGCACACTCCAAACAAAATAACACGAGGGTTGCCGCAATACAATGGATGTGTAGAGAAGTTTTCCTGCCTTTGGACTCCCTTCCCCTATCCTCTTGTAAGTGCCGTTTTCGCCAATGTTCTAAAAGATGTTGGGCGCTAGTCAGGTAACGGACTGGGGCCTAGCACCTAGGCGGACTAGATGGATTTGTATTTTTTAAGTATATTTATTATATAACGTATAAATAAGTGCATGCTTACAAAAGAAATTCCATAAATGCATGTTAAAAAAACACAAACTTGTATAGGGAATTTGAGAAAGATAAAATGCAAAATAGGATAATACATAAATAAATACTAGCATATGGGCACACACAAAGTGTGAGAAAATTTTTATTTTTATTTTTGAAATAGAAGGAGAGAGGAAGAGAGTGATAGAAAATGTGGGAGTGGGAAGGTTTCTTTTAATTAGAGATATGTTATGATTATATATAGGTGAGGCTTTGGAAAAAAAAACAACAAAATTTGGTTGTGTGAAATTACATTTCTGCCTCATATTTCTTATTCATGTTATGATTTAATTAGAGGGTTAAACTAGTAATTTCATAAGGTTTTGGTTGACGGACTTGGATTGTCTGCCGTCTCCATCCCATACCCTCCTATTTTTGTGGTTACGATTAAGCCACGTCAACATTTTATATTCCCATTATTTTTTGTCCTATTATTTCTATAAAAAAAAATCAATATAAAATGTTGACGTGGCTTAACCGTGACCACAGAATATAGGAGGGCATGAGATGGGGAGGGTAGACAATCCAAGTCCTTGGTTGACAATAAGTGTTTTATTAATTAGTAGAGATTTATTATAAAATATGAGTATTGTCATTGCGTAAAAATTAAGAGTTTTTTTTTTCTAAGACCAATTGTTTTAAATTATTATGGGACCTTCATTTCTTTAAAAATGAAGAAAGTTAGGCTTCGGTTTAAAAGAAAATGTCAAAAGACTTTCAATAGAAAAAACCCTAACCCCCCCTAGCAAAACATTAGCCGTCACCCATCCTTCTCTCTCAAAACGTTTCTCTCTCTTCTCTCTCACTCTCTGCAGATCGATCCCTCATTCACTCTCTGCAATTTACAAGGGACAAGATTGCAAACCTGGTGCTGGTGACTGGTATGAGATGCGACAGGCCGACGTAAAGAGATGCGATGGGCCGATGGTGAGGGCAAGTTCTTCGATCTGCTAAATCTCTTCTTCCAATCTCGTACTTTTTCCTCATGTTCTTCGATTTCCTCATACAGACCCTTCGATTTCCTCACTTAGTGATCAATGGTGTAAAAGCAGGTGCTGTTAAAAACTAAAAATATGGGCGCGGGAATTGAAAGGGTCTTTAAAATTAGCTGTCACTTGTTGTCAATGCTTGTGTTTTGCCAAAATTTGACTTTTTTTTTTGGTTAAATTATAGATTTTGTTAAATTAAATGTTAGATTACTACCGATGAGATTTGAACTCACGCCAAAATTTGACTAATTAGTTATTATGATGTGTTCACAACTTTCAACAAAAAACTAATAAATCTCAACGGAAAATTACTGAAATTAATAAATTGGCAAGCGAGTAAACTTGTCATTATCCCTCTATATCCAAGGATTGGGATCTTATTTGGGATTGAAGACGGGGGACCTGCTTGCCTTTGCCCTCTCTTGGCCGGATTACAATGTTGAAAGCTGCTTCAAGTTCAAGTTATTCATTCCTATTGATGATTAGAAAAGGAGTATTTCACCGGTTTCTCTCTGAACTTGTACTTCTTTGCCAATTTTTGCTTGAATTTTTATTTTGATCAATTTTCTTTTATACAAAATTATAAGCTACCATACACATTCTCAAATTATAAAAATACTGTTGCAGTCATATTAAATTATGAATGTGATTGTGTAAATCCTAATGTATATAGGCATATCTTTCAATATTCCCTTTAGTAGTTAATATCATATTAGAACTGTAATCTTAAAATGGTAAGGAATTAACCTTCCCTACTGCTATAAATAAAGGCACAATGGGGTGGAATATAACACACATCACAATTACACATCTCTCTCTTCTCTCACAATGTGCCGCACCTCCCTCTCTCTAACGCTGGCCTCCTTAATTGTTCAGTAAATTATGCCTACAACACGTTATCAGCACGCTCTTGACTCTGCACTAAAGAGAGTTTATTCTTCAATTAGAGGAGTATTACGTTTTAATCATTCGTTTTATGATTAATTTATTATTTTATTGAATTGATCTACATGCTATTGATTCAATTTAATTTTTCTGTGTTGAACGTGATACAACGCATTGGAGATGCAATTCCGACTTTTCGAGAAGGGTCTTTTACAAATTCAAAGACTTTTGTTGTTTTTTGCCAATCAGGTACACTTAAAATAAATGAAGATATTTGAAACGACCATGAAGCATGAAAATATTCCCCATGATGCATGAACCCCCTACATTTATATTTTCCTTCCAATATATATATTGTATATGTTTCATATATTTGTCAATATATGTACGTTTCATGCATTACGCAAATTTTGCTATGTAGAATTTGTGAGTCAAAGCATCAAAATAAATTAGAAGCAAATTTTGGGTTTTTCCAAACCCTAAAATCTGTTAGAAAATAAAAAAGAATAAAAAGGGAAAAATCAAGTCGAAGCCCAGCCAAGCTAGCAGCTCAGGCCCGCTTCTTCTAGACCACAGCAGCCCCTTGGGCTTTGCTACAAGTGTGCGAGACCACCAGGCCTTTGGCCAAAGATGTTTTTTCTGCGAGCTGGGCCTGCAGCCCTCAATTTACACCAGAAGTCAGCAACAAGCTTGTTGGGCTTCATTCTCTGTTTGGCCTAACTTCAGCGGGACACGCTACTGGGCTTCTTTCACGCCTTAGTCCAAAGCCAACAACTTAACGTTATTGGGTTCTACCCTTCTCCCCTTCGCCCGCTAAACCTGCAACCATTTTGGACTGCACATCAGCTGTGGCCTACCCCTTGCAGCCAGCCTGAAGCTGGGTTTTTTCCCCAAAGCCCACACCACCTCACGGTTAGGGAACCAGCAGCATGGGTTATGTTTTTTTTCCCTGAACCAAGTCCAATTTGGGCTTCCCTCTTGATTTGGCCCACAACGCAGCTTGGGCTGTGGTTGCCCACTCGAGCCCCATTTGGGCCTAATTTACTTATGTGGCATGCAGCCAACATTAAATAATAAATGGGCGTAGACAAATTTTATTTTGCTTCTACGATCGACCTCAGATGGTCCCGAGCTATTGAATTAATTAAAAGTGACCTGCAGTCCATTAATCTGATAATTAATCAAAAATTATTTATCTGAAGATCACTTTTGGACATTAACGATTCAATAATTTATTTCTTTTCTTTGAACCGTTGACATCCTTTCGTAGTCTTGAAGCGCTCACACTTGAGTTCCTAAAGAAACTCAAATCCACTACAATTAACTCAGCATATTGCATTATGTGTTCTTGCAGGAACCTCTCTTTTATGAACTAAACATTCATAAACTAAATTGAACCTGTAGTTTCAAATTTAGTGCCTTTGAAACCCGAAGTTTTCATAAAACAATACACCCATGAAAACCCAAATTTTTTCATGTATACCGTGTCTTAGAACCCGAATGTTCTGATTTTGATGCTTATGGATGATTCATTCCCATAGCACCAATCACAATCTTGTTCTCTCCAATTAAGTGGATTGTCGAACCGTCATAATTTCGATTTTCCTAATTTGGACGTTTCTAATAGAAACCAATTTATGTGGGTATAAGACGTGAATCTCCACTTGACTATCAAGAATCTGAGAAACTATTACAGCCAACAATGGCATGGAAAAGCTGAATAAGCCTCCGCCATGATCTTCATTCGAAGGCCTATGCCTGAAACACTACAAACGGAAGTACCTCCCGAACGAGGATTCCATAACTCTTTGGCTCGCTTTTATGGACTGTCTAATCATGAAAAACAGTTCTTGAAGCACACAATGATTACGTCCATGAATGAGTACAATTCTGAAGTTTATAAATCCGATCGAATTTTGACTGGAGAATACTTTTCTCGTATTTCCATGTTTCTAACTCGCTCGTGAAGCAGCAGTGTGGAAAACAGAAGTTTAGCAAATTCTCGGATCTAATTACTACCACAAACGTGAAAGAAAAGTATAGACCCAGCTTCGGCTAAAGTCTACCGAATGGTATAAACCCAGTTCGGTTGTAGTCTACCGAATGGCTCGACCCAATTCAGTCAAAGCCTATCGAATTGTGATATGCACCGAACAGCATTGCTCTGCTTCGACAGAGGCCTACCAAACAAACTACTCTAGCTTCGGCTGGAGACTATCAAACCCAATTCTAGGTATGTCTCTCTCACAATCCAATTTCAAGCTTGTTTTTTACAACCTATGGTGGAATCAGGGCCTGCCAAGGTGTGGCATCTTACCCGAAGCGTGATCCTTGGTACCTAAGACCTAAAACTTCAAGAATAAGGGATAATATTCTCGAACCTCAACCCTGCAGAATCTACTTCCTTCTTGATGGAATAGATCATTGGTTATGCACCTATTCATGCCCCTACCAATGTTGTTGAGGAGTACCATTCTAATAGTCAATATGTGAGACTAATTTTGTTCCACCAAACACCGTTGGAAGAGCAGAATTTTGACATGAATGGCCTTGTTGGCCAAATCCACCCTAGTAACTTTGGTTTACTTTGTGAACATTTTTCCATGTTCTTGGATTCAAGTTCGGTGTATGTTTTAGTTATGGATAATCTTATTGATATTTTCCTCGAATATGAGTTAATTGAATCATGTTTCTTGTATACATGTGACCGAATTCAATTAAACACGTGATTAGGTAGGAATGTGGGAAAGTTAGTTGTCTGGATGAATGCAATATTATGCATACTAACTTTATACCTAAATCACATCTCTAGCAACGACTTTAGGTCTATCAACCTGATTAAGAGCATTGACACGCTACTCGTTGTATGAATGGTACATAATTACCATGTCAGAGACCTTATAGCCTATCTATTCCGGAAGAACGTCGTTGAGTTTTCTTAAGGATATTCAAGATGACAATGATCATGAATGAAACCAATGAAGAAAATAGAGTGAAATATCTTTGCACCACCTCCGAAAATGAGCCTGAAGCTTTGATTTGGGGCCAATGGGTTGTCTCCCAACTGGAAACACACCACATGTGGCTGGCCTAGAGCCTAGTGATTGAGCAGTTTACTTGCTTTCGCACAACCATTTGGGACACTTAGGTCGAACAATGATGCTACAACGCATCTCCTTACCCAAAGTATGGATTTTGTGCCTACAAGCACACTTAGCCAAGCCTGCTCATTAGGAAAATTGTTTTTCTAAATCATCCCTCGCAAAGATATGAAACGAGCCTCTTTTCACAATGGATTCAAGGGAATATATGTGGACTAATCCAACCAAAATGCGGACCATATAAATACTTAGGGTTTTGGTTAATGAATCGACAAATTGGTCACATGTTTGTCCACACACATTGCTGCTAAACCCCCTGACCGATTAAGGGTTCACCACCCTACTTATCCCTTAAAGTCCGGGAGACTGGATAATGTCGGACAGTTTATATCGACGATTTTTTATAAAGTATTGCATGTCTTTTGGGTTTATATTTGAACACCGAATTCCCATGTTCACCCCCAAATAGCCTCGCATAGTGATCATAAAGCGCAATTTAAATGATTGCCCGGACCTTGGTGAACGTACCAAGTTTTTGGTTTCTGCCTAAGGCTATACAATCTTGTACATAGTTATGTTGGTCCACCTTAAGGCCCATTGCCACCCAACCTATTTGTCGTTACAGTTGGTTATTGGGTACGAACTTGACATTTTTCGTATTTACGCATTTGGGTGTGCATTCCATGTGCCAAGTTGCGCCACCGTAACGTACCAACATGGGTCCTCAAAGAAGCATGTGAATCTTTGTCGATTATGATTCTCCTTCACACTAGCTCTCTTAGATCCCTTGCATGTGATCTCTTTACCGCTCATTTGCGGGTTATCATTTCAATGAGACAGTCTTCCCGCCGTTAGGGGGAAATAAGAACGTCAACGTTCCTACAGAACAACGTGAATTTGCGTTGACATTACCCACTATGTCTCATCTCGATCTTCGTACCGCATAAGTGTGATAAACAAGTGCAATGAATTCTAGCTTTCAAAATGTTGCTCTAGACGCATTCCTCTAATCTAGCTAAAATGACGAGATCATATACCAGCTGCAAACATGCCTGCAAGGATAAATGTACTTAACGGACGTCAAGTCAACATCCCTGGAGGGTGTGCCGCCCCTGTTGGACGGTCCGGTATACTGGCGGATAGCCAATCAATCTGTCTTGGCCAATCAATCACTCGGTCCATAAAATTCACTTCTCTAGAAGAGGAAGGTCACGGCACAACAATGAATCCTAACTAATCGCTATTTCAAATCATTTCCATCTCATGAGATTAATCCGGATTATTCTCGACACTTGAAGTTCTTGGTTCAGTATACTAGTTTGGATGAGTTAACGGAATTGAAATGAGATTACCATCAATGATGTTTTCACTTATATGGTAGCTACCGACATAAATGAAAAGCAACGATATCAAACTGTGTTCCATTGATTAAGTGACAACATAGAATTGTTTGGACAACCGAAATTACAATCGAGGTCAAATTCCTTACCAAAGTGTATTTTGGACCTATCGTTCCTACATTGCCCAAGGTAAACCTGTTGTGTTACAAGTGGGAAAAGAAGCGTTATGAGATGAATAAAATAGAGTGATATGATGCACGCCTTACGGCGCAAGGTTTCTCTTAAACGTCATGTGGTTGATAACATCATTATGAAATGTGGTTAGTGTTTTCTCCATGGGGATATAGATACGGAGATTTACATGTAAGTTCCCGAAGAATTACATGGACTGGTTCAAATAGTTCCAAACCACGGAAGTCGGAACACCCTCTTAACTCGTTTAAGGCGTTCACTTATGGATTGAAACAATCTAGCGGATGTGGATCAGTCAGGGATATGAATGAATGCCATTGCATGTTAAACAATGAAGTCTTATTTCGAATTGCTAGAGTTACAGTTTATGTCATTAATATGAATCTCACTAAGACTCTAGAAGAGCTTGAGAAAACTGCCTCGCACCTGAAGACGGAATTTGAGTTGAAGGATCTTAGGAAAACTCGTTTATGCCTTGACCTGAAGTTCAAGCGTTGTTCTGACGGTACCTTGGTTTACTAGTCGAACTACACCCCGAATGTTTTACCTTAGAGTATACCTATGATCGTCCATACGTTATATGCAAATGATACCCTCGAAGAGCTTATGGAATCCAAAATTCCATAACTAAGCTCAACTTTGCGCTCATTATATTAGACATGACATCTCATTCGTTGTTGATCTATTGGTAAAGATGCAGCACTGCGCCTACACGCAGCCACTGAATTGGTATTAAAAACCTACCGTGAATGTACTACGAATTTGTCCAAATCCTAACGCATCTCGAGTAGATCCAACCCCCTGATCCTCGAAATGATGTTTACCTTGTTTGTTATGCTGATGCAGGTTACTTATCAAACCCGCACAAGGCAAAATCCTCGAATGGTTATGTCTTTACCGTTACGGATATCACAATATCTTGGAGGTCCACAATATAATCTTAGTTGCGAAATCTTTGAATCGTTCCAAGACTCACCCCATTTCACTACGCCACAAGTGAGACATGGTTAGCAATTAGTGTTGAGCATATTCAAAGTACTTGTTGTTTTCATCCATCGTTGAGTCCCAACGACGATCCATGAAGATTATGCCACATGTATCAACCCCACCAAGCCATGATACATCAACAAAATCAACGCCAAGACATATGGCGTATACATCTACATCAGCGAAGCATCAGGAGATTGAAGTCATGCAAGCCGATCCCAAACAACCTTGCCGACCTCTACACGACATCACTGTCGAAGTCAACCTTCTAGAAGCTTGTCAAAGGAATTGGTATGCCTAACTATTCATATGCAATGCTTGTAATTCTCATTTCGAAGTTCTGTCAAATTAAGGGGGAGTATCCAAAAGTATACTCACTTGATCTTAATGTACTCTTTTTCCCTACGATTAGAAGCATTTTTGTAACATCCCACATCGCCCTGGGGAGTGGATCCTGTAAGCCTTATATGTATATTCCCATCTATACCTAGCATGAGGCTTTTTGGGAGCTCACTGGATTCAGATTTCATCTGAACTCCGAAGTTAAGTGAGATCGCGCGAGAGCAATCCCAGTGTATCTAGGGATATCTTTGAATATTCCCTTTAGTAGTTAATATCCTATTAGAACTGTAATCCTAAAAGGGTAAGGAATTAGCCTTCCCTACTACTATAAATAAAGGCACAATGAGGTGGAATAGAACACACCTTACAATTGCACATCTCTTTCTTCTCTCACTATGTGTCGCACCTCCCTTTCTCTATCTTGCCACCTTTATTGTTCAGTAAATTATGCCTACAACAAATACAAAATACTATTTTTCATTTTCGGTTTATAAAATAGTTATTCAAAAATCATTTTGTAAATGTTTATAGATATACACTCTAGTTTTTAATCTGCTACACTGGATGAGTGTTGTTAACATTTAGGAGCAAAAAGAAAACGAAAAGATATATCTTCCATTGTATGAGAAAGCCCCAGCTTTCAAGAAAAAAGAAAAATTGCTAGAAGAAAAGCTCCAAAGCTCTTGAATGCCCAATTCCATACAGCCAACCAAACGTGGCCTTAGATTTTATTACTTGCATTCTAAACAGAATAACACAAGGGTTTTCGCAATACAATGGTTGTGTAGAGAAAGATCCATGTCCTCACTCTCTGCAATTTACAAGGGATAAGATTGCAAACTTGGTGACTGGTATGAGATGAGATAGGCCGATGGCGAGGGCATGTTCTTCAATCTGCTAAATCTCTTCTTCCAATATCGTATTTTTCCTCATGTTCTTTGATTTGCTCATATAGACCCTTTGATTTCCTCACTTAGTGATTAATGGCGTAGAAGTAGGTGTTGTTGTAGCAAAGAGACAGTGTTTTGCGCTCGAGAAAGTCTGAGAGTTAAAAAGAAGAAAAACGCAAACCCAATAGGTCGATCATAACCATGCCTAGCCACCCAGCGCCCACCTAAGTCTCCAAGCTCCCACCTAGGTCGCTTTCCCGTCTACTTCCTTTCCCATTCTCACTTGATTACGGCTTAATCTCAAGGGCCGGCCACCGTTTACTGGCTAGGTGCCGCCTAGGCCAACTGTTAACACTCAAAACTGGGAGGTTAACAAAGACTTGTAAGGTCAACCATTAGTGGGTTAAGGATTATAAAATTAAAAAATTGACAACATGATATGTTGGTTCACCCTAAGAAACGAGTTACATCCACTATAGTGATCTTATATATATAATTTGATATGAATTACAATAGCTTTGTACACAAAGTAGTGAAATTTTACTCTTTGAGATCCAAACGCTTAGTCTTCGGCCAATTTATATAGGCCTTGAGTGAACCTTAAAAGCAAGGTTCTAAAAAATGCTAGGCGCTAGTCGGGCGGCAGGCTGGAGCCTACCGCCTAGACGGGGTAGACGAATTTAGTTAAATTTATTAAATATTGTATTAATTAATTAAATTTACTACATAATATATAAATAAACAATGTTATTTCAAAAGAATATATTATATTATAAATAAATTATATTTTGCTACTAACTTTGTAACATATTTATGTATATTTGTTGACCCTAAAAACTACCAAGTCTACGTGGCACGCAGGCCGAGTAATTAAAAAGCTAACTACGTCATTCGGTTGTGTGCGGGGCGTGCCAACTCGTCAGCCAAACTCGGCAGGGGAGTAAAATGTGTTGATGTTGCGTTGGGATGCTGACTTCTTGATCTTACGACTGCGACCGAGGAAGGAACACTTCTCGGCCTTCGAGTTCTAGAGCCTGAAGACAACGCTGCTAATTTTGCAAAGTTCAATATCAAATTCGGCTTTCAATGGGCCGAATATAGTAACCTCTAACACCCCACTTCGCCGAGAAGGCTAATGAGATGACCTCTGCCAATAAGGATTCGAAAATCCTTCTCGACCAAGACTTGGATAGATAACCAGTTGGCCTCATCGCAGTGTTGTTTATCCAAACTGAAGGTGCTTCGCAGTTGGCTGATTCTATGCCAATAGTGCTGTTTATCCAAACTGAAGATGTTCGCCGGTTGCCTTCACAGTGCTGTTTATCCAAAATGAAGATGTGTTGGCGGAAAAAGGAAAATAAAAATCTCAAGGTTGTTGAGAGGTTTCGCGTAGAGCGAGAGTTTGCGCAAGGCAGTTTTGTGTGTTGAATTGGAGGGGGTCTTTCTCGTTGCCACTGCCTCTGTATTTATAGGGATGCACCGACTTGATCCTTGAATATTGCACGAGATTTTTGGCGTGGATCAGACTCAACCAAATGCTTGGAGTTATCATGGAATTATCCAACCAATTTAAAATCTCCATCTTTATCTCATTTTCTCCTTATTTTGTCCATCATTATCCAAGTATTTGATGATCTCCACATGCTGGAACCAAGGCATGCAAATAATTAGCATGCAAGTTTATCTCTTAGCCATACATTTCAAACTGAAGCATCACGGCAATCCACTCATCTTTCCACCAAATCTGACCAGGTGCAATCATGCACTATCAAAAAGTTCAAACTTGATCCCATCTTTCCCATCCTTTCAAAGCCCACGAGTTCCAATCTAATGCAATTTGTCCGACTAGATTCTTGGCATCCTGCCAAGGATATTCGGGGGTGCTCTTTATTCCACCATCACTTTATAATTTTATGCATGCATGCATAACAACCTTCAGCCATCTAAGTGAACTCCAAATTCATTTGTTTACTAATTATCACCATACTTTAAATGGATAATAATCAATTTGCAACATACCACTTGAATCTGTCAGTCAACCAAACTGACCTCACCCACACATTCACACGTCAAACATCCAAAATCAACTTGAATTGTGCTACCGTGTTTCCAGCTTGGAGATACATATCTCATCTTAATTATCATTAAAAGATAATCATCATAATATTATCCTTCAATAATAACAAAACGATCTTCACTATTCGATCCAACGGTTGGGGGCTAAGCTTACTCAACGGCCGGGGGCTAAGCTTACTCAACGGCCTTGATTGCACGGGCCGATGATGTAATTTTGGGTCCAAACACAGCCCCCCAATTTCCTTGAGCTTCATCCTGTAGGCCGAATGGTTAAGGAAATTTAACTTTGTTCGCCTAGCATCGTGGAGAGCAATCAGTATTCGCCAGCCAAGAAAAATCACGAACCGCATCTGGCTATTATCTTATTCAGCGGGTACTCACAAACATGAATGTGAACCATAAATAGGAGAAAACTTTGAAGAAACAAAGTCCAAAATCATAATGAATAATTCCCCTTTCGACCACAGAGAAAGCGGCACACAAGAAAAGCTGTGGAACTTTTAATGAAATAAATAAACCCACCAAATGAGCTCCATGCCAAGCTCGGCAGCCTCCACTGATTCACCGAAATTTGACTTTGGCATGCAAAATGACAAAGAGAACTCCCATTGTTGTTTGCTTTTTCCTTCTATAAAATAATATCCACGAATCTCAAGCATGATTCTCGAGGAAGCCTTCAATACATCTGTAGTTGGAGAGGAAATACTAGTATAACCGCACCGAGTGGGCCACTTATCACATAAATATTACTTCAAAACATAAAAGCAACATTTGTCTTTTAAGTATTACATTCCCCAACATAAGAGTCTAGTGAAAAAAACATTAGTACATTACTACAAAATACCAAATGTTTAAATGCAAAATGAAAGGAGTTGCTTTTCAAGGTTGATGAAACCTTGCACATTTTTTACAATAAAACCCTTCAATTTTCATCAATCACCAAGGAAAATGATATTGGTTTATTTTGAACTTCATTTTAATACTATTCATTAGGGTTTGTATAGTTTCAAAAATTCAAAGGACGATGTACCCATCCTCAAAGATTAGAGGATGCGGTCACGAGAGTTTGCATATTATTTCACATTTTTCGCACTTGTAAATTAATTATTATATTTTTTTACACTACAAGAAAACATGGAATAGGTGACCAAATTTTATGTGGCATCCAAAAATTTGTGACATTTTTTCTATATGTGACGAATTGTTCAGAGCGTCACGCATGACTTGTTTTTTAGGTATGAAATTTAAGAACACTTAGGTGACGATAAATACGTCACATATTCTAGAATGGAGTGATGAAAATCATAAGTGTCACTTAAAATTATTTTATATCTTTTAAGATGAAAAAGTGGTGATACTAATTTTTTGAAGTCCTTACTAAAATCTATGGCGAGGAACAATGACGCCCTAACGAAGTATGATATGTGAGGAATTGCAAAAGGGTCACATATGTGTATTCTCGGTGACGAAAGTGATTCATCACTCTTCCAACAGTAAATAAATAAATAAAAGAAAAAAGAAACATAGTAAAATATTAAACAAATTTGAGAAAGCCCATCTAAATTCTAAACCGTTCTCTTTCACTTTCACTTTCTCTGTCTCTCAGACTTCTCCCATTTCTCATCGCCATGACCTAAGCCAACTGACGCGTCTCTTATTCTTCTTCTCTATCTACCGCGACATTACCGGGTCTTCTAAGCCAAATGCTCAAACCCTCTCTCATCTATTCGCTATCTATCACACTCCACAACCAAAAACCCTAGAGACCAATTCAACCAACAAGCCAAATCCACACCCTATCGCGTCTCAACCTTCTTCCAGTTTCTTGCGCCACCACCGAAAACCCAAGAACCATAGAAACCCTTTCCACCAACTACATAAATCTATGCCAAATTTCTCCACGCCTACGAGACTACTATGTGGCCAAATGGTTAACGAATTCAATTTTTATCATTCTTTTTAACTTAGGGTTTTGGATTTGCAGGTAATTGCCTCCAAATTGAGCACGCCAGTAGCCCTCGACCTCTTCATCCATCTTTCAAGGACTCTAATTGGGTAAACTTTGGTTTTTAATTTTTAGATTTATATATAAATAATATATATATATATATATATCCCTGGCTTTTTCTATTTGTTTTTGGAACTTGCAGGTTTACATTCACAAATTTACAAACAAAAAAACTGAAGGAAGGAACATTAATCAATAACTTTAGCAAAGAAACTTGTAAGAATTTCTTCTTTTTTCTTGCTACATTTTGTTTCCTTGTGAGATTATATGTATTTGTCCCTAGCTATTTTATTTTGGGTAATCGTTGGGGATTATTCGAATGATTTATTTGCACATATGGAGGCTTTAATAAGTTGTTTTATTTGGTCTTTCTATTTCAATTATTTGTTTGTTATGAACTTGCAAGTTGGTTTTTTTTTCTGGGCTTATTGGTTTTACATGGTGATTGAAGGTAAAATATTTTGAGTTGGTGATACCATTTATTGAAAAGGAAAGTTGTTTGATTTGGCTTTGAATTGCTCTGAAATTTGAACCATAATTCTTTTAAGTGCTCTACATTTGAAAAAGATTGAAAATGGTCTCTTGGGCAAGCAGAATGATTTCCCCCATCATAGTTGATTTTCTTTCTTCTAATTATTAGTGGCATTGTCTTTTCTGTTTATTGGTGTTATTATTTGGAGTCCTAGAAAACCATGAAAAACTATATAAAGAAGGATTTAAGAAACACATATATTTCTCCTATATATATTTTCAGCTGCTCAGTTCTGTTTAAGCATTGGCTTTTACTTCCTTTTAAGTTAGATACAAAATAGTTGAAAGCTTATGTCATAGTTTGGTTATTATGACTTTGCACTGATCTTTAAGTAATTCTTCCAACTAGTGACCATATGACCTGCTCAAAATTCATCCAATGTGTTTTTTCTGTTCTTCTATTGGCTGGAGGCCATTACCTCAGGTGAATATATCAATTAGGTTGTTTAGTAAGAGCACAACCACCTTTGTAATACCAAAGTTGGTTTGGTTTTGGTTGTATGATATCCAGTGCAGAGTAAAATTTTAATTATTGAAAACTTTATCTGCATGCGAAAATGGTAGACTGATTTAGATCTTCTTTATGCATCTTTTGCCTATTTTTTGTATTAAGCACACTAATGTTTTTATTTTCAAAGTAATTTGTTGTTGTGATTGTGTTGTTTGCAAGTTGGTCATGGTTTTTGACAAGGGTAGTTCTCTTGATTGTGTTTTTAAATCAAGATGTTGTTGGTATAGGTTTTATACTCTGCAAGTTTTTGGGTTGTTCTGCTTTCAGTATTTTCATCTTAATCTCACTTTATCAACATACTTGGTAACTTAAGTGATAGCCATAACTTCCAGAACTAACCTTTTGAAGGATATTGAATTTGGAAAACTAATATGTTATTCACCTTTTTTTTCTCTATATTAAGTTAGATTTTGGTCTTATTGTTTTTTAGGAATGGTGTTGGAGTTGGGTTTTTATTAAATTTTGGCAGATCTTCATATTCTTGCAATCGCAGATTGGTTTAGAAGTTTAATTATAATTTAAGTAGTTTTTTGTTAATTTTATCTTTTGTTAGTAGATTATCTAGTGCTAACATTTGGAGTCTTGATAACTTACTAACTAGGCTGTGATAAATTAGTGAAACCAGGTACGCAAAGGGAAAGTGAGGATATGATAGCACAACTGAAGGGTTGCAAGCCAAGGGCAGACCAACAACATATCCAGAGGTAGCGACATCAATTTAGCCTTGATTGGTAGTGATATCAATTTGATCTTTATAAAAGCTGAATGTTTTAAAATTAAAGTGAATAAGTAGTCTATGGTAAGAAACTAGATATGTTTTTCTTGTTAATTAATGGCCTTTTAATGTAGGATGTTTTCAAGCAAAATTCATATAATCGTAAGAAACAAAAGTATTTCCACAAGGGAGGGGCAAAACCATTTCATCCAACATGCAAGGAAGGCTCGCAAGGTAATGAAATTAAAGTACATATAAAACTCATTGTGTAATTTAGATAGGCTCGTCTGTTATGTTTCGTTCTTCTTACTGTAAACTATTCCTTCAATTCTTATTTTCTTCTCTTTTGTTATTCAAATTCTCAATGCACCTGTTATTCTCGAGACACCAATGTTTATTTTGTTCTCTTTTATTATGTAAGCATAAGATGAAGAAAAAGAAGGATGGAGTTAAAGGAGAAAGTATTCAAGAAGCACTTGAGGTAGTGATGGTGATCTTTCAAATGACAATGATACATGTGCTAAACTGAAGACCATGACATGGCTGATGACTTATATTATGTATTTTGTTGTTGGTTTCAAATATGCACACAGTATACCTGTTTTGTTACCGACTCAATGCCTTGGATCTTGTTAGCATCTCAATATGTTTAGAGGTGTTAGGATGCTTATGTTAGCTTTTGAGATATACACTTGGTGTATGTATTGTATGTAATCTAACTTATTGATCAATAAAATGTGATTAACTAAAGTATTGCCTCATATTTGTTATGAATTCTAATTCTAGATGACGAAGCAGGGAATATGTGGTACTTGGTAAGTCACGAATTGTTCCGAATAGGTTTATGATTTTGACACATGTGACACAAATTGCGCCACATGTCAAAGGAATATGCGACACTTTCAGTCTCACTTATTATCAACCATAGAATTCTAGGATCAAATTGGGTGATGATAAATTCCTCACTTATACATTTGTTATGTGAAGAACTTATAGGTCACTGGCTTTTATGTTTTGTGACTCTTATTTTGTCACAGTTAAAGTTATTAAGTGACGAATTTGGCATCACAAATACTAAAAATATGTGGTGAATGTAAAATTCGTCACATGAACTATAGGTGAGGCTGTATAGGTAACGAACATAGTGACGCTGGATTTTCGTCACATAGAATCAAATGTGACGAATTTTCATGTTTATGTGCCAAATGTCTATCACCACCTAAGCTATGTTTTCTTGTAGTGTTAATGTGTTTGGTATTTTTAAATTACTTGATATTTTTATTTTAATGTGTTTTGTAATTATTTTAATCTCACTCCTTGCCTATGGTATACTATAAGAATAAATAAAACTTTATTTTTTTTTAAATTTATATAGAATAATAATACAATAATACATATTTTAATATACAATATTTACATGTACATTATGGCTATTGTATTTTATAGTAAGTGTTTTAAGTAGTTTAAAAAATTAAAATCGTCAAAATAAATTTTTCTTAACGTTTTGAAACGGGTTACCTGCGTGTCACTCTCGTGTAAACTTGTTAAGGACTCGTTATTAACAGGTTCTTATCGTGTGACCTAATATCGACCCGATTAGTTATCATGTCGACCTGAAACCCGTTATTTTCGTGTCGTTTATATGTCGTGTTAACGGATCATGTAAGAAATTGTCAGGTCCACTAGATGTGACAATCTTTACGTCTCTTCATAGACATCTGTATCTATCGATGACCAACACGTGGTTGGGAGCATGTGAAATTTGTTAGGTCTGCCAATTAGCTCAAGCGTCTGAAAGTACTTTAAGTGTTGGATAAGGAGCATGTGTTAACAAGAGGTTGGATAAGGAGCTATGTGTACTCTAGAGAGCGTTGTACATGCACACCATTATAGGAAAAAGAACTTTCATTAAAAATAACATGACGGGACATATAAACACCACCTGTTTGGGGATCGACCCACTGGTAACCTTTATGATGAGGACTATAACCTATAAAGACCCAAGCTTAGACTGACTCTCTAATTTGTGGGAGACGTAAGGTTCAAGATGAGAAAATTACAGACCTCGAAGACACGAAGATGAGACTACGTGGGAGGAGAACCAAAAAGCACATAATAAGGAGAATTCCAATTAAGCAAAGATGTTGGAAAAAGACTGATGATGTGGACAGTTGTGAGGGCGGCTTCATCCCATAATTCACCAGGGAGCCCCGCAATGTGAATTAAGGCTCGTATTAAGGTAGTTATGGGGCAATACTTACGTTCGGCAAGCCTATTTTGTTGAGGAGTATGAGGGTAAAAGTAGCATTGTTCAATGCCTAACTCATGCCAGAAAGTAGAAAATTATTGAGTAGCATATTCCATTATTACTCTGGAGAACTTGAATAATAGCATGAAAAATATTGCCAAGCATAGCTACAAAGGTTTCAAAGTGATCAAAGACTTTCGATTTTTCATTTCTTGGGATAAATCTAGGAGTAGTGAAAAATTCTTTAGTGAACAAAACATAATAATGAAAACCACTATCGAAGGTAATGAGTGACATCCAAACATCAGAATGAATGATATAAAATAAAGAGAAAGCACAATTATTATGATCAAAATAAAAAGGAAGTTGCCTTGACTTACTAAGCGTACAACCCATACAAAAAGATTTGTCAATTTTGAAAACAGAATCTAAACTAGACATAAATGGGCAGGGACAGAGGGAGGTAAGGCCTGGGGGGGACACATGCCCCCTCTCACCCTTTTTTTTTATTTTTTTATTTTTTGCATTCAAAATCCTTTTATTAATCATACTGAAATAGTGAAAAATCCTCATGCAGTTTTTCAGTGCCCCTCCTTTTTTTTTTCCCTCAAGCACTCATGTCTAAACCATGTTGTTTGCATTCAAAATCCTTGTATTAATCATATCAAAAAGGTGAAAAATCCTCATGCAGTTTTTAAGTGCCCCTCCTTCCTTTTTTTTTCCTCACGCACTCATGTCTAAACCATGTTGAGTACGTATATTTGGTGAATCAGTACGAATGAGCATTACATTGTTAAGACAAAAAATTAAAGACAAAATTGGACAATAAAGTAATAAAATTAGTTATTTTGTGACTAATTTTTTCATTATTTATATAAAAAAATAGCTTTATTTATCACGAAAATGAGCCTAAATTTTTTAAGATCCTCCCTCTTAGTTAAATTTATGGCTTCACCCTATTAATGAGACATGACTGATAATAAAGGATGACTAAGTCTTTGGTGCCAAGTGAATGAGAAATGGCGGCAAAGGCGTGGGGGACATTGGAGACAGTACACAATAAGGATAGAGGATGAAACCCATCCTTAGAGCAGCTCCAGCCATGGGAGTTGCCCGGGGGATAGGGGAGAAGAAAGGGCCCGAGGCCCTGTGAATCAACTCCAGCCTTGAAGAGCCCGAGCTGGTGAGAAGGTCCGAGCAGAAGGCCTGTCAACTTTTGACAGCCCGTGAGCCCGAGCTCCAAACCCTTTTTTTATTTTTTTCTGTCAGGCGCGTGCACCCCACTCGCGCGTGGGGGCGCGTCGCCCAACAGCTTTTCAGAAAAGTAATCCACTTTTGCAGTAGTCTCAGTTACCGTTGGGAAGCCACGTGGCTTCCCACGGTCCGTTCGATCTCAACGGCTCCTTAATTTGGACCGTTGGATCTCAACGGTAAAAAAAATAAAAAAAATCTTATTTAATATCAACCGTTCGATCTGAGATCAACGGTCAATATTAATATGCTTTATAAATAAAGAAAAAATAGTTTTAAAATTAAGAAAAGTTACCGTTGTGACACGTGGCACAATCTGGAGTGTTGGAATTCAAAATTTTTAAAATCCAACGGCAGAGATTAATTATTTGAATAAAAATTTTAAAAAAATGGAAATAATCCGAAAAAATTGTAAAAAATCTGAAAAAAAATTTGTAAAAAATTGTTTTTACTTTTCTATAAATATCACTTCTTCTCCATCTACCTTACACCACAATTTCATATTTTCTCAACTACTTTCAATCAAATTCCTATCTTTCTCTCAAAGTTTCAATCCAATTTTTTTCCACAAAATGACTACTTTTGCAGGTACGATGACATTGGATAAAAATCTTATCGAACTCCATCGCTAAATAATTGTTTTTTTTTTATAAAATGACATGTGGCGCAACGAGAACGATTTAAAAAATCTTATCCGAAATTACAAATAATTTTATTTTGTATTATTTAAACAAACAAAAAAACTAATATTTTATTGCCTATTGCCAGGGGGGAGGGCTCCAAGGGTGGAGATGCAAATGGCAATTACTGTTCATTAATGGCAGTTACTATTCATTAAAGGATGTTACTGTTCAATATGGTGGATTTAATAGTGGATTGCCAAGGGGGAGGGCTCCATGGGTGGAGTTGCTCTTATAGGGGCATTGAAAAAGCAAGAAATCATTACGTAAGTTACAAATTTGATAGAAAGTAGGAGCAAAAACACAAAATTAAAAGACAAAATTTTCATCAGTAAAGGGAGCAACATAGAGAAGATTTCGAAGTTCAGGAATAAGAAAGACATTATGAAGATGAAATTTAGTAGGACCAAGAGTGAGAGAAAAGGTATCAGTATGAGTAACATTCATGGCATCCCCATTATCCAAATAAACCTGGGTTGGACCATCGTAAGGTTGAGAAGCAGAAAAGATGAATGATTGTCTAGTCATATGATGAGTGGCACTGGTATCAAAATAATAATTTGGATCATGCGGGTGTGAAGTGTGAGTGCCAACTAAAGGTGGGAAAAGGTGTGGATCCAAATGAGCAAGGAGGGCATGCGGCTTGTGTGGCCTGCAGCATCATTGGTCTTGGATGCACATTAAGAGGAGGCCTGCTGTTGCTGAAAGTGGGGCAAGAAAGTTGACCATGGGGCCTGCTGGGCAAATACTGGGTTGACGCAGGAAGCTGTGCTCTTGCGGGAAAGGGCGTCAGGGATGGTGCCCTACTATCCTAGATGTTATTTGAAACGTCCAATTTGGTTAGACTATCCAACTTCCCAACCTCTATTGGAATGAACCTGCATATTGATTATTAGACAAGTCCAAACTCCGTTAACTATCATGTCCTTGGGTGTATGGTTAATCAGAGCTTCAATGGATTTTTGAATTCCTGCAAGCAAAACCCAAATTACAGAAATTGAAAATTGATAAAAGAGAAAACCTGTTCACACAAACTAAATAACACAGGAATCCGTACACAATTCAGATACAAAAGTAGTGGCGCCAAATCGTATCTTAACCGTTAATGGAAAAGAATCCTAACGAATTATCAACAAAAATATATACCTTCTCCATATCTATGAAGAATTAAAAGAAACTCGTATACAACCCAACTCCACCTCTTTCTTACACTTTTCTTCTTCTTCATGCCAAAACCCTAATTCTAGTTTGCTAGCTCTGAAGCTCTAAACGTAAAGAGCTTGCATGTTGAGCATTATACCCTAAACCCTACTCCCTACGATTTTGGCTTCCAAAAGTATTAAAATCCGATTCTTTTGTTCTTCAACCACTATTCTTCACAAAACCCAGAACCCAGTTGCAACCAATATTGGCGTCAAAACGGTCTCGTATTGTCCCCTCATCGACAATACAGCCTCAGAGACCAAATATCAAACAGCTGGAGCAACAGCCTGGACGGAGTATCTTTACGTTGAATTCGCCAATTGGGGAGACGAATGGCTTCGTATATAAGAAGCCGCCTGATGAAGGGTTCAGGGCTTTTCTTAAATGTTGTTCCTTGTGCAAGAAGAAACTCAGACAAGATAAAGAGGTTTACATGTATGGGTACGTATCAAGTATTTTCTTAACTTTGTTTCTATTTTTGTATTCTAATTCTGTTTTCATGCAAATATAATTTAAAATATTGATTTAATTCCCCCAAAAACTGGTAATATTTGTCTCCATCTTTAGTCTAATTCTATTTTATAAGTTATTCTTCAAATATAATGTATATCAATACAAATTATTATTATCGCGAAATACAAGTAGGTCGCACCTCTAATGGTGGTGTGCGATAAACAAATAATGTGATTCACTTAATTAGCATTACTGTAACTTGTCTAAAAAATTTCTTGCCAGCCAATAGTATATATAATACAGAAATTTGTTTTTGACTGATTAGTAATAGACACCAGGGTATTATGCATTTTTAGCAACTTTCTGAAATGTTGCACTTTTCCCTTTGTTTGTTAGATGCATCGAAACGACGGGGTTTTAAACTTGCACTAACATTTGAATTGAAATTTTGATGATGCAGATGCCTAACTGCATTTTGCTCCCTTAAATGGCAAGACGATCAGATGGAGTTGGACAGGTTCAACAAAAAAATTGATGCAGAGCGTAAAGCAAAATGGCTGGCATTTTTAGGCAATTCAAATGCAGCAAAGCAATGAAAGTTCAATTTTGTAATGCAGAAGGAGAAGGTGCTTTGGAATTTTTGCAGTCAGCTGGCAATGTAGACTATAGTGTAGTAGGAAAAGCTGTTCTAACAAATCTTTTGGTAACTTGGCATGTTAATTGTCAATCTGTTTCTTCAGAAACAGAAATTAAGATGCTTAATAAGCTACAATTTTCATTAATCAAGGGAAACCTGCCACTTTACTAATCGTTTTTTTTTTTTTGGCAATTTAGATGGGAATTTGTTTATTTCTATTTAATTATATGATGGATGTATACAGCTAAATGTGGATTTGTAATACTCTCTTCCAAATTTCCAGTTCCACTTCAAATATTTTGAAACCCTACTGCTTTGGATTGGACATCAACTTTGCTTTGGTTATATGTAGTAAATATCCACTGGATCTGTACAATCTTTTAAGCTTTATTGGTGAATGAGCTAATTTCAAAGGGTTGCTTGAGAATTACTCATGTTTGCCCCAAATCTTATGGTGTGGTTGCTTTGTTCTTTAACGTAGCGCCATCAGGATTTAATTATTATACTGGATAGCTAGCACTTGTTTATCCATTTCGAATAGAAAATATTATGCGTCACTGAGTGCGTCTACATCTCTTATAACATTGACAGACACGAAAATGTATACATTGGTAACATGTTGGAATTTCCCCATTTTCAAACATAATAAAAATTTGTTCACTATTGCAAAAAGAAGGTATGTCAAAAATTCATTTAGACGGTGCATGGTTCTGTGTCATATGGTGGTCCGGCAGCTCCTAGTGGTATGGTTTGTGACCGCAGAATGTATGTGCTATCTGATATAAATCGTAATGATGGTGGTTAAGTGATACTAAACTCAACTTCTTTACCACTACCAAATGTGTGGGTTATACGTGCACGCCACATTAGCAAACTAACAGAAATTATAACGGAGTAATTTACAAGACTAATGAATCCAATAATTTTAATTCGATGAACAAATTTAAAGTAGGGTTTCCAGTTTAGGGGGTAAAATGCTCCAATTTTGAGACCTCCGAAAAATAAAAAGACAAGCCATGTTCTGCTGCTGCTAGTTTGGTTTTGGTGCTTCTGACTGTTGTGTTTCAGTCAGTGAGCAGCAACATACAGAAGGGATGCTGAATCTGCTGATGGATAGAGAAAAGAATTTTTAAATCATGACTTTTCGACATAAACTGCCAAGCCTGTAAATTTTGGTTTGCTTGTCAATTCCTTGAGCAGGAAGTACACTAACTTTTTCTGTAAAATAATTACCAAGACCCAGATATCTATCAACCCAGAAACCTCCTTTATTCTGTGCTAGCTCTGCTCTCACTTTAGTAAATAAATATTCATCAATATTCTTTTTATTTACTTATATCAAAAAGTACAAAAATAACTCGAATAATATATTTGACATAAGCATTGTTTGACTCTTTACAGTTAAGAGAGATTGCAAATTGAAAAATGACTCATATACGATAACGATCAAGCTTTATTCTATCAAATGAAGTACTGGTTTGGTACTAATATATTTTTATAAAAGTGGGTATCAAAAAAAGCCGAGCTCAAAAAAATGTTTGGTAAATACTTATAAACAGCTTATTTTCACAGTTTTGGGTGAAAGAAAAGCTGAAAATGTGAAGCAGCAAAAATGAGCTTTGAAAGACCGGCTTCTTTTAGCCAAAACACAGATGAATAGTGTTCATTAAATGAAACTTCCAAATTCCCAAACCTACCCTCACCCATCTCTTCGCTGTTACTCAATTTCAAAACATCCACAGCTCAAAATTTGCATATGTTGCACGTAATTCTCGTTCTACCACAAAAGTTACACAATTTCAATAAAATCAAAACCCTAATTTCAAAATTTCACTAATAAAACGATTGAATTTGGAGGATGCAGAATCGAAACCTGCAAAATGGTGTTACAATAGCAAGTATTGCCGAAATTCTCGAGTCCGAAGTATCACTCGCCTTCCAAAAACTGGTCGTCGAGAGCCTTATCGAGTTTGGACCCCGCAACACCCATCAGACCCAGTCAATACACAATTTAGATTATAGTTGACGACTCAAATCCTCTCTCTCTGTGATTCAAGTCAACGATTCACATCCATGGACAACTGAGTCACTCACCGAGTTGCTCACCAAGCTTCTCCCAAATCTACGTCGAGAGAGCAGGGATTGTGTTCGAGGGATTGCGATTGGTGTTGTTGCGGTGGTGGTCTTCGATAAAGGAGTGGAATTTGTCGGCGACCCAGCCTTCCTTAGGATATGGCAGAGAGAGAGACATAGATAGAAGGATAAGAGAGGGAGTGGGCGACGGAAGAGGAAAGAAAATGCAGGTTTTGCAAAAGAGGAGAACCGAACCTTGGAGAATAAAAAATTATGATTCCATAATAAAAGAAAAGATAAAGAGTAATAGTTGTATAGTAAATAGATATTATAAATGTTGGATTATATGTTGAATGTTGGATTATGATTTCTTGTTAAACGTGCCGGGTACGGGCTAGGCCGGGCCCAAATTTGGAGGAACCTGGCCCTACCCATTTTAAAATATAACGGGGTGGGCCGGGCCGAGTATAAGTATTTTGAGTTTGGGAACCAGACCTAACCTGGCCCGTTTGAAACGGGCCGATTCAGGACGGGTCCATGGGTCCAACTACTTTTTTTCTCTTCTTTTTTCTAGTTTTGGGCATACTGCCACCAGCCCGTGACCCCAGTTTTCCATCACAAAGTCCGCTGTGTAAAGGCATCGCTGCCGTCTGCTTGCCACATCTCAGTGATCAACAAACCACAGATTTCCAAAACATGCGATTCATCTTCTACTTCCTCTCTCTATAAATGCAAGTAAATTATTTAACTCCCAGCTAATTTGATTTGCAACTGCAACCCTTCTGATCTGGGTTATGCAGGGGATCAAAGACCAGGCTTCCCAGAAAAAATCCAATATTTTTTCAAGCATTTCTCACGCCCCAACCTAAATCCCCAAATAGAACAAATTAATAAAAAAAAATCTTCATATAAAATTTCAAATTCATAAAAAAATAAAAATAAAAATAAAACTGAATCCCTAATTAAGCTAAATCCCCAACATTTTTATGAATTTTTCAAGCAAATTAACTGAATCCCTAATTCCTAAATACCCAAATTCGAATTCCGTATAAAAATGAAATTAGATGCCGAGAAGAAGAGAAGTAAAAGCCTGGGAACGTCGTCTTCCTCAAGGATCCAAGACGGCTGGGACAATGTCGTCTTCCTCACCGACGACTACAATGAGTTCCGGTCCATCGTCGGGTATCTGCTGTCGCCGCTTAGTTTCTCCACAACCATTGATTTGTGACGACATGATAGTTACGACTCGACGGCTGGGACTAACGGCACGGCCTATCCATGGAACAAGGTGGTTTACGAGGCGGTTATGGAGTGGTGTCGTCAGAGTCTTGGAATCGGGATAGAGAGAGAGGGTGAGAGGAGAGTTTGAGTGAATTGCGTCTGATAAGAAGAGAGAGGGTGATAGACAAATAAACGGTAGAGATTTAATTAGGCAATGAATGGTCCAGGCTGGGGGCTCGTTTTCTCCAATTTTTAGAACCGGCATGTCCCGTTATTTACAAGGAATCGACCTGACCTGCCGCATTTTGTGTTTATGATTTTTGAACCCGCCTGCGTACCCACCCCGAACCGCATGGAACCGGCCCAACCCGCGGGTTCAGGACCCGTTTGCCCACCCCTACATTGGATTATATGCTTAAGATAAAGTTTATAAATATTTTTCTTTTAAAAATAAAGTATATTTAGTAATTCACCTTTATTTGTTAAGAAAATTAAATTAATAGCACATCTAGTATTATACATTTTTTTGTCATTTCACACAGTCACAGTTGTTTTACATAAAAGTTTACCAAACACTCTACTACTTTATTTCATAGCTGCTTATTCTCACAGCACAGCAGAATCAGTTTTTTTTTCAAAGCACAGCAATACCAAACTAGCCCGGAGTCGACTGTATGAATCTTAAAACGTCATTGCGCTCGGTTTTGTGCTAAATCTTTCAGAACACATATACTAAATTTAAAAATAAATAAATAAAAAGGAAAATTTTCTATATATCTACATTTCAAACCCTGATTAACATATTTATAAGGACAAAACTCCTTATATATAAGTGGCTGATTATTTTCCAAGTTAATTGCACATTTTTCTTTCTTCAATCCTCTTCACATTTTAATAGAATTTTCTTTTCTTTTTTGTTTCTTGGGTGGGGGTTCAAAACTTCAAATGCATGCGAAGATGATTAAACGCGCGCCGCGCACATTTTAGTTTTGGGCATTAGGTAGTTTACTCTTTTCTCCACTTGGCCGTGCTGATTCCCTGATTCGAATCATTCTTTTTTTTTCATAGCAAGCGCGGTTGGTTCACTCGCAAATCCATGATAACCTTGTGTGTGCCTCTTCCCAAGGTTGAGCTACTGCGTGCCTTTTGTTGGAAAAATCTCCATTTCATTAAGCTAAACCGAGCCTACTCGCTAAGCGATGGGCCAGTTTCCCCGGTTGGTACATCTTGCCTAGTTTGATCAACGAGAGGAACGAAGTGAAGAAACAAACCCATTAAATTCTTCCATCTTGCTAACTAAATAAACGGCGTCTCGCTGCCAAGTGATCCTTACGAGAATCTGTAGTCATGACAGTTTAGTGAAAACTGGTAAAGACAAATGTGGAAATTCATCCCCACTACAAAAGAAAGAGAGATCAGTTTCCAAATCATGGCTGCTCATCCATTTTACCTGCCAAACCTGTAAAACCTGACTCATGCTTTTCCCAGTCTGTTTATCACCACACAGTTAAAAGTAAAAGCACTCACAGTAACTTTTCAGTATAAATCAATTGCCACAACAGTCAGAACAGGAGGCTTTTGGAATTTACTCATAAAACACCATTGTTGCTCTTTCTATTTTCTTTGCATTTATAACAAAAAGGATGTAAGCAAATCATTATTTTTACTCTTTTCACTTTCATTCAGTCATCATATATTTCCTAATTCCTAATTCCTAAACAAATAAAGAATCATGAAAAATTAAAAGAAAAGCATAATCTTTTCCACTTGACGAGTTTTGATTGGCTGAGGTTATCCTGCAAGACAAAATTTCAAAAAAGTAAGCTTAAGGGAAATTTAATTATTATTTACTGTAAGAACAGAAGTAAAAACACTTTATAACACAGCTGTAGTACCTGATAATTGTGGGTTAAGTGCCTGTTAACTGGATGACCAAATAATCTGACTGCTGGAACTGTTTTTTTTTTTTTACTGCTACCAAGTTATGAAACCAACTGTAGTTACTGTACAATTTGCTGTTGATGTGTGGAGTTAACTGATCAAAATTGCAAAATTAGCACCTGGTAAGAGAAAGTAAAATGGTCAAATTAGATAAACCAACCCTTCAAGGATGTACAGAAAAAGCAAGAAAAAGGGTCAATAAAAGAAAAGAAGACTCGCCTTTTTCGATTTGTGGGCTAAGGGAGTGTCTCTATCAACCCTACATGGATGTGTTCTTCAAAGTGATTCCCGCCTGCAACTGCAACTGGGGACCAAATTCTAAATAAGAACAAGAAATAAGCAAGAGATATATACTTGTGAAGAACAAATGAGAGTGAAAAAAACTGGACATTTTCAGGTTTACTAAAAGAGGCATTATTCCTCTCATTGCATGAGTTTTCATTTTTAGGTATATTCAACGGGATAAAAATCTATGTATTAAACCATCTAATGGGCGAAATACTCGAGTGTGACACATGAAACTATGGTGAAAAAAGAGTCAATTTGATTACGGATCCGTACCAAAAGAAAAGTTGGAACTTGCTCAACTGATACTTCTAGGGTACATCAATGTATGATATACATTGCTGAATTTAACGGCTGAATGTGCAGTCAAGAATTCAAGGGAATTTAGAAGGATCCCTTATCCAATAGGTATTGGGAACCCTTAGGAACAATTAAATTATTTAACTAAACAAAACCTGCAAGTGAGACATACACTCAGACGACCATGTGATTTTTGTATCCAGGCATGACACACACAAAACAAACAAGAGAAAGAGAGAGCATACCAGAATGCAGGACCGATGTGGGTCATCATTGTTCCCACATCCTTCAGAAAAAGTTTAGCTCGGTATATCCATGTGAATATGGAAGAAGCTCCTCAACATCTATCCTGGAACTAGAATAACTCGTGCTTTTCTTCAACCGGTTCTGGCTTGACTCAACCTCAGCCCAAAATACGCCATAAACTGGTCTGTGATCTGAGAACCTAGATTCCCCACGGACATACGATAATTGTTGGAGACCTTCTCCATACCACAATATTCGATCACACCTTCACAGATGAATAGTTAATAAATCAGCACTTCAAGATTTTGGATAACCAATCCATTTTTATTCAATTTACACTTCATCTTCCATTTTATTTCATGCATAATTCTCCGTAAAGTAGGGAAGATGGTCTTACCAAGCAGGTGTTCGACGTTTCTCCTTTGGGTGCATATCATCCCCTGCATATCTGTCTGAATTTGTTGAATACTTGTAAGTTGGTGGAAAATAAATCTTCCCCTCATTCCAGCCTGAAAAAACACGACCACGTTTCTGCTCTATCCGTAACTGTTGCAAAAACTAATGTCAATTGCCTATTGAAGTAGTAACAATGGTTTTGTTAAAAAAAAAATAGTAAAGAATGGAAGCAAGGATTTTAAAACAGAGAAAAGAAACAGATACAAGTATAATGAATTGAAACATGCCTGGTCATTCTCTAACAAGGCCCTCCAGTTTTGCATCTCAACTAACGCTTTAGCAGAGCGGTAAGAGAGGGAAATTCGATAATTTAAATCCCCAAGCCAAATAACTCGACTAGATAAGAAGTCAAGAAAAAACATAATTAGAACAAGTGGCATATACCAACTGCTGAACGCCTATAACGAAACTATGCAATCAATGGTTGCTAAGGTAAAAAATTACTCATGCTCCAGGATTGTTTCTGGGGATTTCAGAGCACCAGAGCCATTAACTTTTGGAAACCTTGTCTTCCGAAGGATCTCCATGACATCAGAATTCCTTCTTAGTTCATCACCCTCCTTCTGTCCGGAGGTTAAATGAGTACAAACAAAGCAAAAGGTCGTATCGTGCAAAGACATGCTCACTGATATGGATCCCTGGAAATGCAAACAGAAAATTATCTTTGTTACTTGCGATTGAAGAATGCATAAAAAAGAATAAAAAAACAACCATAACTAAGTGATTCAGCACCTTATTTCCAAGATAACCCATTAATCCTCTTCCAACACATGATACTTTCATGTCTTTAACATAATCCCTCAGTTCACTCCTGACCCATACTGTGAGAAATATGCCAACCATTTGCTTGCTTGCAACTAAGTTGTACCTCGAACGCCCAGGCATTCTATATCCATCATTGGACACAGATCCGCCATAGGACATTGGTGAAAATAAAACGGTACTTGGTGAATCGCCTGGTCCGTTATCATCATCAGACGATGCCCACCTAGAATAGTCACTTGGCCTAGAGTAGTCACTTGGCCTTGAGTAGTCACTCGGCCTTGAATAGTCACTTGGTCTGTGACCCCATTTGAAATTGGGATCATAGTCGCTTGGCCTGTGACCATAATCACTTGGCCTGGGACCATAGTCACTTTGCCTGTGACCAAAGATCACCCGATCACAAACACTGAACCTTCGATCAAGTCGAGGTTGTGAGGTTGAAGGGTCATTCTCTGTTCTCCAGCTATGGGTTGCTTGAAATGATCGGCGTTGGAAGAAAGACGAGCTCTTCTGCCTAGCTGACCCCTCAAAATCTGCATGTAGTTCTACAATTGGCTGTGGGATGGGAGATGGTGTATAGCACCCGCCACCCCCACTGGTCCCGGGAAGATTGTTTAAGGTCTTCCGAATGAGAGCCAACCATTTCTTGGCAGGGCCATTGTCTTCTGCCCCCAGAATATTACCAGCATTTAGAGGAACTATCTCTTGAAACCTGTAAGAGAGAAGTATAATGTGTATATGAGCAACATGCCAATAATTAGAGTTTGTTCGAAAGCCGATAAGATAAAAACAGCGAAATCATACCCAAGAACATAAATATCCGCAGGAGGTGAGGCATGAAGCCAATCATCCAGTTTCAAATTACTCGGGGGAGATCTTCCGGCCACATTCCATGTGGCAACAAAAATGCTGCCCCAATTTAAAAAAAAAAAACTTGTAAACAACACATTAGAGATGCAATATACTTTATAAGAACAACACTGAAAAGAAGATATATAGACATTTTACCTATGGTTCTCTACATCTATGATTCGAGGATGGTCGAGATTCATTTTTCGCCGACGAACCCGCTCCGTGTTCTTGCTAAACTTCTCTGTCTTGCTTTTCTTAATTGTGCATGGTTCCCTCTCTGAGAAACTAGTCCTGTATTCAACCTGATCACCTCCTGAAGAACAAAATTATTGGAAATGCTTTAATTTTAAGTTGAAATATTAAAATATAAATCTGAAAGAGAGGTCAATAATGCAAAAGAATTTAAATTTTTCATATATAGGCCAAAACAGATGGGACAATTATGCAGCACCAGAATAGGATTACAAAACAGAACAGAGGCATTGGTGAGACAAAAACTCCAATTATCCAAAGCTATTATTTAAATCGATTTTCTGTACTTAAATTAAGATTATGTCACCAAAAACCCCCAAAATTTATATAATAATTGCAATAACCAATCATATGAAATAACCATTTGGGAAAGAAAACAGAAATAATAAGGATTTGCACCTCCGTGGTCAACATCATCCGCCTGAAAGTCTTCATTTTTGCTCTTGATGTTGAACCACTTTCTGACCATTTTCCTTGACCATGAGAGCTTCACCAAACAATAAACAAAGAATCAGCAAACAATTCCCAGAAATCAAAACATAAACAAACTCATTATATATTTCCAGGAAAATAAATGCTTTTTCCAGCAGAATTATAAAGTGAAAAAAACCTTGCTTTTCTTGGAATTCTCATCTCTCATTGTTTCACTATCACTTCATACAGCTCACTTCTTTAATCCTAAAACTCTGAAAACAATCCAATAATCTGCAAATATTGGAAGAAAAAGAGCAAACAACAAATGGGTTTTCTTATTTTTGGTCAATAACAAATGGGTTTTCTTGTTTTGTTGGTGTTGTGCTATTATACACACTCAATGGTGTAGGCTCAAAGAAGCAAAATCCAGAAGAATAAGAAGGCTCAAAGACTGGTGAGAGAGAGAGAGAGAGAGAGAGAGAGAGAGAGAGAGAGAGAGAACGCTTTAATGCGTGGAAGTGAGATGAGATTCTGAATTTAGAACAAGACAATGCGGCAGACATGGAGAGAGAGAGAGAGAGAAAGAGAGTCCCCTTCTCTCTCTTTGAACCAAAGGGCCTCGTTCTTGGTAACAACAGCAAAGTATCGAATTTGAACAGTATAAAGTGCAAGAGGAGAGAGAGAGACTTATTTTTCATTAAGAAATATTTAACCCCAAAGCTCAAGGCAGGCCCAACATAATGGGGCAACGGGCATGTCGTTTAGCTTTAAACTTGTGAGCAGAAACGACCGGGTCAGCAGAGGAAAGGCTGCCCGCGGTCAGCAAAGTGAATGCCATGTTTAGAAATTCAGACATGTACGTGTACAGTATAACCCTAGAGGGAGAGGGATAGCTGTATCCTTCTGCACCATTTTGGTCTACCTATCAAAGTAAAAGCAGTTAAAGATGGAAAAAAGATAAAGGGAATGTTATATGCATCTGCTGTTGTAGTACTGGTACTAGTACTATATTTGTTTTCTGCTGCTTTTCTTTCTTTGTTTTATTTTGTTTTATTTTTTTATTTTTTTATTTTATTTTCTTCTTTTGCTGGCAAAGAATGTTTGGGGTTGAAGAAATAGTGTATTGACAAAAAAATGATATTATTCCTACATGGGTTTTTTTGGTTTTTTGTGAAATTGTTGGGTTGTGGAGAATCTCCTCAACAACTTCATTTCTTGCCCTTTTAGGGCTTTTTTTTTCTCCCAAAGTTCTAAGCTTTAATTTTTGAGCAATGTGTATGTGTTATGTGTGGTTCTCTATGTTATTATAGATCAAATGATTGTGGATGTTGGGTTGGGGGAATGTTTTTGAGCAATTTGGAGGGTTTCTTGGCTCAATCTAGGCTTTGTGTACTTGGAAACATATGCAGGCGTCCCAAACTTAAGGTGTTGGGGTTCCCTTTTTAATTCTTTAGAAGGTACCAACATATGAAGGTTGGTGAGTTTTCCAAATAATATTTGTTGCTTTGTTTTTCCTTTGCATGGGGCTTTCCACATGAAATGTGCTTCCTAATTCTTATTAGATTTATAAATGTTAAAAACTCTATTTTATAGTCAAGAATACTAAATTTATTTTGTGACGGAAAACAAATTTTGGACCCATGTTTTTTTCTTCTTAAGAAACGAGTTACAAATAAGATCTTCGACGGATCTTTACACCAAACATATCAACATGTAACCAAGAAATGATCTCCGCTAATAAACTTAGCAAACCAGAGACATGAATAACATAAAGTATTTATCATTTTTTAATTTTTGATTTAGATGCTTTGATTTTTATCCTCATCTGTATTTATTTTTTTGAACAAAATCCTCATCTGTATTTTTAAACTTAAATTGTGTGTACGGGTCATTATTGTACTCATTCAAATCAAAATGCCATCTATGGATTCATTTACATTGAGATAAAGCCAAACAATCAGTTTTTAGAATTGTATTTGCAAATGTCACATCTAAGCTTTGGGCCCCAGATACGCCCTCAAGGTTTTGTTTCTGGGAACTCACGCGAGAACTTCCCAGTGGGTCACCCATCCTAGGATTGCTCTCGCCTGAACTCGCTTAACTTCGAATTGCTCTCGCCTGAACTCGCTTAACTTCGAAGTTCCGATGGAATCCGAAGCCAGTGAGTTCCCAAAAGGCCTCATGCTATAAGGAGGGGAGTATGTACATATAAGGCACATCATCCCCTATCCGTTGGTCGATGTGGGATGTTACAGCAAATGTGGTATCTAAAATATGGAAAAGATGGAACTATAAGAATGTAAGTAGAAAACATAGAAAGTTTTGAAAATAGTACTCTATTTATTAAGAATGAAGTAGAAAAGGCCATCTCTCGCACGCGATTATTGCCGAATAGCTAATTCCATCTAATTTTTCTTCATTTGGAAAAAAATGAAGTAGTAAAGACGCAAGGGTACAAGGAACATTTAGTGAGCCTCGCCAGAAAAACTGGTTAGAGCTTTCAACCTGGTATAAAGAAAGAAGAGAGTCTCCCATTATGATTAAACATGTGAATTATACTATAGTAAATTTAAAATGACATTGGTGATTGGTTACACTAATTAAGTATTTTATAAATAGAGATTTACAGCAAATGTGGTTACACAAATTGTCCTACTTCTAGTTTGATGTGCCCGCCGCCGCCCACGCCAAGCTCTAGCTCTTCATGGCCGTTCAACGAGCCATGTTTGAACAAAAGATGGTCTTCTCACCCTTTTTGGTTTACAGGCTCTCAAAGTTCGAGGTCTTAATTGGTTATTAAACTCTTAATACCCATGACTCCATAAACCTCCAAAGGCAAAGAGCAAGGCTGTCTCTTATAATTGTTTTAGTTCTTGCAGATCCTCATGATTGTGATTAAGGGTTTTCTTTTTAGGGTAAATTACATAGTAGCCCCTCAGATTTGAGGTCTATTACAACCACATACAACAACTTTAAAACATTTCACTTTCATACATCTAGTATCATTTTATTTCAAAATAACACCTCCTTTAGATTTTCCATCCATTAGTCTGTTAAATGCTGACGTGGTTACCACAATTGTGTTGATGTGGCTGCCACGTGGAATTTTTTTTTTAACCTAAATCTTCTAAATATTAAAATTAAAAAATTAAAAAAAAAAAAAAAACTAGAAAATCCCGAAACCAAGATCCCTTCCTCCCCCCCCCCCTTCTGCAACTCCCAAAATCCTCTCTTCTCCCCACAACCAAACCCATATCCCCCATCTTCATCTTCTTCCCTGCAACCCAGAAATGATAACCCCTCCTCCCCCCACCCCACCCCACCCGCGTCCCCCACCCCAAAACCAGAAACCCAGAACACCCCCAACCTGCGACCCTCCCTCCATCCACACCCACCCTCTTTCCTTCTCTACACACCCCCCACTCTCCTCTACACACCCCCCATTCCACGAACCCGGTGATGGCGAGACGGGATCTAGGTTTTTTTTTTTTTTTTTCTGGGTTGCAGGTAGGGGGTTGGGGGGAAGAAGATGAAGATGGGGGAGAAGAGAGGGGAATAGAGGGGAAGATGGGGGGAAAAGATGAACCGAAGGGGGCTTTTTTGTTTTTTCTTCTTTCTTTTCTTTCTGAGTTGTAGGGAAGAAGATGAAGATGGGGGATATGGGTTTGGGGGTTGCGGGGAGAAGAGAGGAGGATGAGGGAAGATTTTAGTTTTTTTTTATTTTTTTTTATTTTAATATTTAGAAGATTTAGGTTTTTTTTTAAAAAAAATTATTTTTTTGCCACGTGGCAGCCACGTCAGCATTTAACAGACTAATGGATGAAAAATCTAACGGAGGTGTTATTTTGAAATAAAATGGTACTGGATGTATGAAAGTGAAATGTTTTAAATTTGTTGTATGAGGTTGTAATAGACTTCAAACCTGAGGGGCTATTATGTAATTTACCCTTCTTTTTATGTTACTAGACAAAATACAACGAGGAAACGGCGGAATAATTGTCGTTGGGGGTACCACAATGGTATAAATCACATCCACTCACATTCCAAATGGAAAACCTTAGTCACTTCATTAGCCTCCACTAACTAAATTCAGTTTTTGTGATGACCAATTCGTCCCAATTCCCAAATAGATATGCAAGATTGGAACTTGCATACAATGCATTGTTTCCTTTGAAGTTCATATTATTGTGCTTTAAGCGCCAACATTCCTATAGGGCGAGGGGAGGAGCTGGAGCACTTACAATAATGGCTAAGCCTCACAATAGGCTAGCAATTTTAGTTGTGTTGTTTATCCCTTTTTGTTGGTACTTTCCAAATCTAATGATAAATCAATAGTAAATAAATACATCGGTTACAACATGTGTTAAATTGTTACGCCGTGTAGTAATGGGAAAGTCATAAAAAATCTGTCTAGAAAAATAAAAAATGAACATCGTCAAAATCAAGAAAATTTTGACATTGGACAGAAATGATTTGTCAGTGTTAAGCTGATAGTAAATCTTTGTTGAAAAATAAATCTAATGCTTAATACGCGCAATAGCCACCAAATTTAACTCACCTTTTAAGTCTCATCAATATTTGTGTGTTTACATAGGCATTATTCAAAGAAAAATTTCGGCAAATTCCTGTTCTTTAGTGAGAAAATGAAACCCTTTTTTTTTTTTTGAGTACAACGATATATTTCACACTTGGGGAAGGGGGAGTTCGGCTAAGCCACACAATGAGCAACCTAATTTGGTATCGAATTTTCCATCCACGATATTCGATCCTAAAACTTCTTCACTAGCCTTAAACTTAATGGGAGAGTTTTTGTCGAAAAATACCTATATTTCTAGGCTCCACTCAAAACAATATCTAAATTTTTCTGAATCTGTCACTGTACGCGTCCTACCAAGTTTTAAAACATGTAATAACGAGTGGACTTCCATTTTGTTCATCGAGGTGATCTAATCAGCATTAAATCATTTAACCTTGATGAAGTGGTTGGTAAATTGTGTGCTTTTGCTTTTGTATGGATTTTAGGACGACATGGTTATTGTTTTGGTTTGCTTAGGCTAATGTGGGTCTTATGAAATGATTTGAAGCAATAACAAGAAAAAAGTGAAGATTGAATAGTGCTAAGAAACTTGTGAAAGTGAGAGGGATTATATCAAAGACAAAGAGCAATGGGGCCATCCTTTGCAATTGGAGATCTAAAGGGAAAAACAAAAACTCGACAAGTGACCCTACTAGGATTGGAAACATACTCCATTCTTCCACAGTTTGACAACCTTGACGATTGACGAAGAATTTCATGAAATGGTATCTAACAAAAATATTAGTTTGATTCAATGAGGACATGATGAAAAGGGAAATTTGGACATGCATACTCATCAATTATGGCCATTATAACAAGAGAAAAGGATGCTAGCTAGTAGAGAATGTCTCCTTGTCCATAAATTTGGTTGCTTGTGTGCAAATAAATGATGCAAAATTGAAACAATTTTCATAAGAAATATTTCCTCGCATAATTAAGCATGTTATGTTATTAAATTGTTCATCTAAACATTAATCAAATAGCTTTTTGTTTTTTTTATAGTGTTTTTAAGAGTGTGTGTGGCTAGATTGATTTTTTTTTTACAAACGATAGTATTAGTGGGTTAAATTGTTAAAAGTTGATGGGGAGAGTTGGCGGAGATCGGTCCCACACAAGGTGCATAAGTATTATTACTTTTCGCCATTGTGGTAAAACATCATCAGCAGTGTGGTTAGATTGATGGGTATATTATGGCATTTAATTCAAACCACAACAAAATTAATTTATTTTTTATTTACAGAAAAAAATATCAATTGCTTAAAAAAAAAAACAACACAAAAAAAAAAAAATCTCATTTCCACCACTATATAAACTATTCATACAGTGTGTGCAATAATACTAGTATATGTTAGAAAACTTTTTTAAGACGGATCAACCCGCATTACAATATGATGATCCGATAAAATCGCTCACCCATCCAAAAAAAAAAATTCTATGGTGCTCTTTTGTATTGGATATTTTGAGGTTTTTAGCTGTTAAATCTTAATTTTTAAATTTAAAAAAAATATGTCATTTAATACTACAGTCTAATAGTATTCCTCTTCACTTGTAAGTGTGAGAGGTCTTAGGTTCGATTTTCGCCAAATGTGAGTTTGAACCACATTATTGCTAGCCCATTGTGAGGCTAAGCCCACCCCCTCCCCATTAGTGTAGATAACATCGTTTGTTAAAAAAAAATTTAAACAAAGACTTCACGGTTAAAACACCTAAAGTATCACATATTCCAGATCATCGTAGACAATCGCATAATATCATGAAATAAAGAACTATTTAGTCATCTAACAACTACAATACAACGAATAAACGAGCACAATAGTTGCAATGAACACTTTAATGTTCGAGAATCGAATTGGTCATAAATTTTTTTTAGTTTTTGTGAATTTTATAATGGGGATTATAAATTGAATGATTTCCAATTCTTGAAAAAAAAAATTGATGATTCTTAAATTGGGATCTAAAAGCTAAACGATTCAGATGCGGGTCTTCATATGTGTTATTGGGGTTCCAAGAGGTAGCACAGTCGAGATTTTCGAAATCCTTAGAGTTCTCTCCATAGAAGAAACTTAGCGTCTGTTTGGTATCTTGTTTGAAATTTTTTATCATTTCTCAAAACATTTCTTAAGAACATTTTCTTAAAACAATTTTCTTTAAGATTCAAAAACTTGATTGGTTTGCGATTTAAAAATTTTAAATCTTACGACTTAAACTAGACAAAGAGATCTAAAAAGAGGGGGTCGCAAGAAAGAGAGAAAGAGGAAAGAGGATGAAAGAAAGTAAGAGATGATTGAAGGAAAGAGAAAGAAGAGAGAGGATCGGACGAGATGGAGAAGAAGAGGAGTGAGAGAAATAACTGAGAGAATGAAGAGATCGGATTGGAGGAGAGACGAAAAAGGTTAAAAAAAAAAGAGGAGAGAAAGAAGAAAAGAGAGATAGATTTGGAGTGAGAGGGGAGGAGGGAGAGAAAAAAAATGAGTGAGTTTAAGTTTAAAAACTCTAAAAACTCTAAAAACTCACTTTTTATGTTTTTAAAGAATATACTATATTTTTTAGTTAGTCTTGAATTCAGTTTTTGAAAATAGTCCTACCAAATAAGTTTTTAAAACCTAAAACTTGAAAATTGTTTTTGAATTAAAAAAATTGAATTCAATTATAGAGTACCAAATAGGGCCTTATTTTTCCTCCACTTCGTCTAGTATGGTTTCTGTTAGTGGTATGGTTTATGTTAGTTGATGGAAGCTAAAATCTGAAATCCAGCTTCTTCACCTCATTTGGTAAGTGCAAGGCCGAATCAAAGTGGGCAAGCTTCGCTTCACCTATAATTGCCCTCGACTTCATCGATTAACCAACAATGATCTGTCGTTGCCTTGTTGCTATAAGGCCTTCCATAATAGGCTACAAGTTTGAATTTGATTAATTTGATAGGAGTTTAATTTGATAGGAATCAAACTCTTACAATGGATCGAAATATTTGGTTCTATAAGAATGATTCTAATTTTGAGTTCAATATATTGAATTTTATGAGTTTGATTCCTACACAATAAATGAGCTACTTTTTTTTTTTTTTCTTGTAATCGAAAGATAGTATTTACACTAAGGGTGAGGGGAGTAAATGAGTCCTACATTTGACAGTTAGAACTCATCTCTATCAAAATCAAACTATTGTAGCAACTGCCTTATAGGAACATAAAAAGTTCAGTGTGTTTTCCAAAATATAAAATAAAATAAAATAAAATAAAACTTTGTCTTATAGGAACAAACAAACTCAATGTACCTGATTCCTATATCTAGGAATCAAACTCACCTAAATTATTATGGAAAACATAAGTGTGTCATGTTCCATATCGATGATTTATTGACGCCATAACAATAACCTATTGATGTCTCGATATATGTAGAGGGTATTTTTGTAATTTTATAATTGTTTTAGCAGTTTTTTTTTTCAATCATTTTGACAACCATGGTTTGATTTATCAGTTTACCCAATTTTTCTTTGTTTTTATGGTTGACAAGATGATAAATGAAGGAAAATAGGTTGTATATGACATCCAAATTGCAATGAAAAGGTCCTGCACTACACCTTAAAATCAAAATGTTGATCGATGCTTCTATAGAACACAAGCAGTTCATGAAGTGGTATCTAGGGAACACCACGTTCATGGATTCAGACAAGGCATTATGAATCCATGATTTTGAAAGGAAAAAAAAAAGAACGGTATCTGGGAGTTGATTGCATCTAATTAGTCCCACTCATTGACTATGAGAGCATAGGGAGTGGCCATAGACCCTTGGCAAATCCCTTCCATAGTTCCACTGAAAGCAACTGATGAAAAAAAAGAGTGATAATTTGATTATATTTCAATTAGCACCATCCACTCTGATGTTATGCATGATAAATGAAGACATTTCTATTTAAGGCAAAATCCCCAATTATTTCCAAGGAAAATTAAATATTCTTTTGCAATAGGCTTTGGTTTTTTATTTTTTATCGTTGATGTGTTTAGATTCATCGTGAAATCTACAATATGCTTTCAACATTTATAATATTCACACGTAGTACAAAGTAACATATGGTATTAGACATAATTACTACTTAGTCAAAAGAAATGGTGATATAAAATTAACCTTAAAGTTCCCAGATGATTAAAAAAATGGAATATAACATATATGATTACTTATCTTCTAAAGAGTAAAGATTAAAAATAGATGTTCACAATATTGTATGACTATGAGAAGATTTGCGTTATCCGAATAAAATAAGATTCATGCAAAAATAGGTCAATAAAACATAAAGAAACTCAAGAGAAGATTTGGTACTGCTGCTTTTTCTTTCTTCTTTTTGTTTCCCAAATCGCCCGCCTTGTCATGCCCTTGAATCTGAGGCTAAATAATGAAGATTTACGAGGCAGTCAAAGGTATGCAGCAATTGATTTTTCTTCCAAGATTCTTCATTGCTTTGTTTTTGCCCATTCCTCTTCCTTCTTTTTCTTACATGAGATTTGTATCCATTTTTAAGACATGGTTTTGTTCTTTGTTTTCAAAATGTGACAAAGCTTTCTCACATGTCATTATCTTCGGCAGATTCTCTCACCACAGGATCAAAACTTCATTTTACCTCTGTGTTTGTACCAAATATTATATATATAACCATTAGATGTAGACCTCTCGCATACGTTTATCATCCCTTGGAAAAAGGAATTTAATTACACTATTCGTCAAAAAAAGAAAAAGGAATTTGCACTAATTTTTTTTTCTTGTTTTATATATATATATATATATATATTATTTTTTTTTGTATTTTGGGGATGAGATAAGAGAACCAAATGGAATATTCATTGGATGGTGATGCTTTCATCGCTTCATCTATTATATAGATGAGTTTAGTTAAATTATCTATTACAAAATTTTCAAATTTAAACTTGTCTAACAACCATTAAAGAGGTAATGAGCATCATCATTCACCACCACTTAAGAATGGTAAGCAAAAATATTTCCAAGATTTGCTAGTAATTTAACAAGTAAATAATCCATTCAGGAAAAATTCTTATATACATTTGCCCTAGTGCATTAAGATTTTGAATCAGGGTCTCTCCCTCTCACCCACAAAGTGTAGGATCCATCATAAAGATTAATCATTTTCTTACGTTTGAAGTGCACAAAACTCTTTCACTAAACATGCCGTATAAACTCATATTCATAATCCTCCTAATGTGTGCAACTAAATCTCACAAATATTGAAATGATTATGAATATTAACATTGTTGTGCAGTGATGATGTTAGAGATTTTACTCCTTGATCATGATCATCAGACCGTTCTACAAACTAATTATTACTGACAATAGTTAAAATATCACTCACGATAGTTGTTGATAAAAGAAAAAATCAAGATGTATAAAAGTAGATATATATCTTTGTATATATAATTTTTGTACATAGTGTATGTATATATTAATATACACATGAACTTACTATATGTACTTGAGGGGATATTCCATGCATGCAAAAGGTTTGTATTAATCATACACATGAGAATTAATGTACATGGAGGAATATCAGAACTTTCTGTTGGTTTTTTCTTTGCTTGTTACTTTTACTCTAACTATGCATATTGGAAACATGAAATTCTTTTGACAATTATTATTACTTCACGTCCATGAATAATTGGATAATTATTCTGGACTATCTTTGCGATAGTGGTCTTCTTTCTCTTTCTCTCCCCAGTTTTCCACAGTTTCCTTTTGGGTTTACGAGAAAAAATTCGGTTGTTCCTTTTGTACATTCCCAGATCCGATTGTTCATTATTTCTGCAACTGTATCCTGATTGGTAAGTATGTATACCTTCCACAAGATTTATGTCAAGAACTAGGGCATGGTCCAGACTACGTACTTTATATATAGGACCACTGTCTTTAGGATTTTTAACAGAAATAAATCATTTGACCTAATCTAGTAATCTTTTTGTAGAAACAGCAACCATTGAAGAGTTTACGTACTCCCTATAATTAGTGTGGCACTAATCATTCCTCATAATTCATAATGTGCATGCCAATATTATAGAGTGGAGGACTTGGCTGTACTTTAATCACATTTTAAAGGTCTGCAGTAATTGACTTTGGTTAACGGATATACTATAATTTAAGACGTCCTTTTGATTATTAATCATACCCTATCTAAATCAGATGACATACTTCATCTCTACATCTTACGTGCTACAAAAGTGTATATATATATGTACATTTGTTAGGGTGGCATTTAAATTTTTTACTAAATTAGAAAGAAAAGAAAAAGAAAACTCAGACAACAAATATCAATAACTCATTGAAGAAAAAAAAATCTATCTTCTATCCACTATTTCACTTGTAATACTCTAATTTATTCAAGTTACAAAATTCTTTTAGAGCACTTCTCCCCAGGGCCGGCCTAGGCCCAGTGCTGGCAGGGCAACCGCCTAGGACCCAAAATAATTGGGGGCACCAAAATTATTAGGGTAGTATATTTATATATGTTTTCATAAAAATTTGGTTCAATGACAAAGAAATTTAACTAGAGTTGATGGTTTTGTTGTTTGAAATTAATGATGAGGTCTTGGGTTCAAAACACCATGTGTGCTTATTTACTTTTCAATTTTTACAAATTTATTTTCTTAAGAGTATATATATATATATATATATATATAATTTGGCTAAATGATTAAGAAGTTTAATTAGAATCAATGGTTTTGTTGTTTAAAATTAACGAGAGGTCCTAAGTTCGAAATGCTAAGTGCATGTTTATTCTTTTCAATTTTTACTAATTTTTGTTTGGTTGTTAATTTATTTTTAATTAGTAACTAGTAGCTATGTGGGTTGTTATTTTTAAACATTAGTTCCAATTCAAATCTAATCTTCAACAAAGAGTAATGTGTTAACCAAATTTGCAAATCATATGGCGTGTCATCAAAAAGTTTAATCTAGTACCCATTTATTACTTATACATATCAACTAAAGACTCAAAAACATCATTATTTTTTTTAGTTCCATATTGATAAGGTTAGTAAATAAGGAAAAACACCTCATGATTTATAGAAAAACACTTTAAAAGTTTAGATGGAAAACAAAACTCATATTTGTCTACTTGTAAACATGGAGTTTTTTTGTTTCATTCTCACGATACAAAATAAATTAATTTTTCCATATTTCTAAATTATTACGTTTGAAGTGATTTTCTAAGTATAATTTTATCGATGTCTTACGTGTGAAAACAAATAATTTTCTTATATAAAATGAGGGCACATTTTTTGGCGTCGTCCCGGATCTCAAAAATCTCTAGACCGGCCCTGCTTCTCCCATTAAGTAAGCTTGAATTTTTCGTTTAAAATAATAAGGTTTGAAGCATTTTTCCTCTAAAAATAATGTTATCAAAGACACATGTGACACAAAACTAACAAATTAAGAAAAATAGGTACCATATAACTTGGTTTAGTGTGCGATTTCAACTTAGGCTTCAAATCGCACACCTAACCAGAGAAATATCGCATTTAGTTTAAGCCTCAAAATAGTATAACGAAATTGGACTAATCCATTAGTATTAATAATGTTTGAGTAAATTTGAACATAAAATTGACATTTGTGGTAGTCATCTCTTTCTAATCCACTATGCATGTCAAATCATGAGGTTCTGACCGTTTCAATTGTCATCCCATGAGCACCCTAACATGAGCATTCAACATGGATGAGGATCCTCTATGGATCCTCTTTGTGGAGATCATATGGATCCTTACATCCTAATTGTTCATCATACATCGTACGGTCAGTTTTTGTCAGGTACTTTTTTTATTTAATTTTAAATAAAAATATTCAAATAATTTGTGACCGCACGATGTACAATGAATGACTAAGATGTGCGAATCTTTAGGATCCACCCCATTTGGATTTGGATGGGATCCAAATCTATCAATACGACTTAGCCCAGCGCTAATAGATTGGTATACGGTAGGCTCTGCATTTAGGTATATATATATATATATATATAAGATCAAGGGACAAATATTTTTACACTTCTCTTTAGCCATTAGATTTCATCAAGGTTCTAAAAGACGCTAGGCGCTAGTCGGGCGGCGGGTTAGGGCCTAGCGCCTAGGCGGCTAGGCGGGGTCTAGGCGGGCGCCTAGGCGGACTAGGCGGATTTAAGTAAATCCATTATATTTTGTGTAAATAAATGTCTGTTTATACTTAAAATATATATAATTTCATCATAAACTACGAAATAGAATGACATATGTATTATAAAATATTGGAATATAATGAAAACATGGGGAACAAGCATATAGTGTGTGCCCATTTAAGTATTCAACAAGTCTCTTACAATTTATTGAAAAAAAATTAAATGCAAATTGAAAGTTATCTATTTTCTATCAAAGTGAGTCGCAACTTAGGCAGGTGCCTAGGCGGGTCTGGGCGGGCTAGGCGGTCTAGGCGGGCGCCTCAACTGGTCTAGGCGCCCTTTATTAATTTTCAAACGCCTAGGCATTAATCGGGGCGGTGACCAACCGCCTAGCGCCTAGGCGGGGCCTAGGCGGCGCTAGGCGGAGATTTTTAGAACAGTGGATTTCATAACATCCAAAGATCTTGATTAAGAGTAATGTGAACATATACTATAAATAATAAATAAAACTAAAAATAATAAAAACTGGAAGAAAAAAAAAAGCAAGAACCGTAAGCGTTCAAACTTCAAAGTTAGGGGGAGGGTAAGAGACCTCAATTGTTCTGCCGCATATGGATCTTCTCTTGGTCTTTTTTTTTTCTTCCTAATCTTTGGTAATAAAAAGCTTCCTAATCTCTTTACTCTAGAAACCCATGTGTTATTACGATTTACCGGGAGATATGTTTACCACTAGTTCAGATTGTTATCACGCTTGGCCAATGAGGGATTCCACAATCTAATTTACCACTCAAAGATACCAGGAATGAAGAATTAGGGTTTCGGGTTTAGTTTTGTTTACCAAACAAAATGATCCAAAAGATTGAGTGATAGTTTGATACACTTTGTGTGTTTCTTACTTTTGTATCAATCGAATCAAATCAACATGTAGTGAAGACAATGGATTTTCTCTCCTCCTTCTTACGTTCTTGGCTAGTTCCTATTCCTAGATTTCAACGTTGTTTTGATTTTTTTTCCTTTTGAATTTTATTCTACTAGTTGATTCTTATTCATTTAATATAATTGTTTATTTATTAATTATAATCCATGCACGTCATCATCCGTGTCACTTAAGGTTTAAAATTTTCGACATTACTCTTAATCAAGACCATTGAATGTTATTAAATCCAATGGCTAAGAAGGGTTGTAAAAATATTTGTCAAAACATTACACTCCTTCTTAACCATTAGATTTAATATGAATTTTTATCACAAATAGTTATTTATATTTTGACAAGTCATCACTTAAATCATTTATGTTTCGAACTCATCAATTCCATCATTCATCTTTGGAGAAGCACATCATTTTCGTCTTTGCTGTTAGATTATGTTAAAAATTATGTTAATTTGCTTACCTGGCACATACATGAAAACCCCATAACCAGTTACAATATGCCACATGTGTTATATAAAATATTAATTTTTAAAAGTGATTTAAATTTTTGAAAAACAATTAAGAAAAAAGGAAATAAAATAATATAAAAAACCCCAGCGGTCAGCCATCTCCCCCAATCTCTTTCACTTCGGCTCTGCTATCTCCTTCTCTTCGAATGAAGGGTCAATCCAATTTGGACTTTGATATTAAAATTTGAAAAAATGAAAATAATGAGATTTAAACAAACTTAAATGAAAAAATACTAGCCGCTGGGCTTTGGTGATTTATAATAAGATTTAAACAAATTGGAAGACAGTAGGGACGGAGATAACAGAGAGAGGAAGTGAAAATAGATGAGGAAATTGGCTGGCCGCGGGGACTTGGTTTTTTTATTTCAGTTTTCTTTAATTGGCTTTTCAAAATTTAAAATCCCATTTAAAATTAATTTTTTACACACAATACACATGGTGTAATGTGATTGATTATGGAGGTCCCATATATTTGTGATTGATTATCGGGGTCCCATATATATGTCACGTAAGCAAGGTAATATAATTTTGGATCATTTTGGTTCCGGTTCCTAATCAACTTAATTGCTAGACTAAAATCTTGTTTGTTTAAGTATTTTGATGGAGGTCCTTAACATCAGTTAAAAGATTCAACTCATGCATTTATGCATTTAATTTCCCAGAAATTATATATGAAATTTAAACAAATTCAAGTAATATTTTTCAAATATAATAAATACTTAAAATTAAATATTAGAGAAATATTGTTCTTCACAAAATTATAGCAAGAAAATAATGTACCCACATAATTATTAACATATTTTAAAAAATAACTACTGATATAGTTTAAAACATAAAATAAATACATATAATTAGCATGGGTACATTTAGCAAAATTAAAAATGGGTACAAATAAATTAAAAAATAAGGGTACAAATACAAATAAATTTTTAAAAAATATGGGCACTAAAAAGAAATTAATATATGGGTACAAATAAAAACTGAAAAGAAAATTCATACAAATTAAAAAAGGGTTGCAAATTAAAAATGGGAACAAACTAAAAATAAAAATATATGATAAAAAAATTTAGCCATAAATATAAATATATCAAATGTAACATTTCTAAAACTAAATGAATATATTTAGAAATAAAAAAATATTTTATTATTAAAATAATTAATGACGTTTATTAAAACCTAAGGACTTTGATCAAAAATTGAAAAGGACTAAGGTTTTTAATCAATGGAATAGCAAAAAGAGGGATGATAACCTAATTTCTCCTATAATTTTTAACAAAATCTAACGGCAAGGACAAAATTGATATGTTTTCTCAAAGATAAATGACGTAATTGATGAGTTTAAAACATAGATGACCAAACTGATGACTTGTCAAAACTTAAAAAACCATTTGTGATAAAAGCTAACACACCCCAACCTGGAAAGGTCGAAGCATGCTGGCCGTCACCGTGAGGTGACGTAACCATAAGGGTAAGTGATGCAAAAAGTGAATAAAATTAAAACTAATTAGAACTAAACAGTGAAAGAGTGCGCAATTCGTGGGTTGAACCCACTACAATTATTCAGAGCGTAATAGACAGTGAGACTACGAAAGAGTAGTCAAAGCAACCAAAGTACACTTATTACATAATAGTGATAAGTTCGTACGTCTAAACAGAAGGAAATGTCAGAACTGCCGTGATTCCTCGAATGCCACATAAAGTACAGCTATCTAGGTCCTGAAGGGGCGAAAAACAAAGTTGAGTGGGTCAGCAAAACAATGCTTATAAGAAAACCTTTATCTTTGAATATACTAACCCATCGCCGTAAAACAAGTATAGTTTCCTCAAAACATACTACGTAAGTATGAAATCCAATATATCAGCCATATAACTAGAAATATGCCAAGTAAATGATGTATCATATGCCACAATAATAATCATGTGATAATCAATATAACTAATTGCTCATCCATCTAAGCTGACACACAAGTTCGAACAGATGGTTTCTGACACGAACATGACTGGGTGTAATTAATATGCTCTAGTACTACGATCACGTGAAGACTGGTGCAAAAACACATCACATACAAGTCGGATCGCCTAATGCAATCTACCCGACAAGACTGGCACCTAAACTTGGATCCAAGGTGAGCAAACGGTGCGGATGTGAACATACACGTGAAGGACTGACCCTGGCCCTGAGGCGAGTACTAACACTGGGTGCAGCAAGATGAGCATGTACACAAGTACGTATGAATGCCATGACAGTAATATCACAACCATATAGCAGCATTTATCACAATTTATATCACAATAATGATACTAGGCAATATAGGCGTAAAAGTGAAGTAAATACGCATTTATGGAAACTATAAATATATATAGGTATAAAACAACTGCCCACTCACAAGTACGTTGTTGGGTCGTAGCCCCGAGCCTAACTTGGCCTCGAAAATCCTCGTAATAAGTTTCCCCTACATGTGAAATAACTAAATAACATTAATTAAAGTACATAACGGAAACCTAAATAAAACCCCCATACTTTGCTCAAACCTAGGGTATAAATATATAAAATCGATCTACTCGACGACACGAACACACACATGTCAACCACGTGCCGCCTAAAGGTCTGTCCACGCGTGCCCACGCGCCCCCGCGAGTACACTGTACTCGCCTTCTTCGCGAAAATCTGCAGTTTTGCAGATTTTTGGGCCAACTTCCAGAGCCCCTAACGAGCTCGATTCTCAACCAAATTCACTTCTACAAAAGCCAAATTAAAGCTAGGAATGTGATCTACCAATCTCAATTTACAGAAAGTTCGAATATGGTCTGAGTTAATAAAAAAATTTGCCTGAAAGTGGCCAAACGACCACGGTTACAAATTTTCCAGAAACTGAAATTTTCTTCCTAAATTCCAGAGTTGATTTCTAACTCGTTACTTAACCAAACTCAGTGATTCAAAAGCCATTTTGAAGTTAGGAATGTAGAGAACAAGTTTGTACCTAGAAGAAGTCCAGTTGTGGTCGAGGTTGACCAGAAAAATGGTTTGAAAGTGACCAAATGGCCACGGTTCTTGAGTGAAAATGGCAGGTTCTCCTTCTTTTCGAGTTTCTGGGTAAAACCACACGTTCAAAACACAAACAAAGGATCAATAACAACCCATATAAGTGAAATGAAGGTTCTAAGGGTTTTTCAAGGCTTACCTAAGCCATGCATGGCCTGAAAATCAATATGTCGAACTCGCCGAGTCGACCTTCCAAGTTGGTGAGTCAAAACTCGTCCATACCAGATTTCAAGGACATGGTTGTGGATCGTGGGACTGAGATGATCACAATGGTGTAATTTTTCACGTTTGTGAGTTTTGGTGTGTTTTGTGGTTGTTGCAGATAGGAAGAAGAAGAAGAAATGTGGCGTGGGAGAGGGAGAAAAGAGAGAGAGAGATGCTTTTCTGACTGAGGGAACAGAAAATAAAGAAGGGATGGGATAGCTGAGAGTGGAATGATGCAGAGAAGTGCACGGGATGGGTTTAAAAGGAATCCAAGGATAGCTTTTTAGATTTCCTACAGTAAAAGGAAATCGAAATCTATCCAAAGTAGACATTTTTACACTTTAAAATCTACGTCTACTCGTACTAGCGTGTACAATTTAAATGCGATAGCGAGAAATAAAAAGGAAAGCGATAAGAATAAGTCCACGTCTCTTGCCAATAAGGGCATAATCGTCAATACACATACTCGAGGAGAAATTACATAGGAAAATTAGGGACGAGTCGTCACAATCAACCCCCCTTAAAAAAAATTTCGTCCCCGAAATTTCAATACTGACTACTATCAAAGCCATAAAATAGACGTGGATACATATCTCCCATACGCTCTTCTGTTTCCCAAGTGGCTTCCTCCACTGAGTGGTTCCTCCACAAAACCTTCACCATCTGCACGGTCTTGTTCCTAAGAACCTTATCCTTCCAATCAAGGATAGTCACTGGAACCTCATCATAGGTCAAATTTGGATTGATCTCCAGTGGCTGATGAGGGATTACGTGTGACGGATCAGAAACGTACCTCCGTAACATCGATACATGAAACACATTATGCACTCTCGCCAACTCTGGTGGCAAGGCAAGTCGATAAGCAACTTCACCGACTCGTTCAACGATCTGGTACGGTCCGATGTACCTAGGGCTGAGTTTCCCTTTCTTTCCGAATCGCACAACACCTTTCCACGGCGATAACTTCAAGAATACCCAATCACCAACCTTATAAACTCTGTCGGTAGAATGTCTGTCGGCGATACTCTTCTGCCGATCTTGGGCCGCTTTCAAGTTAGCCTTTATCACCTGAATGTTCTGTGTTGTCTCCTCCACGATCTCAGGGCCCACTAAAACTCGTTCGCCGACCTCGGACCAACAAAGTGGAGTTCGGCACGGTTTCCCATACAACGCTTCAAATGGTGCCATACCAATACTAGAATGGAAGCTGTTGTTGTACGCGAACTCTATCAATGGTAAGCGTTTGTGCCAAGCGTCTCCAAACTGTAGAACTAACGATCTCAACATATCTTCCAAAGTCTGGATAGTTCTCTCTGACTGCCCATCTGTTTGGGGATGATAGGCGGTGCTGTAGAGTAATCTCGATCCCAAAGCTTCCTGAAAAGCTACCCAGAACTTTGAAGTGAATCTGGGATCCCGGTCAGAAATGATACTAACTGGGACTTCGTGGTACCTAACCACTTCAGAGACGAACCTTTCAGCCAACTGATTCAACGAGTAATTCTCACGAACGGGTATGAAATGCGCTGACTTGGTAAGTCGATCAACTACTACCCAGATACCATCGTAACCATTTCGAGTACGAGGTAACTTGTACATGAAATCCATTGTAATATCTTCCCATTTCCACTGACTTATCGGGAGTGGTTGCAGCAATCCAAACGACTTTTTCCTTTCTGCCTTAACCTGCTGGCAAATTGCACAACGACTAACATACTCTGTAATCTCTCTTTTCATACCTGGCCAATAATAGAAGTGTCGGATGGTATGATACATCTTGGTGCCCCTGGATGCATCGCATAAGCAGAGATATGTGCTTAATCCAATATGTCTTTCTTTAATTCCTCAACATTCGGTACAAACATCTGATCACCTTGCATAAGCATGCCGTCAGGATCTCTAATCCAGAGGTCATTCTTTTTCCCGCCTGACACTGCCTGTATCAATTCCTGAGATTCTGCATCGTTCATCTGGGCTTCGAGAACACGATCCAACAGAACCGGTCTGACCTGAAAACTGGCAATTAGGGCCCCCTGACGACCCTCTTTCAATGTTACTCCAGTGGATCTTAGGTCAATCAAAAGAGGAATGCGACTAGCATAAAGAGCATTAAGTTGGCCATGAGACTTCCTACTAAAAGCATCAGTTATTGAATTGGCACGACCTGGGTGATACTCAATGGTGCAGTCATAATCATTGAGTAGCTCTACCCACCTCCGCTGCCGGAGATTGAGGTTCAGCTGATTGAAGATGTACTTAAGGCTCTTATGATCAGTGAATATCTTACACTTTTCCCCATAAAGGTAGTGCCTCCAAATTTTCAAAGCAAAGATGATCGCTGCCAACTCGAGGTCGTGAGTATGATAGTTCTTCTCATAGGGCTTTAACTGTCGCGATGCATAAGCAATCACTTTATCATGCTGCATTAACACACAACCAAGACCATTCAGAGACGCATCACTGTAGATCTCGAAGTTCCCACCATCATCGGGAAGTGCTAAGACAGATGCATGAGTGAGAAGATACTTCAACTGCTGAAAACTCTGTTCACACTCACTACTCCACACAAAAGGAACGTCTTTCTAGTCAATTTTGTCAGAGGTAGTGCTATGGTCGAAAAATCTTTCACTAAGCGTCGATAATAACCAGCAAGTCCAAGAAAGCTTCGAACTTCCGTAACTGTCCGAGGTTGTTCCCAATTTTCCACATCTGCTATTTTCTGAGGATCCACAAGCAGACCTTGAGCTGATACCACGTGCCCTAAAAATGACACTTGATCCAGCCAAAACTGACATTTACTGAACTTAGCATACAACCGATTTGCCCTTAGCGTCTTTAGAACCAAACGCAGATGCCTGGCATGATCAGTTTCATTCTTAGAATACACCAAAATGTCATCTATGAAAACAATGACGAACCTGTCGAGATATGGATGGAATACTCGATTCATCAGGTTCATGAAAGCTGCTGGTGCATTAGTCAATCCAAATGGCATCACTAGGAACTCGTAATAACCATATCGAGTTCTGAAAGCTGTCTTCGGAACGTCGTCGCTTCTGATCTTCAATTGGTAGTAACCAAACCTCAGATCAATATTCGAGAACATACAAGCACCTTTGAGCTAATCAAAGAGGTCATCAATACGAGGTAACGAATAACGGTTTTTAATCGTCACCCGATTCAACTGCCTGTAATCAAGGTTCCATCTTTCTTCCTTACAAACAGAACTGGAGCTCTCCACGGGGAAGTGCTTGGCTTAATGAAACCCTTATCAACCAACTCTTGCAACTGAGTTTTAAGTTCCCTCAACTCTGCAGGAGCCATACGGTAAGGTGTGAGAGAAATAAGATTAGTACCTGGAAGTAGATTGATGGTGAACTCCACTTCACAAACAAAATTGAGTGTAATCAATATGCTCTAGTACTACAATCATGTGAAGACTGGTGCAAAAGCACATCACATACAAGTCGGATCGCCTAATGCAATCTACCCGACAAGACTGACACCTAAACTTGGATCCAAGGTGAGCGAACGGTGTAGATGTGAACATACACGTGAAGGACTAGCCCTGGCCCAGAGGCGAGTACTAACACCGGGTGCAGCAAGATGAGCATGTACACAAGTACATATGAATGCCATGATTGTAGTATCACAACCATATAGCAGCATTTATCACAATTTATATCACAATAATGATACTAGGCAATATAGGCGTAAAAGTGGAGTAAATACGCATTTATGGAAACTTTAAATATATATAGGTATAAAACAATTGCCCACTCACAAGTACGTTGTTGGGTCGTAGCCCCCGAGCCTAGCTTGGCCTCGAAAATCCTCGGAATAAGTTTCCCATATATGTAAAATAACTAAATAACATTAATTAAAGTACATAACGGAAACCTAAATAAAACCCCCATAGTTTGCTCAAACCTAGGGTATAAATATATGAAATCGATCTACTCGACGACATGAACACACACGTGTCAACCACGCGCCGGCCGGAGGCCGGACGCGCCCCCTTGAGCCATCCGGAGGCAGGACGTGCCCCCACGCGCCCCCTAAAGGTCTGTCCACGCGCGCCCACGCGCCCCCGCGAGTACACTGTACTTGCCTTCTTCGCGAAAATCTGCAGTTTTGCAGATTTTTGGGCCAACTTCCAGAGCCCCTAACGAGCTTGATTCTCAACCAAATTCACTTCTACAAAAGCCAAATGAAAGCTAGGAATGTGATCTACCGATCCCAATTTACAGAAAGTTCGAATATGGTCTGAGTTAATCAGACATTTTGCCTGAAAGTGGCCAAACGACCACGGTTACAAATTTTCCAGAAACTGAAATTTTCTTCCTAACTTCCAGAGTTGATTTCTAACTCGTTACTTAACCAAACTCAGTGATTCAAAAGCCATTTTGAAGTTTGGAATGTAGAGAACAAGTTTGTACCTAGAAGAAGTCCAGTTGTGGTCGAGGTTGACCAGAAAAATGGTTTGAAAGTGACCAAATGGCCACGGTTCTTGAGTGAAAAATGGCAGGTTCTCATTCTTCTAGAGTTTCTGGGTAAAACCACACGTTCAAAACACAAACAAAGGATCAATAACAACCCATAGAAGTGAAATGAAGGTTCTAAGGGTTTTTCAAGGCTTACTTAAGCCATGCATGGCCTGAAAATCGATATGTCGAACTCGCCGAGTCGACCTTCTGAGTTGGTGAGTCAAAACTCGTCCACACCAGATTTCAAGGACATGGTTGTGATCGTGGGACTGAGATGATCATAATGGTGTAATTTTTCACGTTTGTGAGTTTTGGTGTGTTTTGTGGTTGTTGCAGAGAGGAAGAAGAAGAAGAAATGTGGCGTGGGAGAGGGAGAAAAGAGAGAGAGAGATGCTTTTCTGACTGAGGGAACAAAAAATAAAGAAGGGATGAGATAGCTGAGAGTGGAATGATGCAGAGAAGTGCACGGGATGGGTTTAAAAGGAATCCAAGGATAGGTTTTTAGATTTCCTACAGTAAAAGGAAATTGAAATCTATCCGAAGTAGACATTTTTACACTTTAAAATCTACGTCTACTCGTACTAGCGTGCACAATTTAAATGCGATAGCGAGAAATAAAAAGGAAAGCGATAAGAATAAGTCGACGTCTCTTGCCAATAAGGGCATAATCGTCAATACACATACTCGAGGAGAAATTACATAGGAAAATTAGGGACGGGTCGTCACAAAAGCCCTACATATAATTATATATATGGTCCTATGGAGAGGAGAGGAGGGGCATATTTCATTTATGGTATAATTTGGCAAAAAATATATTTTGATTTAAAAGCAAATTAAATATATGTTATGGTTGATGTAGAAACATGGAACACTAGGATGGTCCTGTAATTGCGACAACACAGGCCGGCACAACACATGAGACTAAGTTTTACCCAAAGGCACATTAACAAAGGAAAAGTGATTTCTGTGCACACATTTTTATCTTCTACCCCTCCTAGTTTACTTATGGCCTTTAAATGAGAATTAAGTGAAAAATAAAATAAAATAAACATGAGGGTGCAAAAATCATTTCTCTTAACGAACGATACACCGGCCTGGGTACTTAAAGAAACTGCAAAACCAAAGAAATGAACTCATTGCCAATGGGGTGGAATGTGGACTCTTGCAGCCCACCTGGAGATGAAGTGGACTCTCTCTACAAACCATTCGACTAAGTAATGGGCCAGTTTGTTCATCCTTTTTCCAGGGATTTCCTTGTGCACTCAAGGATTTGATCATTACCCCCAGTCCCCAAAATTTTTATTCTTCTTAAATTTTCAAATTACCCTTAAATGTACTTCGTCCGTTAATTGAAAAAATCGAAAGAAGAGAAAGAAATTGGCCGGTGGCCGGAAAGTTCTGCTCCCCACCTTATAATGCTCTCGTCAATTGTCACTCCGAGAGCATCCGATTTGTTCTGTTTATTTTACGACAACTGACAAGGGAGGTAAGAGGAGGAGTTGGGCAAATGCTCACCACCACTAGAGCTACAAGTCTTCACGTATATTGAGTTCTAGATACAGTAAACAATTGGGTGCATTTAGAAGATCGTTTAGTGGGTGTCCAATATATCCAAGCCCCTTCATATCTTTTGTCATTTGGGCCATGTTGGATCGTTGGGTAAGAAGTTTAAGGCTTTGTGCGTTTGCAAAATTGGGGAGGGAATTTTCGGGGGTTGTTTATGTCATTTGATTGAAATTAGACGGGTGATATTATAAGCGAAGTACGGGCACACGATATACACGGAATGGCTCTAAAGATGTGAATGGCTGGTAAAAAAAAAAAAAAAAAAAAAAACTGAAAATTCTCTTGCAAAATAAGAAAAACAAAACTCTTGACAGTTTTTTTTTGAAGAAACGTGATGCACATCTTAACGACAATGGATCCTACTGGTGCTTTGTAAATAGTTTTAACGAACTTAGATAATATAAGTAAGTGAGACACGACTTGAGTTTTGAGAAATTAAGTGACAAAATTTGATTTTTCAAAGTTTAACCTTCTTAATTATACCTTAAATAGATCATTTAATTCATTATCTAAATCGAACTGTGCCTAACCCTAGATGTCCAAAAGGATGCTTGAAAATTTTGATCCAATGACTAAAAACAGAGAAGTTAATAAAAATTTTTAAAAATTATAATAATTTTTAATCGTTGGATCAAATTTTAAAGATCTGAATCTCTTGATCCATGAGCTTTGGAGGAAGAGATCCGGAGAGGATCTCTTTCCATCATTGGGTACACCTCCAAATTCCAATCATCATCAATGACAATAAGGGTTTGTAGCGTTAGTAATTTAATAGCCAATTCTAATACAAATTTGTAACTTAGGTCCAAAACGGAGAGTTGTGTGAGTACAACCAAGTCCCGCAGCGAGCCCGAAATATGAGTTTTGGCACCTTGAGTGTTCGAGAGACAAGAACCAAATCATGACTTTTTCTATTGTTGCTTCTCTTCTAATTTTTGTTTGACAATTCTCACAAGCGCAACAACAGCAGCAATAACAGAAGCGTTTTTGGCATCAGTTTCTTTTGTTTTGGCAAGAATCTCAATTCTCAACCCGGAAAAAATGGCGGCATCGTTGATACTCTCCCGAAGAATTTCATCTGTGGGCGTTTCTCGCACTCTCCAGGGTATGTTCTTCCAAACCCACCTTTTTTTTTGCAAGAATATGTTATTATTGTTTGCTTCAGTTTGTTGGTTTTGCACATATAAGGTGTTTGGCTGCTGAGAAAATGGTGGGGAAAAGGTAAGCTATAAGAAGTTGTTGTTTTCTCTTGTTTTCCATGGTTTTGACATGTTCTTCTTTTAGGATAAATAAAAGTTAAGAAATTTGATTGTAGTGGGATTAAACTGACCACAAGTATTGAACTTTGCATTCAGCATTCAATCTGAATTGAGATATGTTAGCCTAGAAAAAGGTTCTAATTTTTAAACGTTATGGTTCATTCTAGTAATTTGAGAAATTTCTAACCCCTGCATTCATGAGGCTAATGAAACCATGTGACTTGGTGATCTGATCATGTTAATTGTACCAATAATATACTTTCATAGTTTGCAATAGGAGGGATACATCATTTACCATTTGTAGTTTGTTTTACATGTCAATACTTCCAAATGTTTCCAATTCTCGTGTGGGTTACTTACTGGAAACTTTAGCAGTTTTGCTTTACCAACTTTGTTAAGCAACGAGGGAAAGTGAAATGTTAAAATCAAGTTCAATCATATGGCTTATACTAATAGGTTCAGATATTGCTTTTAAGTCCGATTTTATCTTTTTACCATTGATAGAGGTCTGTGCAATCCTTGTTTGGATTGAGAGAAACAAGGTCAGAACCTCACTTTCTCATTTGCCATACTTCTCTTTCTCTCCAAAAGAGTGGGGAGAGTTGAAGAGAAAGAGAGATAGCTGTTGTTTACCTTTTCAATAGACCAAAAATGTTCGTGATCCAAACTTTTCAATGTCGGTAGCTGTTATAGCCAACATGTTTTTACAATAGTATCTGTACAGAATATTATGACTTCTTGGTATTTGCTTATTTTAGCAAAAGTTCTGGATGGACTTATTTTTGAGTCAATCATCTGACGGGCACAGCAACTAGTTTGATGTTTCATGTTGTTTCTTATTGTTCCAATTCCACAGGTCTAGCAGGTAATGTGCAGCCCTCTTGTCTGCACTTGGAATTGAAGGTCGCGGCTTTGATTAATGTTGTTGATAAAACAAAACAGTATAGCAGCTCCAGTGGTACAACGCAGTTTGATTTTACTGACCTGACGTAAGAAATTTGTTCCCACAACTATTTAAGATTGAAACTAGTTTTTCCTTGGATATGCAATTGTAAATTATGTAAGACTTGTAAGAATCAAAGTATAACTACCAATTTCCAATTCTCTTGCGTAGTGTTCTATTCTTCTAGACGAGTTGCTCTTTTTTCTATTTCTTTTGTGTTTTCACCTTAGAAATATTTTTCTTTTAGATTTCGTTGGTTAATTTGGCTACTTTAAACAGTCATTGTTTAATAATGTAGTTTGTAGTATGTGGGATGAAAATTTTAGGACTTTATATAGTGTGATTTCGCAATCTTTTAGTGGATCTCTGTAATTTTGGGTCCGTCATTTTGTACATTATGTGGATATATGGAGGCAATGCTTGAGTTTACATACAGCTGTAGCTCAAAGCCTATAATTTAGGATCCAACGATGAATCCTTTTCCCCTTTGTATTCTATTTTTATTGTTAAATTTACTTTCATGCATATCTAACATCCTTTAGTTTTATCCTCATAATTGAATATGGTCATATTCCAGTTCTCCTCATACTTGGTATCCAAAAGCTCGAAGTAAGCAGCGCAAGGTTATCCTGCACATGGGTCCCACGAATAGTGGTAAGACGTACAATGCTCTGAAGCGACTGGAATCAAGTCCATCTGGTATGTTGTGAGTGCTAAACTTGCAGTGTATTGATTATATAGTTTACCTAGTTATTAATTGGAAACTGCTATAATAATGCAAACACACCCGTGAACATAGTTCAGTCTTTTTCCTTCCCTACAGGAATATACTGTGGTCCTCTGAGATTGTTGGCTTGGGAGGTTGCAAAACGGTTGAACAAGGCAAAAGTTCCTTGTGATCTTATTACAGGACAAGAGAGAGACGAGGTTGATGGTGCAAAACACAAGGCTGTGACAGTTGAAATGGCTGATGTAACTTCCAGCTACCATTGTGCCGTTGTTGATGAAATTCAGGCAAGTTGGTTTTATTTATGTGGACTCTAGGGATTTGCTTCCTACCATATATCAGAAGATTTTAAAGATCAGTTTGTGTTGTTCAAATCGAGATTGTCGTGTTTAGTGGAAAACTGGAAATGCATAATTATTGAGGTATAAGGACTAGTGAAAAATACTATTGTCCTGAACATAGCGAAATACTACCATCTAATAGAGGTCTGTGTTGATGTAGCTGATTTTTCTTATGGTTGCAAGTCAACATGCATTCTGCCACATAGTGAAATACTATTGTCCTGAACATTGCTTTATGTATATTATTAAGTTAATGTTCCTTCTTTTGGACCAGATGTTGAGTTGTAAGACGAGGGGCTTTTCCTTTACACGAGCTCTATTAGGAATATCTGCCGATGAACTTCACCTTTGTGGAGATCCAGCTTCTGTTCCTCTTATTCAGGAAATATTAAAAGTAACTGGTGATCATGTTGAGGTAATAGGATATTTTTGTAGCTAGATTGGCTCAAGGTTTTTCTTGTTTAGTAATTTAGTTATTCTTGGACTAGAGTGCTAAGGATGCTAAATAATTCTCTGTTACTGATTTTTTTTCTTTGTGCATGGAGTTTATACATTTGAACTATTAATTAAGTTTTATGTATTTAGTATTTACTGATCCCAAATTGTATCCATATCTAAGTTCATTTCACTTTGATTCATATATAAGTAATATATCTACTGTATTTACTGATCCCAAATATTATTTATTCTGGTTTCTGGTTTCTGCTTATAAAATTCGGTTGTATGCATAAGAGTAAGGGAACAAAAGAATCTGAATGTTATTCCGAGAAATTTTGAGAATGTCTACATGTTTTCCTTAGATTATTCAACAAAGTATAGGGTGAACATAATTTATTTATCCGAAATTTTCACGTTTTGACTTTAGAATGATATTGTATTGGTTAAGTGCTTTTATGAGTCTTATGCATTCAGTATTGCTATGCCGATCTGCTTTTTGTGTCTCATGTTATTCTCTTTGTTCCTCATAGTATACTTGTTTGTGGCTTTGCTTTAGGTTCACTTCTATGAGAGACTTTCGCCTCTTGTTCCAATGAAGGTTCCTCTCGGCTCTTTTTCTAATATAAGGACAGGCGACTGCATTGTAACCTTTTCACGCCACAAAATATACAAATTAAAGGTAGTGATTGGCAGTTTCTTGTATTTGTTTTGGTATTCCATGATATATATAGGTGCATGTGTGTGCGGTTTATGTTTATCAAGATATCTTTTCAACATTTTTCCCAGAGGTCCATCTTCTTACGGTATGAATATGGTATGAGCTTTTAAACTTTCTAGGTATGCTTCATCCATAAGCCATATTTAGGTAGATAAGAAGAGTTTCTAGAACTTAGATCAGATATAACTTATAAGATCTTCGCTGGAGGGGGGGAAAAGTTGTAACATCCAAGTTTCTAACAGGCTGGGTTAACCTAAAGGATAGATTTTGTAAGACTGATTGACTGGGTATATTTGTACGAGACGCATGACTTATGTATGTTGGTTGGATGAGGAAAATTGATCTCAGAATAAGCTTTTCTGAATCTTGATAGTGAGAAGATTCTCTACTTTGAGTTACATGGGAGATGGGGCTGGGAAGAGAGACACTTGAAAGAAATTGGGACTTGAAGGATAATCTTGAGTTCAAAATGGTCATTGGTTGATAAAGCACCATTCTAATCTCAAGAGTGTCAACCCAATAGTCTGAACAGATCACACGTCCCTGATATATTAACATTCAATTTTATTTCTCGGCTTGCAGAAAGGAAATCATTTTGATGTTTTAGTTCTGACGCTGTTTCAACTTCTGTTGATGCTCTTTTTCTTCCTTGATTCCATTTACTGTCTATATTATTTTGTACTAACTTCTCAAATTTGTATCGTCTATCGTATTGCTAGAAAGAAATTGAAACTGTGGGAAAGCATCTTTGTTCAGTTGTTTATGGTTCGCTTCCACCGGAGACTCGAACAAGACAGGTATTAGTTCCTTCCTTTGTATTTAAAGCTCATCTTGCCATGCTGCAATTGGTTTTCCTTTAGTCAGAAGTTTTTTACTGTCATGCTACATTCATTTGTATGTGAAAAAGTAAAATGCAGATTTCTACCGAGTTGTCGATTTGTGGTCGTGCTCGTGATATTGTTTTATAGTTTCAACCTTTTGTGATCACCACATTTTCTGAGTTAATACACCCTTTAGGACTGCAGGCAACCATGTTTAATGATGCAAGCAGTGAGTTTGATGTTCTCGTGGCTAGTGATGCCATCGGGATGGGTCTTAATCTGAACATTTCACGGATCATATTCTCAACAATGATGAAATTTGATGGTTTTGAGATGCGGGAGCTCACTGTACCAGAGGTCAAACAAATTGCAGGTACTCTTTTCTTTGGCTAAGTTATGCTGCATATACGTTAGACTTTTAAGTATATAGCTGATATTCGAATTTTACCCTGATACTAGTGCTAGGAGCCTATTTGGAAGTAGATTGTCATTAAAAGAGATAATGGAGCTTGAGTGCTACTTTGCTCTCTCCTTATCTTTTTAAGTCGACTCATGAGGTCTGCGCATCATTCATTTCCCCTGCATTTAAGAATCCCTGATTTGCTCGAACACCTTACTGTCTCTCTCTTAGCTATCGCCAGAAATACTTCATAAGTGGGAGGATACCTTAGCCTAATAATAAGAACTAAAATGATAGCTTTCCATTTCATTGAGGTGTATCTGTAGTTCATAAAGTTGCTGTTGTGTGTTATGCCGTAAACATTGTAATGTGCACTAACTTATAGTTATTTGGCGCAATGGTAACTTGTTATTCTCTTACCTTGAAATGATAGATTCTGTATATAAGGACGGACATGGTTTTTATTGCAGGAAGAGCCGGCAGGTATGGATCAAAATTTCCTGTTGGTGAAGTGACTTGTTTAAATGCAGATGATTTGTCCTTGCTTCATTCATCGCTAGAATCCCCATCTCCGACTCTTGAGGTGATTATACTATAATGAAAATGTTCATTGCATCCACTTCTGGATGTCAGTTTGTGGTTTAGTATGGTGTTACTTGTCTTCTAATTGGGTGCTGTTGTTATAATGCAGAGTGCTGGATTATTTCCTACCTTTGATCTTATGTATATGTATTCACGTTTACACCCAGAATGCGGCCTCTACCAAATTCTGGTTGGTTTCATTTGATCATTTCTATATTGTCGTATGTTCTATCTTTAAATGTTTGCATACAACCAACGGGGGCTCAGTGGCGGTGGGTGAGGCACATGGGAAATTATAGAGCTATTCAGTGATTAAATTTCAGTTGTGCTTCACACCGATAGCAATTTGGTTCTGGCTGCTCATTGAACCCAAAGATATAGATGATTTCAGAATGGTGCAGTCTATCTAAAGTGGATCTGAACTTTTTAGGTGATACATGTCGAGTTGAATCCAAAACTACTCATTTTGTGTTTGCTATGAGTCTATGACAACTTCAACCAAAACTAAAATTATCATCTAATGAAGAATTAATTTGATTGTTTGACGGTCCATTTAACTGAATTTTAATCCTCTTGTTATATATATATATATATATATATATATATATATATATATCTACACACACACATATACATATCATTTTCTTCTCCTACGTGTTGACAGGAACATTTTTTAGAGAATGCCAAATTATCGGACAATTATTTTATTGCTGACTGTGAAGAAGTATTGGTATGCCTGTCAACCTCAATGCTATATTTCTTCTTGACAATCACGTACGACAACTGACTTTGGTATTTTTTTTTTTCTCCCTCTGTTGCTTCCACCTTCACTTTGATCAGAAAGTTGCTGCTGTTATCGATGCGTTACCTCTTGGGTTGCATGATAAGTACCTTTTCTGCATAAGGTAAAAACTTTTGCCCGAGTTTGCCTTTGTAAAATTTAGTTCGCCATGCATGGTTGGTAGATTTCTGTAACTTTTTCGGATTCAGATTTATTCATCATTGCGATTTGCAGCCCAGTTGACATGGATGACGAAATTTCATCCCAGGGTCTTACGCAGGTAACATTGTAATACTGTTCACGAGTGTTGTGAATTGTTTGTTTCTTTATCGGAAACCATTATAACCGTTTTGTCCTTTTATAGTTTGCACAAAATTATGCACAAAAGGGCATTGTTCGGCTCCGTGAAATATTCACGCCAGGATCACTTAAGGTACCAAAAACGGAAGCTGCACTCAAGGAGCTTGAATCCATTCACAAGGTAATATAGTTTGTTTAGATTGCCAATTGTGAGACAAATGGGGTTTTAATTTGCAAATTTCACCAATGGAATGTTCACCCCCAGTCGATGGAAGTTACTAAATTGTAGCCCATAAGATTTTGGTGTGGTAATCATTTTAATTCGCACTTTACCTGAAGGTATCCTCGTCTGTACTATTTGTTCAATAGTAAGACTCGGAACCAAAAGATATAAGTTTTCTGTGAGGCGAGCTTCTGATAAGTTTTATGTTGGTGCCAAAATTGAAGGTTTTGGATCTATACGTTTGGTTGAGTTTCCGATTGGAGGAATCATTTCCAGACCGCGAGCTTGCATCTACACAGAAGTCCATCTGCAGCATGTGAGTTCACTTGTAACTAGCATTGGTTTTTCGGTCCTCAATTGCTTGGGATCTCTAATTTGTTCTACTTCGAAAGTGTAGGTTGATCGAAGACTTTCTGGAGAGGTTAGGATGGCAGAAGCCGAGAAGCAAGAGATTAGCCTCACGTACTCCCTCAACTTCACTATTATCCCGGAAAGCCAGACCGTACTTGTGAGATTTATCGTCGTTAAGTGTGTCCATTCCTTCTCGTCGGTGGTCAGTTGAACCATTCATGCGTCAACTTCTCAGACAAATCACTAAGCTCCAATCTTTGAAGAAAAGTTCTCTACTTTTTAATTTTTAACAGCCTGAAAAGCAGTTTAATTTTGTAATTATGTAGCAAAGGAAATCAAATCATTGGATTATTCTTGTTATGTATGCAAACATGGATGACAGTAATGGCAATTAAATTGATGGATACAAGTTCACAGCGGATCTCTCTCCAATTTTCTTTTTCTTTTTCTTTTTTCTTTTTGTTCAATTTTATGGGGAAATTACAAGGAAATTCTCATCAAACACGGTTTTAAGATTAATTGAGTAGAAAATCACAAGACAAACTTTGCACAACAAAATGCTCTAAATTGCTTACACCAAATAAATACATCTCTGTTACCCCTAAGCTCTAAATGAAGTCTGAATACATCGTCTTTTAAGTGGCTCAGATCAACCTGTTAAGTTCGCTTAAATTCTTGAGGGCACCTCCGGGCCATTTAATTGCTTAATCACAGAAACACATGGCCCTTGTGCATTACTCTCTTCAACATTAGACACTGCAGAATCGTTGCCTATTATCTCTTGCCCTCTTGCCTGCAACATCAACCTCTCAACATGTTTCTTCTCTTTCTGCATACTCTTACCCTCCAATTCCTTTATCAACATACTGTATGTGCTGTCCTTCGGAGCAAAACCCTTCAATACCATCTCCTCAAAGAAGGAGCAAGCGGTTGCAAGTTTACCATTTATACACAGCCCGCGTACCAAGAGTGCATAAGTTCCACCTTCAATTCCAATGTCATTCTTAAACATGTGATCTAACAAAAAGCAGAGCACCCTCATCCTTTTCTTTCTGCAGAACAACTTCAACAGAGGAGCATAGGTCTTGAGATCCGGCTTGCACAAATCCTCCTCCATTTTCTTGAGCCATTTGAGAGCAGCCTCTTCCTGTGAAAGCGTAGACGCTATATTAATCAAGGTATTATATGCCAAAACGTCCAGCTTTATACCTTGCTTTTCCATGTCCTCAACTATTTCCTGAACATCCTTGAGCCTACCGGCTTTACCAAGGAGGAAAATCAACGAGCTGTAAAATGAAGTATCCGGAATACAGCCACTCATTTTCATCTTCTCGTAAATCTCCAAAGCTTTAGTTATCTCCCTTGCCTTCCCTAAAGCATGCATTATGATGGTATAAGTCACGGCATTTGGCTCACAACCCTTGTCCTTCATCTCACCAAGTACTTCGGCAACTTTGCGAAAATCCTTGTCGTTACAATAAACTTCAATCAAAGAGGTATACGAGAAAACATCGGGTTTAAACATGTGCTTCTCCATCTCCTCTATTGTCTTCCTAGCAATGTCCAACTTCCTGTATTTGCACCACCCATGTATCAAAACATTGAAAGTACTAACATTCAAAGGTATAGATTCCTTAAACTCCAAGAAAACTTCGTGGGCAAGCTCAACGCTTCGCTCCTTCACCAATGCACCCATCAGAGCATTCAGAGACAACACATCTTTGCTCACTCCAAATCGCTCGATTCCTCGAAATGCATCGATTGCCTCCTTGTACCTACCAGCCCTAGCAAGCCTCCTCATCACCTTACTCATTGTATCCAAACTAACATACCTTTCTCCAATTTGGTCCATTTCTATAACCAAATCCCACATAATGTCAAATTTCTCAGCCTTCCCCAAGATGTCAACCATAAAATTGTACACCTCTGGCTCATTCCTATAACCTGTTTGCGTTTTTGACCAAGTGAAAAATCCGAAAGCCGGAACCCATTCATTGCTAAACCTCCTCAAAACCCGTTCCACCAAACTGTTTGACAAATCCAAAACAATCCCACTTAGAGCTTGAGCTACATTTTCCGGCGACGGGTGCTGGTTTTTCAAAAATCTACTAATTATGTCTATGTCAGTATCCGCGATCTCGACAACCGGGAGCTTGACAGCTTTTCTGGGGTCTTTGAGCATCGGGGCTTCGACCCAATTGGCAAGTGAAGGGATGACAAAATCTTCGTCTGAACCTGCGGCTTCTGGGTGCTTGGTGTCCAAGAATTTGACCCAGTTCGGAAGCTCAGGTGACTCGGGGACTTGGGTCAGCTCGGTTGTGGTGCATAAGTGATTGGATAAGAAGTAATGCAAGAGTTTGATGTGGGTTTTGGAAATGGAGTAAAGATTGGGGTTTTGGAAGCTTCGAAGCATTTTGAGGGAGGCGCCAATGCTCGGTTGGTGAGATTCGAATATGGAGGGAGTGCTTAAAGCGGAAACTAACCCGTCCCGAAGGAATTTTGATTTTAACAAGAGCCTTGCTTCATATGCTGCTTTGTGGCACCACTGATCTTGAGAATTGATATCCGGATTTCACCTGGAGAATGAGAAACACCTCAAAATTAATTTTTAATATTTTTAATTTTCTCCAATATCTTAACACAACTATTTCACCAAACAATATTGCTTGTAACAAAGTTGAATAGTTAGAGATCATATCATTTTCTTCCTATTCTTCCTTGTTTTGTAATGAACAATATATCAAAAAGTCACACAATCTTTTTAGCGAAAAACAATCACATAATTGCTGCTTACCTCCATACAATTCACATGTCTTAGTTCTCAGACTCATAATGTTATAGCATACATACTATTCTTCTTCTTCTTTGTCATAATTGCCAAAACCACTCGCATTTATCAATCAACACTTACATGAACAACAACATGCCAACAAAAAATTGACTTGAAAAAACCCCGTTGTCATATGTTTTATTATTTTGTTGATGTGATGTGCTCAAAATAAATGGTTAGATTGGCCCAAGTGTTACGTTTTTCATGTATAAATTGATAATGTTCGTGGCGGTGTCACTCTTGTTGTATATACCAGATAAACAAACAAAATCAACAAAAAACCAGAAAAGTAGCTCACAAATGTAATTATATGAATGCAAGAGGACTCGGCATCTTACTTGATAATATCAGACTCGTGTCTATGATCCTGATGAACTCTTTACGCACTGTTCTAAAAATCCCCGCCTAGCGCCGCCTAGGCGCTAGGCGGTTGGTCACCGCCCCGATTAATGCCTAGGCGTTTGAAAATTAATAAAGGGCGCCTAGACCAATTGAGGCGCCCGTCTAGAACGCCTAGCCCGCCCAGACCCGCCTAGGCACCTGCCTAGGTTGCGACTCACTTTGATAGAAAATAGATAACTTTCAATTTGCATTTAATTTTTTTTAATAAATTGTAAGAGACTTGTTGAATACTTAAATGGGCACACACTATATGCTTGTTCCCCATGTTTTCATTATGTTCCAATACTTTATAATACATATGTCATTCTATTTTGTAGTTTATGATGAAATTATATATATTTTAAGTATAAACAGACACTTATTTACACGAAATATAATGGATTTACTTATATCCGCCTAGTCCACCTAGGCGCCCGCCTAGAACCCGCCTAGCCGCCTAGGCGCTAGGCCCTTGCCCGCCGCCCGACTAGCGCCTAGCGTCTTTTAGAACCTTGTCTTTACGATACAGAAAAGTCACTCTTTTTTCTTTATATACAACTCAGGTCAGGAAACACTAAACACAACCCCTAAATCCAACTGAATCAGATGTAAAACAAATTCAAATATAATTTTCTAAATTCAGAATAAAAAGAATCTATTTGTTTGGAGTAGATGAAATTGCAGTCCCCAGGCAAAATTTCTAACCGTTAAAATGGATTAGACAAAATCATGAAATTTTTTCAAAAGCCCAATTATATTAAATCACAAATTTGAAGCCGATTTTGACATGCAATAGGTCAATATGGTAGGAATCGTTTCGGACTAACCTTGATGGCGTGCGTAGGAGGAATCGTCCAATTTCCGTCGGAAAGCTTGAATCCGAACAAAGCTCCTAGGCTATAGGGAGATGCTGTTGATGTGAAGTCCAACATGCAAAGGTTGAAGGAGAGGAACTTCAATTTGAAAGATCTACAACAGAGTGGCTGCTTGGTGAGGATAAGTCGCACAATATTTTTAGTTGGAAAACAAGACGACGGCCAGGCAAGAAGACTTAGCAGGGGTAAAACAGGAAGAACACTGTGCTTATGAACAGTGTTTCAGAGTGTTTTGGGTTTTAGTGTAGATTAAACTAGCAAAAATGCCCGCACTCCGTTGCGGGAAATGCCACATGTATAATCTTATACAATCTAATTGTTTTTGTTATTCCTAGTTCACAGCAACAAAAGGGTAATTTCGCATTCTCCATAATTATACTTAATGCCAATATTCATAGGTAATATACTAAGTTACCACTAATTGACTGTTCACAGCATCAATATCCCAATATGAATCTGAATTAAAAGACGGTTCCCAAAACTCAAAACCTCCAAGATTTGTGATTCCCCAAAACTCTCAAATGCATATATTCATATCCAAGCAAACCCAAAATTCGAAACTAAATTTGTACCGAAAAACATTCAAAAGTAAATTACATTCACAATGTCAACTGAAATCAGTAAAGAAGAGCAATATTAGCAAAAATCGAGTACTACCTTGGAAGGAATCCCGTTTTAGATAGTGTTCTGTTCGTTTATGAACCCTATAATGGCTACACAGATGCCATCCACAGTCTCCAGAGTGAAAATATCGAATCTTTTACTTATTGGTGCAGACGAAAACTCTCTCCTAGCTTCATGCCTGAAATTCAACATAACAATTAACAATAATTCCTACAAAAACAGAATTATAAAAAATAAGAACTCAAAATGATTAAATTACAGAAATTAACAATCACGTCGAAAAACTTGAACCCTCCCGCAGTCAGTCCTTGGTTGATGCCCAGGTTCTGGTTCACAATTACATTTATTAATATTCACATAATCATGAGACACGATTAGATTATTAGGTTCACAACTAAATTAAAAAACATTCACATAATCATGAGACATCATTCCAACTCATTTCATAAACCCAAAAGAAAATCTAAAATGAAACTATGATTTCCACCACAAAGAAGTTGGAATTCTCTACTGTCATCACCCACCCTGTTTTCCCTGCCCAGAAATTGGAAGAATCCAATCTTGGACCCATATTCTCACACTAAATAGAAATAAACAAAGGAAAATATCTAAAACCCAGATTTGAAAACATAGAAATAAACATATATGCCACTCGCCATTTCAGTGGCTTCTGGTTCTGTAAGGTTATTTATTTGACTGCTGCAGGGTATACGAAACCAAGCGTAAAATAAATGGAGCATGTTCAGAAAATAACCCAAAAAGATCAGAAGAAAGAAACCCAAAAAAAAAAAAAAAAAAAAAAAAAAAAAAAAAAAAAAAAACACGTTCCTAAGTTTCTTCTTGAGGTTTTATCAGAAATTTGTAAATCAAAATTAAATTGCAATCCAAACTCAAATTCCAAAACAATCAGAGCATACAAATTTAATAACCCAAAAAGTTAATGAAACCAAACCTATTTCAATTCCAATATAATCCAGAACACCAAATTCGCTTACCTTCGGTCAAGCGGGTTTTGGAAAACGTTGCCGAGACCGGTGGTGCAGTAAGATTCACACGTTTGTTGTGGCGCCCTTCGTCGGATTTGGGTGGAGTGGTGGCAGTGGTGGCGGTGGTCTGGGTGAACTGATGGAGAACCAAGCGGTGGTTTTGTGTTCAGAGTGTTTGAAAGCGTGGTAAAGAGTTAAAGCACATAAGGCAACGACAGCGCACAATCATATAAAAGCAACACGTGCCTCATGCCCTTTTTCGTTATTTCACTGTGCAAGTGAGAAAAAGCAAGATAAAACTAAACAGTAAAACGGGGACAATTCCATCTTTACATTGTGCTTATGAGCTTATGAGAACAAACCCATTACAGTATCATAAATCATAACTCAAAGCTAAATCAGAAAAGTATGACACACACAGTTGATGTTCTTTATATGTTGTAGGGAGTACAAATAAAGTCATCACATAAAGGTATTTCACATTTTCCTTATCAACTGATGGCATCTAAGACATGAAATGATCAGAAATCATACAAAGTTGCACTGAAAAATTTAACACAATCCTGGGACAATGAAATTATTACAATAGTAGGGAAGAATAAAAAGGAAAAACTATGGAAAAAATTGATAAGAATGCATATATATTCAGCGATTTAGGTCGGGTTTAATGTTCAGTTGAATGTAAAATTGTCTAATCCTCATAAGCTATTCCATGTTCTACTTTAATAAAAATATCCCTAATGAACTGCAATTCAAATAGAACATCACTAATCCCCTGTTGGTCTCTTGGGGATTCAACTGAACAATAATACACACAAAACCCTCAATCACTATAAAATATATTTCCGCCCTTTTTATCATTTTCTCAAACGATTAACCCTTCAATATCAAAATCTACAATTATCACTTTTTTGCCAAAACCCAGAAAAACAAATCAACACAAACTTTGGGTGGAAAATATCACAATAGTGGTAGAATAAGGTGCAAGAAATTTGGGCTGCATCTATGAAGCATGGATACGGATACGGATACGGCGATACGGAAAATCTCCAAAAATTAAGATACGATACGTTATGGATACGGTAAATAAAAATGTATATAGCAACAAAAATATACATTTTAAAACATAATTCATCATTCAAATTCAAGTACATTTGACTTGTTAGAGAAGGAAAGTTCGAAATCTAATCCTCTTTATACAGTAGAAGAAGTGTGAGAGTCGTATTCATGGTTTTAATTAGAGGGAAGCTCTTTGTATTTAGCAACTTTCAATTATAGATGTCTCCTATTAATTTTCTCTTCCTCATTACTTTTTTTGAAAGTGTAAATGTATCTTAAAAGCAGGATACGTGTATCCTAAATGTAGGATACGCATATCCATCATGTCAAATTCGTGTCCATCAACCAGGATACGTGTCAGACGAGTATCCGAGAGTATCGGACAAGTATCGTATCCGATCAAGTATCAGATACGGGATACGGGACCAAACAGAAGTATCCGTGCATCATAGGGCTGCATTCATGTTTGTAGCAACATAAATGGGGAATTTAATCCAAACGTTGTCGTGGAGGAAGTTGGGGGAGGAGGAGGAGAAGGAAGAGGAACATCTGGTTTAGAGAGAGAGCATGCGAACGTCTCGAACTGAAGCAGCGGCAGGTAGACCAAACCGAGCAGACATGGTAGACTTGTAATAATACAAAATAAGCGAGGGTAAAATAGGAAGGACACTGTTCTTATGAACAGTGTTTTAGTTTATTTTGAGTTTTAGTATATATAAAAGGAAAAAAAATGTTAAAATTAGGAACGAAAGAAAAACCGTTTTGAACTTGCTATGTACAACATAAGAGTAAAATGCTAACATTTGTCTCTCATGCACACTAAGTACGTAGAAATGACAGTCAATCATTGCTACTGTTAAACCCACACGCTAAAACCATCATTTTCATGGATGAATCTTACTAGTTGACCGTTTATTCTTGTACATACTGAAAACGTGATTGTCAACCTTTGTAACTGTTGATTATTCATGCTAAGCATGTAAAAGTGATTGTCAATCATTGTTACCGTTGGTTCAATAGTGGATCCCACACATTAGAGACTTTAAAGGAAAGTATTCCCATTTTTTGAAAAATGAAGATTAATTATCGAGCCTACACTATGTTAAGCTTCAACGATCCGAGTCGTTTATTTCTCAAAATAGACAAATGTTTTTATAGTGACAATTAAATAAGCAAATTATTTCGAATTAAATTGAATGTTTACAAAAATGCCTATAAACCAAGACTTATAGAATATACGATTCAAAATCATTGAAATTTGATATAAGATGTGTTTGTACCATACTTGACCAATCCCGAAACTACCGAGCACCGGTCAACGTTATACCGTCAAGGACCCAGAAGAGTTTCCCTCCAACCAGGAGGCCAATCACAGCGCGACACATGTCGACATCAGAAGCCAATCATAGTGCGACACGTGTCAACATCGGAAGCCAATCACAACACGACACGTGTCAATGTCAGAACAAAGCTAAAAACTCTCTTCTATAAAAGGAGATCATTCTCCCACAATATTTTCTAATGTCATTTGTACTAAATCATTCACTAGTACTCACTAAAGGAGAGCTTGAACATATGTACTTGTGTAAACCCTTCACAATTAATGAGAACTCCTCTACTCCGTGGACGTAGCCAATCTGGGTGAACCACGTACATCTTGTGTTTGCTTCTCTGTCTCTATCCATTCACATACTTATCCACACTAGTGACCGGAGCAATCTAGCGAAGGTCACAAACTTGACACTTTCTGTTGTACCAAAGTCCACTCTGATTTTGTGCATCAACATTTGGCGCCGTCTGTGGGAACGGCATTTATTCCTACTTTCTTCAACTTTGTTAAGCTGGTTTCCACCATTCGTACACTCTCTTTTGACCAGGCATCCCTCTCCAACATGAGGAGCGAAGGAAGCCACAACACACAAAACGACACCCCCTCGCACCTGGTGCGAAGCAACGAAAGAAGGAACAAAAGAAGTTTGCTCTTCAGGCTAAAGTCGATGAGCTGGAGGCTTATAACAACAAGATAGCGATGAAGAATGAGATCTTCTAAAAGCAGTATGAGAAGGTCTTCGAGATGCTCCACGAGGCTAGATATATTAAAACACACGAGCTCATCACCCCTGTGGAAGTCAACCATCAACTGGGTGCCCCCAACATGAAGGGTCATTTGCCCTCGACATGTGTATTCCTGTTGAGGAGCGAGCTATTCATCGAAATGGCGACCAACATGAGACTTCTCTCAACCCAGCTGCTTCGACTCGAAACATGAGGAGTGGAGGAAGGCACCTTCTTACATAAGGAGTGGAAGGATCGAAAGCCGTCTTTCGCGATTGTCGAGACTTCCTAAAGCAACATCGAGACAATCTCATCCATGAAAGCTCGAAGATCAATGACCCAAGGGTCTCTGAAAGACTCGGTCTCTTCCCATGTCCCAGGCCGGCTACCAATTTGGGGAAGGGGCAACAAGTCCTAGAGAAACATGAAGGTATAGGGGACTCAGAGATGTTCCGACAAATATATCTTGGAAGTCAGTACGGTGAGTCCAGGGAAAAATCACATGCTCTTGATCAAACCTTCCTACTTCCAAGAGGAGATGGAGATTTACGAAAGAAAGCTTCAGTGGTACATGACTCCGCTCAAGACCCACTTGTCCTACAGCTCCTTAAGGAAGTAAACAAGTTGAAGGTCGAACGACAAGCTGAGATACCTAATTGGAACCAACCTAGGCCTGACCCTCTTACAAGGAGGATCCTCGACACCCCCTCCAAGCAAAGACAAAGCAGAAGCTTGGCTTGCAACTCTATACTGGAAAGGAGGACCCGATTGAACACATTAACCTCTTTGAGTCCACCATGGCATACCGGATGCACACCGACGAAGAACGATGTCTTCTCTTCCCCTCCACCCTCTCTGGCGGAGCTCTAAACTGGTATTGCCGTCTTCCACCTGAGACGGTAGACTCATTTGAGGAATTAAGGAAACTGTTTGTTTCTCAACATATTTTCCAGACCGATCGCTTGCACTCTGCAGACGACTTGTACATTATTCGCCACAAGCCAGACGAGTCATTACGTATGTATGTTGGCCGCTTCAGCCATGAGTATTCCCATTATGCCGAGACAGACGACAAGACTGCCCTCAAAGCCTTCACGGCAGGCTTACGTGACTGTTTCTTTAAGTACATGATCAATGCCAACATCTGGAAGACTTACTATGAGGTGATGGCGCAAACTTATAACCATGCCTCCGTCGAGGCAATGACATACCAAGAGAAACCCCTAACAACCATTCCCTATCAGCAAATGGGAAGTGGAAGCCAGACCCACCCAAATGAAAAAACCTCAACCTTCCAAACGGCAGCGGTGCCTCCCCCTGCCTTACTTAATACTTTGCCAAGTCAACAGACATATCAATCTCAGGGTAAAAGGAAAGATTTACATCATCACCAGTCTCATTTTAGTAAAAGGAATACGGGACACTATCGCGATAACCAAGGGTATCGCCACGATAACGCCCGCCCCCAGGCAATCAACACAGTGGGCCAAGCACGTGTCAGGACAAGCCCTACCCTGAGGTATGAGACATACACACCTTTGAATGCCACATACGTGGCCATTTACCCCATCATAGCACACCTGATACCGAAGCCAAAGCCGAGGCACCCGGATTACAAGCCCACAAAGAACACCGACATGTTTTGCTGCTACCACGAACATAACGGCCATGACGGCGAGAAGTGTATCACCCTTCGTGATCATATTGAAGCTTTGGCACGCGAAGGAAAAATTGATCAATTCCTCCTTCACCCTCTAAGGGGTAACCGTAACCAATGGCAGGTGAATGTGATATATTCCATAAGTGGCGGCACACCCATATCTAAATCTTGCAACAAGGCCATGAAAAATAGTGAACGAGCTTTAAGGCCTGGCCACCAAGTGTTTCACATGGAAGACATCAAGGGAGGCAAGTAACAAAAGCCTAACTGGGATCCAATATGTTTCTACCCTGAGGAAGAAAGAGGTATCATCTACCCTCACAACGACCCACTGATCGTGGAAGCTCACATAGCTAACTTTGATGTACGACGAATCTTGGTAGACACGGGAGCTTCGGTCAATATCATGTTTGCTGAAGCTTTCAGGGCACTTACTGTAGCTGAACACTTGCTCGATCGCTCGATTTCTCCTCTGATAAGCTTATCCGGTGATATCGTGCAACCTTTAGGGAGCATACACTTACCTTTCACCATTGGTACATGCCCTTACATATCTACCATTACCACTAACTTCCTGGTGGTTGATTGCCCAACGACATACAATGTTATTTTCAGACGCACATGCATCAATGATCTCAAGGCCATGGTATCCACACATATGTTGTTGATGAAATTTCCAACCCCCTATGGCAATGGTTACATCAGAGGAGATCAACTTAGTGCACGATCATGTTACAACACTTCGGTCAAGTAACAACACTTGTTTGTGCCCAATGAAACCCTTTCTATACATGACCAAGTCATAAAGACCAGCCCAGACAAAGCCAACTTGGATCTTCACGGTGGCAACAATCAACCTGACGATCCTCGAGATGATTCTTTCACCCAGCAAGCACAACCTGCTGAAGAGTTAGAGAAGGTATCTATCTCAAAAGATTATCCGGATCGCATGGTGAAGATTGGCACCACTTTGTCACCACCCATTCGGTTGGCATTGATCTTTTTTTTTGCAAGAGAATACTGAGGTCTTCGCCTGGTCATACGAGGACATGCTAGGCATCTCTCCCGATATCATCTGTCATCGCTTAAGTATTGACCCCAAGACCAAGCCAATGAGACAGAAGCGAAGATCTTATGACGCTGAATGGTACGAGACAATGAAGGCAGAAGTTGAAAAACTCAAAGGCATAGGCTTCGTCCGCGAAGTCAATTATCCAACGTGGGTAGCGTTGTCCTTGTTAAGAAGAATCCGACCAAGGAAAATCTCCTACTCCAAGAGGTCTTGTGGAGAATGTGTGTCAATTACACTGAACTAAACAAAGGATGCCCGAAGGATAGCTTTCCTCTTCCTCTCATAGACAGACTTATAGACTCTACGGTAGGGTGTGAACTCCTGAGCTTCATGGATGCTTACTCAGGATACAACCAAATCCTCATGAACCCTCCGGACCAAGAACACACATCCTTCACTACTGATAGGGGCTATATTGCTATAAAGTCATGCCCTTTGGCCTAAAGAATGCATGAGCGACTTATCAAAGACTAGTCAATTCAATGTTCGCTGAACAGATTAGGAAGAGCATGGAAGTTTACGTTGATGATATGCTAGTCAAGAGTAAACATGCTGACCAACACATCACCAACCTATATGAAACTTTCACCATTCTGAAGAGGTATCGAATGAGGTTGAACCCCAACAAATGTGCCTTCGGCGTAGGCTTTGGCAAATTCTTAGGCTTCATGATAAGCCAACGAGACATTGAGGCTAATTCGGAGAAGATCAAAGCAATCCTCGACATGAAGGAACCGGTAACTTCAAAAGACATCCAAAGCCTTACTGGCAAGGTGGCAGCCTTAACTAGGTTCATCTCTAAGGCCACAGACAGATGTGCTCCTTTCTTCAAAGCACTTAAAGGAAGTAAGAAGTACATTACATGGACTGATGAATGTGCCAAGGCATTCAAGAACCTCAAGGACTACATGAGTAAAGCCCTCTGCTCTCCAAACCTGAGGTTGGTGACACTCTCATTATCTATCTATCGGTATCAGCTTCAGCAATAAGTTCCGTTCTCATTCGAAATGATGATAATGTCGAACGACCTGTCTACTACGCTAGCAAGGCCTTACAAGATGCGGAGACACGATACTCCAACATTGAGAAATTGGCTTTAGCATTGGTCATGTCTGCTCGAAAACTTCGCCCTTATTTCTAAGCACAATCCATCATCGTGCTTACCAATCATCCTCTTCGACAGATACTCCAAAGTCCTGACACTTTGGGCCGAATGATCAAATGGGTGATAACATTGGGTGAGTTTGACATCTCCTACCAACCAAAGCCAGCTGAAAAGGGCCAAGCAGTGGCAGACTTCATCGCCGACTTCACATATCCTGTTAACATTGTTTCTACGCCTAAATAAGTGGTTTCATTACCCTCGAAAGCTTAGAAAATATAACCAGCAGCCCCAATATGGAGTCTATATGTTAATGGCTCGTCCAACCAATAGGGTTGTGGAGCAGGACTAGTCCTTACGACCCTCAACAAAGTGGCGATAGAGTATGCTCTTCGTTTCAAATTCAAGGCGTCGAACAATGAGGCCGAATATGAAGCCCTCCTAGCAGGCTTACGTTTGGCCAAACACCTTGAGGTTAAACGAATTGATATCTTCAATGACTTCCAATTGGTGGTTAACCAGGTCACCAACAAATTTGACGCTAAGGATAGCTTCATGGCAGCATATCTGGCACAAACACAATTATTGGTCAAATACTTCCACTACCAGATCACCTAAGTTCCTCGAGCGGCAAACAATCATGCAAACGCTTTGGCTCACCTCGCCTCAGCAGTGGAGGACAAAATTGGGAGAAAAATTCAGGTTGAATTGTTGGCAGCACCAAGCACCATGGCCGCGGAAATGTACAACTTACAACAGGGGGATAGTTGGATTACCCCGATTTATAAATTCCTTGCAAAGGCGGAAATTGTACTTCGGGAAATACATGCAGGAGTTTGCGGAGATCATGTTGGATCTCGATCCCTAGCACACAAGGCTTTTTGCCAAGGATATTACTGGCCAACACTCCACCAAGATGCCATCAAAATATCACGCTTATGTGATAAGTGTCAACGCTACGCAACTATTGCTCACTCCCCTCCTGACCGCTCACTCCTATGATCAACCCTTGGCCCTTGGCCCAATAGGGACTTGATGTGATCTGCCCAATGCCTGCATGGAAGGGCAAGGTCCGCTATGAAATCGTTGCAGTTGACTACTTCATAAAGTGGGCCGAAGTTGAACCCTTGGCAACATTACTGAGGCAAAAATAGAAGACTTCGTATGGAAGAACATCATTTGCAGATTCGGCATTCCCAATGCGATAGTCACTGACAACAGGCGACAGTTCGACAACAATAAGTTCAAGATGTTCTGCTCTAAGTTCAACATCAACTTATGTTTTGCTTCCCCAGTTCATCCCCAGTCTAATGGACAAGTTCAAGCCATCAACAAAATAATCCAGCGAACTTTGAAAACCAGCTTGGACAAGGCTAAAGGTTGTTGGCCAGAATTTGTACCCCAAGTTCTTTGGTCATACCGCACTTCGTATCAGACGTCAACAGGATAAACCCCATTCTCACTTGCCTTTGGTACAAAGGCAGTTGTCCCAGTTGAGCTTGAGCAAGCAACGTTCCGAGTCCAGAACTACGTGCAAAGCAAAAATGACAAACAACTTACCCTCAACTTAGATCTAATCGAGGAACACAGAAACCAGGCTCACTTGAGGAATGTCGCATACAAGCAGCGCATCTCCAACTACTATGACTCAAGGGTCAAACCTCGTTCTTTTAAAGTGGGGGATTGGGTATTGAAGAAAATATTACTCTGCGACAGAGTCCCGAGTGAAGGAACACTTAGTCTAAACTGGGATAGACCGTTTGAAGTTATTGGCATCAGTCGCCCTGGCTCCTACAAGCTTAGAAGCTCCGATGGCAAAACCCTTGGCCATCCATGGAACGCTGATCACTTGAAGTACTATTACAAATAAACTCACATTGTACAATTGTTAAGCTTCAGCCGTTCGGCATCCTATGTAACGAAAACTATTTGGCATGAATTCAATAAAGAGGTGATTTAGACAACTCGGTCCTAATCCTCTTACATTCCTAGCAATGAAACACTCGGGTTCAAAGCTTCAACATGAATGCTTCCAACATGAAACAAAGTCTAAGTATATGTCAACAAGACTATACAAATAAACGAACAGTTTCACAGTATATTCGTTCAATCATACATTCCAACACATTCATACATAAGCCAAATGTGCTTCGAAAAGGTTCAACATACTTTTTGTCATTCGACACTTGCTACAATGTGCCTCGACACCTTGCCCTTATTCTCACCAACCAGGTGATGCAATGTGAAGAATGAACTCATCTTCATGCCACCAACCAGGTGATGAAATGTACAACCCGTACTCTCCTTCATGCCACCAACCAGGTGATGAAATGTACAGTCTGTACTCTAATATCATTTGGCAACTTGCCACTCATGCCACCAACCAGGTGAAGAAGAAACTCATATTCATGCCACCAACCAGGTGATGAAATGTACAACCCGTACTCTCCTTCATGCCACCAACCAGGTGATGAAATATACAACCCGTACTCTAATATCATTTGGCAACTTGTCATTCATGCCACCAACCAGGTGAAGAAGGAACTCATCTTCGTGCCACCAACCAGGTGATGAAATGTGATGAAAGGTGATGAAGGAACTTACCTTCGTACCACTAACCAAGTGATGAAAGCAACTCACCATTCATTACACCTACCAGAAGACGAGTGGTACAGTTTGTACATGTGAACTGTTTGTAGCGTAGTCATGTGCGAGCCTGTGCAACTGTTTATTCTCATGCTTGAGCCCTCTAATCTCCTGTTTGAGACTTATCACAAACTTGACACTTTCTGTTGTACCAAAGTCCTCACTGATTTTGTGCATCAACAAGATGGATCATATAACTAATTCCATTTTTTTTAAATGGGAGTCGTTCCATTTAAAAAAAAAAGGGAGTCGTTTTGTTTCCTTTAAGGGTCTGCCCATACACATATTAGGGTCGGGGCGGGGCGGCCCAGATGTTGATTAAACATATGGACGGGTCAAAGATGGAGCCGAAAGTGGAACTCTCTCTCCTCAGTCTCCTCTGCGGTACTTTTGTATTGCAAATTAGTCCGAATTCGTAAAGAAGGCAGATTGTCTGCCGTCTTATTTGTGTGCCCTTCCTATCCCCTCCTATTTTGTACGGTCACGGTTAAGTCACGTCAACATTTTATATTAATTTTTTTATAGAGATAATAAGACAAAAAACAATAAGAATATAAAATGTTGACGTGGCTTAACTGTGACCGCACAAATAGGAGGGGATGAGAAGGGCATCCAAACAGGAGGGCAGACAATTTGCCTCAATTCGTAAAACTGACTGAAAACAGTTAACATCACCACAAAAATCCGTTTCTACTTTGCTGTTTAGAGGTCAGTCCCCCGTTGCGCGCTCTCTCTCACCATCTCTCCCTCTTTCTCACCCCCCCTCTTTTTATGAGGAAATTCACTTACTTCTTCATTGGGTGTTCGAATTTGACCAAAAAGAAAACTGATTTTTTTTGTTCTTTCTTTAATTAAGAAAATTGGGTGATTTAGTTCTCCATTTTTGGAAAATTTTGAAGAATCAGGTGTTTGTGGAAGATGTGTGAGATAATTTTTAAGCTTTTTTTAAATACCATATAATTGCATATTAAAGGTACAAGTGTAATACAGTAGTAATATAGTTAGTAAGGTTGTTAGTATTTGATTAAAATAGTTAGGATTTTTCTTATAAAAATAGTGTGTAATCTTCATTTAGTTAGTTAATACAAATCTTATTTCTGTCTCTAAACTCTCTCTCTAATATCTCTGTGTTCATCTTTCTGTTCATCATTTTCTCTTGATTAAACATTGCAATGTAGTTAACATGTATCAGATCCACCAGGCTCGCGCCATGGATTCTGGTGGTTCCGTTTTTCATTAGATTTCATTGTTTTTCTAGTTTTATTTTCTCTTCAGATTTTCTTCATAAATTTCCATTAGGTTTTCGGTGCTTTCGCGATTGTTCTTGGGTTGATTTTTCAGCAATTGTTGTGATTGTTCTTGGGTTGATTTTTCGACAATTGTTGGGTTAATTTTCTTTTGCCAACTACATTCTACAATATCGAATTTGGGGTTCTGCTTGGTGTTTGTGAAAATGCCTGAATGAAACTAAATGCCACGAGGAGATCGGAGATTTGGAGATTTGGTTCTTTCTTCTTGGTGGTCTGCTCAAATCACTGTCTGAATTCTTTGGTGGAAAGCCATGGTTGCTGCTGGTCGGTAGATTGATTGGTTTGCTTCCTCATCGTTATTTGGATCAAGATTGAATTTCTTATCAGGTTCTTGATTTCTGATTTTCACAGTGCACATAATCTGTTTGATTAAATGTTTCAATAAGAAAATGTTCACTATGTTGTTCATCTTTCTTATGAATCTTTTCTGGGATATTAGTGTGATATTTGGGATATTTGTACTCAAAATTGGTCATTATTTCAATATCATGTTTGTGATATTTGGGATATTTTATTTGGTGCACGATGTCTTGGAGATCTATTCCGGCCGGTTTAATTTGCCGAGTTATGCTGATGAGTATTGGGAAAACGATGAAGATTGATGTGTGAATCTCAGTCCCATAATATGATGAACAAAATCTCCATTGCAACTACATATATGGGACTAAGAACATCAATATTGATGGTGTTTGTGAATCTCAGTCCCATAATATTGATGTCTTGAAGATTGATTTGATGAGTGTTTGTGAATCTTTTGATGACTGTTGCCAAGTTGCTAATGAACGGATATTTGATTTTGTTCATCTTTCTTGTGAATGTTTTGATGAGTGTTTGATTTGGGTAGATTGATGTGTTGGGACTAAGTCTCCGTTGCAACAGTTGACCCCGCAGAGTGTGTCTGCTCAGGAGGGTTTGTTGGGTACTAATTCTTGTGAAAGGTTGAGGCTTTGGGAAGAAGACGACGATGCATGAGAATGTGTAGGTGTGCATTCTTGGATTCTGGCATATCCAAGTTTATGGTTTGTACCAAAATGAGAAGTGTAATTTCTTGTTCAGAAAATTCTTATCTCCACGTATATGGGTTGCAACTGGTTTCAATTCTCAACAGCTTGCCATAGTTTCCGGTCTTTGTGAGTGGAGGGATGTTGTAAGTAATGGACAAGGAAACTCTCCTGAAACTGGCAGTCCCATTTCAGTGCATCTTAGGCAGAACAATGTGCTAGGGTAAAGCAAAGAAGCAAGCATCAACGCCTGTTTATTAGATTTAGCAAAGGTTACTAGAGTGAGTGTTCAGGTGCTAGCTGAGGAGTTGTGCAGTATATTCCTTATCACAACCTATAATGTCGAGTCTAACCAACTTAGTTGTTAGCATGAACCTACAGTAAGTCTGGTTATACGATGAAGTTTGAAGAAGTTGTTAACGGTAAATCCCACGAAGGGTAATTCTGTGATGTGAATAGGTAAATCCCATGAAGTAAAAGAAGTTGTTAAAAGGTAAATCCCACAAAGGGTAATTCCGTGATGTGAGTAGGTAAATTCCACAAAGGGTAATCCTACATAGATATTGATTTTTTGTTGTTGAAATTGTGAAGGCGGATGTCATTGTTAAGAGTAATTGTTTTTGGTAAAATCCACAAAGGACGATCCCGTGGTACTATAGTTAAGGCCGATGCCACACTATAATTTGTTAATTTTCTGTTTTAAAGGCCGATGCCAATGTTAAATGAAGTCGATGACGGTAAATCCCACGAAGGGTAATCCCGCAAGGAATTGTTATAACCGGCATAAGGGAGTGTTACAACTTTATAAAAGGTTATTCTTTGATTATGTATTCTATTGGAAACAGAGGCTTCTGCATACAAAATGGTTACATAATCTTGCTGAGTATGTTGAAAGAAATATTGGAGAACATTCTGTTTTGGAAGATTGTATCTGCAAAAGTGATGTGTGATGATAATGTGATGAGCAAAGAAAATAGTAGCTACAAAATTGATAGAATCGAGTGGAAATTTGTAAGATCCATTTGCATGAAGGAAATGGGTGCTCTGTAAAAATTGAAAAGATAGAAAATTGATAGTTCATGATTTTGGTAGTCCAGATTAGATTAGCTTTAGACTCTGCCAGTTTATTGCATGCCTTTTATCCATAATTCATGTCCTAATTTATCTGTTTAGGTTTTAGTTCTTGCCTTTAGGAATTAGGAATTTGAAATTTTTTGAGACAATTGTTGTTACCCCTTGGGCAGCCATGATTTTGAATTTAGCAGCAGGTATTGTTATGCATCTAGTTTCATCGGGACGCCATTGTTTTTTACTCTTTGTATTTGAAGATTAGCGAAAAAACCCGATGATATGATGGTTATGTTTCAAATGCCACCGGAATCTGTAGTTCTCTCTGCAAACCTTTCGTGTAGCTTATTTATCGAAATGATGCTTCATGGTAATGGGTGGTGGGTGGTGTGTGCTGTAGAAATTAACTGATGATTCTTTTGGGAGTTTAACTTTTTCGTGTTTTATTTTATTTCAGCTAGCTTTTTAGTTTTGTAATCCATGAGAATGCTGAGTGAGTGATGTTGTATGCAGGTCTACAGTCCACATATTATGAAGAGGGCAGCTCCCTGGGATGAGCAGGTGGATGTTATTTTGTAACAACCACCCTCAAATATATGTACTATTTGCAATTTCACCCTAAGCTGCCACGTGTCAGCCATCTAACCTCTCTCTATTTTCTCTCTTTTTGTCTCAACCCGTGACCTCTCTCTTCTTCATTTCTTTCCCGTAGCTCTCTCTCTTTCAGCTATTCCGTATATATCTCTCTCTCTCCCTCTCATTCTCCTGCGAGCCTCACCCCTTCACCATCCCCGTACCTGCACCACCTTCACCATCATCAACTCGCCATCTCTCCCTCTCTATCGCCGTTGCGGAACACGGAGAAAACCCGATAAGCTCTTCGGCGAGATCCTTCCTTTTTCCTCCGGTTAGGTAAGGTTAGACTCCCTTTTAATCCGCCATGGATGATGTTGAACGTTGTGTGATGAATTTTACATGGTTTTTTCAAGGTTTTAAGGACGAGAACGGCGCGGGGGAAGCACACCCATTTTTCGGCGAACCCGTGGACTTTGGGGGCAGTTCCGGTCACCTCCGACCGAGTCACGGTTTTTGGAAGGTAGCAATCTCTTCCTCTCACCTTGTTCTTCATGTTCGTACTTAGATCGGGATCTAGAACCCATGTTTTCAGGTGACCAGAGCTGTAGCAGCTCCGGCCTTCTTATTCCTTGGTAACCCGGCCATCCGGCCTTTCCCTCCCCCTCGGGCCTTAGCCGTTTGGGCTAGCCCAGTACCCCAGCCCGTTTGGTTTTTTTTTATTTTAGTTATAGGTTTTTAGAACCCAAAGGCCTCGGGCCTTATTTTGAAGGGCCTTGGGCCGGTGTCTTTTGAAAGGCTTAAAGCCCAGCCCTTTAATGAGGCCTTAGGGCCTTTGTGGTGTGTGTGTGTGTGTGTTGTGAGGGATGGCCTTGTGCAGCCCATGTGTGTGTGTTTATTTGGCGTGTGTGTGTGCGTTTAGTGCATGTGTACGTGTGTGTATATGCATGCTATGCATGCATGTGCATGCTGTGCATGTGTGTGTGTGTTTGTAGTATGTGTGTGTGTGTGTTTGGGCTTAAGCCCAAACCACCAATTTTCCACCCTAATACCCTTTTAACCCAAAAAACCCTAGGTTTCTAAAACCCAATAGACCCTAACCCATCCAATCCCAAATCCCCTATTTTTATTTAGTTCAAGCCCAATCTTTTAGAAAATCCTTTTATTTATTTATTACATTTGTGTGCTTAGGTAAAGTTGCTAGTGGAGAAATTCTTAATCCTTATTCGCGCAACTCTTCTGCTAAGGAATATTTGTGAGTGGACCATTTCTAAAATTACATGATTTTATAATTTAATTGCATAAATGATTAGCATGCCTACAAATTTATGATTCGATTTATGTTAAGCCTGTTTACTGAATTTATGGATTTCGTCTCGTGTTTTTGGTGAAAAATTAATTGTTAGCTTATTTTGAGCTATATTTTAATATATCGTATTTTCTATAAAAACCATGAACTGGTAGACTATCCGATGGATGACGATAGGATGCTAGAACATGTTTTCGAAACCCCTCTTCATAGTATAGACGATGGATGACTTTATACTACGAAGTGGTTATTTATGAGAGACGTAGCTATTTGTGCGTACCTAGTAGACACTATGCCGCCTAGGGCGAGGATCTGGTGTTGGCATTTAGGCCGGGAGAAATAATCCCTAGCTACGGGCTGAGGGACATGGAGCAGGTATTGGGCCGGGAGTTGGTAATCTCTGGCTACGGGCGCAGAGACCTCGAAGTAGGCATTGGGTCGGGAGTTTATTTATTCAGTGATCTTTCTAGCAGCACACCGCGTTACGAGACGATTTATGATACGTTTACTATTTTGAATTCCGCGATGCGTTTCCGCGATATGACTTTTTGAGATATTTTTGGCATGCTAGGATTTTGATTTAAATCCATCACTTATTATGCTAATAGTTTTCATTATATAAACTGTGGGGGTTATTACTTTGATAACTATTTTATTATTATTGTATATATGAACTTGGTCCACTCACCTTTGTTTTGCGCCCCCATTCAGGTCATAGAAATGAGGACTACGACTCGACGTACGAGGCATTCCCCTACCAGTAGCCATCTATCACCCACTTGTGTGATATCTTGTAATGATCTACCATTTTCGTGAATCTTGTTTTAGATTGTGTTCTGTGCACTCTAGACAGTTCCTTAAACGTTGTTTATTACTCTTAAATTCTGATGTTATTCATGAATATTTTCTCCTAATCACTACTCTTGTAATCAATTAATGGCTTTCGTCACCCTCGGGTGTCGACCAGCACGTGTCTATCCTAGTATTCGAGGAATATCAGGGTCGGGGCGTGTCATATTTCATCAGATGACTCTTCTTCCCCGGACACAGATGGAATCCGTTAATGAGTGCGATAGGAAGCAGTCAGACGGTAATATCACATTTGATCGACCTGTCAGAGAAATAACACCGGAAGGTATGTGTAGTCAAGCTATTGGAGCCTTGTTTTGCTGAAACTGGTGAACCGATCTATGCGGAAATCGTAGGCACTAACATTTAAGATTTTTTGCTACATTTTTTCTAACTACAAAGAAGTATGAAGTCCAGTCGAAATTGCTAGCACTTTAAACATGCTCTCAAAAAATCTTAAATTCAAGTTTCGAGGAAGTTAAGATCATAGATGCTTATTATCAACCTTGTATAGCTGGAACATTATGCACCCGTATCATGTGAATCCAGTGCTCTGACATCTATTGTTATCATCTAAACCTGTTTGAAACTGTAGGTGCTTTGACGCGAAGGGCAGAGATGTATCAGGACTACATGAAGCAGATCCTGATCCCATCAAACCGTGGCTCTGTTATTCCATTTACCTCATGGGCGGGTTTAGGCAAGTCCATTAAGCAGTTGTATGGACAACCTTTGGATTACCTCACCAATCTTCTCCTCAAAGAGTGGGACCAGTTGAGGATTGGCAGTGAGGATGAATACAGACCCCTGGATACCATCATTCATCCGCGTAAAGCTGAAGCCACCATCTGGCTCGTTGAAGAAGTCCACCGGCACACCTCATCTCATCATCAGGTAGCAAATCTCTGGTTGTCAGATCCGATGCACCATGCCTCCATTGACGCCATCTTACGAAGCAAATCGTGAAAGGCATTTAGGACTGTTTTATGATGCTTGAATTTTGTCATGTAAAATGCTGTTAAATTTTGTAGGTTTGGTCTCTTTTCTGTATCGTGATGAAATAAAAACTTTGTTTTCCACACTTCTATTTCCTACTTTAATGGCTGTAAGTAACCAAAAACAACAAATAATGGACGGTAAAGCTCAAGCTTTAGAATGTCGCTTATTAAGATCCTGAAGACAAAAAATGTTTATCACATTTGAATTCAATAGGTCTTCATTCTGAGAGGGTCAAACTACTACCGAAGGGTTGCTCATGGACGTCTGCTCCTCACGCTTCTTTGTCGATAAGGTAGTAGTCATAGTAATTCCTCAAATGTCTTCCTTTTCTGCGGATATGCTTGCTCTTGATGATGTCCGACTTTAGGATTATCGATTTTCAAGAAAAGTGAGGCTTTCTGTTCTGGCTGATACTAGGAATACGTCAATATTATAGCTTTTCAACATAGCTGGTTGCCTGCCTTGCTTGAAGTAAACTTTAACAGCACACTCTGTAGGCCGAAACCCAATCCAAGGTAGTGGAATATGCTTGATCCACAGATGAGTAGACGTTATCTTCCTTGAACAAGAAGAAAACTCATAATTACGACCTGACTTAAAATTACGAGTTAGCCAAGCATATTTGGTGGATACAGTAAGTCCAAAACGCCAGTCAGTAGATTCATTTGGTATTACTTCCAAAACAGCAAAGATAGCCAATCCTGCCTCCTCCATAACGTAAACTTGAGGAATTTGATAATAATATTCACGTATATATTCAGGGTCTGCATAGTCCTCAACAGAAATTGGCTGCAGCACAGTATTAACAGTGTTACCTATGTTAATTATATATAATCCTCTGTTTACCAGAGAGAGAGAGAGAGAGAGAGACCCGATCCAGAGTATTCACTAACTTAAGATACTGACGAAATTTCGAAAATCCTTCCCATGATTCACCATCACTCGCAATCAGCCAACGTATGCTTGGTGGAAGCTCTGGAATTTCTTGAAGCCTCTTGCAACAACGCAGTTCAAAAACCTTGAGGTTTTGCAACTCATAAATGCTGGATGGCAGAGTTGTAAGATCCTCACAGTACGATAAATACAACTCTTCAACCCCAATGAGAGACCCAACTGATGGGTGCAAATCTTTTATGGCAGTGACTTCTAGATTCATGTATCTTAAGGATTCCATCTTTCCCACAATTACTGGAAAATGCTCAAGCCTAAAGCAATTGCTGAGGTCAATAACTTCTAGAGATTTCAAGCTGATTTTTCTTGGAAATATCACGAGGTTAGAGCAGCCCCTAAGTCTCAACATAACAAGTTTATCAAGGAATCCAACGGAAGGATGAACCTCAACTAAACTTGTGCAGTAATTTAGATTCAAAATCTTTAAGTTCAGGAATCCGGTGAAGTCAGGGATTTTCTCTAAGAATTCACAACATTCAAAATTCATAGTTGTCAAATTTGGGAAAGCCTGCAGAACGAGAAAAAGAAGGGTTAGAGAAAGGAAAGGATCAAATCAAATAAACCTTAAAGAAATCTTCAGCCTAGACGTTTGAGAAAAATAGGGGATGAATACTTCAAAGTACCTTGAATCCCTCCCATAGTTGGGTTATGCAGCTTCGGGGCATCTCGAGCACAAACAGTTTCTTTGGATGAAAATTTGACGGCAAAGACCGTAACGAATATCCAGGCCAGTCAAGTCACATCAACTCATTGGAGAGACAATCAAAGTCCCCAGAAAAGAGTGCATTGTAGTTCAGAAAGAATCTCAGATTTTTCATCTTTGAGAAGCTTTTAGCATTCAAGCAGATCTGATTATATGGTTCAGGCACCTTAACCATAATTCCTTTGACTGTATTTGTTCCCTGTTGCACGAAAAAAACATTAGTGTTAAGAAACCTGGTTATACTTTATCCAGTAAAATGTAAGTTTTCTCAAAATATTTATATTTTGCTTAAGATTATAACAGGAAAGTAATAATCGGTTATGGGCCTTGCTTGTAGAATTGAATATCACAACATATAAATTTACACTTACAGTATTTTCAGTTAGCACATGATAAACATCCTCGTGGAACCACAATCTGCTATGCTTTCCAGGTTCATTTGGCGATTCTTGGCGAACTATTTCTTTACCCATTTCTTCTAGCAAGTCATGCATAAGAATCCGAGTTCCATCTATAGTTATGAGAGCCTTTTCTACAAGTATTTGAATGCCAATCGTAGGGTTGAGGTCACAACATTGTAAAATTTCTGTTACGTAGGCTACATCTTTACCTTTAAAGAAACATGCAATGTCAAGGAAAACTTCTTTCACAAGATCTTCCAATCCAGAATAACTTATTTTGAGTATTTCATGTATCTGTTTGTTAGAAGCTCTTTTGTAACTATGTATTGTCCCTAGCCATTGATCTGCACTTCTGCCACACAAATGAGAACCCAAAACTATCAGAGCCAATGGGAGGCCTTGAACATAGTGTACTGCACGTCTAGCGAGTTCCTCATAACCATTCGGTGGTTGACTTGTTTTGAATGCATTCCAACTGAACAACTCAAGAGCTTTTCGATCATCTAATGCCTTGACCTCTATACAAAATGAACTTGATGAGCAGTCAGCAAATGCTTATCTCTTGTTGTTATGATAATTCTACTGCCCGATCCAAACCAATCAGACCCTCGAGCTAATTTGTTTAACTGTTCCAATTGATCCACATCATCAAGAATTAAAAGAACCTTTTTATTGCTCAGCCTCGCCTTTATCAGCTCAACTCCTCTATCAACACTAGTGACCTTCAACCCTTTTCCCCTTAGAATTTCAGCTAGAAGAGTCTCTTGCAATTGGACTACGCCTCCACATGTCATTGAATTTTCTCTAACATTTGCTAAAAAACAACTACCATCAAACTTCGACGCAATTGAATTATAAACAGCTTTCGCAATTGTTGTCTTGCCTATTCCACCAGTCCCCCATATCCCTACCATTCTAACACCTTCTACCCCAACATCTAAGGACTTATCCACTTCTTGTATGCAAGACTCTAGTCCAACTGGATATGTAGCAACATCCAAACATGTCTGGTGTAACACTTCACCTGAAATCTCCTCAACGATCGTATGGATAAATTGAGATTCATGCCTGCCAATTTGAAAAAAAAAAAAAAAATTGACAATATTTCATACATCAACATTACACCTTTAAAAACACAATACTTTACCCCAAAATTAGTCGACCACTTGACGCAGTCTCATTGTGTTGGTGTTTGGACCCGATTTTACACCATCGGCCCGTACAATCAAGGCCGTTGAGTGAGCATGGCTCCCAACCGTCGGATAGAAAGATAAAGATCGTTTTGTTATTATTAAAAGATAATGTTATGATTTTTATCATAATCTTTTAATAATAATGTATTATGAGAGATCTCCAAGCTGGGAATACGGTGGCATAATTCGAGTCGATCTGGATGTTTGGCGTATGAATATGTGGATGGGATCAGTGTGGATGATTAGTATGCTGCAAATTGGTTATTATATATTTAAATATGGATAAACATTTTGGTATAGGTGCCAGGAATTAGCATCCCAAGGTGGTGGTTTAAATGAGGTTTGAAAAGTCATGGTGAATAGAGCAGATAAATATGGATGCAGATGGGATAATTATCATCTAAAGTATAGGTGGGATATGCCTTTCTGATGTTGTGGTTTTGGTCACGTGGTGTGCTTTTGGGATTATTGTTATCCGTGCATGGCTACACATGAATCAATGTGATGGAAATTGAGTTCTTGTTGGACTAGGAGTCTGAAGCAGAGTCAGAGGATGATGGTATCTGAAGGATAGGCTTTCATTTACTTTGAGAGCAGTCGTTGACGCTAGTGAGTTTGAGTTGAAATCAAATACTAGCGTGAAGCAGCGCCGCATAACATTTTCTCCTATAAATACGAGACATCGTGCAACTATTAGAGGATCCCACAAAATCAATACAAAATTGCCCTGCGCAAATCCTCAAACAACTTGAGAACTTTTTCCTTTTCTTTTTTCGCTGACACATCTTCCGTTGGCATCAACAGCACTGTGAAAGCAACCGGTGATATCTTAAGTCGGCATAGATAGCTCTATCACCGTAGAATTGGCCGAACTCGCAGTACCTTCCGTTGGCATCAACAGCACTGCGGCGGGCACGGTCAATTGTCTATCCAAGTCTCGGTCGAGAAGGTTTCTAAATCCTTTTTTGGTCGAGGTCATCTCATTAGTCTTCTCGACGAAGTGAGGTGTTACAGTTATTGCATTCGGCACATTGAAAGCCGGATTCGATTTGTGAGCTTCGTAATAATAGTAACCTTGTCTTCAGGTTTGAGAATCCAGGAGGCCGAGACGTGTTCCTTTCTCGGCCGCAATCGCAAGACGCAGAAGTCAGTAGCGCGACCCAACGCAACATCAACAAATTTACTCCTCGGCCGAGCTCGGCCGACGAGTTGGCACGCCCGCATTCACCGAAGGACGTAGTTAGCTTTTAAATTACTCGGCCTGCGCGCCACGTAGGCTTTGTAGTTTTTAGGGTCAACATTTTGGCACGCCCAGTGGGACCCAGTGCTAAAACTACGAAGTTCACATGATCTATCTCGATCAGGCTTCACGGGATGAGTGTTATCGCCTATTAAAGAAGCAAAAACAACTCCTTGAGAGATTGAGAAGAATTCCTAAAAAGCAAGAGGCCGGGGGGCAAATTTCCACTCCGGCCACAATCAACATTCGGCCTAAGAAAATTGTCGAGACGGCCGAAGAAAAACCTAGGTCACTTGTTGTTTCGGTCGAGACTGAAAGTATGGTAGGCCTAGAAGAAAAAATTCAAGTCCTTGAGCTAGATACAAAAATTGACTTGGAAAATAATTCGTCAAAGGAATGCTCCAATGACGAACAAGACCAATACACGACTTCTGACCATAAAACCACATCAATTGATATGGTAATTGGAGACATGGTCTTAGATGCCGAAACCATGATAGTCGATATGGTTATTGGCGATAAAGCCGATATAGAGATATCTCATTCGGCTAAGTTGTTCGAGTTAAAAGCCGAAATTGGCAAAATTATTATGCCTGGGGGGCATAATAATTGTTCAACACATTCGGCGGCCGATGGTAAAAAATCTTTCGCCAAGTCAAAAATATTTGGAGAAAATTCTTTATTCGGCCTAGAGCGAAATCAATTTGAAAATTTCGTTATTACAAGATCTCGACTTGGAATAAAGCATCGTTGGCCTCCTCCTGACTATGGTTCGGCCACTTTTCTTTTCGTTTGCTAAAAATATATATATAATAAATTATTTTCTTAACCATTCGGCCCCTTGACCGATACTTAAGAAAAATGGGGGCAACGAGCATTGAGCCATCTCGTGCTCTGCCTATGTATATATCACATATGCTGAACTCAACGACTTGGTGCTTGGCATAGGCTCATTATATATATAGATATAATATATATATATACACACACACACATGTGTGCTCGTCACAGAACGGTTTATGTATATATATATAGGCAGGCCGAGCTCGGCCGAAGTTTGATTATCATGCCGAGCCATATAAAACATATCATTTGCTCGACCCCAGTTCTTCTCGGCCCAATCCCAACTTTTGCTCAAACAGACAAGCAGGGTGCTTATTAAAGGAAAGAAATCAAATAATACTTTATCCAATAAAGCATTATGAGATTCTCCACTTTGAACTCAAGTATTGGAATCAGACCAATTACAAGTCCTTTGGTGATGTTGGGGTTATGTGCCTTTGACTATTCAACATGACAAGAATTGGAGTAGTGGTGGACTGGTTCAATTTGGTCCCGAAACCTTCGGCCAACTTAGCTGTTGTCTCTCGGCCGAGGCTCTTGTCGTCGAACTGTGGCATGCAAAGATTTAGTTGGATAATTTGGTATTTGTATCGGCCGAGAGAACCATGGTGCCATTTGGGTGTATTGCCGAGAGATTTTTGTTGAGAAACATGAAATTTCTCAAAGTCTTGAGGGAGCTCAGCGAAGTCTTTTTACCCGTTAAAGTTGCTTTGTTGGTGACAATCCAATTTCTTTAGTCACATTCGGTTGCCTGCATGCATGTGGATATTTTCTGCAACTAATTGGTCTCATGACCAATTAATTACATTACTCTTTATTTGGTGTTTCGACCAAACGGAGTGGACGGTCAAAGAGGTATCTATGCCGAGCTTTCAAGAAGAGGAAAGAGTCGAGCTCGGCACTAATGAAGGTTTCATTACGGCAGTCAGCGGTTCGAAGCTCTAATCATGGATGAAACTTTTGGAATTATTCTGATCCGCAACAAGGAGAAGAGAGATGTGCTCGCCATACGGGAATGCACAGTGCCGAGCCGAGAGGAAAACTGAGCGATAATCTCCGCCGATGACCGGGCATTCATTGCTCGGTGTATCAATTCATTTCGAAGCTTGGTTCGAAATCGGCGGTATCGACCCATTCGGCAGCTTTTTAGTTCAACAAAATAAAAATGTCGGCCTGATAGGTGTGTTAATTTCAAGTTCAGAACAACCAATATGGTCCGTGGAAAGCAAGGGATGGAGGAGCATGCATGACTCGTCGGAGTGAACTAGAGAAAGGTCGTGTTTTTATGGTCTTAGATTTCATTATGTGCCGTCAGTGATGTTGATTCTGAGCTGTTGCGACATCCTTATCATTTGATCTTATTTTCACCAAATGGGTTCCTTACACAAAAGACGTTGAAGGTTTCGATCAGCGGGGTTTGTCCTTGAATCAATTGCAAGACCAGATTCACATTCAAAATCCTATGTCACTACATTCGGTGGAGCTGGGAGTCAGAAAGGAATGAAAATATGATAGAGAGATGCATGGCCGACAATGTCATTTCAAGTTGGAAGAAATAGGCCAAGATTTGATTTTTTTTTTTATGGCCTTGGTTTTAACGAAGCCATTTGTTGGCATTTATCTGAAAACTTTGTCCAAATGCGAACATGTGTTTCTGCTACAAAGACCCATTCGGTGGGATTCTGATTACCGAGAATTATTTTCGGCGATACGGAGAGAAAGACGATTGTGGATTTGTTTCGGCTTGGTGTTTCTCGGCTCTGCATTCTTTTGAATAAATGAAGTGGATGGCCGAGTAACATGTCGAACGGTTGAGAGCCAGACACAAGTGACTAATTTCCTTAACCATTCGGCTTACGAGCCGAATTTCAAGGAAACTGGGGGGCAATGTTTGGACCCGATTTTACACCATCGGCCCGTACAATCAAGGCCGTTGAGTGAGCATGGCTCCCAACCGTCGGATAGAAAGATAAAGATCGTTTTGTTATTATTAAAAGATAATGTTATGATTTTTATCATAATCTTTTAATAATAATGTATTATGAGAGATCTCCAAGCTGGGAATACGGTGGCATAATTCGAGTCGATCTGGATGTTTGGCGTATGAATATGTGGATGGGATCAGTGTGGATGATTAGTATGCTGCAAATTGGTTATTATATATTTAAATATGGATAAACATTTTGGTATAGGTGCCAGGAATTAGCATCCCAAGGTGGTGGTTTAAATGAGGTTTGAAAAGTCATGGTGAATAGAGCAGATAAATATGGATGCAGATGGGATAATTATCATCTAAAGTATAGGTGGGATATGCCTTTCTGATGTTGTGGTTTTGGTCACGTGGTGTGCTTTTGGGATTATTGTTATCCGTGCATGGCTACACATGAATCAATGTGATGGAAATTGAGTTCTTGTTGGACTAGGAGTCTGAAGCAGAGTCAGAGGATGATGGTATCTGAAGGATAGGCTTTCATTTACTTTGAGAGCAGTCGTTGACGCTAGTGAGTTTGAGTTGAAATCAAATACTAGCGTGAAGCAGCGCCGCATAACATTTTCTCCTATAAATACGAGACATCGTGCAACTATTAGAGGATCCCACAAAATCAATACAAAATTGCCCTGCGCAAATCCTCAAACAACTTGAGAACTTTTTCCTTTTCTTTTTTCGCTGACACATCTTCCGTTGGCATCAACAGCACTGTGAAAGCAACCGGTGATATCTTAAGTCGGCATAGATAGCTCTATCACCGTAGAATTGGCCGAACTCGCAGTACCTTCCGTTGGCATCAACAGCACTGCGGCGGGCACGGTCAATTGTCTATCCAAGTCTCGGTCGAGAAGGTTTCTAAATCCTTTTTTGGTCGAGGTCATCTCATTAGTCTTCTCGACGAAGTGAGGTGTTACAGTTATTGCATTCGGCACATTGAAAGCCGGATTCGATTTGTGAGCTTCGTAATAATAGTAACCTTGTCTTCAGGTTTGAGAATCCAGGAGGCCGAGACGTGTTCCTTTCTCGGCCGCAATCGCAAGACGCAGAAGTCGGTAGCGCGACCCAACGCAACATCAACAAATTTACTCCTCGGCCGAGCTCGGCCGACGAGTTGGCACGCCCGCATTCACCGAAGGACGTAGTTAGCTTTTAAATTACTCGGCCTGCGCGCCACGTAGGCTTTGTAGTTTTTAGGGTCAACAGTTGGTCAGCCTCAACCTTCGTTTTTGGTCTCATGTTACTACCTTCCTTTTAAATGTCCCTAAATTTGTCCTCCAAAAAATTGTGTTCGAAATTTTTTCCATAAATCAATCTCATTTCATGTGTGGGCGACGATTTTCGCAGACCCCATAAAGAAATTGGTTTATGAGTGAGTGGTGAATATATTCGAAAGTTTTTTCAGTTTTTAACAAACAAAAGCACCTTTTTAGTAAAACAAATAATAAAGCAGTTAACCGAAAGGGAAAACTGAAATATCCAAAAATATACAAAAAGGCTAGTAATCAGGCACCGTAGTGGTTAGTAATAAACGTACCCATCCAAGAAAGGCCACCCAGACAAGTTTGCTGCTTCTGAAAGGGCTTCCCTCCATCTGTACACCTTCTCAATATCATCCTTGAATTTACGTTCGTGTTGGGCAAGTGCCTCACCATAAGATCCTCGTTGGTTTCGTACATCCGACGGATCCACCTTGTAAAAAATTGGGATAACCATTTGTTGTTTTGATTTTTTACACTCAAGGATCTTCTCGAGTTCATCCAAGCACCACCTGGACTCGGCATAATTTTCAGAGAATACGACGATAGAAATCCTTGACGCTTCAATTGCTCTGAGAAGAGATGCTGATATTTTTTCTCCTCTTCTGAGCCCATCATCTATGAAGGTACTGATTCCCTTGTCACATAAAGCTTTGTACAAATGACCTGTAAAATTATTGCGCGTGTCCTCGCCTCTGAAACTCAGAAACACATCATAAGTGTATGAATTGGTGATAGAAGAAGAGGAAGAAGCTGCTTGATCATAAGTGTATGAATTGGTGATTGAAGAAGAGGAAGAGGCTGCTTGATTGGCCGTATACTCCATATTGTTTGTCTGCAGGCCAAATAACTAAACAGCCAGAGAGTTGGGAATTGTATTCATTTCAGAAACTGTCGTGCGAAAAACTTTATTGGGGGTGCCCCGACCGTGCTTCTCTCGCAAAAATTTGAAACTCGATAATTTGGTCTCACCCATGGTGGTCCCACATGGTGTGAGGACTTCCCCGCTTAGGCAGCACTGCGGAAGTTTCTCTCCTTAATAAGAAGCAACTTCCTGCTGCCTGCAAATACAAATATGAAGTCAAAAGTGAGGACCTTACGCCTTTTTCACACAAAGAGTTGAATATCAGAGTGCGCAATAAACGAGATTAACAAAATAATATAAATATTATTAAACAAACTGAAAATGCCGGAACGGCTACAAACCTCTAAGAGACTACATTGTGAATAACTTGTTATAAACTGAATAACAAGCATGTTATTTAAAATAAACTAACCCTAACCCTAAAAGGTAAGAAACCGAAACCCTAATGCTAATGAGCTAAGCCCAGAAAACCAAACATTCAAATAAACTAAAATCCTAATATTTTCCAACACCCACTGTCAAACTCATGGCAGTATATGACATGAGTTTGCAAACAAGCAGATGCGGACTGGCTCCGTTAGGCAGACCGACAGGCATGCAAACTTGACTTGACTTGACTTGACTGACAAACTTTACTTGATTCTTGACTTGACTTGTTTCTTGACTTGACTTGACTGGCGAACTTGGCGAACTTGGCGAACTGATTCTTGCTGGAAACTGATTCAGATTCAGACTGGCTAGTATTGAAAGTATGAAAAGAACCCGTCACTAAACAGACGAGATTTCCATATTCCAATTACAACATCAAACAAAGAGAACCAAAAAACTATTATCACTGGAGTGGTCACAAGTCCAAGCACTCGAGTGACAGAAAGACAAACTTGCAACACCTATTCGTGTGGGCCTCAAAAGGTCCAATCACAAAAACAAACAACAAGTTTTATTCCTTGCCCGTGTGGGCCTCAAAACCTTAACTTTTTCTTCTTCCTTTTTTTCAAGTGGTCTTCCATAATAAACAATTCAGAATCTCAGATTAATCAGTGGTTTTTCTGTAGAGGGGTCGGCAACAAGTAGGAGATTCTGGGCTTGGTGGTTCCCGAGGATTCAAGATATGGCAGGGTGCAGCAGCAATCAGTGGAGGATGGTGGTGGTAGTGCGTAGCAGGTCAGATGTGGGCGAGAGTAGCATGCAGACATGTGTGCGGCGGCGGGATGCAGGTACGGTGTGAAGGCAGCGCAGTGGTGGGTAGAGGAGTTCACGGGTCTGGTGCGGAGGTGCAGGATGTGGACAAAACTGATCAGGTTTCGGTGCAGCGGAGACGGCAAGTATGTTGTGGAACATGAACGACGGGTTTATCAGATTTGATTTGCAGGAGTTCAAGGGACTCAATCCGAGTGGTTCTCGGGTCAGAGCTTTATCAAAACGTGCAGGTGACCAGAGACGAATGAGGACGGCGGGGAAGGAGCAGAAGGCCGTCAACACAACTGAAAAAATTAACACGTTTTTTTTTTTTTGCAAACTGTCAAACACAACTAGACAATCTGAACACGAACGAACACAAACCAACAGATACCAACCCAAAGCAGATTAAATCCCGAAGGATGAAACCTGCTTTGATACCAAGTTGAATATCAGAGTGCGCAACGAACGAGATTAACAAAATAATATAAGTATTATTAAACAAACTGAAAATGCTGGAACGGCTACAAAACCCTAAGAGACTACATTGTGAATAACTTGTTATAAACTGAATAACAAGCATGATATTTAAAATAAACTAACCCTAACCCTAAAGGTAAGAAACTGAAACCCTAATGCTAATGAGCTAAGCCCAGAAAATCAAACATTCAAATAAACTAAAATCCTAATATTTTCCAACACAAAGAGCCAACAAGAAGTGGTCTTTCACTTTTTACACAAAAGTGACGACGTTAGAGCAGTTCCAGCGTGGTGGAGGCCCCTAGGGCTATCCACTATGCTATCCACCCAATGAACAGTAACTGCCCTTAATGAACAGTAACCAATTTTTGCATCTCCAGTCCTACACTGAATAGCCCTGACAATTGGTAATAAAATATTATTATTTTTTATTTATAAAATAATACAAAATAATTTTTAATTTTTTTCCTTTTCCCTTTTTCCTACTTTTCCTTTTCATCTTTTTCTACAACACTCTTCCTTTTCATTTTTTTTCCAGAACACTCTTCCTTTTCCTATTCCTTCTCTCTCTCTCTCATTCAAAATGGACCAACGCTAAGGCACAAGCTCATATTCCAATCCATATATCCTTCATTTTCCTTTTCATTCTTCCTCTTCTTCGAAACCGAAGCAAATCAAACTAACAAACTCTGAAATCTCAATCCCCTGGGTGAGAGGAACTCGAATATATCCTTGCATGCATCATCAAATCACCATTTGGGTGATCCACCATTGAAGCCGAGAGCTTCAAGCTTCCATTGCTCAAACCCAAATGAGGTTATTGCCCTACTTCAATTGCTTGAGTTATTCTCTGGATTTTTATGTGTTTCGAGTTGAAACCCTTGGGTTTAATCTCTGCCATTTTTCTGTGGGTGTATCATCAACCTCAGCAACGAACTCCGGCAACAGCCGTTGAGTTCGAAGCCTGGGTTTTCTTTTTTTTTTTAATTTTTTTTTTAATTTTTTAATTTTTTTATTAATATTTTTAATTTTTATTAATTTTATATTTTGGCTGACATCGTCCTGACGTCAGCCCACGTCACATTGCCTTCGGGCGCTTGGGTCGGCACGAATCGACAGGCTTCTCCCTCAGGCCTACTCGGGCTCGCTCACCAGCCAACGTTGGACTTCTTCCCTCGGGCAATCAGGCCCTGTTCCACTGCCCGTCCCTCGAGCACGAGCTTCCGCTAGAGCTGCTCTTAGAGTAACTCCAATGTGGGAGTTTGCTCGGAGGATAGGCCAGGAAAAAGGGCCCGAGAGCCCAGCCTACACAATCCAGCGTGGGGAGCCCGAGGGACAGTGAAGGCCCGAGCACCAGGCTTGTGAGGAATTTCCAACCCGCATGCCCGAAATGGATCTGACGCAGGGCTGACGTCGTCCAAGCGTCAGCCCAATTTTTTATTTTTTTCTGTCAGGCGCGTGCGTGGGGGCGCGTCACCCGACACGGTTTCAAGGCCTGGGGCCCGCGGCGCAGTTTCAAAAAAGTTACCGTTGGGAAGCCACGTGGCTTCCCATGGTCCGTTGGATCTCAACGGCTAGATAATGTGGACCGTCCGATTTGCAACGGTAATAAAAATATAAAAAAATCTTATTTAATATCAACCGTTGGATCTGAGATCAACGATTGATATTATTCTCCTTTATAAATAAAAAAAAGAAAGAATAGTTTTAAAATTAAGAAAAGTTACCGTTGTGCCATGTGGCACAATCTAGAGTGTTGGAATTCAATTTTTTTTTTAAAATCCAACGGCAGAGATTAATTAGTTGAATAAAAAAATTTAAAATTGTAAAAACTCCGAAAAAAAATTTGTTTTTACTTTTCTATAAATACCTTCTCATTATCATCTACCTGACACCACAATTTCATATTTTCTCAACTACTTTCAATCACATTCCTATCTTTCTCTCAAAGTTTCAATCCAATTTTTTTCAACAAAATGACTACTGATGTAGGTACGAATTGGTCGCTTCTTGAAGATGTTGCGTTGTGTACTAGCTGGGTTGAAGTTACTCATAGTTCGCTTACGAGTAATGAGATGCAGTTGCGAGAAATGCGGAGTCTTATTCATACCAATTATCTTGAGAAAATGGGTGGGAAAAGAACCAATGAATCGATGTCCAGTCGTTGGAAATTACTTAGCCAATCATTTAGTACATGGAGAGACGCCTTGGCACAAGCTAGTACTAATATTTGAAGTGGGGAAAATTACGCGGATCAGGTAAAAATATATTATTTATTTGTTTGTACTATACCCAAATTTACATTATAATTATTTGTTTGTATTATTTATTTGTTACCTACTTTCATTATAATTATTTGTTTGTATTATTTATTTGTTACCTACTTACATTATAATTATTTGTTTCTATTATTTATTTGTTACCTACTTTCATTATAATTATTTGTTTGTATTATTTATTTGTTACCAACTTTCATTATAATTATTTATTCTCCCGTTTTGTGTAACAACTTCAAGCACAAGCTTCGTATGGTGCCAAAACCAAAAACAAAAATAAATCATTCAACCGGTGGGCATGTTGGAATATTGTCAAAGATTGTCCTAAATTCAGAGTTGTGCCTGTCGGTCCAGAAGTTTTCATGAACAGCACCCATCTACACTCTACACCCGATCATGGCTCGCATGTTCATGAAGATGATGCAAAAGAAGTGCCCGAAACACCTATCCCTGAACAAGCGTCGAGTTCAACCCGTTATCCAATTAGGCCTGAAGGTAAGAAGGCTTCAAAGAGAAAAGGGAGTGCTCCCAAGAATGACTATGCAAAGTACATGGAAGAACTTGTTCACCAAGGTGAATTGACTTTGGCGCGGGAAATGGCGAAATTTGAGGCTAATAAGGCTAGAGAGGAGGCAAAAGCTGCAGCTGTTGAGAGAGAATTTCAAGCTAATGAGAGAGAAAGAGCACTACTTAGGCAAGAAAGGGAACAGGTTAGAGAAGAAATAATGGCTCAACGAGATCGTGAAATTATGAACACGCCTTTAGAAGGGAAGTCTCCAAATTCTAAATATTTTTGGAAGTCGGAGAAAGAGGACGTGATGCGAAAGTGGCGTGCAAGAGAAGTGAGAGCAAGAGAAGATGGTCCTAGAACAACAAGAGAAGATCATCCTCGCACCACAAATTGGTTAAGTGATGATGAATAGAGTAGTTTTTGTAATCGGAGCCCATAATTTTCCAATCACTTTGGGTTGTAATTTATTATTTATTGAATATAGTACTTTATGTTGTTTCCAATTTATTGAATTTGTTGATGCACAAAACCGGAGGTGTCTTGGAACAACGTAAATCCAACCGTGAATCTGCAAGAAAGTAAATAACACAAGATGTATCGTGGTTCACCCCAATGTTTGGGCTACGTCCACACTGATATTGTATTTCTCTGTGAGGGAGAGAGAACCTCTGAATAGGAGAGTGAGGCTTCTGAGGGTGGGAGTCAGACCTAAGAATTGGCCTCCCTTAATGAGGAGAGTGAGGGGTCCTTTTATAGATTAAGGGCTCCTCACTTATTACATATTTGCCCCTCCATTTATTACATAATTACATTTGAGTCCCCCGAGTATTTATACGAGGTATAAATACGGAGGCCCTAAGTATGGTACAAACAGTAGTCCCCCAAGTCTTCTGTCAATAGAGTCTGTTGGCTGGAGACTTCAAATTGAATCCATGTATGGGCCGAAGTGGTGATTGTTCAAAGGCGGTATTTGTTTACCCTGCACTGAAGCTTTGTAGGTGAAGCTTTGCAAGTGAAGCTTTGAAGCTAGAGCTCTGTAAATGAAGCTTTCGAAGCTGGAGCTTTTGTAAATGAAGTTTTTGAAGCTAGAGCTCTGTAAATGAAGCTTTCGAAGCTGGAGCTTTTGTAAATGAAGCTTTTGAAGCTAGAGCTCTGTAAATGAAGCTTTTAAAGCTGATTGACATGAGTGATGCTCATGAATGTTTATGTTGATTGACATGAGTGATGCTCATGGATGTTGACATGCATGATGCTCATGAATGTTGACATGAGTGATGCTCATGAATGTTGACATGAATGATGGTCATGAACGTTTATGTATGATTTGACATGAGTGATGCTCATGAATGTTTATGTATGATTGACATGAGTGATGCTCATGTATAATTTTGGAGTACTGGGCGTACTTTTGATCACCTGGTTGGTGATAATAGCGGCAGGTTGCCGAATAATTTTGGAGTACTGGACGTACTTTTGATCACCTGGTTGGTGATAGTAGAGGGCCTGGCTCTTTTGGGCATATGGGCATTCGCCCTCCCCATAGTATTGCAGCCCATTATTATGGGCTTGCTGTTTTTTTTTTTAATTACCCTCTGATGGGGTTTATACAGATGTCTGCAAAAGATAAGAAAAGTAAATTACATCACTTTAAAGTAAGGAACCCTTATCTTCCTCCTAGGTCTTCCCGTAGCTTTCTCAGAAAATAGGAACATGCATGATGAAAGTGTGGGCATCTTCTTTGGCTTTAGTAAGATCTCTTTTTTTTCTTTTTCTTTTGCGTTGTCCCCCATGTTCTCTCGAGGAGAGCCTCAATTTTTCTGTTTCTTTTTTCTTTTTCCAACAGGTGGCAGACATCTTATTTTCTCTTTTCTTTTTCTTTTTCTACTGTCTGAAATATTCTCTTTTCACTGCGCCTCTCTGTCTCTCTGTCTCTGTCTCTGTTTTTGCCTTTTCTTTTCTCATTTCGCTTTCAGATTGGAGGACGTTGTCATCCATGCTTTTTCATTTTTCAGCTGGAAAGCGGGGAGGATTCTAACGGAGGAAGAGACACGAGCAGATGATGAAGAAGTGCAGAGATTGGTGAGTTGCGTTTCGATCTTGCTTAAAAAAGTGGTGGCTTCATCAAAAGTCCTGGATAGATCTGATTTGTATTTCACCAACATGTCGCAATAGGTTTCCATGACCTCGTCGAGCTCGGGATCGGCTCCCAAACATGTGGAGGAAAACATCGAACTAGAATTACAAGAGTAGTCTCCATGCTTCTTGTCCAAGTCATTTTTTCGTCGGATTTTGTCCAAGAAACCCGCGATTTCCGGCGACGCCCCAACCTTCTGGCACTTGATGTATGCGTGAATAAGCCTAGGGTATGTCGGATGCGACGCGATTCTGGCTTTGATGGCGTCGAACACGTCCACCTCGCGTTGCACGATTGTTGTCGAAGCGGCTTCTGACGCTGCCGTATACAACACGGAGTCGTTTGATCCGAACATCGCCTCTCATTGATGATGGTGGTGATTGTGCTCCCGAAAGGCTCCGGACGAGACCAGCAGGCTGCGGTAATCCAGCGGAAGGATCAGATTCTCCGGCGTCATCAACGCCGCCCTGTCTTCGTACTCCACCGTCGATTGAAAACCTGTGTCCCCGTAGTCGGCCATTGATTGCAATCTATATATTTCCTCCATCAACGTATTACAACCAGACAAGCTTATCTTCTTCTTCTGCTGCTGTTGTAGTTTGTGCCCATTTTCAGCCATGACTAGTGCTTGTAGGCTGTAGAAGATAGACAAAGAAACAGAGAGATATTTTGAGTTTGGGTTTTGGGATTTTGGGATTTTGATTTCTTTGACCCCCAAGTATGGATTCAGATTGGAAAATGTGCTAGTACTGACTACGACTGAAGGGAGAGAGAGAGAAAGGTGACTAGGTTTCTGAGATTTTTGTGATTTTGCAGACATAGTTTTTCGTGTCGATTCCCACAGACGGCGCCAAATGTTGATGCACAAAACCGGAAGGGCCTTGGAACAACGTAAATCTGACCGTGAATCTGCAAGAAAGTAAATAACACAAGATGTATCGTGGTTCACCCCAATGTTTGGGTTACGTCCACACTGATATTGTATTTCTCTGTGAGGGAGAGAGAACCTCTGAATAGGAGAGTGAGGCTTCTGAGGGTGGGAGTCAGGCCTAAGAATTGGCCTCCCTTAATGAGGAGAGTGAGGGGTCCTTCTATAGAATAAGGGTTCCTCATTTATTACATATTTGCCCCTCCATTTATTACATAATTACATTTGAGTCCTCGAGTATTTATATGAGGTCTAAATACGGAGGCCCTAAGTATGGTACAAACGGAATTTGGTACTTTATTTAAAGTGAGAGTAAATTTATTTAATTTGGTAAGTTATTTATACTATGAGAATATTTATTCAAATGACAAAAACACACCAAATAAAATTACATAAACATACCAAATAATAAAAAACTCACTAAAAATGAACTAAAAAAACACACCAACTAAAATTAAATAAACACACCAAATAAAAACAAACACACTAAATGAACTTAATTATCTTCAGCTTGTTTCAATGCCCACTGGTGCTCTATCAAGTCATTTTGCCGGGCATTGTGCATATATGGCCTTTGAAGTGCAGTATATCGTTGAATAACCAATTCATTGTAAGGTACATCCCTTTCTAATGGCCCATGTTGCACGGGTTCTTTGGTGGCGTCATGAGCACAATATATACGTGTTCTTGAATTGTTCATCGTGTCTGGCTCATATTCATCAACGGCATCATAATCGTACTCATCTTCCACAATCATGTTGTGAAGAATGATGCACGTCATCATGATGGATCAAAGCGACTTTACATCAAACATTCTGGCAGCACCCTTGACAATCGCCCATCGAGCTTGGAGGATTCCAAAACAACGCTCCACATCTTTCCTGCACCCCTCTTGACAGCTCACAAAGTGTTTTTCCTTTGCACTTCGCGGACGTGGCACTGTTTTGACAAACGATGCCCACCTTGGGTAAATGTCGTCTACTAGGTAGTATGGCCCGTCGTACATACGTCCATTGACCCAGCACGTGACTTTTGGTGCCTTTCCTTGCAGGACATCGTTGAACACTGGGGATTGGGCAATGACGTTGAGGTCATTTTGAGCTCCTGGAACCCCGAAAAAGTTGTGCCAAATCCATGTATCAAAAGATGCTACCGCCTCCAAAATGATACTTTTTGATCATTTTCTGTCCCCATAAGCGCCTTGCCATGCAGTTGGACAGTTTTTCGAGGTCCAATGCATACAATCGATGCTTCCAATCATCCCAGGAAAACCTCGCATGTCGCCCTTCTTCAGAAGCCTTTGCAAGCCCATTTCAGTAGGTTTCCAGAGGTACTCTGCGGTGTAGATAGATTCGATTGCTCCGCAAAACCTTAGCAGGGACTCAAGAATGGTTAATTTCCCCATCATCGTTATCTCATCCACTTGGTCTGCAGATGCTCCATATGCAAGCATCCGCAAGGCAGCAGTAATTTTTTTGCTGAGGAATGAGACCCATAGCACCAAAAGCATCCTTCTTTTGCACAAAGTAAGAATCATGGTTGCAAACAGCAATCATGATTTTGTTGAACAAATGTCGTTCCATTCTAAAACGATGTCTAAAGTATGTATCAGGGAATGCACTATTACGGACAAAATAATCGTCCAAGAGTTATGTACTTCATCGTTGCCTACTTCTATCAAGGTTTCCGAAATGGCTGGGCTTGCAGATCTAACCCACAGCTTGGATGACTCGACGGAAATGTGAGGCTCTGCCCATTCTTGTTTCGTCATTTCTCCTTCTACACTCCTCATCCTCTTCCCTCTCAGTTTGGGCCACCTGGAGATTGAACATTCCTTCTGATTGGTTAAACAATTCTTCCTCTTACTGATTGATTTCCCACATCATCCTTGAAGAAGAAGACATTGTAAAAATGAAGCAGAAACTATGAATGATGATAGATATCTTAAGAAAATTGGTGTGAGAATTGTGAGGATGGATGGTGGATTATATGGAGGATTCAGAAAGGATTAGGTTGTAGATAATGTCACGTGGCATGCCGTCATTCGTTAAAAATATGATGGAAATCTATCATCAAAGATTGTAAACAGATTATGACACGTGGTGCGACGTGATTGGTTAATAATCTTATCGGAAATCGATCACCAATAATTGTATTTTCGGATAATGACACGTGGCATAACGAGAACGACTAAAAATATTATCGGAAATCCATCACCAATAATTGTCTTGTTCGGATTATGACATGTGGCGCAACGAAAACGATTAAAAATCTTATCCGAAATTACAAATAAAATTATTTTGTATTACTTTATAAATAAATAAAATGCTAATATTTTATTGCCTATTGTCAGGGTTATTGAAGTGTAACGGTGGAGATGCAAAAGGTGGTTACTGTTCATTAAGGGCAATTACTGTTCACTGGGTGGATAACATATTGTATTTCCTAGGGGGTTCTCACTCTGGAACTGCTCTTAATAAAGGAACAAGGATCAAGGGTAGTGCTAAAGTAGAAAATGGATAATATGGGATATGAGTGGAGGTTTCCTTTTTTCTCTACGCGTATGAGAGGTTCTTCTCTCATTCTGAGAGACTTTCCCACCGTTAATGTGAGTGGTTTCCACGCCATCTAATTCTGTCATCGTCGGCCCTCGTTGTGGTGGGGTCGGTGGAAGATCTTTTGTTTATCTCCAAGTTTCATCTTTTTGTTACCTTTAACCCTTATTATCTGTACCGATTTATCCTATTCTTCTAACCTCATGGGCGTCCATCTTCCTTGACCAATTTCATTCCGGTCTGCAATCAGTGTTCAACGCAATTGTTGCGATCATTCGTGAGGGTACGTAGAGTTTCGGTGGTCCCACCAGCTCAGGTGTTTACAACACCACCTCATTCTCTTTCTCTGCTTTTGTTGGCAGTGTTGTTTGTGGTAAATCCACAGGCTTCCTTCAATTTCTGGCTGAGATCGGCGTGACATTCGTGACTGGATGATGAGATTTTCCTTAATTTATTCTTTGCGGTGCTGCTTGGTAGAATTTCTGGCGTCTGTTGGGGGAAGCGAATCAGATTGATCAGGAAATATTTTTGCGGTGAAAGCAGTAGGAGTCTAGATTTTTCTTTTGCTCTATATCTAGTTTTGGGCCCTTTGTTGGGCTCATTTAGGTTTGCTTGGGTGGGCCCTGTTTGTTTTTGTCTATATGTGTGTATGGGCCTTTGGCTTGTAAATTAATGTGTGGAATAAAACTTTGTTCCTTTCTACGGAAATGATTTACCAAAAAAATAATAATAAATAAAATAAAATTTACAAAATAAAAATGATAAAATGTATAATTATCAAATTAGTAAAAAAATACCAATGAAAAAAATTGAGTACATTTTTTTGTTAAACTTATAATCCGACTGCGAATTTGAGCCAAGATCGAGTTTTAGGCTAATTATTTATTTTTAAAAGTAACTTTATAAAAATAAAAAAAAATTATGAAGACTATCCTATTTTAATTTTACAAACATTTTAACCTAAAAATATTTAGATTCCGATAAATATTGAAAAACTACTAAACCAACACATATGAAACACATGAAACACATACAAAAACTATTTTAGCCGTTAGATTTAAATTTGGACCGTTAGATCTTTTTTTTTTACCTTTAGAATTGATCATATTCGATCTCAACCGTTGGATTCAATAAATTTATAAATTTAAAATAAAAACATTAACTAAATTAAATGTGGACCGTTGGAAAACCAACGGCCCGTTTGAATTTCAACCGTTGATCATCCAAAAGAGCCGTTAGGCTCACTTTTCTTGGCCAACATTTGCTGGACACACCTACATGGGTGGGGTTGCACTTTGCAGCAATGATGTTTGTCCGACTTGAGGTGCAGAAGTGCCTCCCCTTACCTGGAAAGTGGCATAAGTAAATGTTAACCTTTAGAACTTAGAAATACAACTTAGCTAGGGTTAAGGAAGAGAATTGTACCTCTGAGGGCTTAGCTTCAAGAAGGGAAAGGTGCATATATCGGGCTGGAGGAGAAGAAGGCTCGAGCTATGAAGTTCCCTCTGGTTTGGTAACCTATTTTGAAATACAGCAAAGAATTAGCAAGAATATTAAGAAGTGTGAACTTCAGAATTAACTTAGTACTCAAAGTTTGAGAAATTATACCTTCAAGTCCTCAAGAATCTTGGCAATGACCTCTTTGTCACTTTGTTGCACTTCTGCGCCCGACTACTACTCTTTGGAAGTGGGGGCAGGTTTCTTATTGGCAAGGGGCCCTGATTACAAAAGAAAGAAGGGATTAGTTCAAAACTTAGAAGAACCAAGATTGAGACAAGAAAAGAATCGAGGTTGGGTCATTTACTAGAAGATTTTTGTTTCTTTCTGCCTACTTCAATGGGGAGGGCAGAGGAAGGTTTGAAGGCTTGAGAGATCTGAGACCTAGTCATTTTCTTCGTTGGAGTGGCTCTCAGGGTAGGTAAGGCAAGTTGAGCTTGGGGCCTCTCATTGGGCTCAGATTTCGAGGATTCCACCACAGAGGGCCTTGCCCGATGAGAAGCCCTCGTTTCTACCTTGGGCCCAGCCTCAGTCTCTGATTCACTGAACAACTCGGAGATGTCTCCAGGATCCTCAGAAGCATGGCTGGACCCTACTCCTTGCCTAGTTGCCTTCGTAACAACCTCTTGGAGGACCAAGGCATCAGCAGCCTCCTCTTCTTGCCTGACATCCAATTCTTCAGTGTTTCTTTGGGCTGCAAAATCAGAAAAGAGGTTAGCTAACCACATGCTATAAAAACATAATGTAGAAAAGGAAAACAGAAGCAATGCAATTTACCTATAAGTAGAAGCTAGTTTTTTTGGTTGATGACGTCCTTCCAGCTCTCAAATTCGTCTTTTTTTTAGAGACTTGAAGAAGACTTACCCGAAGAGTTTGTCGTGGGCCTCCCTAATGTCTTCATCGTACTTTTTGGACCACTTGGCCTCCCACCAAGTGGTGAACTGGGAGGTGCACTCAAAGTTAAGCGCTACGGGCTTGTGGGCAATCTTACTCATCACCTCAAGGCAGCGCCAACTTGCCCGAAAAGTAACCTCAGAGGGAGAACGGAGGAGATAAGAGGTCTCACAGTGAAGGAAGTCAAAGAAAGGCACTGGGATTACCTACATGAATCCCAGTTGTCTACCACAAAAGTTAGGGTGGTAGACCTCCAGCCCGCGCTCATACCCCACTCTGTCACTTCGTACTCCCCAGGCTAGGTTCCTTTGTTGGATGCAGCTGATAAACTTCTCTTTGCATGAGTTACTGGCATCCTCCCCAAATAAGTCCTTGAAGAGTTGGCTCGAGAACCAAGGGTACCTCCTAAACACATAAGCACTTTATTCTAAGTCTGCCCGAGTTCGGCAGATCCTGAAGAAATAGAGGCGGGCAAAAGTGGAATGGCTTGTGGTAGGAGCCTTTGCCAGGATTCAGGCTAGAGCTATGCCTTTGCGGAACTCCAGGTTAACAGCTCGAAACTCAGAGAAGTACCATTGAATCCAGAGCTGCACCATCTAAGTGGCCCCATTAACGTTGGTCTCAAAGGGCTTACCCTTTGTCATCTTGTGTAGGAGGTGGTAGAGATGTGCCAAGATGAATGGCCCAGTGACGACATCATCAAATGAGTGCAGCGCCTCCATTAGTGGGATTCACTCCAGCTTCACGCCCTTTGATTTGTTGGGGAACACATGCTTGTTCAACCAGTAAAAAAGGAAATACATGTGTTCTTGAGCTCTGTCCGTAGTAAGGAATGCAGGCTAAACATCTTTTTAGCGAATGGGATGAAGCCCGCAAAAGATGTCTCGTAGCTCTTAAATGTGGAGAAGTTGTACTCCAAGCGAGTGATTGAATTGGAGGCTTCCGAGCTTTCAGCGGTCGGGCTAGAAAGAAAAGATCAGTCGTGTGTGATATCCACACATCTACCCGAGGGCCTCAGGCCAAATACTTGAGCCATATCCAAGATAGTAGAAGTCATAAGACCCATTTTGAAGTTGAATGTATTAGTCCCATTATTCCAGAAGAGCAAGGCAATTGACATAAGCTCAGGCTTGACTGGGATAGTGATCTTCGGCATCATAATGAGCTCGAATATGCCATTTGCCATCTTTTTTTTTGTTTCCAGATGGGCTCGAGCTCATCTACCCACTGAGACAAAGCTTCATCCTTCATCAGAATGAATCATCTCCTAAAATTCGACCATTTAGAGGCAGAAATCCTAGCCTCAGCGGAGTAAGGTTGGGGGTAAACCAATTAGCAGCAAGCATATTGTTCTCCACTGCAATTGGGACTCGGGTAGTCCAAGCAAGTCCTAGAGAGTGTACCCCTTCCTCCTCGAATAAGATGGATAGGTTCAGGCCAGCCCAATGGCGATGAAGGCCATTGAGCCGGCGGCGCAAGTTGACGATTCCCTCTCCAGATTCACATGCAGGGGCCATGGTTGATTTCGAGAAAGAAAAGTGAAAGTGATTGAAGTTAGAGGGCAAGAAAGGGCTGAGAATGCAAGAGAATTGAGGGTTCTGGAAATTCAGAGAGATGGGTTTGCTGAAGGTGATGGCCGAGGAAATTTAAATGGAAGTTATTTAACGGGCAATTAGTTAACGTTAGATATCGTGGGTTAATGCAAATGTTTATTCAGAAACGGCTAAGTAAATGGCGAGAGTCCCTAGTTAAAGCATGCAATTAATTTTAATCATTACCAATGTCTTGGTTAACAGACTTGACAATGATTAAAGGGGGCACTATTTAGGTTTATATTTGACGATGGGCTTTGTGATAATAGAGGCCTAAAGATACAAAAGTAAAAAAGAAGACTGGGCTCGGACAAGTCTATAGGCCCGAGAAGAATTAAAAACCATTTTTATAAGCAACAATCCTACGAAAGAAATGAAGATAACTCACTACCCAGCAAAAGCACTGAGAAGTATGGGCAAGCAAAAGAGGTTGATGACTCACCATGTTCCAAAAGCCATCACCAAGAAGCAAAGCTTCAGTCGGGCCAAAAAGTCTATAAAAACAGCAAAGGACACTAGAGACAAGGACATTCAACCAATCAATCAAAAGGCATCTCACTTTGCTCTCAAACAAAGCCAAAAACCAGAAAGCCTTAGTTTGTCCAAACTTCCCATTTTTAGTCGTAGAATCTTCATAGAAAGCCATCTTTTGTCAAGTTTAGAAGCTCTGCTACCCTCCCTAAGTGTTGTAGTGTCGATTCCCTCTAGTAAAACCTACTTCCTTTTCATCCCCCAGAGTATACAAATCCCTGTAAACACAAAGAGAAATGGTTGCAAGAAGTTAAATCCTTAAAACAAAAAAATGTTGGTCACATTTGGATTCAGTAGGCCTGTTGGAGTTTTTCAGTGAAAATTTCCTTATATCTCATTTGTCCCACATTAATCAAGTTAAGAAGTTTCATATACTTTATAACAACATGTCCATCATACATACAAAGTGATTGAAAATATGTACCATTGAGAGTAAAATTGGGCTTGAACGTTGGGCTTGGATGTGTGATTATTAAAATATATTTAATTGTTAAAAGATGGGCTTGAACCTTGGGCTTCGGCTTTAAAAAATTAAATTCATTAATTAATATTTTAATTTCAGATTAAAATTTTTTAACGTTCAAAACACAACAGACTCATCATTTCAATTAAGTCTGAAGAGTTTTGAGAAAAGTTGTCCTTTTGGTGAAGTCTGAAGAGTTCTAAGAAACGTTGAAACCACACACCCTTTTACGTTGAGCAATCACCTCCGAAAATGATAATGTTGCGAACAAGCATATTAGTATTATAAATACACGTATCTACATATATCAATCAAATCATTGAAAATCATCAATGCTTCCATACAAAGCACCGAGTATGGATGAATTTTTGTTTCAAGGACATTGCGGTACGCAAACCTCGAGCTTCATTTTTATCTGTTTAATATTACTTTCGTTTTTCATACTCTGTCAATATACTCAGCTGTAGTCTATCAATTATTAGCATATACCAATTTAGTTCCATACATATATTTATCTTTGATTGTTGATACATAACCAACAAGGCCTTCATTCTGAGAGGGACAAACTACCACAGAAAGGTTGTCATTGGCGAAGTCGAAGTGGATGGTTGCTCCTCATGCTTCTTTTTTCGAGGATGCATTGGTTCCTCAAATTTCTTCCTTTTCTGCGGATATGCTTTCTCTTGATGGACATTGGTATCATCCTGTTTCATGAGAACTGTGGCTTCTTGATGATGTCCGACATTGATATTATCGATTTTCATGAAAAGTGAGGCTTTCTGTTCTTGCTGATAATTGTCACCGACTGCCATGCCGTAGTTGAATCAGCCCGGTCGCATACTAGGACTAAGCGAGTATAACAGCTTCTCAACCAAACGGGTTGTGTGCCTCGCTTGTAGTAAAATCGAACTCTACACGTATGAGGGCAAAACCGAGCCTGGGTTTCCAAGATCTGTGCCTCAATCCCAGTCCACAGTGGAATATGCTTGATCCACAGATGAGTAGACGTTGTCTTTCTTGAACAAGAAGAAAACTCATAATTACGATTTAACCACACATTGCTGACAGATATAGTAGCTCCAAAACGCCAATCAATAGATTCATGTGGTATTACTCCAAAAATAGCACAGAGAGCCAATCCTGCCTTCTCCAATTGGACGGTTGCAGGGACTTCAGAAGAAAATTCACATACATACCGAGGTTGTGCACATGCAGAGTCCTCACTATAAGATGCCTGTACCACAGTAGTACTAATGTTACCTATGTTAATTAATATCTAATCCCCTGTTTACCAGACACAGAGAGAGGGAGAGAGAGAGAGAGAGAGAGAGAGAGAGAGAGAGACCTGATTCAGAGTTTGTATCTCATAAAAAGTAGGAAATTTCGAAAATCCTTCAAATGATTCACCATCACTCGCAATCAGCCAACATAAGTGTGGTGAAAGCTCTGGAATTTCTTGAAGCTTCTTGCAACAGCGCAGTTCAAGAACCTTGGGGTTTTGCAGCTCATAAATGCTGGATGGCAGAGTTGTAAGATACTCGCAGTTTGATAAATACAACTCTTCAACCCCAATGAGATACCCAATTGATGAGTGTAATTATTTTATGGTAGTGCCTTCTAGATTCATTTATCTTAAGTTTTCCATCTTTCCCACAATCACTGGAAAATGCTCAAGCCTGAAGCAATTGCCAAGGTCAATAACTTCTAGAGATTTCAAGCTGATTCTTCTTGGAAATATCACGAGGTTAGAGCAGCCCCTAAGTCTCAACACAACAAGTTTATCAAGGAATCCAACGGAAGGATGAACCTCAACTAAACTTGTGCAGTACTCTAGATTCAGAGCAACTAAATTTGGGATTCCGGTGAAGTTAGGGATTTTCTCTAAGAATTCACAACCTTGAAAATTCATGTGTGTCAAATTTGGGAAAGCCTGCGCGCAACGAGAAAAAGAAATGTTAGAGAAAAGAAAGGATATAATCAAATAAACCTTTATAGAAATCTTCAGCCTAAACGTTTGAGAAAAATAGGGGATGAATACTTCAAAGTACCTTGAATCCCTCCCATAGTCGGGTTATGCAGCTTTGGGGCATATAGAGCTTGAAGAGTTTCCTTGGATGAAAATTTGATGGCAAAGATTGTAATGAACATTTAGGCCACTGAAGCCACCTCAACTCATTGGAGAGATAATCAAAGTCCCCAGAAAAGAGTGCATTCCAGTTCACAAAGAATTTTAGATTTTTCATCTTTGAGAAGCTTTTAGCATTCAAGCATACATGATTATATGGTTTAGGCACGTTTACCATAATTCCCTTGATTGTATTTGTTCCCTATTGCACGAAAAAACCAAAAGTGTTAAGAAACCTGGTAATACTTTATCAAGTAAAGTGCAAGTCTTTACAAAAAATAAATATTTTGCTTAAGATTTTAACAAATAAATAATAATTAGATATGGGCTTGCTTGTCAAATTGAATGTCACAACATATAATTTATACTTACAGTATTTTCTGTTAGCACACTATAAACATCCTCAGGAAGCAACAATCTGCTACGCTTTCCAGGTTCATTTGGCGATTCTTGGTGAACTATTTCTTTACCCATTTCTTCTAGCACGTCATGCATCAGAATCCGAGTTCCATCTATAGTTATGAGAGCCTTTTCTACAAGTAGTTGAATGCCAATAGTAGGGTTGAGGTCACAACATTGTAAAATTTCTATTACGTAGGCTACATCATACCAGGGACGAAGCCAGAGATTTGTGTGAATGGGGGCATCCTCAAACAACAAAGTCATAATTAAAAAGCTTAAGAATTTACTAAACACAATACTTATATATTAATCCATAAAGTTTTTCATACAACAGTCATTTACAATATCCCTCGACGCGTTTTCATGTTCTGAAAGCGTTGCATGACAACATCATTACCAATACCATCAAATATCTCTCTCTCTATAAAAATAATCATGTTATCATTCATCCATTGATCTCCCATCCGATTTCTCAATCGATTCTTCAGAATTTTCATGGCCGAAAATGCTCTTTCAACGGTTGCAGTAGCAACTGGAAGAGTTAGTGCTAATGTCACAAGCAAGTAAACCAGCGAATACACCTTGTGTTTCTTGCATTGAACCATTTTTTTTGCAAGATCTCCAATCTCTTTTAAACCTGAAAACTCAATGCTAGACCGCATATCCACAATGTAAGTCTCAAGTTGAATCTTAAGTATCACCAGCTCATTCATAGAGAAGTCTTTAGGATAAAATTGGGCAGGACGCAATAGCTTTTGGCTATCAAAAGCAGAGAAGGAGTCGGCTGGACATAAACATGCCAAACAAAGGCAGCATCTTTTTCTACACTATATTCCAACCAAGTAGGAAAATCATCAAACCAAGCAGGGTTGAATCGTCTTTGCGTGTCTCCATATTTCTTGTAAGGAAAATTATGGGTTTTAGGTTGTTGAGGACCAGCTAGTACATACGCTCTTCGTACTTGATCTCGAATATTAGGATTGTAATCCAAAATTCGAATTCTCTTACCAGGATCTGATGGAAGATTTGATAAAATAAATTCTGCACTATCATGTCCCCGAGTATCATTATTTTTCTCAATAATTGGGGATGGCGGCACTGATATTTTTTTGAAAAACCTCTCCATGATGTTTCAGCCTACAAAGTTAGTCATATACCAATAACATATAAGGTTCATACGTAATTTGTAGAATTTATAGAATAAAAATCTCAATAAAATTCTTAGACTCTTAATCCTAGAGTATACTATACTAATATGCCTAATAATAACTAATCCATTTCTTCTTCTTTTTTGGGTTTCGAAAGGGGATGATTATGATTCCATTTCTGAAAAATGGATTTGTTTTTAGACTGTTAAGCCGTAGAATTGAGTTTTCTTGGAGATGTTGATAATGTTATCCATATTAATATATATGCTTTCTTAACCAAAAAATAAAATAAATGCCTAATAACTAATCCATATCCAACCAAGGCAACAATTCAATTAACTAATACCAATAAGCATACAAATTATTCAACAAATAAACATTTAATTCAACTAATCATATGAATAAATGTATACCCATATTTATAGAATTCGTAATTTCATAATTTCATTCATCAATAATCATAGAATTCATCATATCAATAATCAATAAGTCAATAACCATCCATATTAGTGCATACCATATCCATATGATTCTATATTTCTATACCAATTAAACAAAAATTCGTCTTAAATAATTAATTAGGGTTAGGAATTATAGATTTAGGAATTAAAAAATTTACCTAAATATATATATATATGTCGGCTAGAGACTAGAGAATGGCTGGCTGCTGGCATGGCTGGGAAGAGCAACTTTGCTCCAGAGAGCACCTGGACAGGAGAGCAACTTTCAAGGTGTTGGTTTTGGACTTTGGAGAAGACAAACAGAGCAGCACCAAACTGCTCTCTGACAAAGGGCAACGAAAACAAAGGGAGGAAAAAAAAAAGAAATGGGAGTCTGGACCATGGGGACAAGCGGTCCCCCACTAATACTATAACATAACTTTTTTTTTTTTTTTAAACATATACGAAACGACGCCGTTTCGTTTACATTTAAAAAAAAAAAATCAGATCAGGCTTCTGCAGAGGTTCGTTTTGCCTTTGGCCTGGTTTAGAAAGACCCAGATTGATTTCCAAAAAAAAAAAAAGACCCAGATCGGAGGAACCAGAAAATTGCAGTGGGGGCTTTGCTGCTGCAGAAACAGATGAGCATACCAGCATCAGAAAAATCTCAGTGGGGGCATCCGCCCCCCCTAGGCCCATGGTAGCTCCGCCCTTGCATCATACCCTTTAAAGAAACATGCAATGTCAAGGAAAACTTCTTTCACAAGATCTTCCAATCCAGAATAACTTATTTTGAGTATTTCATGTATCTGTTTATTAGAAGCTCTTTTGTAACTATCTATCACTTCTTGCCATTGAACTGCACTTGTGCCACACAAATGGGAACCCAAAACTATCAGAGCCAATGGGAGGCCTTGAACATAGTGTACTGCACGTCTAGCGAGTTTCTCATGACCACTCGGGGGTTGACTTGTTTTGAATGCATTCCAACTGAACAACTCAATAGCTTTTCGATCATCTAATGCCTTGACCTCGTATACAAAATGAACTTGATGTCCAGTCAGCAAATGCTTATCTCTTGTTGTTATGATAATTCTACTGTCCGATCCAAACCAATCAGACCCTCGAGCTAATTTGTTTAACTGTTCCAATTGGTCCACATCATCAAGAATTAAGAGAACCTTTTTATTGTCCAGCCTCTCCTTTATCAGCTCAACTCCTCTATCAACAATAGTGACCTTCAACCCTTTTCCCCTTAGAATTTCACCTAGAAGAGGCTCTTGCAATAGGACTACGCCTCCACATGACATTGAATTTTCTCTAACATTTGCCAAAGAACAACTACCATCGAACTTAGAGGCAATTGAATTATAAACAGCCTTCGCAATTGTTGTCTTGCCTATTCCACCAGTCCCCCAGATCCCCATCATCTTAACACCATCTCCCCCAACATCTAAGAACTTACCCACGTCATCTGCACAGGAATTTAATCCAACTGGATATGCGGCAACATCCAAACATTGTTGTGCTTTGGCCTGTTATCTCACCAACTTATAAACCCACAGTTGAACAATTTAAAATACAAAAAATAAAGACACCAAGAGAATTATGAGGTTCGGCAAAAACCTGCCTACGTCCTCGGAGAGATATTGCTCTTCACTATGAGAATAACTAGTACAACATATACATGAGTTAAATTGACATAACCCAAACCCCAATCTCTTGTACACTCACAGAATTTTTCCAAGAGCCTCACTTTCCCCAAGAGTTTCACACTCTCACTCTATTTTCTTTTCCCTCTGTGTTTTCCGGATGCACCTTCCTTTTCTTCACACTCGGAAAGCATTTATATACAATGCAAGCAATTCCTTGCATTTAAATAAAGGCCATCATTTTCATCCCCCAGCTTTTACGGAAGGCTTCCACATGCTTTGCATGAAACTATGTATCCCCTCCCTTTGCCTTTACACAAATCACAATGCCACCTTCACGTGAAAAAAGCAAATGGGAAAACATGAAAAGAAAACCTAGCCTATAAAGTAGACTTTTTTCATGCATAGAAAGCATACATATTTACGTGCAAACAAACACAAAGACAACACTTTGCTACAGCCATTTTCCTGTAGCACATAAAGCTAACCTATCAAAATTGTTGCCAACTCAAACTATGAGCCAATCACAACAAACATGTCTGGTGTAACACTTCACCTGAAATCTCCTCAACGATCTTATGGATAAATTGAGATTCATACCTGCCAATTTGAAAAAACCAAATACAATATTTATATATCAACATTACACCTTGGAAAACACAATACTTCACCTCAAAATTAGTCGACCACTTGATGCAGTCTCATTGTTTTAGTCAGCCTCAACCTTTGCTTTTTGACTCGTTTTTACCTCACTGTTGATGTTACTACCTTCCTTTTAAATGTCCCTCAATTTGTCCTTCAAAAAATTATGTTCGAAATTTTTTCCATAAATCAAGATCCTATTTTATGTTTGGGCGATGATTTTTGCACACCCCATAAAGAAATTGGTTTTTGAGTGCTGAATATATTCAAAAGTGGCTTCAGTTTTGAACAAACAAAAGCAGTTTTTTTTAGTAAAACAAATAAAGCAGTTTAACCGAAAAGGAAAAATATCAAAAAAGGCTAGTAATTAGGCACTGTAGTGGTTAGAAATAAAGGAAAATTAATGAAAAATGCTTGAAAACTTTGAGTTTTAATGATAAGGACACAATAAAGGGTAAAGTGAATAGTACCATGTTTGACTTTTTAGTGTAAAAATGTGGTTTTTCGTTAAAGTGAACAGTACCGTGGGCTTTTCGTTAAAACTCCTAGAAATAAACGTACCCATCCAAGAAAGGCCACCCAGACAAATTTGCTGCTTCTGAAAGAGCTTCCCTCCATCTGTACACCTTCTCAATATCATCCTTGAATTTGCGTTCATGTTGAGCAAGTGCCCTGCCATAAGATCCTCTTTGGTTTCGTACATCCGACGGATCCACCTTGTAAAAAATTGGCCTAACCATTTGCTGTTTCGATTTTTTACACTCAAGGATCTTCTCGAGTTCATCCAAGCACCACTTGGACGCTGCATAATTTTCAGAGAATACGACGATGACGATAGAAATCCTTGACTCTTCAATTGCTCTGAGAAGAGATGCTGATAATTTTTTCTCCTCTTCTGAGCCCATCATCTATGAAGGTACTAATTCCCTTCTGACGCAAGGCGCTGTACAAATGATCTGTAAAATTATAGCGCGTGTCCTCGCCTCTGAAACTCAAAAACACATCATAAGTGTATGAATTGGTGATAGAAGAAGAGGAAGAGGCTGCTTGATTGGCCATACAAGCCATATTGTTTGTCTGCAGGCCAGATAACTAAACAGCCACAGAGTTGGGAATTGTACTAATTTCAAAAACTGTCGTGTTGAGAAAAACTTTATTGGGGTGACCTCGATAGTGCCTCTCTTGCAAAAACACAAATGTGAAGTCAAACGTGAGGACCTTTAAGGTTTGATATTTCTTTGTTCCTGACGCGTTTTTCACAGACACAAAAGGAGGTGGTCTTTCACTTTTGTCCAATTGACTGAATTTATACTATCTCGCGTCCGGTCTTATATTTTCGACACAAACTTGACAATGGAATGGAGTGACAATCAGAGCACTTTCTGAGGTTGTTAACCATACGAATCGGCATTCCTTGCCATGTTCCGATCAGCCCGAAAGCTATGGCAAGTTTCTAACTGTGTCGACTGAGCAAGTACCCATGTTCCTTCTCATCAACATCAAGCAGGACATTGTCCAAATCAGGAACATGACCGGCCTCTCTTAGTCTTCAGTTGATTTCTTGCAGCATCAATCCAGTCTGGCTCTTCTTTGTGTTTGTATCATGACCTGATGTAAACTCGTGGATCATTCCGTTGACCTCTATGGAGCTTGATCCCGGCACCTCGTGGACACCTTTCTCCTTCAAATGCAGCCTCACTTTTATAACATCATCCCATTTCCCAGCAGATGCATATATGTTTGACAGAAGCACACGAATTCCGGTCCTCTGAGTAGACAGCTTGGATATCAGTTCGGCTGCATGTGATGCAATTTCGACATTTTTGTGGGTTCGGCAAGCAGCCAAGAGAGTCCTCCAAATGACATTGTTGGGCTCCATTGGCATGCTCTTTACCATGCAACCGTAATGAACAATGTGTGGGGAAGCCGTGGACAGACTTCATGGACCTGAAATCCTTGTTCCAAAAACCCTACATGGCTGCATGCTGTTAGTAGTGCCACAAAGACTACTTCATCTGGTTTCACTCCTTGCCTAATTATCTCATCAAAGATCTGTAGAGCCCGTTTCCCATTTCCCTCCATGGCCATTGCTCCAATGGCTGCGGTCCATGCAGAAACATCTGTTCTTCTCATGTTATCGAACACGTTCATTGCACTTTGAGGATCGTCGCATCTAGCAAATATGTCAACCAAAGCTGTGCCAAGCCGCATATCACAGTCGATTTTATTTTTCTCAATATAAGCATGGGTCCACTTTGCAAGATCAAGAGCTTCTAGATATCCACAGGCAGATGCCACTTCTCCCATGGTCACCCTATCTCCCTTTATTCCCTCGGCCTGCATCACCCCAAAAAGCTCAATTGCTTCCTCAAACATACTTTCTTGGACCAAAGCATCAATCATGGTGTTCCAAAAGACAAGATCAGTCTTCGGCATCTCATTGAACATCTGCCAAGCGGACTTCAAGTCACCACCTCTGTTTAAACCAGCAATCATGGAGTTCCATGACACTACAGTCCTATTCAACATATTATCAAAAATTCTGCAGGCTATCTCTTGTTTTCCACATTTCATGTACATGTAAATCATGGCATTACAAATAGCATCCCAACCTTCTATTCCATTCCTTGTAGCATAACCATGGCAGCACTTTCCAGACAGAGAATCGCCCAGTTGTGTACATGCTGAGATTGCAGACAACAATGTAACCCTGTCGGCTCCTGGACCCAATCTGTTAGGACCCATTCCGTAGGAATGGAGAAGAAAAGGAAAATGCAAGGAAAGTAAGAAATAAAATAACAAGTCTTTTCATTCATGCCTTTCCCAAATGGTGAAAGGAGACTTATATACAACCCTAGCAGAGGAGTGCCCAGATGGGAACACATCTTTATCCTCAGAACCGTTGGATGAAGTCAACTACTACAAAGATAAGACAAAATACCATAAATATATAAACCCAATAACTAGGATCCTAACATTCCCTCCCCCTTAAAAGAAGGCATGTCCTCATGGCGTCAAGTTGGCATGTAGAGGCTTGCGTTGCTTGTTCACCCAAGCCTTGGAGTTCCAAAAAAGTATCATGAAAGATGCCTCCAAAACCAGTGCAGTGTGAATCTCCCAACATACCACAAGAAAATTGGTTTCCAAACAGATTTTGAACCAAGCCGGCCAAGTTGTGCTTCTACCATGCATGATCTCTGTAGAAGTGCAGGAGCTATGAAGCACACATCTCGTAAAATAGTATTCAACCTCTCCCTTGGTTTGACGAAAGTTGAAAGCCCAAAAAAAAAAAACCATGGTTGGCAAAGGATAGAGAAGATAACAGAGGAGTACCAATTAAATCCTAGCAAACTTGACCTTAGTTGCTGGATATGTAGCCGCATATACCCTTAGTGAAAATGCTAAATTCCCAAATCTTCTAGCATTCCACAAGCACACTAGCTTCCAAAAATCCAGAAAAGTGAAATAACCGAAGAACTTTGGCCTTAATGATCCTGATGCATATAACGGTACTGAACAAAGACCCAAAATGATCTTCAATTTATACCGTGATACATTCTGCAAGTAGGTACATCAAATTTGGTGTTGATCGAATAATAATCTTGCATCCTCGGAGTAAGTAGCGATGCATCAGACAAATTGGCATCAGCCACACAAGATTGTATCAACTCGGCCAAACGTAACAGCTCTTTGACCGTGAAGGATGTAGAATTGGTATATTTCATTGATTTGTTTATAGGTACAGGTCTGTGATTATATACACTTTGAATACAATCCTAATATGGTAAATACAATCATACTTGAATGACTGAATCAATCCTAATCAAATAGAATAGGAAAGACAGCATAGCATATATCATAGTTGACTTTCATACGGAGGAGCCGATTGTGCGGTTGATGGAGCAGATTGTGTTGTTGACGAACTGATCTCCTTTGATGTAGGAGATTCCTTAACACGCCCCCGCAAGACGGTGGCACCATCGGAGACACCGATCTTGGAACGAAGGAGATGGAAATGAGGACGTGGCAAGGATTTGGTGAGAGCGTCAGCAAGCTAATCAGTAGTGGAGACATGAGACACTTGAAGAAGACCACGAGTGACACGATCTCGTACAAACTGAAAATCAATATCAATATGTTTCATACGGGAATGTAGGACAGGATTAGCACAATAGAACATGGCTCCAATGTTATCACAAGAAACAACCGGTGTTGTGGGGAGAGGAATGCCAAGTTCACGCAGTAAGGACTGAATCCATGTGAGTTCAGCAGTGGTGGCAGCAATGGCCCGATATTCAGCTTCGGTGGAGGAGCGAGAGATAGGCCGTTGCTTACGGGAGCTCCAAGAGATGAGATTTCCACATAGATAGACAACATAGCCAGTCGTAGACTTGCGATCATCACAATCACCAGCCCAGTCAGCATCTGAAAAGGCATAGAGACGATGAGAGGGGCGACGACAAAGATGAATGCCAAAGGAAATGGTACCCTTCAAGTAGCGAATAAGACGCTTGAGTGCCTGCCAGTGAGTCTCGGAAGGAGAATGCATGAATTGAGAGAGCTTATTGACTGCGAAGGAGATGTCAGGGCGTGTAAGGCTTAGGTATTGAAGACCGCCAACAAGACGATGGTAGGGAGTGGCATCCGTTAGGGAGGAGCCATCATGGAGCATGAGTGAGTTAGTGGTGGAGAGAGGCGTACTGACAGCCTTTGCACCATCCATCTTGGCATTGACGAGAATATCATAAATGTACTTGCGCTGAGAGAGGAATAGGCCAGTGGCTGTGGGAAGGACCTCAACACCAAGAAAGTAATGTAATGAGCCCAAGTCCTTGACGGATAACCGAGTTACCAATAATTGGATGAACTTTGCTACAAGTGAGGAATCGTTGCCTGTAATAAGAAGATCATCAACATAAACCAAAAAATAAATTACAGCAGTCCCATTTTTGAAGAGAAAGAGTGAGGCATCAGAGATGGCATTGACAAAGCCATGGGAGAGCAGAAATGAGTGTAATTCCTTGTACCATGCCTGGGGAGCCTGTTTGAGGCCATAGAGGGTTTTCCTCAATTTACACACATGAGATGGATGATTAGAGTCAACAAAACTAGGCGGTTGGACCATATAGACATTTTCACGGATTGTGCCATGAAGGAAAGGTCCAACTGACGTATTGGCCACCCATGAGTCACGGCAAGATGCAAAACAATGCGTATGGTAGTAGGTTTGACCACCGGACTGAAAGTATCTGAAAAATCAACACCAGGGTGTTGGTGAAAACCCTTGGCAACGAAGCGTGCCTTGTACCTGTCAATAGTGCCATCAGGATGCCGTTTGATACGAAACACCCACTTACAACCAATAAGATTTTGAGAGGGGAGGGAAGGAACGAGCTCTCATGTACCATTGCGAATTAACGCATTGAACTCATTGGACATTGCTTGCCGCCAAAGAGGATCCTTGACGGCCTGGGAAACACATGTCGGTTCAACTGATGAGAAAATGGGATGTTTAGTAGCAGTCATAGCATACCGAGGATTGGGTTTGTGGATACCTGTTTTGGCACGAGTGATCATGGAATGATCGGGGAGCATAGGAGGTACGGAGGGGTTGGGGGGGTGTGGGTCAGATGATGGAAGGGTGACAACAGTCCTATGAGGGTTTCTAGTGTATGTACGAATGGGGCTAAGGTGGGGAGGTGGCTGGACCTGATCAGTTTGGGCTGGAGAATGTGGTGGGGTGAATAGAGGTGCGGTAGAGGTAGGGGCCAATGCGTGGTGGTTGGGTGACGGTAAGAGATGGGTGGTAGCAGCAGCAATAGGGGCCGGGGCAGCGGCGGTTCTGAGACGGGGGCAGATTCTGATGATGATGATGTGACATGTGGTGGCAGCGAAGAAGAAACAACCGACTCAACAGGCCTGATGGGTAAGTGTACAGGAACATGAGTAACTGGAGAAAGAGAGGAGACCCAAGTGTGAGAGTTATCAACAGTGACATGGGGAATGGAGGAAGGGAAGTTGGCAAGAGGAAAAGTGGACTCATCGAATTGAACATGCCGAGAGATAAAAAGTTTGTTGGAGGAAAGATCAAGACACTAAAAAGCACGTTGATTAGATGAGTAACCAAGGAAGAGACGTGGGCGGGAACGAGGGAGTAATTTATTGGAATTGTAAGGACGTAACCAAGGAAAACACAAGCACCCAAATGTACGAAAACGGGAGTAATTGGGTTGTTCATCAAAGAGTTGAATGAATGGGGAGAGATTGTGAATAAGCGGAGTAGGCATGCGGTTGATAAGATAGGCAGCTGTTTTAAAGGCATAAGACCAATAGGTGAGAGGTAAAGAAGCTTGATGAAGAAGGGTGAGACCAGTTTCAACAATATGACGATGTCGTCATTCGGCAACTCCATTGTGTTGAGAGGAGTGTGAGGTGGTGTAAGAAGATGGGTGATGCCATTGGATGAGAGAAAATGTTGGAGTTTGATGAATTCGCCCCCACCATTAGTGTATAATCTAGTGATTTTTCTTTTGAAGTAATTTTCGACAAGTGCTTTGAAGGTGACAAAAGTGGAAAACACATCAGATTTCTTTTTGAGAAGGTAGAGCCATATGTATTTTGTAAAATGGTCAACAAAGATAACATAGTAGGAAAAACCATCAATAGAAGAGTACGGAGCAGGGCCCCAAACATCACTATAAAGGAGGTCTAATGGACCATGATTGGTGAGAAACGAAGTACCAAATGGGAGCCGATGACTTTTATTACATAGACATGAATGACAAACAGACTCGAACAACTTGGAAGACACATTAATGGAAGACAAACGAAGGACTTGTTGGAGAGTTTGGTGGATGGGGTGACCAAGACGACGATGCCAGAGGTTGGGAGAGACCACCACACCCACCATAGCTTGCGGTTAACAAAAAAAATTGGGAGACCACTCGTACACATCATCCTTATTCGGGCCTCGAAGAAGAACCGCCCCCATGCTCAGATCCTTGACATGAAAGAAATCAGGAAAAAGTTCAATAGAGGTATTATTTTGTTTATTAAATTTAGAGATAGAAATAATGTCTTTTTTCATAGAAGGAACACATAGAACGTTTAATAAGCTGAAAGATTGGGAAGATAAGGAGGGTAAAGTGGTTGAACCGACATGAGTGATACCCAAACCAGAACCATTACCAATAATTATTTCATCAGGGCCATCATATATAGAGGCACCAGAGAGAGTGTTGACATTGGAGGTAACATGGTGAGAGGCACCGGAATCAAGCAACCATGTTGGAGAATAGGTGGACCGGCCATGGGTGGTAGGATTGGCCACTAGCGGACTGTGAGGTCCAGATTGGAGTTGAAGGCAGCGTTTGGCACTATGACCTTGAGTGCCACACCATTGACAGAAACCACGATAACATGTGTTGTTCATGTTGGTAGACCGGCGACCATTGTCGATGAAAGATTGTTGGGTGGGCTTGTAGGAACTACGAGAATTGGTGTCAATGGAAGATGTGTGGGGGTGCCCGAAGGAACCACGAGAAGGATTGTGAGAGGCAAAGGACCCACGGTTGGAGTTGGAGTTGTGAGAGCGGTAGCCACGGTTTGAGGTGTGGGAGCGAGATGTCTGAGTGACATTGGCAGTGATCACTGGGGCAGCAACAACGGTATCATCACGCTTGAGAGCAGGTTCATGTTCAACCAGTTTGTCATGGAGTTTTCAAAAGAGATTGAGGTGTCACGGGAACGAACTACCACAGCAATTTCCTTGAAGCCAGAGCCAACACCATTAAGAATGTAGAGGATGAGATCGTCATCAGAGAGGGGGACATCAATGATGGCAAGCTCATCTGCAATAACGCGGACTTCTTGCAGATACTCAGAGACAGGCTTGTTCTCACGGCGCAAGAGAGTAAGGCGTTTTTTGAGACCAAGAACTCAGGCACGGGCTTTGCTAGCAAAGAGATGGAGAAGCTTGTCCCAAGCCTCCTTAGATGTCTTGGCAGAGGCAATAAGGGAGATGACATGCGGTGAGACGGAAGCAAGAATCGCATGAATGATGAGTTGATCTTGCCGAATCCAAAATGTGCGAAGCATGGTTTGAGTGGTTGATGGGCAGAGATTAGAACCATCCACATAACCCATGAGGTCGTAGCCGTAAATGAGGGCGTTGAACTGAGCACGCCAGGATGGGTAATTGGTGGGTGTGAGTTTCACAGGTAGTTGGGCTGTAGCGTTGATTGTGATCAAGGTGGGAGTAGTGAAGTTAAGCTCTGGTAGAGGGTTGGTTGTAAAGACGTCAGTGGCCATGAATGAAGACAGGGAAGAGAGGGATCAAAAAAAAAATTGCTCGTTGGAGTTTTTGGGCTCGTGATACCATGTAGAATTGGTATATTTCATTGATTTGTTTATGGGTACAGGTCTGTGATTATATACACTTTGAATACAATCCTAATATGGTAAATACAATCATACTTGAATGACTGAATCAATCCTAATCAAATAGAATAGGAAAGACAGCATAGCATATATCATAGTTGACTTTCATACGGAGGAGCCGATTGTGCGGTTGATGGAGCAGATTGTGTTGTTGACGAACTGATCTCCTTTGATGTAGGAGATTCCTTAACAAAGGAATGATCTGCAGACAAAATGGCACAAGTCTTGATATTATGAACATTTCCAAAATGGCTCAAAACACCATACATCACAGTACAGGTTTGTTCAAGACTCTTGGCAGTCCAAAGTCCCAAAATGGCATGGTTATATATAGTGTGGTCCAGCTGGACCCCAAAATGTCTCACCAGCGTGATAATTAGCTCAAAACACCATGTTCCTGTGTAAGACATAGCAGCCTTAAACATCCCAAGCAGACATAGTTTATAACTGGCTGATAGGCTCCAAAAAAGTATGTGCCATCGATTAACATAAGGGAAATAAGAGCTTAGAAAAGATATTGCCAGATTGAATTGGAGAAGAGCAGTAATCTCATTGTCATGAAAATTGAAGTAAGCAAGGCCTAAACTACCAAATTGCTCCAGTAGAATATTATGCTTGCGTTTTTGTGACGAGGCAAGGTCATTGATAGCAAATAAATGCACAACTATTGACTCGGCACTCATGAACTGAGGCAAAGTTAGAGATAACTATAATAGCATAGTTTCTAGTGTAGCATTCCAGATTGCTATGAAAATTTTCAATGCATTATCCATGAGCATAGGATGCTCAGTCGCATGCGGAGACTGCAACGTGGGAAGGATGATCATCCAATAGTAGTTCTCAATCTCAACAAGATTAGGAGAAAAAGAAGAGCAACCAATCTGCTCAGTATCCACTGCTAGAGAAAGAACCATAGAAATCAACTTCTGAAAATGAAGAGAAAATGACTCTGCCATGATGTGAAGAGGATCAGGTATGTGTCCACGGATAAGAATAGCAAACACTTCCTCTTCGTGTCGAAAATATCCATCTGTAGGCCATTTCAAGTTGGCAAATTTTTCCAAAAGCCTGATAATGGTTCTAGTAACACATGTGTTGCAATGGGAGACAAGTAGACAAACTGATGTCATAGTATCAATCATATGGCTAGATAAAGGAAAAGTGGAAATTACTTTAGTCAAGCCACTCATGAAAGGGTAAAAAATACCATTGGCTATCAGAGTTAAATTATTGTGCCAAATTGTAGAACAAATAATGGAACCTCTACTAGTAAACTCCCACTTCGGTGCTTTCACAATCATCCTTAACAAAGTATCCATAGAACACGAACTCACCCATCCAAAAGTGCCAGTCAACAAGGTAGTGGGAGAAACCAAAATGGTCTCAGTATCACTATGAACATTTCTAGTTAGGAAAGAATTTGCTAGGAACCACCAATTAGGACAATGAAGTGAGAATTCAGGGTACACCTTGTTCCCAATACCAAAGGATTCGAATGCATAAAGAAACACATACATGGTACAACGTTCCCTAATTTCAACAAGCAGAAAGTCAGGAATCGATTTAGTAATCTCCATCCAATGGTGCGGATCAAGTAAAAGGTCAGGCATATATGTTTGGGTCATTTCTCTCTTCAGCATTTTTTCAAACTCAGCAAATATGTTTATGTGGCTCCCACAGGAATGAAACATAATCATTTCAATGGTCATATGGTGTGTAAGAAATTCCAAATGCAACCGTGCATTTTTCAGTGGAGAACGCAATATGGGTACCTGACAACAGAGGGCCTTGTCGGGTTCCTTTGGTCGGGGGACCCGGTGAGCAATCTGAATAAAATCTTCCTTAGGAGAGAGATCTTCAATCGCAGGAGAAGGGTTACCCAATGGTGGCATAACTCGACTGCCATTGCAACTGATCTGAGAGCCACCCTTCCAGCGAGATGAGGTAACATCATTAATCAGCACGGTATTGACGAGACCATCAGTGCAACAGTAAGAACGCAAAGTTGATCCTACAGAGGAGGAGGAAAAATTCGAAGAGTTCTTGGACTGTCGATAGCCAAAGATCTCTGACTTAGGCTTCCTCTTCATCTCCACGGAAGAAATTAGTTGCAGGAAACACTTGATTTACGTAGAAGCATGGCCAGAACAAGTCATTGTGTGGGAGCCCTCAACCGTTACGGAAGCACGGGTTCTGGACGGAGTCGCCATGGCTATCAACGACGGAGATGTCGAAGGCAACGGTGGAACAAGATGGTGTTTTAGCTGCGGTGGTGCAGATGATGGAATCTGCGATGGATGATATGGTGTGGTTTGAAGATAGCCCATGGGCACTATGGGTGAAGACCCAATTCCCGGCAAAATTGAGGGAATCAAAACGGTTGACAAGGAGCAAGGAGCCTTCGTAACTGACTCCAAATACGGAATGGAGGTCAGGGGTGTTGAGTATATAAGCGGCCTCGGGTAAAGGTTTGACGGTGTTGATTCAAGTGCACGGGGAGGGTTCAATCCAAGCGTTGAATCCAAACCCTCCAATTGAGACTCTATCCCGTATTCACCTTCCGTAGGCTGAGTTTGCAACCTGTATTGCCAAACACGCAGAGAAGACACGGATTCCGTAACTCGCTGAACCTGCTTGTCCAGACTCACATGATGAAGAATCGGCTCGAGTGATGCCGTTGTGAACTCCAGGACGACGGGTGTGGATGTCGTCGGCCCCTGTAAGTCTGGAGCGGGAATGGTCATGGGCGAATTGGGAGGGGTTGAGTAGGCGTGGGTGAAATGGGGGTCGTGGGTTGGGGGAGGGGGCGGGTAGTGGTGGGAGGAATGTGGGTCAGAGTCAAATGGATGGAAAACAGAGCCGTTGGAGGACTGGGGTAAATATATGGAGGTGGGGAAATGACAAACGGGATGGGAAGAGGAGTGGAATGGCGGCGTGGTAGGAGAGGGGGACGAAGGACCAGCAGCGAAAGGGGTCCTCGACGGGTGGAAAGTAGCGATGGGTTGTGGCGGAGAAGTACTTCATATAGGCTGAGGGAGGGTGGTGGCTTGGGTGTTTAGAGAACGAAGTTCCTCAAGACAAGTCTGTTGGAGTTGCTCCTGGTGAGCAGTGTGGATGGCCATATCTGTGAGGTGGTGCTGCAGAGCATATTGCCGTAGGTTCATCAGCGTGACCTTGGCACGCAAGTTTTGGATTTGAGTGATGATTTGCTGCTGCGGAAACTGCATGTCTAGTGTCGCCTTTGAAACGTCGGTCACGGGCACCGATGCCGTGCGCTTGCCCATGGAAGCACACCTAGGCTCTGGATACCAGATGTTAGGACCCATTCCGTAGGAATGGAGAAAAAAAGGAAAATGCAAGGAAAGTAAGAAATAAAATAACAAGTCTTTTCATTCATGCCTTTCCCAAATGGTGAAAGGAGACTTATATACAACCCTAGCAGAGGAGTGCCCAGATGGGAACACATCTTTATCCTCAGAACCGTTGGATGAAGCCAACTACTACAAAGATAAGACAAAATACCATAAATATATAAACCCAATAACTAAGATCCTAACACAATCGCGTCATTTTGAAGACAGCAAGTGTCTCCCTAGCCAGTCCTTGACGCACATAATTTGACACACACAATGGTACCGGATAAGGTTCAACACCCACCGCCAGCATCTCAAAAAACAAAGAAACAGCCTCTTTCAGCAAGTTCCGCCTAGCATAACCACAAATCAAGCCAGTCCATGACACTATATTTCTCTCAGACATTCCATCAAACACTTTGCGTCAATGAATTCTTGATAAACGCATCTCCCTCAAACCCCATCTTCACAACCGCTCCATGGAGCTGAACCCCTCATAAAAAGCCACAATCTTCAAGCAAGCGCTCATCGAGAATGGAAACGTGAACTTATCAGGCAAGCCATCTGAACATAATGAAGAATGGCCTCATCAACAAGCCCAGCACTGGCATAACCCCTTATCAGAGAGTTGCACATGAACAAAATACCATTTGTTTCTTGGTCTCCAAGGAACAAGTCGAAGGCCTTTCGGGCATAATCCAAGCTTTCAGAGGTGTCCATTTCGGCGCGTGTGGAAATCAGCTTGGTGACAGTGGAGGGTCAGTTGCCATGGCCGGTTTTGGTGAAGTGACAGTGGAGTTGCTTTACTTCGTTCATGGTTTTGCACTTTCTGAGTGACCCACCCACTTGGGGAAGTTTCCATGGATGTGGTTTTGGGTTCGTTTTGGGTGGTGGGAGCTGCGAAGCTTGGGGTGGCGGAGGCCAGAGGGCTCAGTTGAACCGTCGCAACCATGGTTGTGGGATTTGCTGTATTTGGTGTTTGCACTTTGCACCAACTGTCAACTAACTTAAATGTTTCAATTGCTTCCTTTTGCGTTGGGATTAAACCCTAAATCGTATTGGATTTCATCATAGTTGTTTAACTTGTTTTGTAAAAATTTTCCCTGTGTTTCTTAAATTTAAGAGAAAATATTACTCTTTTGAAGTTGAAACAACGAAAAATGATGAACACACATTCTATTTCCTCCTCTTCTATGTTATTGTTTAATCTTGTATGTTGTTTCGTTTAATTTATTTTATTTGATGGTTAAAAATAAAATAACTGTGATGATCAGCTTCCAAAACTGAACTTATATTGGTAAATTTAACCATTGTAAAATTGAAATCTTAGTATGTAGGAATTTAAGTTGCCAAAAGGTTCTTTCCTTGGACAGTATTGAAGTTGCAAACATTCAAAAATGACATGTCATTACGTTTTATTGAAGTACCCGTAATACTAGGAAGTAGGGGTGGGTTTAAAAAACCGAAAACCGAAAAAAACCGAACCGAACACCGAACCGAAGCCGAAAAAAACTGAACCAAACCGAACCGAAATAGTTTGGTTCGGTTTCGGTTTTGATGGTCCAGAAACCGGACCGGACCGAACCGAACCTATTTATATATAATATATATTAATTATATAAATCATACACAAATACTCAAACCCTAGAGGTTAGAGGTTTTGAACCCCTTCCCTCCTGGTTGATGAGTATTTGCTTCAGCCAACTTGACAACAAGCTTTGTTTGCTATAATTGTATTAGTAAAATATTATTCTGGATCTTTAATTCCTTATATTTATAACATATCTAAACACAAACCCTAGCCGTCCACCCATTTATTCCCATTTCATCTTCTCTGACTTCTCAACCTCTCTCTCTCTCCCACCGTCAAGAACCTATCTCTCCCACCGCTGCGATGCCTGATTCAAGAAGTTCAGGTTCGTAAAGTTGCTCTAGCTGTATCAATTTCATCGATTTTTTTCCCAATCTTGTAAATCTTTTTATTTTGTGATTGAATGATTGGGTTCGAAAATTGGAATTGTTACCCTCTGCAAATACCAAGTACCTCTTTGTTGCAAATACCAAGTAAACTTGAGAATAGCCAACTTGTCGCTTCTCAGTCCATTCCAACTTCCAAGTACCTCTTTGTTGCTAGTTTTACTCTTCAACTTGCAATCTCATTTTCCACCCACCAAAAGAGAAAAACTCAGAAAATGCACCAAAAAAGGAACAATCTTTCCTTCCTTTTTTCTGCAAATTACCAACTCTCTGTACACTCTTGTGAGTTGTGACCAAAAACGCAACTTTTCTCCAACCCTTCTGGCCTTTATCCTTCCTGGTAAATATTCAGGATCAGAGGGCCCAAAAGAAGACAACTTTTTTCTTACCACATTCCGCTTGGATCTCATTCAACACCCATAACAGGGCAGATTCAAGGGATCATACAAAACCCAAAACTCACAGCTGATTGAAAGTTGCAAAACCCAAAATCTAATCCTTTTCTTGGTGGTTTCCTCATGAAAAATATGATTTTTCTTGGGATAAAAAAAGATACAAAATATGTGGGATCAAAAATGGCGAAAAGAAAGTAAGTTGCAAAACCCACTGAATTATGCTGATGTTTGTTTAATATAATTGTTTGGGTTTTCTTATAATTGTTTAATCAATCTTTCTTTTTTTTTTTTTGTGTTTTTTTATCATCTAAAAAAATGTTGCTGATGTTTGTTTGGATTTTTGGTTGTGAATTTTTGAAGTTTCTGATGTTTGTTTGGATTGTTGGTTTGTGAATTTTTGAAGGAAAATTGACCGATGTTGTTCTTGGATTTGTCTTTGTGGAGCCCTATGTTGGTTGCTCGTCTGTTTGGCTGTGTTCGAACAGGTGCTCATGTCTGGATGTTGCAATCGGTGAGGCGTCGGTTGGTTGGTGGCGAGGGTTTTGGATGCTCGGCGGCGGGTGCTGAAGTGAAAGCTTAGGTTTTTTTTTTTTTGTTCTATTGTATGTATTGGGCCTTTACAGTTTGTTGGATCTTTTGGGCTGTTTGGCAGGTCTTCTTTTGGGCTAGTTTACCAACCAAATATATATATATATATAAGAGGAAAAAACCGAACCAAACTGAAACCGAACCGAAAAAAACCAAACCGAACCAAACTGAACAATAATTTCAGTTTGGTTTCCGATTTCAGTCAAAAACTGAACCGAAGGGAACCGAACCTACCCCTACTAGGAAGACTAAATTTGGGGGAGCATTTTTGCTCACCACCATAAACTATGGTGTATGCTCACCATACACCTAATTAATTGATACGTGTCATTTCACTTAATCTTGGTTAATTTTTTCAAAATTGAAAAACTAACATTTAATGTGAAAGTTAACTAGAGTTAAGTGAAATGACACGTGTCAATTGATTAGGTGTATGGTGAGCATACACCATAGTTTATGGTGGTGAGCAAAAATGCTCCCCTAAATTTGGAGACAAAATTTGCAAACTAGATGATGTGTCACCAATAGAAATGAGCATATTTATCAACGCATCAACGCTTAAGTAATAAATCAATCATCAACTTCCATTTCCTTTAGTTTCTAAAATTTAGTTTATAAATTTAATCTCCCTAGCATTAGTCTATTAAGTACAGGCTGTTATGCAAGTGCAATTCTCTGAGCCTGACTAATTTAAGTCGAGAAGAGATCAATTGTTGGTTTTGTGATATTTTTTTTCCAAAAACAAAGTTAAAAACTTTTAACCAAACGACGCCTCAAAAACGGAAGGAAGACTCCATCATCCAGCAAAGAATCCCTCTCCAATCGCATCCACCAAGTAGAAGAAATCAAAGAAACTAGTGGGATTCCCACAAGCAACATTGCCAACAAAGACTGGTCAAGGAAAGTGATGATGCGAACACCCAAGGCATTGTAAACACTAGAACTCTACACACATTCCCGATGGATCGCAACAAATCGGGTCAAAAGGGATTGCATACGAAATGGGAAGAAATTATTGAAGGATGGAGCGAAGTCAACAGAGGACGAAGCAGGAGAAAACAGAGAACATAATTGCAGAGGATGGATGAAAGATGTGAATATGGAGGGAGAACATGGGATAGAGAAAAGAAAAGAGTTGAGCTGAGGACATAGTCGAGTAAGTTCAACGGCGTGTGGTGTCGAAATACCATGCAGGTAGGAAATGAGAGTAGGGGAAAACAGTAATAGAAAGAAAGGAAGGAAAAAAAATGACTGACACCGACCCTGGCCAGAGCAAGGCCGCCGGCTGAACGGAAAGCCGGAAGAAGGAAGGGTTATCAACAATAGCTGCTAGACATTATTGGTATAGACAATAGACTTGTAATTATTCCTCTAGCTAGCCATCATTACTTTACTTTATAGCTAGTCATCATTACTTTGCTTTGCTTTGCTTTTCTCCTTATTTTCCTCTTCGATGTTTTCCTCATGTAATCATTATTTGGCTTGTCTACTTGTTAGGACTAGTTGTGTAGTTTTTGGCCCTCTATAAGAGAAGACTTCCCTCTTGTAAACAAATGATAATGAAGTATATTACAATTTCTGAGATGGTATCAGAGCAGTCGATCATGACTGACTCTTGAACCTCAAAAATAGAAAAAATCTTCCACCATATCATATCTCAATCATCATATCAGTTTTATTCTTATTTCAACTTCATTGATCTTAAGCCTATACAATGGCTAGTGATGATGAAGTAACAAACCCACCAATTCAGTCTTTCACACCAGGTGAATCAAACTCCACCACACAAGTGGTCACCATTCAAAATGATAATTCCAATTTCTCTGGAGGAATTAAACTTGATGAGAACAACTATTCTCTATGGCATCAAGTCATAGAGATGAAAATTGCTAGTCGAGAAAAACATGGGCATCTTTCCGGTGATACCAAGCAGCCTGCAATCACAGACCCACTGTATAACAAGTGGCGAGCTGAAAATTGCCAAGTCAAAAGTTGGTTATTTGATGTTATGACACCCAATCAGATGAAGCGGTTCATCCGTTACGACACAGCGATGCAGGTATGGGATGCCATAAAAAAGACTTACTCAGATGGCTCTGATGAAGCCAAAATTTATGATCTTCATAAAAGGTCATTTACCATGAAGCAAAATGGAGCTCCTATTGCTAACTATTACAGCAATCTCACCGAGATTTTTCAAGAACTTGATCAACTTAGTCTTACTAACATGAAGGACCCAGATGATATCTTATCAAGGCAGCAAGAAATTGAGCGACTTCGGGTCTATATTTTTCTTGCAGGATTAGACAACAAGTTTGATCAAATTCATGGTGAGATTTTAAGGATGGAGCCCAAACCTGGTCTTGAATAAGCATACTCTCATGTCAAACGTGAAAGCAATAGACAAGGAACCATGTCAGAAAGTGCCACCATGCCTGAAGCTAATGTGCTCTTTACCACAAATTCTCGATCTTCACAAGGACCTCGACTTCAAAACATAAACTCCTCAACAGCTGATCGATTTCGTAATCGACCACCTATGCAGTGCACCAAATACTGATTGAAAAATCATACTATTCAAGGCTATTATGAGATTATTGGCTATCCAGAAGGATGGGTTCACAAAGGACAAAATAAGGAATCCAGCAGAGCATCATTCACCACCTCTGAGTCTTCTCAAGATGTTAGCTCATCTGACCATGTCCCAAAAGCCTTGAACACCTCAGGTATATCTAATTCTACATCTGCTAATACTTGTAATAGATCGTGGATTATTGATACAGGTGCCACAGATCACATGACATTTGATGCTAACATTCTTTACTCATTAAAAACAGCCAACCAGACATTCATTACCAGTGTCAATGGTTCAATCTCTCCGGTTACTGGAGAAGGCTCTCTTTCACTAACTTCCTCACTCAATCTTGATCATGTCCTAGTTGTACCATCCCTAGATTATGATCTTTTATTTGTTTCTCAAATTATTGACTCCCTTAATTGTTCTGTTTCTTTTTTGCCACTATATTGTCTCTGCTCACCACGGCCGTGATTGGTTGTGGTACTAGAAGGGGAAAACTATATTATTTGGACTTAACGGAAGAATGCAGCAATAGATTGAGTCAAGTGCATCATGTAAGCAGAGACGAATAAACCCAAATGAAGAAGATTTGGTTATGGCACAGGCGATTAAGACATCCCTCATTTGGTTATCTTAAACTTTTATTCCCTTAACTTTTTCCCCAATTCAAAGAATCCGATTTCCATTGTGAAATTTGTATTTTGGCCAAAAGTTATCGTGTTTCCTATCCATTAAGATTAAATAAAAGTTATGTGCCATTCATGGTCGTTCATTCTGACGTTTGGGGTCCTGCCAGAATTCTTACCACTTCTGGATTTAGATGGTTTGTGACATTTATAGATGACTGTACTAGAATGACCTGGGTGTTTCCAATGAAGCACAAGAGTGAAGTTCCTACCAAGTTCAATATTTTTCATCAATATGTTGCAACTCAGTTTGACAAGAAAATTCAGACACTCAGGTCTGATAATGGAGGAGAATATGTCAATCATGCTCTGCATAACTCTTTGCAAAAGCATGGTATTGTTCATCAAACCACATGTGCCTATACACCTCAACAAAATGGTGTAGCAGAGAGGAAGAATCGACATCTCTTAGAAGTGGTTCGTGCATCTTTATATGGTGCCAACATGCATCATAAGTTTTTTTTGGGGGGGGGCACTATGTTCTGCAACATATCTCATAAATCGAACACCATCAAGTACTCTCCAATATCAAACACCATTCCAAACACTTAACCACCTTCTCACCATTCCATCTATGCCAAACTTAGAACCACGTGTCTTTGGGTGTGTGGCTTATGTACAGGTTTATCCACATCAACGAGGGAAGTTTGATCCATGTGCCCTCCGGTGTGTATTCTTGGGTTATTCTGATACAAAAAAAGGATACAAATGTTTTCATCCTCCTACCCAAACTCTATACATCACTGCAGATGTCCAGTTTCAAGAAGGAGAAACATATTTTTCAAAGGGAGACATTGAGTATCCCCTTCATGAGGAGAATAGTATGTTTGAAGAGGATACCCAAGACATTAGCAACATTAAAATTGTTGCAGAAATTTCAGAAAGTGAGATAAATGTTGATAAGTCAGCAAACGACTGTAATCAAACAATACATGCAGAAACAGAATCATCGACTCCAACATCAGACACAGAAGTACATCCAGCAACATTAAGTCTAGATGGCTTGGGATTGCCTTCTTCAACAGTACCACATGATCAATCAGCTCCTGAACACAATCAACAGGTAACTGATCAATCTAATTCTATTGAGATCGTACCTGAGTCAAGTCAAATTGAGTCCACTAATTATCAACTTCCCCCTCGAAAATCTCGAGGGATTCCTAAACAGTTATATGATCCTGATCTTAGAGCAATCACCAAGAGCTTGGTTTGGGAGATTTGCCAAATCGATGAAATTTTTCGGATATAAGCAAAGCAACTCAGATCATACTCTTTTCTTAAAGCATAAGAAAGGTAAAATCACTGCTCTTATTGTATATGTGGATGACATGATGGTTACAGGAAATGATCCAGAAGAGAAGGCAGCACTGCAAAAGTATCTAGCAAGTGAATTTGAGATGAAAGATCTCGGTGCTTTAAAGTATTTCTTGGGCATTGAGGTGGCCCGCTCACAACAAGGAATATTTCTATCACAACGGAAATATGTTCTTGATATTTTGACGAAAACTGGGATGCTAGCATGCAAACCAGCAGATACAGCAATTGAGCTGAATCATAAACTTGGTGAATATCCTGATAAGATACCTACCAACAAAGAGAGATATCAACGAATTGTTGGTAAGCTAATATATCTTGCACATACTAGACCAGATATAGCATATGCAGTCAGCATGGTAAGCCAGTTTATGCATGCACCAAGTGAAACACACATGGATGTTGTAAACCGTATCTTGAGGTATTTAAAGTCAACTCCTAGGAAAGGATTAATGTTTTCAAAACATGATCATCTAGACGTTAAAGGCTACACTGATGCTGATTGGGCTGGTGATGTAACTAACAGACGATCAACATCAAGATACTTTGTTATTGTTGGAGGAAATCTAGTCTATTGGCGTAGTAAGAAACAAAAGGTTGTTGCTAGATCAAGTGCTAAAGCAGAATATCGGAGCATGGCACATGGAGTATGTGAACTGCTTTGGGTGAAGAATTTACTGAGAGATTTGAGCTTTAGGCCCAAGCATGATATGCGTCTACATTGTGACAACAAGGCTGCAATTGACATTGCTCACAATCCGGTTCAACATGATCGAACCAAACATGTGGAGGTGAATAGACATTTTATTAAAGAAAAAATTGAGGCAAGACTTATTGAAGTTCCATTTGTTAAATTTGAAGATCAATTAGCAGACATGCTCACCAAAGCAGTCACAAGTTCAGTATTTCACAACTCACTAAGCAAGTTGGGCATTCATGACATCTATGCACCAACTTGAGGGGGAGTGTCAACAATAGCTGCTAGACATTATTGGTATAGACAATAGACTTGTAATTATTCCTCTAGCTAGCCATCATTACTTTACTTTATAGCTAGTCATCATTACTTTGCTTTGCTTTCCTTTTCTCCTTATTTTCCTCTTCGATGTTTTCCTCATGTAATCATCATTTGTCTTGTCTACTTGTTAGGACTAGTTGTGTAGTTTTTGGCCCTCTATAAGAGAGCTCTTGTAAACAAATGATAATGAAGTATATTACAATTTCTGAGAGGGACAACCTCACACAAGCGGTGGGAAAAACTCTCAGTGAGAGAGGACTCTCACCAACACGGGAGAGACACTTACGATTTGCATTGGATCCATGATAGAGAAACATAGTTGTAATATGTGCATATTACATTTCTATATCTCTTATTATGATCTCTTGTATCATTCTTGAAAGTTTAATTAAGTTGGCTATTTCCTAGCAAATGTAAAGAGTCTGTAAGTTGGTTATTCCTAGTCTTAAGATTGCAAAGGTTGGAGCTTGCGTTAAATGAGGATCATGATTGACTAATGTTACACTACAAAGCTCTATTTTGGTAAGAATCATTTGCATTCATATAGGATTTGTTTTCCCTATTAAAGATTGATTTGGTGTGGGATTCTAAAACTCTATACAAATATGCATAGAGTCTTAAATAAGGAAGAGGTTTGTGTTGTACCATACTTGACCAATCCCGAAACTACTGAGCACCGGTCAACGTTATACCGTCAAGGACCCAGAAGAGTTTCCCTCCAACCAGGAGGCCAATCACAACGCGACACGTGTCGACATCAGAAGTCAATCATAACGCGACACGTGTCAACATCAAAAGCCAATCACAACACGACACGTGTCAATGTCAGAATGAAACTAGAAACTCTCTTCTATAAATAGAGATCATTCTCTCACAATATTTCCGAATGTCATTTGTACTAAATCATTCACTTGTACTCACTAAAGGAGAGCTTGAACCTATGTACTTGTGTAAACCCTTCACAATTAATGAGAACTCCTCTACTCCGTGGACGTAGCCAATCTGGGTGAACCACGTACATCTTGTGTTTGCTTCCCTGTCTCCATCCATTTATATACTTATCCACACTAGTGACTAGAGCAATCTAGCGAAGGTCACAAACTTGACACTTTCAGTTGTACCAAAGTCCCCACTGATTTTGTGCATCAACAAGGTTTAAATAAGGCCAATCTCTTTGTTTATTAGGTAAAAGAGTTAACCTAGTATATAAAGGGTTGTGCTGGGAGTTTTACACGACACCTTTTGCACTCTAATCAAAATCGTGAGATTGTTTTATAAGTTCGAGAGGGAGAGACAGAAGGTTGTTAGGTTCTTAGATTTATCTAGGTGATAGTCCGAGAGCATAACACATCATTCATCATGGAACTTTGTGTAAGCTTTGCCTGTGAGGAAGATTATCAACCTGCATGAATCGGTGTTCATCCAAGAGAAGGTGAAGAGGGTGTGTTCTACAAGACGAGTATTTGATCAAGCTTCTTTTGTGGTGTAAGAAAGTATCAATTGAGTCTTGTATAAGTCCTTAAGTTTTTTAGTGAAATTAGTTGTGTGCCTTGAGGTTTTTCTCTCCTGTGTGGAGGGTTTTTTCCTCGTGCGAGATTTTGTACAAATACTCAATTTGTTGTGTTTTGATTTTTGTTGTGAAGAAGCAGGATTGAATCACATATCAATCCTGCATATTGCATTTTAACATTGATCCATCCAGGTTTATAATTACAATTCTTTTCAAGACTTCCTTGTTCCTTAGACTAAAACAGTTACTAACCACAGCAGACGCCGGTATAAAAATAATTTTTGGAACATGTAAGAATGCGACAGTGTACGGACCCAAAACCTCATAGAGTGCCAGAAAATTCTTCCCTTGAAATTAATAAACACTGTTATTTTGGAAAAACCTCACCATAACAAGCACTGTTATTCACTTATTCTGGAACAGACTCGCCATGGTGATATTTTTACTACTTCCTCAGAGTTACAAAACAAGCAAAGAAAAATGATACAAAGCTTTTTATTCTTAGCGAGGATTAGAAATATTTATACACCAGTTTCTGAGAACTTGTTGGAGAGAGCTTTAGATATGGCTCTGATGGTATTTGGAGTAGTCCTGCAGCAGCCTCCAAATAGAGAAGCCCCAGCCTCACACCACTTGTCTATGGCTATGTCTGCAAACTCTTCATCAACCGCACCAGTCGATTTCTGCGATCGAAAAGTTCCATTCAAAAATTTTCAACAACGCCTTAGACATCAACATTGTCTTATCACATCCATGGATTAATTTAGCATCAAGATTTCATAATTTTTAACAATATATTGGTTCGCTGTTTCTAGGTGCCAGTAGACGTTGTAAAAGGTAGGGTACGTAATGTTCTATTGTGAGACTTGCTCATGTTCTTAGATTGTAACCTGAGCCACACCTTCAAGCACCAAATTCAGACTGACAACGTAAGTATTTTCCACATAACACTAGATTGATATAATAGAAATTATGCCATTAATATAATAGAAATTATGCCATTAATATGAAAGAAAAGAAAAAAGGTATTTTATTTGGGAGATATAATGAGTATGGACCAACTGTTTAAGATCAAGGTTTCATATTTTGAAAATCATGTGTTTCTCTGTTATAATGTTCTATTGTCAGACTCATGTTGTTACACAAGTGATTATGTTGGAAGATTATAATTTGGACTATGTGTTCAAGCAAGAATTAATGTGACTCATGTTGCAGATTCATGATCTAGCAACATAAGTACTTTTTGTGAATGGTAACCTCATATGGTCGTATTGATGCCTACATGACATATATATGGTCATCTACTTGATGCAATACCACTTGAAAGCAAAGCAAACAAATTTTATTTTAGGAGGGTTAGTGTTAGAAAATGGAAAGTAACAACATATATAAAAGGGAAACTCACCACCCATTGCTTGGTCTGACCATCATAAGTCTCACCACTGTTAGGGTATATCACTATTGGTTTGTTTGTAACCTGCCAAGTAGATGGGTAAGGAACATTGTATAAGATGGTTTTATGGGCTAATTAAGTATTTTTAATTACTCATAACTTGACCGAAGATTATACATTCCGAATAGATGAAACCAGTCCGTAGATAAATCTAGGAGGTGTGCAGTTGATTCCAACAGCAACAACGTTCTTGCATGAATCTGCAACGGAGGCACATTCTAACATGGAATCCCCGCTGACCACATTGATTCCATCCTTCGAAGCGAAGGAAAACCAGGCTGGAATTTCTATTCCTTCTTCATCAAGAAGCTCAGCATATGCCTGCATCACATTTAAGCAAGGAATATTTAGCCAAAATCCAGACTGGAACTGCTGATACCAACAGATCCACATACATATTGCGGACAAATTGCAAATGAGAGTGCAATGGGGCATGATGCCTATAGAATATGAGTTGATTCAATGAATTGTAACTAAATAAAAGTAATTTGTCCGGTTGCCTCAAGGGAAATATCAGTTACCTTTGCTTCTATCTTGTTTGGAATCGTCTCAAATGCGATCAGATCAGCACCAGAATTGGCCAGAATCTGTACCCTTTCCCTGTGGAAATCCTTCAATGTTTCTACAGTTATCGCATCTCCATAGTTCCCACTGCGAAGGAAAACAGAATAATCAAGCCAAAGAAAACCTAAAATCAAGATCATTAATGCTCATATAAACAACGTACATGAAGAAACTGCAGGCAGAGTTCTAATTATTTACCATTGATCAGAAAGTTATCAAGTCACCTTAGTAATTTATTTGTGACAATGAGTGGAAAATGAGTTCACTAGTTACCTATATTCGGAACCATCAGCCAAGTAAGCGCCATAGCTGCCGATAGATGCTGCAACTAGAACTGGACGTCTTGATTGAAACTTATCATAGTAAATTTCTCGCGCCTCAATTGCAATTTCAACACTTTTCCTAAGCAAATCTTTGGTTTCTTCCTTAGAGAAACCTTTGGCCTCAAAACCCTGAATGGTGGCCTGTATCAAACATAAATTATAACTCCTCAAACTTTAATTAATTTAAAAAAACTAAAAAAAAAAACACAACCTATATACGTTGAGAGCACGTGGTGGGAAGGACGAACAAAATTAAATACCTGATAAGATGCGGTTAGTATGATGTTTGCACCGGCATCAAGGTAGTCCAAGTGTACCTATATTTTTTTCCCAACCAAGTTAAAAGAGGAAAACAAGCAATTGAATTTATGTTTTAATTTTTCTTCTTTGTTGTATTTAGCAAGTGTATAAGTTTAAAACATGACGCAGTGATGATATGAGACTGTGTCCAAAGTATGACACGAGTCCTAAAACTCACGCAATTACATGACGAGGGATATAGAAACAGAAGAGTGTTGAACTTATTAAAGGTAAGTTTTAGTCCACGAGAAGTATGATGACAAAACCATGATGCTAGAACACGAGAATAAGTTTTGGTGCACAATCAATAAACTAAGGTGTAATGACACAAACTCAAGTTTTGGTCTAAGAACTAAAAATTAAGGTATAATACCAGAATAAGAACCTAATTAATTAAAGTACGAAGAGCTGTTCTAAAAAATCCCATACCAGAATAAGAACCTAATTAATTAAAGTATGACGATCTGTTTTAAAAATTCTCGCCTAGGTGGCGCTAAACGGCTAATCATCGTTGCGATTAACTTCTAAGCGTTAGAAAATAAAAAAATGATGTCTAAAACTCCTTAAACCATCTCCAAAGGAGATGTCAAATATACCAAATAGGATTAAAAGACATTTAGATGTTCTCCAATGGATATACCATATATGATATGGCATGTGAGTCATTTGACTCATTGTTTTCCAGCTACTTTTTTTTTTCTTTTTTTACAGCAAACGAAGGAGTCAAATATATTTAATTGAATTTTTTAATACATAGGTCCCATTAACAACCAATAGAATAAAAACTACAATTAATTTTGATTATTTTTTAATATTTAATGTAATTCTAGGCCCAATAAAATAATAAAATAAATATTTGACACATTCATTGAAAAATAAGATAATTTAGCACTTTTATTCAATTTGTCATATCAGTCATCAAATAAAATTTTGACATATTATATTTGAGATGTCCACATAGCACCCGCCTAACCCGTCTTAGCAATTGCCCATGTCTCTACTATTATTTAGACAGAAAGTTGATAGGTTTCCATATGGGAGGCAGATTGTTTGTCCTCCCATTACCATGTCATTCTCATCCCCTCCTACATTGTGTGATCACGATTAAGTTACGTCAACATTTTATATTGATTTTTTATAGAGATAATAAAACATGTTGACATGATTTAACCGTGACCGTATAAATAAGAGGGAATGAGAATGGCATGATAAAATGAGGGCAAACAATCTGCCTCCTTCCTTATGCACCAATGTTTTTTTTATTCATTGTTGTGCAGGCGTCCTGAAAATCACGGCGTGAGTTCATCAGAAGATGAGCCGAAATGTTTTGTGGTTCGCCACGTTACTGTCAGAAGCTGACGTGGTTCACTTACTAAATATCTATTTTATTATTTTTAAGCATCAAGAAATTACTCTAACTTATCCAAAAAAAACGTCGTTCTGCATTCAGAAGACCAAAATATGCTCTTGCTCTTAGTAAATAACAAAGGGCTTGATATATCAAACACACATCACCAACAATACATAGTTCATTTTATTTATGCTCCCAAAAATATATACACACAAAAAATAAGCAAAGACAAAGAATTTTGCATATATAAAATGAATATTGACCATTTTCTTCTCATTTCTTTCAATTTTTTCTTTTATGTATTAATTAAACTATGAAAAAAAATTTCCCCCTCTTATTTTTCACATAAACTACAATTTACATGTTTAGCTTAAATTGAATCAATCAAAGAAAATCGTCTAAACAAAACAAAAAAGGACATCGAAAGTCTTTAAGAGAAAATATAAAAGAAAAAGATAACAATTAAGCTTGACAGATCGAATAACAGATGAAGTACCGTACGTACCCTTCTAACAAGGTGAGGGGAAGTGATAAGGCATTTGGCGCTCCAAAGAGGGTCGTTGAGGTCAGCTCCATGCCGTTCAAGCTCCGTAGCAAAACCGCCGTCGAGGACAGCATAGCCACCGCACTTTTCTAGGAAATCAGACAGGAACGACGACGTTTCCTTGCTTCCTAAACCCATAGTGCTATAGGTGTGCTGTAGTTGTATGGAGTAGCAGAAGGTCTCCGTGTATTTTCTGTTTTTGTAACTGAAGCGGCTTCTTGAATACTGGATGTGGCCACCTTCCTGAAGTTGAAGCATTTTGTAGAGGGAAGACAATGATGTGGATTTACAATTATACCCCCTTCACGTTGCTTAAAAACATTTTTTGTGTATAAATTTTTTTTTGATATTCGTTCTAATCTTTACATTGTTTTATTTTATTGGGTATATGACCTTACAACCGTGACTCTCTGGTATTCCAATAATAAAGGAACATTGTTCAAGTGTAGCGAGATAGAAACTAAAGGCTAGAGTAGAAAATGGAGAATATGGGAGGTGAGTGGATTGCCTTACTTAAAACAATAAAATTTACAAAATAAGAATGAGATCATGTATAATTATCAAATTGGTAACAAAATACCAATGAAAAAAATAGAGTTTTTTTTTTTTGGTTAAACTGTTCCAACTCTGTATTTGAGCCAAAATCGATTACGAAGGATTTAAGTTGCATTTTGATGGCAATATATGTTTTGTTAGACTTATTTTTCAACGGCGGATTTGAGCCAAACCAATTTTCAATTATTTTAGATCTATGCTGAGGGACTAACAAGGTGTAATCAACAAAAGCATAAATTCACGCTTTACATGAATCAAGCAAAGAACATTTTGTAATATATGTTTTTTTTTATATAACGATATATATACACTAAAAATAATAAAATATATAATTAAATCCAAACATAGTCCAATTAACACACTAATTAATCAACTCTAACATACATTGTGATATTTTTCTTTTTTGGTAAACCGTACATTGTGATATTTCCCCCAAAATAAGGAATAGGCACTATATGGCCAAATGCGTACGGGGTTACTAAAGGACAACCCAAAAACTAAGCAAGTTATCATTTGTTCTTATCATCAACTCATCAAAGTCACATTTCGTGTTGAAATTTCTTACTAAAATATGAATAAAGCACGCACTACCGCCACGTATGTGGTTCCTGTCTGAAATTTATACCAAACAAATATCTAATGTGCAAGTAATTGTGTTTCTATTGGAGCCCATGAAAGTTGTGATCGATAATGGGGTCTTGCACGTATGAATGTGATTGAACTGAACAAGTTTTCTAGGCTCTAGGCCATTCGATACTTGACATTTCTCAAATATTTCTTCTCCTTTGATAATCATTTCAACTTTTACTTTTTAATTTTAATTTTCTAGTTTTGGTTTTTATTTAGACAAAAAACCAAAACTTATTGTTTAGCAAGTGATCCTTATTACATTGGTAGAAATGTGTTGAGTCCTTACATAATAGCATGGGTTCCAATCCCGTCGGTGACTAATCTAACATCTAATCTAACAAAATTTATCGTTTGACCAAAAAAAAAAAAAAAACTTATTTGTTCACTATTTTCCGTTTAAACTTGTTTGATAACGTTTACATTCTTTTGAAAAAAAAAATTAAAATCAAGATGCATGTCGGTTTGATAACCATGGGTTTTAGTCTTTGGTTTATGGTTTGTATTTTTTAGATTTTAGTTTTCACTTTTATGATATGAAAGAACAATGAGTAAAAACAAAATCTGAAAACAAATTCAAATACCTTTTGGTTTTGGTTTTAGTTTTTAGCTATTTTTATATATTTGTTTTACATCTCTCCACCATGATTCCTCCAATCTTCTTTATCTCTCATTTTTTTCATATCTTAAGCATAAAAATATAAGAACTAGAGAGTAAAAATCAAATGGCCATCAAAATAATCCTACTTTTATGAGTTTTTAAAATTTGACTCGATGAACACTAAACAATTTAATCCTACTTTTTTATTTTATTTTTAGATATGTGATTTTGCACATCATTCCTTTAACTTGTACTGTAAGATTATGCACATCGTCCCTTTAAAGTGTACCAAATCACACAACTCTAACAATGTGTAATGTTAGAGGAATTAAATTTAGTGATGTTGATGCACAAAATCAGTGAGGACTTTGGTATAATAAAAAATGTTAAGTTTGTGACCTTCGCTAGACTGCTCCGGTCACTAGTGTGGATAAGTATGTAACTGGATAGAGACAGGGAAGCAAACACAAGATGTACGTGGTTCACCCAGATTGACTACGTCCACGGAGTAGAGGAGTTCTCATTAATTGTGAAGGGTTTACACAAGTACATAGGTTCAAGCTCTCCTTTAGTGAGTACAAGTGAATGATTTAGTACAAATGACATTAGGAAATATTGTGGGGGAATGATCTCCTTTTATAGAAGAGAGTTTCTAGCTTTGTTCTGACATTGACACGTGTCGTGTTATTATTGGCTTCTGATTTTGACACGTCTCGCGCTATGATTGGCTTCTGATGTCGACACGTGTCGCTTTGTGATTGGCCTCCTGGTTTGAGGGAAACTCTTCTGGGTCCTTGACGGTATAACGTTGACCGGTGCTCGGTAGTTTCAGGATTGGTCAAGTATGGTACAAACAATGCTTCCATAAGTTCCCGAGTGAAGGAAGCTCCTCGGTTAAGGACTTGCAAGATCCAAGCCATTGAGTAATCACGAAACTTCTAAGTACTGAAGTGTGGTATCATTTTCACTTGTCTTATCTGTCTCATATATAGATGTGGCATCTTCTCTGGAAGTACTTTTCCTCCATCCAGGGGTGGTATCTTTAACCGATGAAGATGCACAAGGTAATGTATCAATTTCACTTGAAGCTTACTTGTAGTTTTGGGCTTGGTCAAGTGCGATACAAACCCTATAGTAGAAGTCCCCCAAGTCGCCGAGCTAGGAGATTTGCCGAATGAGGTAACAGACAAGGTAAGCGATCAGACTTCTAAGCAAGCAACCTGGATCGGAGGTTCGACTTCGGCTTCCGGTTGATTGTTCTCCTTCTCCTTGTGTCTTAAACAGCAACAAGGATAAGGAGAAGCAAATGAAGAAGAGATGATATGAGATACTTTTGCTTTTGAAGAAGTAACTTTCCACAGGCTTATTCTTGAACTGGGCTAGAGGATTTTCTGGTTTCCTCCAGAGTATAAGGCCGACTCAAGAATTTGAGGGTCAAAACAAGTCCATCAAATCTAGAGTACGTTCGACCCTAATTATATGGGATACTTTTGCTGTCGACAAAGTAGTGGGTATGGTATGGAGAAGCTTTACTCTTTGGCGATGGTGTCAGCGAAAGGTTGTTGAAGCTTCTCGAGTTCTTCGGATAGGGCAGCGATGCTGGGTTTGGATTTGATTTAGACTCCTCTGTCTGGGTTGTGTGGTTCTGCAGGAAGGGCATCGTGCTGTAGTGATCTGTTCCAGCTCATCATTGATCTTTCTGCTTCAATCTCTTACAGCATTTGTCCCCGATGCAGAAGTGGAATGCAACCTTTGCATTTAAATGGTCCTTTAGAGCACTACTTCTCAGCGACTCATCCATGCGTGGTAGCTTCAGTGTAAAGCGTCAATATCGTATTAACTGTTCTGAGGTATTTGCCGAAGGACTTCGTGACCTTGACAACAGTTGAGGATGAGTACTCGAGAGCAATGTTAGGCAAACAACCATGCAAAGATTTCGGGCAATCAGTTCTAGATCGGAAGTTTGATTTCAGGTTCCGACTGATTGCGTTTTTTCTCCTTGTCCTGCAGGTAAGAGCAAGTTCAAAGGAAAATACAGGGAAAAAGCATGATATGGGATACTCTTGCTTTTAACCCTGATGATATGAGATACTCTTGCTCTGGTGTGGCTTGTTTGCAGAGGCATTATCGGGGGGAAAAGAAGCTGAGTATTTCGAGAGACTTTGCTGAGAGTGCCCTCTCGGATGTGAAGAAAAGTTGAGCATTTTTTTTTATTTGCAGGTCTGCCTGGCTGTGGAGGATGAAGGTCGACATATATAAGAATTGTCCCAACAGCGAATGGTAACGTTGTTCCTTTACCTTCTCGGTCATAGCAATGTAGTGGGAGCTGCAAGATTCACCTGTTTTAACTTTATCAGAGCACTTTGAAAAAGTGATATATGGTATCTGGAAAGCTGATGTTGCGTGTGAAGATTGCAGACAAGCTTTATCCAAGGAAATCTGGCTCTCGAAGTTCGGAGAGCGGTGCCTCTTCGGTTTTCGAACAAGCAATCCTGTCGGGGATCTGGCTCTCGAGATTCGGAGAACGATGCCTCTTCGATTTTTGAGAAAGCAATCTTGTTGGGAGTCTAGCTCTTGAGATTCGGAAAGTGGTGCCTCTTCGATTTTTGAAAAAACAATCCTGTTGGGAGTCTGGCTCTTGAGATTCGAAGAGCAGTGCCTCTTCGATTTTTGAGAAAGTAATCATGTTGGGAGTCTGGCTCTCGAGATTTGGAAGGCGGTGCCTTTGTACCATACTTGACGAATCCCGAAACTACCGAGCACCGGTTAACGTTATACCGTCAAGGACCCAGAAGAGTTTCCCTCCAACCAGGAGGCCAATCACAACGCGACACGTGTCGACATCAAAAGCCAATCATAGCGCGACACGTGTCAACATCGGAAGCCAATCACAACACGACATGTGTCAATGTCAGAACAAAGCTAGAAACTCTCTTATATAAAAGGAGATCATTCTCCTACAATATTTCCTAATGTCATTTGTACTAAATCATTCACTTGTACTCACTAAAGGAGAGCTTAAACCTATGTACTTATGTAAACCCTTCACAATTAATGAGAACTCCTCTACTCCGTGGACGTAGCCAATCTGTAGCCAATCTGGGTGAACCACGTACATCTTGTGTTTGCTTCCCTGTCTTTATCCATTTACATACTTATCCATACTAGTGATCGGAGCAATCTAGCGAAGGTCACAAACTTAACATTTTCTGTTGTACCAAGATCCTCCGGATTTTGTGCATCAACATTTGACGCTGTCTGTGGGAAACGACACGAAAAGCTATGTCGGTTCTCTCTATATTTTTCATCTCACCACCGTGAAAACTTCACAACCTCCACCGTGAATCTGCAGAAACCCAAGAACCAAACACCTGCACAGTCACTGCAAAACCCAGGTTTTCCGCTTCAGTTCCCGATCACGGCGACATCGACGGAAACACAGTCACATTTCTTCATTCTCTCTCCTCTCACTAACCCACACAGAGCTCTCTCTCTCTACTTTCTCTCTCTGGGTTCATCAGCAGTATCAAAACCTGAGATAACACACTGATCGAGCGCAGCCAACACCAGTTGCGCAGAGTATCATTCCCATTCCCAGTTCGTTAACTAACGGTTTTATTTCTTCTTCCCATTTTGCCCATCCCTTCTTCTTCAATTCACATCCAAATGACAGCGGAGCACCTGCGCCGTTTCTTGGCCGAGCTCCGAGGGGAGAAATATGGCAGCGGCACGTCGGTATCAGACGACGCGGAGAGGATCGTGGAGCAGGTGCTGCAGAAGAGGCACCAGTCTGCCGCATCTCAGCTCCTTCTTCCATTAGGAGTTTTGAACAGTCAACGGGGAAGCTCCAGATGGCCTACAGGCACACTGGCATCTCTGCCTACAGATGGGTCACGTGGGCCATCAATCCAGACCTCAGCAAAACGTCGGCCGCCATACCCGGCGCCCACACTTTTGTCGCTTGGTCGCAGTTCAGTGGGACGCCGAGGGTGTACACGTCGCCGATCTCGAGCAAGACCACAACAGTGTCTGTAAATACAGTGAAATCTAAGAGAATAAGATATGGGGGCTTCGTTCTCGAACCTGATGGATGGGACAAATGGGTCGGGTCATGGACTGGATCTTGGCAACATACCCGAGAGTTGTGTGGCCTGCGTGTTCATGTACCTGACTCCTCCTGAGATTTGCAATCTTGTGAGGCTCAACAGGGCGTTTCGCGGTGCGGCGCAAAACAAGTGATCCCAAATCTTCAAAGGCAGATGATGTTACAGACTGATGATGTTGCAATAAAAAATTTAAAAAAAACACAGCCTGTAGGTGGAGAAAAAGGAAAAGGATGTCTGGAGGTGGAGAAAAGCCGAGAAGGAAGTGGAAAGCATGATTGCCCACTCCGTCTAAAAAGATAAGTTTTCTTATAATAATTCTATTATTAATTCTATTATTATTCCGTCTGCCATCTGCCAAAAGAAAAAATAAAATAAAATAAGTTTTACTTTTCCTTTTCAACATACATCATTATGTTTTCATCATTTATTTAATATGTTATTGATATATGTTATGATGAAAGTAACCTTTATTATTTAAACGTTATGATGAAACTTTGTCTAGAGTATTATTCATCACCTAATGACATATATTTAACCCAAGTATCTGTGCAACATTTATTCATGGCCTAGAATATTGTGACTGTCATTAAACTATGTCACTTATACAACATGTGATTTACCACATGACTGAATAAATTATATATTTATAAAAGGCACATAGTACAATATTTTGCCTTAACAAACTTTGTCAATTTGATTTAATCATTATACGGTCGTACTTATACTGTCATTTATTGTCAGGAATTATTGAGCAACTAGATCCACTGATCAACATTGTTGCTGATTAAAATAACCCAATATGCGAACCCGACAAGCGGACCCGAATCATGTCGAGAATCAACTCATACTGAGTGCACGCTGACATAAAGTACATACTTGCAATGAGGAATACCACGAGCCGAGCCACCTCGCAGCTAGGGGTGGATTTTTTTACCAAATTACTGTGCCAACCGAATTGCCAACAGTGCCATACCGATTTTGTGCCAAATTTGTTTGTACCAATTGGTAATGGTACGGTATTGTACCGTACCGAAATTTCGTGGTACGGTATTGGTAATGGATACCATTACCACGGTATTACCGTACCATACCGAAAATACAATATAATATATAATTTATAAATTATATAATAGATGATTATATAACACATATTTATAATATTCCAATAATTTGAAAATAAAACCCTACTTATATTAGCATTGTTGTTGGTGACTTTGATCTCTTGAAATTGTGGAAATCAAACACAAAAGAGTTCCTAATTCTTTCACAAATAGCCAAAATATCTTTGTAACCCCTATTTGTACTGTTGCTAGTGAAAATGCATTTAGCCTAGGGAGGAGGGTTGTGGACCCTTTTAAGGTATCCTTGACTCCTAAAATAATGGAGGCACTAGTGCGTACTAGTGGTTGGCTTAGGGCAGATGAACTAAACTTCTACAAGGAACTAACGGAAGATATGCTTTAATTTTACAAGGAAATGGAAGAAGAGAAAACAAGAAAGATATGCTTTAATTTTTTTAGTAAATTTGTTATTAAATGGTTTTCAACTTTAATTCTTCTTGCGACTAATTAATATGTTTTCTTTGTTTGTAATGTAGGCTTGACACAAACTCAATCTTCTACAAGTTCAATGCCTCCTCCAAAAGCTTCGACATCTCAAGCTTGAATAACTGATCAATGAATTCTCCTTTTTGAAGTTTACTTCCAATTTTCATTTGGTTTGAAACTTTAATTTCTATTTGGATTTTTAACTTCTATTTGTTTTGGTTCGTAACTTCTATTTGGATTGTAAGCTTAATTTTCATGATGCATCATTTGAATTATTATGTGTGTGAATTGTGAATGCTGAATAATAGATGAATTTAATCTATAATGTATGAGATAAAGGTACCCAAAAAAAGCTTTGCCCTTAAATTGGGTTAAAAAAATAAAAATTGATTGTGTCCCAAAACAAAATGGCAATTACCATTGTCATACCATGCCAACCGAACTTTTGGCAATACCGAACTTCGGTATACCGAAAGTTTGGTACGGTAATGGTAATAGATTTTACCAAACCGAAAGTTTGGTACGGTAATTGGTACAAGGGTTTTGGTACGGTAACCGTACCGAACCCACACCTACTCGCAACGAGCATAGCCTCTAGCCGAGCAGCCTCGCAACGAGCATCGCTTCCAGCCAAGCAACCGCCTCGCCGCGAGCATAGCCTCTAGCCGAGCAGCCTCGTAACGAGCATCGCCTCCAGCCGAGCAGTCTCGTAACGTGTAATACCTCTAGCCGAGTATTGTTTTATGTTGAGCATTGCCTTGTGTTGAGTACTGGTTCAACACATCTAGCCATTTCGGCCCGTACATGGATTGGATTTGAAGTCTCCAGCCAAAAGACTCTCTTGACTGAAGACTTGGGGGACTCCTATTGATGTCTGATACGAAGTGCGGTATGACCAAAGAACTTGGGGTACAAATTATGGCCAACAACCTTTAGCCTTGTCCAAGCTGGTTTTTAAAGTTCGCTTGATTATTTTGTTGATGGCTTCAACTTGTCCATTAGACTGGGGATGAGCTGGGGAGGCAAAACATAAGTTGATGTTGAACTTAGAGCAGAACATCTTGAACTTATTGTTCAGTGACTATTGCATTGGGAATGCCGAATCTGCAAATGATGTTCTTCCATACGAAGTCTTCTATTTTTGCCTCAGTAATGGTTGCCAAGGGTTCTACTTCGGCCCACTTTGTAAAGTAGTCAACTGCAACGATTTCAAAGCGGACCTGGCCCTTCCCTGTAGGCATTAGGCCGATCAAATCAAGTCCCCATTGGGCGAAGGGCCAAAGGCTGATCATAGGAGTAAGCGGCTCGGGATGGGAGTAAGGAATAGTTGCGTAGCGTTGACACTTATCACATGAGCGGGATATTCTGATGGCATCTTGGTGGAATGTTGGCCAGTAATATCCTTGGCGAAAAGCCTTATGTGCTAGGGATCGAGATCCAACATGATCTCCGTAGACTCCTTCATGTATTTCCCGAATGACAGTTTTCGCCTCTGCGAGCGTAAGGCATCTTAGGTATGGTAGGTTAAAACCCCGTTTGTAGAGTTGGTCATTAATGATCAAGTAACGGGTAGCCTTGTATCGAATCTTCTTAGCTTGGACTTTGTCATTTGGAAGGGTGTCATGAGCAAGGAATCTATAAATTGGGGTAATCTAACTATCCCCATGTTGTAAGTTGCACACTTCCGCAGCCATGGTGTTTGGTGCTGCCAACAATTCGACCTGAATTTTTCTCCCAATCTTGTCTTCCACCACTGAGGCGAGGCGAGCCAAAGCATCTGCATGACTGTTTGCTGCTCGAGGAATTTGGGTGATCTAGAAGTGGAAGTGCTGGAGCAACAACTGTGTTTGTGCCAGATATGCTGCCATAGAGCTATCCTTAGCGTCAAAGTTGTTGATGACCTGGTTAACCACCAATTGGGAGTCACTGAAGATATCAATTCGTTTAACCCCAAGGTGTTTGGCCAAACATAAGCCTGCTAATAGGGCTTCATATTCGGCCTCATTATTCGACGCCTTGAATTTGAAACGAAGAGCATACTTCATCACCACTTTGTCAGGGGTCGTAAGGACTAGTCCTGCTCCACAACCCTGTTGGTTGGATGAGCCATCAACATATAGACTCCATGTTGGGGCTGTTGGTTCTATTTTCTGAGCTTCCGAGGGTAATGAAACCACTTCTTTAGGCGTAGAAACAATGTCAACAAGATATGTGAAGTCGGCGATGAAGTATGCCACTACTTGGCCCTTCTCAGCTGGCTTTGGTTGGTAGGAGATGTCAAACTCACCCAATGTTATCACCCATTTGATCATTCGCCCGGAAGTGTCGGGACATTGGAGTATCTGTCGAAGAGGATGATTGGTAAGCACGATGATGGAGTGTGCTTGGAAGTAAGGGCGAAGTTTTCGAGCAGACATGACCAATGCTAGAGCCAATTTCTCAATGTTAGAGTATCGTGTCTCTGCATCTTGTAAGGCCTTGCTAGCGTAGTAGACAGGCCGTTCGACATTACCATCCTTTCGAATGAGAACGGAACTTACTGCTGAAGCCGATACCGACAGATAGATAATGAGAGTGTCACCAACCTCAGGTTTGGAGAGCAGATGGGCTTTACTCATGTAGTCTTTGAGGTTCTTGAATGCCTCAGCACATTCATCAGTCCATGTAATGTACTTCTTACTTCCCTTAAGTGCTTTGAAGAAAGGAGCACATATGTCTGTGGCCTTAGAGATGAACCTAGTTAAGGCTGCCACCTTGCCAGTAAGGCTCTGGATATCTTTTGAAGTTACCGGTTCCTTCATGTCGAGGATTGCTTTGATCTTCTCAGGATTAGCCTCAATGCCTCATTGGCTTATCATGAAGCCTAAGAATTTGCCAGAGCCTACGCCGAAGGCACATTTGTTGGGGTTCAACCTCATTCGATACCTCTTCAGAATGGTGAAAGTTTCAGATAGGTTGGTGATGTGTTGGTCAGCATGTTTGCTCTTGACTAGCATATCATCAACGTAAACTTCCATGCTCTTCCCAATCTGTTCGGCGAACATTGAATTGACCAGTCTCTGATAAGTCGCTCCTGCATTCTTTAGGCCGAAGGGCATGACTTTATAGCAATATAGTCCCCTGTCAGTAGTGAAGGTTGTGTGTTCTTGGTCTAGAGGGTTCATGAGGATTTGGTTGTATCCTGAGTAAGCATCCATGAAGCTCAGGAGTTCACACCCTGCCGTAGAGTCTATAAGTCTGTCAATGAGGGGAAGAGGAAAGCTATCCTTCGAGCATCCTTTATTTAGGTCGGTGTAGTCGACACACATTCTCCACAAGACCTTTTGGAGCATGAGACTTTCTTTGGTTCGATTTTTCTTAACAATGACCACATTTGCTACCCATGTTGGGTAATTGACTTCGCGGATGAAGCCTATGCCTTTGAGTTTTTCAACTTTTGCCTTCATTGCTTCGTATCGTTCAGCGTCATAAGATCTTCATTTCTGTCTCACCGGCTTGGTCTTGGGGTCAATACTCAAGCGATGACATATAATATCGGGAGAGATGTCTGGCATGTCCTCGTATGACTAGGCGAAGACCTCAGTGTTCTCTTGCAAAAAAAGAGATCAATGCCAACCGAATGGGTGGTGACAAGGTGGTCCCAATCTTCACCATGCAATCTGGATAATCTTTTGAGATAGAAACCTTCTTCAACTCTTCAACGGGTTGTGCTTGCTGGGTGAAAGAGTCATCTCAAGGATCGTCAGGTTGACTGTTGCCACTGTGAAGATCCAAGTTGGCTTCGTCCGGGCTGGTCTTTATAACTTGGTCATGTATAGAAAGGGTTTCCTTGGGCACAGGCAGGTGCTATTGCTTGACCGAAATGTTGTGACCGTGCACTAAGTTGATCTCCTCTGATGTAACCATTGCCATAGGGGGTTGGAAATTTCATCAACAACATATGTGTGGATACCATGGCCTTGAGATCATTGATGCATGTGCGTCCAAAGATAACATTGTATGTCGTTGGGCAATCAACCACCAGGAAGTTAGTGGTATGGTAGCTGTGTAAGGGCATGTACCAATGGTGAAAGGTAAGTGTATGCTCCCTAAAGGTTGCACGATATCACCGGAGAAGCTTATCAGATGAGAAATCGAGCGATTGAGCAAGTGTTCAGCTACATTAAGTGCTCTGAAAGCTTTAGCAAACATGATATTGACCGAAGCCCCCGTGTCTACCAGGATTCGTCGTACTTCAAAGTTGGCTATGTGAGCTTCCACGATCAGTGGGTCATTGTGAAGGTAGATGATACCTCTTTCTTCCTCAGGGTAGAAACATATTGGATCCCAGTTAGGCTTTTGACACTTGCCTCCCTTGATGTCTTCCACGTGAAACACTTGGTGACGAGGCCTTAAAGCTCGTTCGCTGTTTTTCATGGCTCTGTTGGAAGATTCAGATATGGGTGTGTCGCCGCTTATGGAATATATCACATTCACTTAGCGTTGGTTACGGTTATCCCTTAAAGGGTGAAGGAGGAATTGATCAATTTTTCCTTCACGCGCCAAAGCTTCAATATGATCACGAAGTGTGATACACTTCTCGCCATCATGGCCGTTATGCTCGTGGTAGCAACAAAACGTGCCCGTGTTCTTCGTGGGCTTGTAACCCGACTGCCTCGGCATTGGCTTCGGTATCAGGTGTGCTATGCTGGGGTAAATGGCCACGCATGTGGCGTTCAAAGGTGTGTATGTCTTATACCTCGGGGTAGGGCCTGTCCTGACACTAAATAGTCAATAAAGGGTAAAGTAAATAGTATCATGATTGACTATTTAATGTAAAAATATGATTTTTCGTTAAAGTAAACAGTACCGGGAGTTTTTCATTAAAATTCCCTTTTGAAAAATATTAATAAGACTTTCCTAAAGTGACTCTTATTAACTCTTCATAGATTATTTGTCATCTCACAATTTAATGTCAATTATAATAACAACATTATAAAACATTGTGACAAAAACATGAGATGTCAAAAAGTTCATAAAGAGCCTTACTTTTAAGATAGAGCATTTCTCTATTATTTTTGGTCAATTATTCCCTCTATATTTTGCGCACAAACAAATTTGGGAATCATTTTTTCGAATTTTCTATAATAATTAAAAATAAAAGTTTCAGGGGGTCGGGTACAATATTATCTGGCCAATTTTTTTTCGTAATCCTTGTGGTGAGAAGTCACTTTCAAAGTTACTCTTGTGGTGAAAAAGTTGTTAATTAAACCCTTGTGGTGAACTCTGCTAGCAGTTGAGGTTCAAACTCAAACTGTTAAACAAACTTACGTGACTATCACATGAAGGGTTAAATTCGTCATTTCAATCTAAATTATATCTTATGCCATGGACATCTAGTATGACTTAAGTATACACTTGATATTCCTGAATGAGTTATGACATACGCTTGTTCTTCTTGTGAGTTAAAAAGTTGACATCTAATTCCAGTACACGAAGAAAGCAGAAACAAGTGAAAATGAAAGATAACCCTCAACCATTTTACTAACGAAAGACCAACTTCATCATTTCTCATAACATAATATGTTTTCCACACTAACAACAAAAGCATATGTCCAGCAAAAAAATAAAATAAAAGTATTGTCTTCCAAAATATAATATGGTTCATCATAACAAAAAGTCACTGAAAATATGTCTTCCACAAAATAGACAAATAATCTAGTGTCTCACAAAATAAAATCAACTCCCTCCTCTCCATTATATCTTTTGCAAGGTAGGGTGCTTTTTCATCTGTCGATTTTGCTTCTTGTGCATTGGGGCCATTCTAGAAGGTCGCCAAGGTTATTGGTAGAGTGAGATGATGTTGCAGAGGTCATTCTAGGAGGTCTCCAAGGTGCACTGGCAAGTTGGCATTGGACGATACCATTGAAGGCAATCCAATCGGTGGAGTTGAACTTTCTGCAATTTCTACAGTTGTTTGCCTCCTACACTATTATATTTAGGGGTGGGTTCGGTACGGTTACCGTACCAAAAACTTTCGGTTTGACAAAATCTATTACCACTACCATACCAAACTTTCAGTATTGCCAAATATTTCGGTTAACATGGTATGACAATGGTAATTGCCACTTGTTTTGGGACAAAATCTATTTTTGCTTTTTTAACCCAATTCAAGGGCAAAACTTTTTTATTGTACCTTTATCTCATACATTGTAGCCTAGTTCATCTATTATTCATCATTCACAATTTACACACACAATAATTCAAATGATGCATCAAGATTTATGATGAAAATTAAGCTTACAATCCAAATAGAAGTTACGAACCAAAACAAATAGAAGTTAACAATCCAAATAGAAGTTAAAGTTTCAAACCAAATGAAAATTGAAACTAAACTTCAAAAAGTAAAATTCATTGATCAATTCTTCAAGTTTGAGATGGAAAAAGGAAATTCCCTCTCCCTGTATTTATCTCACTTTTATATATGAAATGATAGTAGGCATGATGCATGCATCTCATACAGCTCCAAATCTCACACATTTCTGTCACATACGGACACACCCAGCTTAAGCTAATCCCTCCTCCCTTCACATTTCACACCCAAAACCTCGAAACTAAACCCAACAAAGCAAATTATACAAACCCAGCAACCCAAAAGCAGAAAAGCATAGAAGAAAAAAAATATATGCATCATTGACAAGTGATAACGCAATCAAAAGGTCATGCAATTCCCAATCGATTGAGTCTAATTCCATTTAACAAATCAATTACAAATCCCCAATTTATCAATTTAAGGTTTCTAAATTTTTTTTATCTAACTCTAGAGAACTAACCTTGATAGACGGAGTCGCGGAGAGACAAAGATGAGATGGATGAGACTGTTCGACGGGGAGTGTTTGATGGGAGAATCTGAGATGGGTGGGTGAGTTTTTGTCTCGAGCATAGAGAATAGAAGTAGAACGGCTGAAATGAGAGAGAATGGGTAGTTTGTGACTCTGTGTCTGTAAGGTTTTATTTTCAAATTATTAGAATATTATAAATATGTGTCATATAATTATATATTATATAATTTATAAATTATATATTATATTATATTTTCGGTACGGTACGGTAATACCGTGGTAATGGTAATCATTACCAATACCGTACCATTACCGATTGCACAAAATCGGTATGGCACGGCAATTTGGCAAAAAAAATTCATCCCTAATTATATTTGTACAATAATGTAATTTAAATGGAAATGACGAATTTAACCCCTCACTTGATAGTCACGTGAATTTGTTTCCGAAATACCAACAAAAGTTTGGGTTTAGACCTCAATTGCTAACATGCCTCATCACGAAAGTTTAATTAATAACTTTTGCACTACGAGGATGACATTGAAAGTGGCGTGTCACCACAAGGACCATGAAAAAAATTTGGCCTTATTATTTCCAGTTTCTATGCATGCATACAGTCCATTTAACGTCCACATTCTTCATGGGCGAAAGTAATAGACAAGGTGAAGGTGAACTGGCAGAGGCTGCATTATATGGAGAATGACAGTGATTTAACTTGGTGCAAGTGGTGCCACCACTACTCCCAAAAGTGTACGGTTAATCCATATAATAATCGATTACATAAATTAAGGGACGTCATAGCATATCAGCTAGAGATATCTTGTTATCAAGTTTTGCGGCATTGCCAACATTAGCAAGATAAAAGCGTATTTTATAAAATAAAATAAAAAATCATGTAACATCCGAAAGTAAAAGGTGGTAATGCGTAACAGCTGTGCATTTGTGCCTTAGGCATTACAAGGACATTTGGTTCCAAGTCCCACTTCCACCAATACCTACAGGAATCAAGAAAGCAATACTGCAGGAGACAAGTGAAGTGAGGATCCTCCTCATGATCCATTACTAAATTCGTCCGACTAGTAACTTGTAACCGTCAGAATTGGGGTCGGTGAAAAAGTAACTTCGTACTCGGAGTGTGTAAGTAAAAATAATAATAAAAACGATAACCAAAATACGGGGTTGAACAATAAAACTAAAGGGGGTGGACGAGCTATTGTTTCACTCGCCCTTTATATGTTAGAAGAGCAAGATAAATTTTTTATTATTTTATGTATCCCTGTAAGGATTTGGAGTTATCATTGTAACAGTAGAGTTTATTTTCAACCTTGTATTTCATTTCTTCGCTTTTATTTTTATTTTCACTTATTCACCGAGCGCTGATTTATTTTTACACCGACCCTAAGTCCAAGGCGCGACATAACTCCAGTCATATTTATATGGCAACCGTATGACAATAAGAGGTGTTGAGGAGAGATTTCTTCTGGGTCATTTGGAGCTCTTCAAAGACGCATGTAATCCAACTCCAACTAACCTAGATGGATGGCGAACGGTTTACAAGGAATGGATACGCTATTAAGTAGTGTTCCGTGTCAATGAAATAAAGAGATGTAAACAAAAACTTGTGTCTTTATTTGATTAGTGTCATATATCACCGTGACTGTATATTTATATTATATAAGTCATTCTCTAATGGATAAGCGTGCAAATTCATACTAGAATCTCACTTACGCATTTTTTTTATTTGGTCGAAATCTTTCATTTAAAAACCCATCATTTCTAGCATTGGCATGTGAAATCTGGCCATGCTACTTGTGAAGGAAAACTAATTAGTCTGTTTTTTTTTTTGGAAGAAACTAATTAGTCTGTTTGGTATCCCTATTGCGTCCAATTCTTTGCTTTTAGAACTATGAGTACGACTGAGGATCCTCTCCGGATCCTATTTGTGAGGATCCTGGGGATCCTCCTATCACATTCCTTCATCGTACATCATACGGTCAGTTTTCGTCAAGTACTATTTATATTTAATTTTAAATAAAAAAATTTATAATGATTTCTAACCGCACGATATACGATAAACGGATGTGATTGGAGAATCCCTGGGATCCTCACGAAGAGCTCCTTATTGCCCACTTCTTTTGATCCATTCCAAACCAAAGCTCAAATACTATATAGAGCAGCCATGAGTTGCTTGCAAACACTAGACGTAGCTTGGGTTCTAAATTCTATTATTTTGTTCTATACTTTTGATCGTTCTCTTCTATTTTAGGTATGACTTGTTTGATACGATAATCGTACTAAAATTTCTTATCAATTGTTGTGCCAAAATTTTGGTATGACAACATTATTTACCATTTTTGTGCAAAACTTTTAGAACATTAACCACTCAAGTGCATTTGAGTATCTTTGAGAGCATTCACGCATAGATAGACTCCAAGAGGGTCTCGAATGGCTTTATGTTCTCTTTTGTACAAGTAATAACGGAGAGGGAGAACTGAACTTGAAGGTGCATAGATAAATATTTGTAATAACCCGAATTTTAAAATTTTAAAAAAAAATATATATATATATATATATATATTACTAACATTGTATATTATTATGTTTATTTCAAGTATAAATTTTTTTTATTGGGTTTCTTTTATGCACAATGTTCATGTATACAAGAATTATATTTTTTGCATGCAAGCTAGTCTCAAATGTGAGGTCTTTTACTATGGCCAGTCAGAGTCATCAATGGCAGCCATGGCGGACGAGAAGATGGATGACGCGGTGGCTAATTAAGTTCTCATGAGAACCACTCCATGTGCACCATCTGTTCCCGCTAACGTGCCTATCACCACACCCTTGGTTATGCATTGTTAACAGACAAAGAGATGGTGAGAAAGAGATGATGTAAGAGTGAAGTGTGGGAGGGGGGGGGGAGAGAGAGAGAGAGAGAGAGAGAGAGATAGATGATGTGCTTATCCTCTCAAAGATGTGCACATCCATTATAAACCAATCTTTAGTCTTGCAGAAAATGATATGGGTGAACTGATGCAGGGTACATTAATCAACTAATAGACTACTACAAGTACAAACCAAATTGTCATCGAGTGACTCTAGGTTCAAGTTCATCATGCAAACAAAACATGTTCACATTATTCGTTTAATGAACAAAAGTTTGTTGATCAACAAATGGGATTTCCCTTTCCACAATTTTAGCCACAAAAATCACATATGACAATACCATTTCTATACAACATTACTCTAGTATTATTTAAACCTTTTTGGTAGATTGGCACTAACCATACATTGTCAAAGATATCAAACACACATAAGGATCCAAGTTTCATTCTTTACTTCCTTCATAATACCACACAATATCTCCACTAAACACAATTCTAAATTTTCATTTTCTTTTCCTCAACTTTTCCACCAACTCACATATGATTATTTGGCAAGGTTCCTTCTTAATTTGCAACCCCAAATCACATCAAGTTCCAAAACCTGTAATCTCATGTTTTCGGTGATGGTGGAAGTGATTGTTTCCGATTGTAATCTGATATGTTGATTAGAGCATCCAATTTCATGTGGCTTGTGCTGGATTTTCATTTACTTGTTGTGGTTTTATTGGTAATTTGCTTGCCGTGTATCTTGCCAATTTACTGTGTTTGAGAGGATAAATTTCTTCTGTGCTCCTAGATACTTTCTACTGTTGTGGCTTTGAAATCTAGGGTAGAGAATCCACCCTGCAAATTTTGAAGTGTAGAGTAGGATAAGTTACCAGCATGGAGACCCCACAACACAACACAACCCACCCACAAATATTCTAAACTCTCATCCAAAACCGAAACTCTCTCCAATTTCACACGAAAATGTACATTTGTACGACAAGTACTACAATTTGAAGCAAAATTCAAGCTACCAATACTCCAATTCAACAACTAGCAACAATACCAATATTCCCAACAGAGAGAGAGAAAAAAACACAAAAAAATGGAACCCCAAATAAAAAATTCAACACTTTGCAGAGAAAAATAGCAGCTTTACCTCCCTCCAATAACGGTAATTGAAAGTTCAGCACTTACATTTGTTGGGTGGCAGCGATGACTCCATAGAGAAAGCTGAGCTCCCACCCCACGCCTATGTACTTGGTTAGACTGCTACTCATGATAGGGAGTTAAGTTTAACTGAACCTAGATAGGCCGTCCGGTCAACACTCGGTTAATGTTAATCGTAAATCCCATTCTAGCAATCAAGTAAAAAAGTTGGTATGTGAATAACCAAGCATACTTACACATACTGTAGGCCTCTCTTTGGTTCAGTGTTTTGCAGACAATCCAACATTTCTTCTTTTGGTACACACATTTTTTGGACTGTTTATGTATCTATGCATTTAACGATATCTTGGTATGCTATATTCCTACATCCTCCTTCTGAACCTACTGACTAATAGTCTAAAACAAAAGTAAAGCAAAAGAAACACTGCCTCTTTCTCTTTCTCATAATGCAAAAGGTCTCAAAACGATATATAGTGCACACTGCACACTCACAAATATGTTTCAGATACAACATCTTTAAAATCTCAAAAACCCAACACAAACAAAAGCATTGGTGTAAATTAACTATCTACCTGAAGAAACTAAAATAAAATCAACTAAGGAGTAAATCAACGAAGGGGGTGCACTTACTTGAGATTTTGAAGATTAATAGATTGATAAATCTATGAGGTTTGATGAAGTTTTCAATGATTCACATACATTATATGTAAGTTTTGAGTGAAATCTCTCAAAACCTCAATAGAAGGGGGTGAGATTTATGATTTATGAATAATTAAAATACATAACGAAATCTCTCAAATTTCCTCACTTTTTAAGTTCCTTTAAAAATTAAAACCAACCCGAAATACATTTTAATAAGCTGTTCAACTTGCTCCTGTCCAGTCAATCCTGGTTAGTTCCTAAGCAACGATTACCTCGGCTCTTTTTTGCCTTGTACAGCACGCGTTCGATCCCAAGTTTTATCAATTTATTCTCAAATGTACGAACACCTTAAGCCCTCAACTGTAACCACCTTGGACCATTTGATATGGCACGTCCCAATATCGAAACAGAACCACATCACAAACACAAGCTGGAATAGAGATTGATGAAAATTCCATAAACCTTTGTTCATTCAATAAAGAAACGAGTTTGCAACGCTAAGCGGAAAATCGGCAACTGCATATCCGAGAAAACATTACCATCCTTCTTTTTATCATCTTTCTGGCAAGAAAACAGCCCAATCAATTTCCTTTGGTGGCTGGTACAAATAAAGGGTAATAAGCTCATGGCCCGCGAGTGGGAGCAAAACAGAAACAGCCTGGAGAACGGTCTTCAGGTATCATTCCGCCTCCTTTGCTCGTATCAATTACTTCCAACATTTTCACCACCTCACCCATTTCAGGACGTTTATCTGCATTTCCATCCCAGCACTTGCGCATGATGTTTGCCAAAGAACTTGGACAGCATTTGGGGATTTCTGGTCGTAGGTTCTGATAACAAAACCATAAAATATGCACAATAAAACGCCCATAAAAATTTAGAGGTCAAATCTTCAACAGGACACAAAAATTAAAATCTTTACCAAGACAACCAAAGTTCATTCAGACTAAACCAACAAACAGAAAAGTAAGCTCTATGTCCTTGTATTTACATGAGCTAAAAGAGAGATATCTATTAGAGAACAAAAACTGACCTGCCGAACAACTGCAGATGATACATCAGCAAAGCTAAGATCTGGGTAGGGCATGTCGCAGCAATAAATTTCCCATAAGCATATGCCAAAGCTATAGACATCACATCTTCTATTATAAGGCTTACCATCTAGAACCTACATAAATATCTTGTTAGCTTAAGAATTTACCACCGAAAACCCTACATGCTACCACATGAGCTACTGTACTGAATTGCGTGTTCAGATATGCAATAAGAATGTCAAGCGAGGAGAGAATATGATAAATTCATTTTTGTTCATTGACATTCATTTCAAGCCCAACATAAAACTGGGAAAAAAATTATGTACATATTCTTAGCAACTAAGAGCACAAACGATAGTTTTACCTCATCAAGCAGGAACACAATGCAATTAAGCCCCCATAAACTTTAGGCTCGTTCCCACTGTTCTAAAAATCCCCGCCTAGCGTCACTGGCCACGGTCCCGATTAATCCTTAGGTGTTTGAAAATTAAGAAGGAGCGCCTAGATCCTCCTAGGCACCCGCCTAGCCTAGCTAAACCCGCATAGGCCGTGACTCTCACTTAAGACAAAAAATAGTTAACTTTCATTTTGCATTTTATTTTTTCAATGAATTGTAAGAGACTTGCTGAATACTTAGATGAACACTCATTATATGCTTGTTCCCCATGTTTTCAATATGTTCTAATACTTTATAATCTATATGTCATTTTATTTTATAATTTATGTATCCCAATACAAAATTTATGTATCCTAATACAACTATGTTTTTTTTTTTAAGTAGAAGTAGACATTTATTTATATGTAATATGATAAATTTAATTAAATTTAAAAAACCGCCTAGGCCCATCTAGACGCCTAGGCGCTAGGTCATGTCCGCCACCCAACTGGCGCCTTTTAGAACCTTGCTTGTTTCAAATGATAACTTCTGATTCTACAGTTAATAGTTAAACCCTTTTTTACTAAACTCACATCATACACCCCAACTGGCACACATCCCATTTTCTTGATATCATAGCCATAATGCATTCTCTCTCTATCCAACTCTCTAATATCTTTCTTAAAAGGTTGGCCCTTCATGTGCCAAGTATTGGTCCAGGCAAGGACCTGGACTCCTCAATCTGTACCATCAGCAACAAAGACTTCAGTGTGATCCACAATTATGATCCTACAATCCACAACTCTTCAACTAAACCCTCTCACCTTCCCCTTCTTTCTCTTTCATCTAAAGCTCGATTCAACATAATCAGTCAAGCTTATCTTTAATAACAAGAAAAGGTCATAGGACTGGTTCTTAAATGCTTAGTGGTGCTGCTTGTGTGTTCAATAAAAGGTTATCAAACTCGACCTCAATGTATTACTTGTTGAGTTTTGATGCCTGGCCATTGCAAGAATGCCAAGGAAGGTGATTGGGAAAGACTGATTTTGTAATCAAATTTGGATGTTCAAAAAAACACCCTCATTTGAGTCTCCATCTTCATCGCCTTCAATTGCAAATTTGGTGGTTTATGAGTAAGGGGTCATAAGGTGTGATGGAGTAGTAGTGAGTACAAATAAGTGGTGATTACTCCAGGCAAAAGTAAAAGGAAGGTGGCCTTGTAATACTATCTTCAACGCTGTGAATACTAGCAACAACAAGCAATCCCCAACATTTCAACACGGATGTTAAGACCATGTCAGAGCTTTTCTCCATACCATTTTCTTGAGCCCAGTTACCTTTGCATTTGCCCCACAACAGGCTTATGGCAGTTTGGTCGCTTTGGAAAATATGTGGGTAAGGTTTTGGCAGGTAGTTTGGGCTTTTCTCACATGAAGAGCACATGCTTGCTCACACATGAAGGCCGCATGTTATTTCCATCAATTTTTGAAGTGCAATAGCAAACAAAAAGATGCATTTAAAAACTAAGCATAATTATAGGTGTTGTAGTGAGGTTAGTCGTATTTCTCTTTTCTTTTTGTTCTTATATTCCAAGTTCATAGAGCACAACAAAGAGTTAGCTTTTAAGAGTAACAAAACATATGAAGATATTAACTAAAAGTAATACCTCTGGAGCCATGTATCCAAGGGTACCAGTTTCACCAGTCATGTCTCTTGGATTCTGAGCTTCAACACGAGCAACACCAAAATCAGCTATTTTAAGGTTTATGCGAGTATCAAGTAGCATATTCTCTGTTTTGACATCACGGTGTACGATCTTTTGAGAATGCAGATAGCTAAGACTGCAAAGGGAATGGTTAAAAACCTAGATCAATAAGAATTTTACTAGAAAAGTATATAGCACAGAAATGTAGAGAACAATCGAACTCACCCTCTAGAGAGGTCCAAAGCAAGTTGGATCACAACCTTAAAGGCAAGTTTCTTTTGCCTGTTTCTTATCAAGAATTGCTTTAGTGTCCCACCAGCAAGATATTCCACAACAACACAACACGCTCTAGCAGGATGAGAATCTACACCGTCACTTGAAGAGCCTTTTGTAGGAATTTTAAGATCTGAAGTTCCCATTGAAGCTCCAATGAACTGTGATAAAAGAAGGGAGGGTGGAGAGGGAGAATCGTAAAAAAACCCAAAGGATTATGACAAACAAAGAACCACATTAAGGCACTGGGACACTACTATTTTACCGAATCATTTACTAAAATAACTATCAAGATCACCAGCACAAGATGAAAATAATCACTCCACAGCCGACAATTTCTTTAATATTAAAATGCAGATTTCAAAACTGGATACAAGATAAAAAGAAAAGCAGGTTTGTACTTTTGTAACATTAGGATGGTCAAGCTTGTGCCAGACAGCTACTTCTTTTTGAAATGAGGCCCGTAGAGCAGCAGTTTCAGCACCTGTGGCATAGCCATCCTCCCCCCAGTCCAACAGCTTCACTATTATATATAGCATGTGGTTGCAATTAGAATTTGATATGCATGCAAACAAGGAGGCATATAATTTTGTTGCTCTTATTTGACATCAGTTTACTAGTCCAAATTTAAATCGCACGTTGTTATACAATATCAAAAAGCAAATATTCATTCATAATGCTAGGAGACCACCATGAAAAATGACCAAAACTCCACTGGATTCCAGATAAGACAATACCAAACAAATCACAATATCAATAGTTCATAAACACTATACTTTGCAGAATTTAGAACTATACATAAAGTTCTCATGCCACAATAGAAAATCCCAAAAGTATGACATTTAACTCTCTACACAAATTAAGCTCTTCCATTCCTACCCGTTTTCAAATAACCAAAATAATATATATTATTAATTTACTGACATCCACAAGTTTTTTTTTTCCTTTTTGAACTAATATTTCCAAGGCTTGTCTAACATTATACTAATTAACACATGCATTATAAACTATTACCAAGTTGAGATCATTCAAATACGAAGTTGTACCCCTAAGTTTACATTGTCGGAATCATCCAAGATAGCAGATATGAACCAACACCTACTCATATGACTGATAAACATTTAGCGGAAACAGAATGAAACAACATGATTTATGCACATATTCACATCTAGAAAGAAAGTCCGATAAACATCAGTACAGAATTAACTATACATACAATTGTACTTTCAGTAACAGAAGCCAAAAACTGTAAGTACAATCCATATTATTTAAGAGTTGCTGCAGTCATTTCAGAATTATGAATGGTCGTTAATCACAACCTTGTAGTACATCCTACGTCAAGAATAGATAAGGTGAATATCTAAGATAAATTCCATGCATACCATGAATAATATGTAACATCCATGCATACCATGAATAATATGTAACACTTACATATCACGCCTCAAATGTGAACATGGAACATGTAATCAGTTATGCCGAAAAACTTGATCTATTCCAAATTAGTGCTTTAACATAACACACCATTATTCAAATGCTAATATTACATCATTATAGTTATATTCGAATCCAAAATGAAATTAGTGATGAGATCCCAAATTAACATCCAAGATGCATAGAGAATATGCATTCAACAAGAAGTTGACAACTCAATTGTAATCAAAATCAAAATACAATATCCTACGAGACCGAACAAATCAAAATTACAATGGAATGGATTATTAGTGATTACCTGCAACATCTTGATCATCATAGGTGCCCCTGAATACGGTACCATAGGTCCCTCGAGCTACAATATATCTTATTTCCAATTTAGCTAAATCAATCTCCCATTCTTCCTTAGGCCTGGTACTCTCAATGTTTCTGGACCAAACCCGGCTCAAATGTTTCTCAAGCTGTATATCTAAGTTCTTCAAATCGATTTTATCTGCTCGGAAGATCATCTCTTTGCTACTAATACTTCCTGTGCCATTAATTTTTGGTTCCACCTCTTTGAAACTCATACTCCCTGCACTCCTAAGTTTTGAATTCATATTACCTTTCTGGTGATCCACCATGTTTGGTACATCTGCAACTTCAACATTCTCACTTGTCCTTGAATCCATTACTAACAATCAATGCAGAACAACCAAAACACGGAACACCAACTGCCAAACGGTAATCGAAACAACCAAAAACAATAAAAAGAAAACAAGCAAATCCCAGAAACAAATCTGTGTTAAACTGCTGTCTTAGAGAGACATGATCAACAAAGCTTCAATTTTTCGCCATCATCATCTTTGCCAGATTTGGATGAATCCCATCAATGACAAATGTTCAAAACAGATAAATTCAAAAAGCCTTTTCGGGTTAAAAAATCGATTTCCCCAACACAGATATCCTTAAATTCAACAAACGAAACAGAAATATCTCATCCAGTTGAAACTTAATCACAACAACCCAATTGCCTCCAAGGTTGGTAACTATGCACCAATGAGAAAAATCAACACCAGCTCCCTTTCTTTTATATTCCACATAAATTAAAACAAGCAAAACAATCTTCAAAATCCCAAGTACCTCGTCACCAAACACACTCTTTTTTTTTTCCAAAAAATTAATCAAACAAAAGAATGGCAATAAACTCTAAGAAAACGACTCAATTTCCACAGCTGGATAGAAAAAATTCAAACAAACAAACTCTTCAGGTACAAATCAAACGGACAAGCACCAGAAGAATTTCACGCATGCAAAAAGTTCCAATCGACCCCAAAAGATGAATAATTTATAGAGACGGATGAAAAGGTTGACCTTGAACACAGTAGAGAATCGAAGAAAGACAAAGTCGTTCGTTGGAGAAAAAAAACGTAAAAGGAACAGAAATTTAACAATACAGAAAGACAACGTTTTTGGAGTATTTTGGGGAGGTTCGGGGCTAATGGGTTGTTCTATGGTTTTTGTTTGGTTTTTCCTTTGCAGATGAGATTTCGGAGAGGATTAACCAAAAACTAGAACAGGCAGCCACAGCCCAGAAGGCAGAAGCGAGTGGAGGAGAATTTTAGAGAGAGAGAGAGAGAGAGAGAGAGAGAGAGAAAGGGGGAGGAGCGAGAGAGATGCGCGGGTTTGCCTAATGTACGGCTTTGGAGGAGGGAGAGACTGTTTCAAAATTTAAGGAAAAGAAAATGAAATAGAGGTACATATACGGATACTGGACAGGTGGCAACAAAAAGATAACAAATCAAAACAAAAAAATTCTGCTTTTTCAGTCCAAATAAATCCTACGATTCTCAATAGGAGATGGATTGTCTGCTCTTCCCTACCCATACCTTCCTGCTTTGTACGGTCACGGTTAAGTTATGTCAACATTTATTTTTTGTCTTATTATTTTTATAAAAAAATTAATATAAAATATTGACGTAGCTTAACCGTGACCGCACAAAACAGGAGGACATGAGGAGGGTATGGGAATGGGAGGGCAGACAATCTATCTCCTTCTCAATAACTTCTCACTTTAGTTTTTTAGATTTAAACTTGATATGATTGATTCTTGAGTTTGTCAACGTCAATCATTTTAATCATTCCTCATAAAATGTCTGTTAAATAAAAATAAAATAAGTTACATATAATATTATTATTCTTACTATCTTATTATACCACATTTAAAGTATCATTATATGTGGCAGCTTAGATGTACAACTAGGCCTGGCAATTCCTAACACGACCCGATAACCCGACACGACACGACAAGAAATTAACAGGTGTTTGGGTCGACACGATAACAAAACGGGTCGTTATCGAGTAACCTGATAAGCACATGTTAAGATAACGGGTTGGTTCGGGTATACACGTGGGTAACACGATCCAACCATCAAACATGTTTATATATACTTCAAGATCGTATACACCAAAAATTGCAAAAAACAAACATTCAGAGATCAAGTAACGAGACAAAACTTTTTTACGGTTATAAACGAAAAATCACGATTTAACGGTTATTTTAACTCCAATTTTGATGATTTTTTACAGCTACACTCCTTGACCCTTTATGAATACAATGAATGAATTCGATCTTCAATTTAAAATATTTACACTAGTGGATACCACAAAATCTTATGTTATACTTGATGAAAGTATGAATAAACTATTAAGTGTTAGTGAATCTATTGTTTTGATGAGATACGCATTCTACGAAACTAGTTTCAACGATCCAACCGTCAAACATGTTTGTATATACTTCGAGATCGCATACGCCAAAAATTGAAAATAACAAACATTCAGAGATCAAGTAACGAGACGAAACATTTCGCCGGTTATAAACGAAAAATCACGATTTAACGATTATTTAACTCCGATTTTGATGATTTTTTACAGCTACACTCTTTGACCCTATATGAATACAATGAATGAATTCGATCTTCAATTTAAAATATTTACACTAGTGGATACCACAAACTCTTATGTTATACTTAATGAAAGTAAGAATAAACTCTTAAGTGTTAGTGAATTTATTGTTTTGATGGGATACACATTCTACGAAACTAGTTTCAACGATCTAACCGTCAAACTTGTTTGTATATGCTTTGAGATCGCATGCGCCAAAAATTGCAAAAAACAAACATTTAAAGATTAAGTAACGGAACAAAACTTTTCGACGGTTATAAACGAAAAATCACAATTTAACGGTTATTTTAACTCCGATTTTGATGATTTTTTACAACTACACTCCTTGACCATATATGAATACAATGAATGAATTCGATCTTCAATTTAAAATATTTACACTAGTTGATACCACAAAATCTTATGTTATACTTAATGAAAATAAGAATAAATTCTTAAGTGTTAGTGAATCTATTGTTTTGATGGGATATGCATTCTACGAAACTAGTTTCAACGATCTAACCGTCAAACTTGTTTGTATATGCTTCGAGATCGCATACGCCAAAAATTGCAAAAAACAAACATTTAAAGATTAAGTAACGGGACAAAACTATTCGACGGTTATAAACGAAAAATCACAATTTAACGGTTATTTTAACTCCGATTTTGATGATTTTTTACAACTACACTCCTTGACCCTATATGAATACAATGAATGAATTCGATCTTCAATTTAAAATATTTACACTAATGGATACCACAAAATCTTATGTTATACTTAATGAAAGTACGAATAAACACACTAGTGGGTCACTTTCATTAAGCTTTGAGTTCCATTGGCAATGTTTAAACTTTTGAGAAAGGCTTCACAACCTTGAAAACAAAAACGCTTTCATTTTGCATATGCTTGCACATTTAATATTTGTAATAGATTAGTAGTGCATTGATGTATTTTTTATAAGGCTCTTATTTTCGAGTGTAGATGTAGTACTTAAACGACAAATGTGTTTTAACGTTTTGAAATAATATTTATGTGACAATGTGTGGTATGTGCAAATTTAAGAAAAAAAAATATTTTCTTAACGGGTCATAACGGGTCGGGTCACTTTACCCTTTGTGTAAAGTGACCCGACCTGTTAAGGACCCGTTAAGATAATAGGTGTGACACGACACGACCCGTTAAGATAACAGGTGTTACACGAAAACGACACGAACACGACTGACACGACCCGTTTGCCAGGCCTATGTACAACCCAGTTGTAAATTTTTTTTTTTCTTTTATGCTTAAATCTCAATAATTTTAATCCTTCCTTGTCATCTATCTTCCCTTCGTGGCAGACTCCACCCGATATGGTTTTTGGCGATCAAACATAAGTCCAAGCCAAAAGCTTTTGCAATATGCCAGGAAAATTTTCATTCCTTGAGGATTACAAAAAATTAATTCCTTGAGGATTAGAAAATTTTATGACGTTACAAACTACAATTCCACGAAGGATTGAAAAAAAGAGTTGTTGTCTATGATTGGTATTTGTAATCAATCTTCTTCCTTTAGTAAAATTCCAGAGGTAGAAGAGAAATATTGTATACAATATTTTTTTCCTATGTATCTTCAATGCCGAACGCAAAGAAATCCCGCTACAAGGCGTAATTAAACGCATTGAAATTGAAAACTTGAATTTAGAGACAAAAAAGAATAATCACCATCAATTGCCGGTGGAAGGGAAGGGGCACCATCAGTTGCCGGAAAAGCAAGATGACGGTGGAGAGAGGAGAGGGAAAAGGAGGCAAAGGCAAGGATAGTAAACGTGAACAATAAGGTTTCATCAACTTCCAAAAAAAAAAAAAAAACACTATTAAGACAAATTAAATTAATGTGACTATTGGCCTTAGGTGCTACATTAAAAATAAGGAGATGAGCTTAACCTCATAATGAGCTAGTAATAATGTGGTTCAAATTCGCATTTGGCGAGAATCGAACCTAAAATCTATCACTTACAAGTGAAGATGAATATCACTAAACTAAAGTACTAAGTGGCGGAATTGTATATTTAAATGGTAAAAATAGCATTACTCGGGTATACATATTTAACAATTAAAACAATACACTATACAAGTGAGGATGAGACTAAGAGTTTGGATGGCTTTGGTTGGGCTCAAGGAATGCTGCTAATATAGAACGAGTTCACTGCTATAATAACATCTCAATTTATAATACAATGTCATGTTGAAAGACACTTCAACATGACTTTGTATACCGGATCAAAACATGATGTTTGCTATTGTTGGCCCGTGCCTGCTTATAACTTGATGTCCGTGACCAATTAGGTTACAAGTAACTCGTCAAACATCTTCCAGGACTTAGGAAAGAGAAAGAACACACCATCATACAAACAATTTAGCCCAAAAAATTATTTAAGTAATTAGTGTATCTGTATATATAGGATAATTCTTTTTGGGTGGTGTTATGGCAACTCAAAATAGTGAAATTGCACTCCTCTTATTAAGAATTCGAGGAGATTCGAATACTTAGAAATTATAATGTCAACTAGCACTCCTCACATTAAGCAATAAGCATATATGATAATTTTCTATAGGGTGAAGTGCTAATTTAGTCAACTGAAGTCACTTGACAAACTGTAAAGTGTACCGTCATTTTCTTGCCTATAAACTCATAACATTTCATATAGGTTGCGAATCTAACATCTAATTTACCCTTCAAAGTTAACTCCATACACTATTTCTTTATAAAAATTACCAATCTACCTTCCAATGTGTATCACATGCAAGTAACGTGACTCAAATTGACGGAAAATTGAATATAATATTAGTGATGTAATTGACATATTTTTATAATTGAATGACTAATTTTTCTGAAAAAAAATAGTTTCGGAACTTAATTTTCACTTAAGTGATTATTCAGAAACTAAATTGATAATTTACCCTTTTTTTTTAAGAGTGACAATAACAATTCTCTTCTTTTATTGATAATTATTGCTAAGTTTCATTAATTAAACAAACACATAACATAAAATAGTACTTTTATTCACACGAGTTCTTCTTACTTGATCCTCGCGATTGTTGGCCCTTGCCTCATCCTCTTCAGCTTTCGTTGGCATGAAATTGTAGTAGGATGTGGTCTTGATGTTATTAGGGTTCTTCTTATTTCCTGTCATTGCGATGAGAGAAGGTTGAATGTTGAAAATCCAGATTGTGGTATGGATTTTATAATGATACATGCATGGTGCGTTATAAAAAAAAAAAGTTATTAATCTTTATGTTAACCAAATCTAGAGCAATTTCGAGAAGACATGTAAAGGGAAGTTTTGTGTGTAAACGTGTAAAACTTTTCGTTACTTTCGCAGTTTCCAGATATTCATGATTTGTGATGGATTCTCATACAAAAACGAATTTAAATTGTTCGCAAATATTTACACTTATCACAATGTTCATATCACATTTGTACCACCTCTAATACAGGTAGGGCCTACAAATACAAGTGGACCCCACCTCTATTAGTACAAATGTTGTAAGAGTAGTATTTTTTTGTTAATGAATTAGTTGCACGTATGAGGGTACGTATTTAACAACTAAAACAATACACTATACAAGTGAAGGTGAGACTAAGAGTTCGAGTATAGTATCATTCCGATTTAATAACATAATGTTAAGTTGAAAAAGACTTCAACATGACATTATCTATTGGATCAAAACATTAAAATATAAATTTTTATTATCCCAACTTTTTACATACACATATAAAAACCTAATATCCCTCACATACAGAAACTACTCGTCTATGCTCGCTCTATAATATTTTTAATAACTTGAACCAAGCATCTTTTAAGTTATTACTAAAAGATCATCTTACAAAATCGAAAGACGTTTAGTTATCTAAATATGACCTGATAAAATATATATATCATTTTACATTCTTATATTTATGCCACTAGTGGTACAACGTAGTAATATTTCTCTTTACTTGTAATTTTAGGTTCAAAACCAGTAAATAGCAAATTTGATATGTTTTAATGTTTAGTTTTTAGGGTAAAATATTGTTGTATATAAAATTCTTAGTTCTAAGATTAATTGGTAAGTTTACGATATAATCTTGATTTATCCCATAACTTGAAATAATTAAATAAATTTAATTAACTAATCACTTTTACTTTTTTTGTTAATTACGAACAATATTACTATCTCAAATTACACTGAAAAAGGAGAAGAATGATTTAAAGAATTGACCCAATGATTTAATATGGAAGACTCAATTCTGCCAAGAGAAATAGAGAATCCACGACTTCTTGCATTTACATTTTACTTTTAATAAAATGTATAATGGGGCATATAATTTATTGAATAACAAAGCTAACAATTTATATACAACTATTTCATACTTCTTTTGGGACTTTTTTTTTATTCGAACAAGAAAGGGAGATCATACTCAATATATGGGGTGCAATGGTAATACTCATGACCAATTTAAGTTACAATTCCCACTAAACAATAAACTATACAAGTGAGGATGAGACTAATTAAGAGTTTGAATGGTGTTTGTTAGGCTCAAGGAAAGCTACTTTTATGGAACGAGTTCACCGCTATAATTATATCTCAATTGAATAATACAAAGTCACATTAAAAGACACTTCAACATGAAAAATTAAGAGGTTTGCAATTGTTGGCCCTTGCCTGCTTATTACTTGATGCTCGTGACCAATTAAGTTACAAGTACCTTGTCAAACATCTATCAAGACTTAGGAAAGAAAAAGGACACACCATTATACAAACAATGTTTCCCAACAATTTATATAAGTAATATATTAGCGTATATGTATAGGATAATTCTTTTTGGTGGTGTTATTCGCAACTCAATATAGTCAAAATGCACTCCTCTAATTAAGAATTCTAAGAGAACACTAATACAGTATCAACTAGCACTCCTCTCATTAAGTAATAAGCATATATATAGGATAATTTTTTTAAGAGTGTCAATAAAAAGACACTTCTTTTTATTGATAATTCTTGTCAAGTTTCATTATTAAATAAACATATAACATAAAACAGTACTTTTATTCAAAAACAAGAAAGCATCCCAATATCCATGAAACTCAAATTATATAAAAGTAAAAATAAAATTCCAACTCCACTAGCTGAACGGGGAAAAGACCAACACTCATACTCTTCAACTTCTAAGAAGGAAGAAAATCCTTTGTTTGTGATGGCATTATTAGATTATGCGGATCGCTTGATTCTAATATTATTGGCTGCGGTGAAAGCTCTCTGATTTGCACACGAGTTCTTCTTACTTGATGCTCGCGATTGTTGGCCCTTGCCCCATCCTCTTCAGCTTTCGTTGGCATCACTACTACAATATATGCTATCACCGTCGGAGCAAAAACAGACGAGAAATCCGATTTCTGTCGCAATTTTGGCAAAAAATGCGACATAAAACAATGTAATGTCGAATTTTCAAAGCGACACTATTGCTAGCGTCACGAAAGGGTTTTAGCGTCGGTTTCGTGACTTAAACCGACACTAAACAGCGTCGCTCTAAAGCGACACTAAAATTAACGTCGGTTTAAAGCGACGCATACTTACACGTTACGTCGCTTTAAGGCGACGTTCATTAGCAATTTATTGTAAAATAGAAATCCTACTGTCACTTTTAAACGACACTGAAATAATATTAAATCAATTTAATATCCCATAAACCGACGTCAAATAACAATTAAATAAATAAAATATGCAAACGAATAACGGTCTTAACCAACACCACCTTTGTTAATAATAATAAAAAAACCAGACAAACCGCATTCTTCTTCAATTCATTGTAACAGAAAAAATTTATATAATTATATTAATAAATTTCAAGGCCAAAATAAACATTAATGAAAATAATTAAAAAAAAAATAGTGCCAAAATACACAAATATTGTACATACATTAATGAAAATAATTAACAATAAAAATAGTGCCAAAATACACAAATATTGTACATCTAACGTTCGACTTAATATATAAAAACCCATCCGTCATAACAACTACTAAATCCGACATTACAAACATAACATAAAAAAACAAAAAAGATAGAACGATTAAAGTGTCATATTTAACCGACAAGAAAGCGAACCAAATAAACTACGGAACCGAATCTGCGCCTGAACGTGGCACAGATCCTTCTCGTCCTTGAGGTCCTATATTTGATGCCAACATCCTCGACAAGTCCACATCAGATCCAACACCCGCAAGCATTTCAGCAAACCCCCCAGCTGGAAATTCAGGACAAGGAGCAGCCATCTCGGGTCGATATACTGGCACTTGATAAGGCGGCTCCTGCATGTAAGGCATGGGAGGCTGCTGCATGTATGGCATAGGCGGCTGCTGCATGTATGGCGTGGGCTGCATAGGCATCGGATACATAGGATACGGAGGTTGCTGATTATAGCCAGCATACGGATATACAGGGGGCGGCTGACTTTGACCCGACTGTTGAGGAGGAGGAGGCTGACTCTGGCCTGACTGTTGGGTTCCCGGGCTAAACGGTGGTTGTGGTTGTGGTTGTGGCTGAAATCTTTGGAAAAGCCACGCAAACATCTGACTTTGCTTGTTCTCTAGGTCCGAAATCCGTTTATTGTTATTTTCGTCCCTCAATTTCAACTCATTATTTTGAGTCATCAGCAATGCCATTGCATTGTTAGATGACCTCTTGGAGGAAATTGATGTAGAAGACGAAGAAGACGCATATGACACCATATCAGGAGTCACCCCATGCCCGTATCCTCTGACTCTATTATACCTCTCAGGACCCATTGTATCAACATACACTTGGGTCCTAAGATCTTCATTATCCTCTTGCCCCGACTGAATCAAAGTTTGCAGACTGCTCTCCATTGTTGCCTAGCATTACAATTTTTAAAAATAAAAATTCAATCGTAAAACAGAAAAATAAGCTATAGATAATAAAAATGAATAACAATGAAATACCAACACAGTAAAATAAATTACCCCTGTACGCTCCAATTCTTCATCAATCCAAGTTTCATTTTTTCGTGTATGACATTCACAAAAAAAGGTTACAGGATCGGCTTCTTTCCCATGCTTCTTCCGCTTTACCAAAAATAAAATTTCACACAAACAATTTTAGGCAAACCTCGTTAAAATTAAAATTTATAACTATAGAATATTTAAAATAACATTTCTTCAAATTGTACAATCCATACATATTCTTGCCGCTTTCTTGCAAAAGATTTTGTACCAGTAGTATGGTTCATTGTTTTCTTTTGCCGATTAATCTTGTTTTTTTCAGCAACCTCCTGAAAATAAAAATAAAAAAATTATTACACAAATTTATAGTTATAACGAAATAAACTACATCGTTTACCTTTGTTTTATCTCCACTCCAGTATGCCAACAAATTACCCCACTGGGTAGGATTCACATCAGGAGGAGGCTGGCAACGCTCTTCTGCAGCTCTGTTCGTATAATACTTTTTTTTTAACTTATTTCTAAACTCCTTATGTGCATGCTCAGCAACCTTAAGCGTCATAAAGCGGATCAAAGGCAATCTTGGTATATCAGCATCTTCAAAAACAATATTTCCCTACATCCATAAAAAAAAAAAAAAAAAAAAAAAAAATCAACCAAGTCAAATATTATAACAATGCTTAATCTTACGCCAAGTCAAATATTATAACAATGCTTAAAAAAAAAAAAAAAACCTATACCTTAATTCTATTCCAGAAAGCTTCCTTATCTACATCCTTAATCTTACGCCAATGCTTCGCCAATGGGAGAATTCTGTAGTCTCTAACCTCCGATGCCACATATTTTGAAAATGCACTAGAGTTATCACTAACGCATTTTCCGGACATATCAAACGAACAAAGCTGTTTCGTCCATTTGGGAACTGTGGGTCCTCGCCTCCGTTGAGATGTTCCTTGTTCATACAAAAACCACAATTAAAACACACCAAAAAAATTGGAAACAGATGTAAATTTTCAGTTTATAAGAATAATAGAAGATTAAACACAAAAAAAAAAAAAAAACGAATCTAATAATAATATAGAAAAATAACCAGCTTCGACCTCCTCCTCTTCCACATGAAGTTCCTCATCACGTTGAGAATCACTACTACTATCCATAGCAAAACCAAAGGAATCACGGAAGAAATGCGGAATACAGAAGATGGAGAAGGAGAGGGAGTGAAATGAGGGAGTGAAGGGAGTGAAATGAGAGAGTGAAATGAGAGAGACGGAAAAAGGTCGTAGAAGCTTAAATATGCCAAAAAACTTAGCGTCGAAATATGCAACTATTACGTCGCTTCAAAGCGACACAACCTCTGACACACTTTTGACTAGCGTCGAAATAGGGTAATATTGAGTCGCTTAAAACCGACGTTATAGTCTGACAGATTTACCTAACGTCGAAATAGAGGACAATTACGTCGGTTTTAACCGACGTTCTTCTGACAGACAGTAATTCCAGTGGCCTCGGAATTGGACGTGTGAATGTGACCGAGGCGTCGAAATAGGGGCATATTGCGTCGCTTAAAACCGACGTTATAGTCTGACAGTTTTACCTAGCGTCGAAATAGGGGACAATTGCGTCGGTTTGAACCGACGTTATTCTGACAGACAGTAATTGCAGTGTCCTCGGAATTGGACGTGCGAATGAACCGAGGCATCGAAATAATAAATGCCTGCGTCGAAACAATAATTGGTTGCGTCGGTTTTAACCGACGTATGAATCGTTGCGTCGAAATAATAAGTGGTTGCGTCGAAATAATAAGTAGTTGCGTCGGTTAAAACCGACGCAACTACTTATTATTTCGACGCAACGATTTATTATTTCGATGCTTCGGTTCATTCGCACGTCCAATCTTCCAATCAATTTCCCCGTGCAAAAAAAACCGAGAAAATTCCCGCCCAACAAAAAAAAAAGAGTTTAACTAAAAAAAATAAAATGGAAACGCAAGAGAAAGAAAAAAAATAGTTAAACCCAAAATTAAAAAATAAGCAGTTATGTTATTTCATATAATATTTTAATATATAAAATTTAACTTATACATAATACTTAATAAAAACAGAAATATAATTTTAGGATCATTTTGATATAGATGCCTTATATTTGAATTTTTTTAATCAAACATATATAATTTTGAAACTTTTGATCAAACATTGTTCGGTTAATTTATAATTAAAATTTTGATTTTTATTGTAAATAATTGATCACCTGGTTCATAAAATAGTATGATAAATATTCTAAAATCACCATAAACATCCTATCTTATCTTATCATTATTCGTTTAAAATGAATTTTTCTTATGCAAATAATTTGTTGTATTAAATTATAAAAACATATAAACATCATATTAACATACAATTATGAAATATAACATGCACAAAAATTAAATATAACGTACCAATTTGTATTAATCTGGGTATAACACAAGATTTTGTGATATCCACTAGTGTAAATATTTCAAATTGAAGATCGCATTCATTCACCATATTCATATAGGGTGAAGGAGTGTACATATAAAAAATCATCAAAATCGGAGTTAAAATAACCGTTAAATCGTGATTTTTCGTTAATAACCGTCGAATAAGTTTTTCCCGTTACTTTGTCTCAGAAAGTTGTTTTTTTGCAATTTTTTGCGTATGCGATCTCGAATTATATACAAACATGTTTGACGGTTCGATCGTTGAAATTAGTTTCGTAGAATTCGTATTCCATCAAACGATACATTCACTAACACTTAAAGAGTTTATTCATACTTTCATTAAGTATAACACAAGCTTTTGTGATATCCACTAGTGTAAATATTTCAAATTGAAGATCGCATTCATTCACCGTATTCATATAGGGTGAAGGAGTGTACATATAAAAAATCATCAAAATCGGAGTTAAAATAACCGTTAAATCGTGATTTTTCGTTAATAACCGTCGAATAAGTTTTTCCCGTTACTTTGTCTCATAAAGTTTTTTTTTTGCAATTTTTGGCGTATGCGATCTCGAATTATATACAAACATGTTTGACGGTTCGATCGTTGAAATTAGTTTCGTAGAATTCGTATTCCATCAAACGATACATTCACTAACACTTAAAGAGTTTATTCATACTTTCATTAAGTATAACACAATATTTTGTGATATCCACTAGTATAAATATTTCAAATTGAAGATCGCATTCATTCACCGTATTCATATAGGGTGAAGGAGTGTACATATAAAAAATCATCAAAATCGGAGTTAAAATAACCGTTAAATCGTGATTTTTCATTAATAACCGTCGAATAAGTTTTTCCTGTTACTTTGTCTCAGAAAGTTGTTTTTTTGCAATTTTTGGCGTATGCGATCTCGAATTATATACAAACATGTTTGACGGTTCGATCGTTGAAATTAGTTTCGTAGAATTCGTATTCCATCAAAACGATACATTCACTAACACTTAAAGAGTTTATTCATACTTTCATTAAGTATAACACAAGATTTTGTGATATCCACTAGTGTAAATATTTCAAATTGAAGATCGCATTCATTCACCGTATTCATATAGGGTGAAGGAGTGTACATATAAAAAATCATCAAAATCGGAGTTAAAATAACCGTTAAATCGTGATTTTTCGTTAATAACCGTCGAATAAGTTTTTCCCGTTACTTTGTCTCAGAAAGTTTTTTTTTTGCAATTTTTGGCGTATGCGATCTCGAATTATATACAAACATGTTTGACGGTTCGATCGTTGAAATTAGTTTCGTAGAATTCGTATTCCATCAAACGATACATTCACTAACACTTAAAGAGTTTATTCATACTTTCATTAAGTATAACACAAGATTTTGTGATATCCACTAGTGTAAATATTTCAAATTGAAGATCGCATTCATTCACCGTATTCATATAGGGTGAAGGAGTGTACATATAAAAAATCATCAAAATCGGAGTTAAAATAACCGTTAAATCGTGATTTTTCGTTAATAACCGTCGAATAAGTTTTTCCTGTTACTTTGTCTCAGAAAGTTGTTTTTTTGCAATTTTTGGCGTATGCGATCTCGAATTATATACAAACATGTTTGACGGTTCGATTGTTGAAATTAGTTTCGTAGAATTCGTATTCCATCAAAACGATACATTCACTAACACTTAAAGAGTTTATTCATACTTTCATTAAGTATAACACAATATTTTGTGATATCAACTAGTGTAAATATTTCAAATTGAAGATCGATCGTTTTTTAGGGGTATAAAATTGTTAAATAAAAGAATTTAATATATATATATATAAATATTATAGTTTTTAGAAGTATAAAATTGTTAAATAAAAAGAAAAATAGTGTAATTAAGAGCTCAAAAAATTTCGTGAACTGTAAATAAGAAAAAATAAACATCCTTTCTTCGCATTAATACATATAATTCACAACAGGTTTTTATCTTGCGTCGAAATAGACTGACATTGCGTCGGATTCAACCGACGTAACATGACACTCTGTGTCGAAATAAGCTTCATTGCGTCGGTTAAAACCGACGCCAACTGAATGAAAAAAACCGGGAAAAGTGCCGCCCAAAATATTTTAATTAAACCGACGTCGGTTAAAAGCGATAGGAAACAAGCTAAAAAAAAAAAAAAAAAAAATTTATAACCCAATATTAAAAAAAAAGGTTTAACTTATATATAATACTTAATAAAAAAAAACAGAAATATAATTTTGATAATAAGATATCATAACATACGAAATGAAAGATAGTATAATTAATACATAAAATAATTAACATATTTATTCTCCGTCATCATCTGTTAGCTCATCGTCGACATTGGCATGATTAACAAACTCGGTAGGCAACGCTAATGATTCAAGAAAATGAGTCTCTTCCACGCCAACCCCTGTATGAAAATTTTCATTATCAAGAATTCGATCATCCAAATTCGGTATGGCATAATCATCAATAGCATCACTATCCTCTAGTACGTCAAACAAATCCCTCGGCTGAGTTCGAATAACTACGTGCCAATCTTTTTCAATTGTGTCCTCCACGTAAAATGCTTGTAATGCTTGTGATGCTAGTATGAAAGGATCCTCTTTAAATCCCAATTGATTGAAATTCACCATAGTAAATCCATATTGATCGGTCTTCATTCCTCGTGGACTTTCACTATTAATCCATTCGCACTTAAATAACATCACAGCTCGACCCCCATCTCCCGCCTCAGTAGGACCACAATATTTAACCTCGAACATATCAACAACTCTGCCATAACAATTCACTTGCCCAATTGCTCCAGGAACATTTGCAGGTACAAAGACACCACAATTTTGATTCTTATGCTTATCATCCACAGATTTTATACGAAATCTAAACCCATGAACAATGTGACTTTTATATCTACTCACAACCCTACTAGGATAATTAGCTAGCCAATGCAAGTCTTCAGATATCAACGTGTCATTAGCATGATAGCTTGAATTCATTTGTAATAAGTATGAAGATAAAAATTGACAGAATAACTATAACATGTTATAATTAAAATGCAAAACAATAAATAAATAATGTGATTGTTATATCAACTCACATGTTGCTTGAACCATTCTGGAAATTCTTTCTTGCTTAGCTCCTTAATTTGGCGCATAGTTAACCTTTCTCGACGATGTTTAGTTTTCAAGAATTCCTCATGTTGGCTACACAATTATGTCCAAATTTAGATAATTAATTTTTCAAAGTTAAGAAAATCAATAAAACATTAAAACGTATGATTAAACGTTCTTACCTTCTAAATGGGTTCACTTCATCACAATTATTTAGAATGTATCTATGGCGCTGATCAAGAGCATTTAGATCGAGCTCCACATGTTCTCCTGAACCCATATAACATCATTTGGAGTCAAAAATTGATAACCCACCAGACACTCCACGTCCAATACCATCTTCATTTCGGCCTCTACGGGTACGACGAGACTCGACACCTCTAAGATACATGGAACAGAAGGACAAGCACTCATCCACCAAATATGCTTCAGCAATAGAACCTTCAGGACGACCCTTATTACGAACATAGCGCTTCAACATTTGCAAATACCTATAATTATAAACGAAACACAAACAATTATAATTATAAATTAAAGTTATGACTACAATTGTAAAAAATTTATAAAAAATTATTAATTACCGTTCAATTGGATACATCCATCTATAGGGAACAGGCCCTGCAAGAGCTGCTTCATCTGCCAAGTGAACTGGAAGGTGCACCATTATATCAAAAAATGCAGGAGGAAATATTTTTTCAAGTTGGCATAATGTCAAGGCAATTCTTGAACTTAGTTCCTTGAATCCTTCCTCAGACTCCTTCTTACTACACAACTGTCTGAAAATTGCACTCAACTCTAATAATACCATAGTAACAGCTTTAGGCAAAACCGGGCGTATTGCAAGCGGGAGTAACTGCTGCATTAAAACATGGCAATCATGACTTTTCAACCCATGTATTTTTTGTTCATTCACGTGCACACATCGCGATAAATTTGATGAATATCCATCGGGGACCCGAATAGTAGACAACACATTGCAAAATGCAGTTTTTTCTTCTCTTTTCAACGTGAACAAAGCTGGAGGTAGAAATGTTCTATTTCCTTCTCTACGTGGGTGTTGACTGCGTCTTATGTTCAAGACTTCAAGATCTGCACGTGCAGCCAATCCATCTTTAGACTTTTCTATACCTAGCAATGTTCCCACCACACTGTCACATATATTCTTCTCGATATGCATAACATCAAGATTGTGTCTAATCAACAGATGCCTCCAATAAGGTAGTTCATAAAAAATAGATTTCTTCTTCCACTGACTGTTACCACTTGTACTGCTCGAAGTTCTTTTTCTGCGTTGCCCAACTGAAGCATTTTTCTTTGGTTTTCCAAAAGTAAATCTCAATATACAAAGTTCTTCGAGACATTGTAAACCAGTCCACTGCCTTGGTGCACTACGATGCTCTCGACGACCATTAAAAGCTGTGGTTTGCCTTCGAAACCTATGATTATCTTCAAGAAACCGTCGATGCCCCATATAACAAATTTTACGACTCGCCGGCAAGTAAATGGATTCTTTATCATGCATGCAATGTGGACATGCTTTATAGCCATGTGTACTCCATCCTGACAACATTCCATAAGCCGGAAAATCACTTATAGTCCATAAGACAGCAGCCTTCATCGTAAAACTTTGGTTGGAATACGCATCATAAGTTGGAGTGCCCACCTCCCACAACTCATTCAACTCGTCAATCAGTGGACGCATGTATACATCAATCTCTTTACCAGGATTGCGCGGTCCTGGTACTAAAAGAGACAACAACAAATTTGGTTGCTTCATACACATCCAAGGCGGCAAATTGTAAACAGAAAGCACCACAGGCCATGTGCTATGATCATTCCTCATTTTTCCAAAAGGATTAAATCCATCACTGGCCAACCCTAATCGAACATTTCGAATTTCTGACGCAAAATCCGGATATAAATTATCCAAATGCTTCCATACTGGAGAATCTGAAGGATGTCTCATAAACTCATCTTTAGGACATTCAACTGCATGCCACCTCATATGTTCAGCCGTATGCTTCGACATAAAAAATCGTTGCAATCGTGGTTTTAAAGGAAAATACCACATAACCTTAGCTGCGATCTTTTTTCTCGACCTATCCGCTGCGTTGGTAATTTTATATCTTGATTCACCACAAACCGAGTACACGGTCAAATCCGAAGTATCTTTCCAATAGATCATGCAATCATTGGGACATGCATCAATTTTCACATACGTCAGACCCAAGTCATTTATAAGTTTTTTTGCCTTATAACATGATTCAGGCAAACAATCCCCTTCAGGCAACATTCTTTTAATTAACTCCAGTAAAGTTGTGAAGATGTCGTCTGGCATTCCCGCTAAACACTTGATCTGATATAGTCTTACAACTGCTTCTAATTTCTTAAACTCCTTACACCCTGGCCACAAATCTTGATCTGCCTCTTCAAGCAACCTAAAAAAAGTCTCCACTTCTTCTGGACGCCCTTCCCCAATAGACGGTTCAGTAGTCGGCCCAACACCTTCTTCTGTTAATGGTTGGACAAATACATCATTAAGAAAGTCATGCATGCCAATCTCCTCATCTCCTTCTTTCTTCTTCTCCAATTGCCACATTTTGCTCTCCAATGTTTTGCTCGCCATGATGTCGCCAGCAAGCATTTTTATAATCTTTATCCATATCATACAATATGAGATGTTCAATAATAGTGTTCCTAACAAAAGTATATCGATTACAACATCTTTTGCAAGGACATCTAAACTTATCAGGACCAACACCATTTGCAACTGCTTGATCCAAAAACAAATTAATTCTAGCTGTATACGCTTCAAAATTTCGGGGTATCGTCAACCAACTCTTTTCCATGTTTTACCAGTTTACGAGGTTAAAATATTGCGCTGACACTAAGATGCCTACAATCTTGCAATCCCTATCATGTAGGCATAACTATTAGAATTTTCAATTTCTATCTTTCAACCCTCGAACTCTATCACGATTGCAATCTTTTAATTTTCAACACCTATTATAGTAAAAACAAATTAAAATAACAACAAAACGTTATCAAAATTATGCTCATCTAATCCATTCTAGTAAATAACAACCAAAAGTTATCAAAATAACAATAAATTAAAATAACAATTATAGTGCAAAAGTTATATTTAATATTGTTAATTTAACATAAATGCTTATTTAAATTATTCATTCCATTTTCTCATAACAATTCAAATTGTAAAAAAAATTAATTTAACATAATATATTCTTATATTACTAAAAATGATAAGTTTATGTTATATTAATATTGTTAATTTAACATAAATGCTTATAAATATTATTCATTTCATTTTCTCATAACCATTCAAATTGCAAAAAAAAATTCTTTAACATAATATATTCTTATATTACTAAAAATGATAAGTTTATGTTATATTAATATTGTTAATTTAACATAAATGCTTATAAATATTATTCATTTCATTTTCTCATAACCATTCAAATTGCAAAAAAAAATTAATTTAACATAATATATTTTTATATTACTAAATATTGTAAGTTTATGTTATATTTAATATTGTTAATTTAACATAAATGCTTATAAATATTATTCATTCCATTTTCTCATAAATATTCAAATTGCAAAAAAAAATTCTTTAACATAATATATTCTTATATTACTAAATATTATAAGTTTATGTTATATTTAATATTTTTAATTTAACATAAATGCTTATAAATATTATTCATTCCATTTTCTCATAACAATTCAAATTGCAAAAAAAATAAAAATTTAATATAATATATTCTTATATAACTAAATATTATAATTTTATGTTATATTTAAGATTGTTAATTTAACATAAATGCTTATAATTATTATTCATTCCATTTTCTCATAACAATTCAAATTATTATCATCTAATCCATTCTAGTAAATAACAACAAAAAATTATCAAAATAACAACAAATTAAAATAACAATTAGAGTGGAAACAAAATTAATTTAACATAATATATTCTTACATTACTCAATATTATAAGTTTATGTTATATTTAATATTGTTAATTTAACATAAATGCTTATAAATAATATTCATTCCATTTTCTCATAACAATTCAAATTATTCTCATCTAATCCATTCTAGTAAATAACAACAAAAAATTATCAAAATAACAACAAATTAAAATAACAATTAGAGTGCAAAAAAAATTATTTTAACATAATATATTCTTAAATTACTCAATATTATAAGTTTATGTTATATTTAATGTTGTTAATTTAACATAAATGCTTATAAATAATATTCATTCCATTTTCTCATAACAATTCAAGTGACAAAATTAATTAATTCGCCTAAATATGAATTAATTTAACAAAAATAATAGAAATTTATCTAACTACTTAAATTACAATTTTTAAATAAATAAACTTGTGTATTATACAATTTAAAAATTAAAGAATTTAGTGATAGAAACCTGAATTATAGAAGAATTCTGTCGTCGATCAATTCTTTATATACTCAACCAGCTCAAATAAATTCCCTACAACAATAAATTGTATCAAAACATTAAACATAAGAGGAGAAAATAAAAATACTACAAGCAAGAAAAACTTACCTTTGTGAAGAATGAACTTGGAAGAACTCGGAAGGTGAGAGAGAGAACAGCAGAAGTTTTGTAAACCGTGAGAATGAGATAAATGCAAGAGAAAAAGAAGAAAACACGGGGGAGGGTATATAAAGACCATCAATCTGTCGCTTACAACCGACACTGGGTTTCAAAATATTTAAAAAAATAAAATATATGTCGCTCAGAACCAACGTAGGATTTAAAATATATAAAAAAATCAATTAGTGTCGCTTCTATATGCGACACCCATACTTTATGTCGCTTAAAAGCGACACTGTTTTATTTAAAGCGACGCCAGTATTTAAAATTATTAAAATGTGTGTCGGTTATAAGCGACATTAAATGTTTACGTCGGTTTAAAAGCGACGTAGGCTTTCTAAATCCGACGTCATATTCAGTGGGTGTCGCAACTCTCTTGTGCGCCACTATATTATATTAAACCGACGCAACAACTGACACTATAGGGCCCTTTTGTAGTAGTGCATGAAATTGTGGTAGGATGTGGTCTTGATGTTATTAGCATTGAGATTTGAAGAGTTCTTTTTTCCTGTCATTGCGATGAGAGAAGGTTGAATGTTGAAAATCCAGATTGTGGTTTGGATTTTATAATGATACGTGCATGGTGCATGGTGCATTATAAGAAAGTTGTTGATCTTTATGTTAACCAAATCAGGAGCAATTTAAGAAGACATGTAAAGGGAAGTTTTATGTGTAGAAATATGAAACTTTTTTCGTGACTTTCTTAATTCACAGATATTTATGATCCATGATAGATTCTCATACAAAAACAAATCTAAATTGCTGGCATATATTTACCCTTAACACAATTTTCATATTATATTTGTATAGCCTCTCTAATACAAGCAGTGACAGGGCCACTTTTGGATCAGAATTATCGTGGACCCGTCCTTTTTATTTTTTTTATAGCTGATATATGCATATTAGGTTAATTAGTTCATTATTTTATATTAACAGAAATAAAATAGCCTAAAGGAATATATTGAGGACTTGGGAAGCACACACAGAAGTCAAAAGACTCGAAACACAATAAGAAAACTGTGCATCAGACCAATACTACGCTTAATATGGCAATGACTCATTGGACCGCAAGTATTTATAAACGTAATTATTTTTAAATAAACATAATTGTTTAGATATCTCAACCGTCCTCCCTTCGTTGCCACTTAGTACTACGGTACGGTCTAGTGACATTTTTCTTTACTAGTAACTATGAGGTCTTACGTTCAATTTTCGCCAAAGACGAATTTGAACCACATTATTGCTTGTCAATTATGAGGCTCAGTCCATCTCTTAGTGTAGATAATATTGGTTATTTAAAAATTAAAAAAAAAACTGCCTCCCTCAGAGATGATAAAAAAATTCAAGGAAAAAAAAAAAGAAAACTAACGAAAAGTCCAAAAAAAACTTTAGTTTTAATGAAAAATGACAAATAAAGGTGTAGTGAATAGTACCAAGAAAAGGTAAACATGTGATTGTTTTTTAAAATGAATAATACCGGAAGTGTTTTGTTAAAACTCCCAAAAAATACCTAATACTCCATAAATCATAGGATACTTGATCACTTTTGTTGGGCCTCTCATATGGGCCCCTTTGGACTCAAATAACTTGTATTTTGGGCTTTTAGTTCAGTTTTTAATGTCAATTGATTATCTTAATAGTGGTTCTGTTTACCCCTAAATGATGATTCTGCCAAATAATAACATCTCCTACTTAGAGTTAGGGATGGTCTTGTTAAGTAAGATGTTGTCAACGAAATATCAAACTATAATGACGATTCTACCCTCCTAAAAAAGGAGAATTCGACCATAGGGTATGGCGCCAATCTGAAATACTGGAGCAAGCAAAAGTCCATCAGAAACAATAATCTTCAAGATTTCCACCGCATAATGATTTTTGAAAAGGAGTTTTAACGAAATTCTCGGTACTATTCATTTTTAACAAAGAACTACATTTTTACTTTTCTCTGTTACTATTTACTACACCGTTATTTGTCATATTTTATTAAAACTAAAGGTTTTTTGGACTTTTCGTTAGTTTTCCTTTTTTGAAATTCAGTTGAAGGAAATATGTAGGGTGAATGTGAAGAAAGTTGGGGTTCCAACGTAAAACCAATTGATAACATGTGGAAGTAGTCCAATTAGTTATAAGCACATACAAGGTCATTCGTTTCCTTGATATGAGATTGATACTCTCAACAGAACAATTCGATATTACAAAGGAAGATGTTGAGAAAGTTTGATAGCATGTATCTTTGAGAGCGTTTGTTGTGTTAAATGTGTGTCCTCTTAGTTGAAAATCAGAGTACTCAAAATGAACGAACAAACGAAAAATACACTGAACATTATTTTATTAATGGAAAAAATAATTACAAAGATGGCTACAATTTCAAGAGGACTACATGAGTTCTAAAACATCTATTTATAGTGAAAACTAAAGCAAACCCTAATACTTAACGAAAACCTAATTCTAATGGGTTGAGTTTGAAACTTAAACAATAAAATAATCTTAAATATTAATATTTTCCAACACTCCCCTTCTCTCTAAAGCCTCTATTTATACTAGTTGAATCCCTATATCTTCTCCTTTGTAACCTCTATTTATTTGAACTCAAATTCTGGTTCTAACTTAGATATCGAAGGGTCTTTGTTACATACCAGTACAACACTAGTGTACTTAGGCTTTTTTTGGGCCACTCCAAACAATTGCGGACACAAGTGAACCAAACCCATGCTCGAGGTTGTTTGACTTCGTTGGTGGCTAACTAGAGACATGCATAACGTTGTAAGAAAAATAACCTTAAAATGAAAAATAAAAAACAAACATTGATCTCATAAGCCATAAGCTAATTTTTCTAACAAAGTTTACTTTTGTAATTTGGCTTAGGCAGCCCAGACTCTAGATCCAAATTTTTTAGGTTTTAAGCTTTAAAGTGAAAGTAGATTGTTATAGTTTCAGTGGTAGAACACTTATATCTACATTTAGTGCTAAAATCCTCCCTTCCTCTCATTAGAGCAATTTCACCCCTAAAGACTTTGGGTCAGCACCCAGCGCATTTATCCACTCAAGTGAACAGTAATAGACCCTAGTGAACGGTAATAGGCCAAAACATCTCCACCCCTAAAAAAATGCGTTGGCACCCAGTCTAAAAATGCCCTGGCATAAACGATCTCCACCCCTACAAAATGTGTTGGTACCTAGCCCATTTAAAATATTTTATATTTTTTTAAAAGAATAAATAAAAAAATAGTTTTATTTTCGGATAAGTTTTTAACCAATTTCGGATAAAATTTCAAATAAACTTTAAAAAAAACACACTAAAATAAAATTACATACTCATCAAATAAAAAAAAACACACTAAAATAAAATTACATAAACACATCAAATACACTTTATTCTTCAACCACAAGCTTATTTTAATTATCTTCACCTTCTTGCAATCCCCACTGGTGCTCAATCAAGTCATTGTGGTGGGTTACGTGCCAGTATGGCTCTTGCACATCAGTGTACCGCTGAACGATCAATTCATTGTAACGTCCATCCCGTTCCAACGGTTCATGTTGCACGGGATCTTCGGTCCGGTCATGAGCACAATAGATACGTGTTATTGAGTTGTTCATCGGATCCGGCTCATATTCATCGACGACATCATAATCATACTCATCTTCCACAATCATGTTGTGGAGAATAATACACGTCATCATGTTGGATCGAAGAGCCTCGACATCAAACATTCTAGCTGCATCCCTGACAATCGCCCAACGAGCTTGCAGGATGCCAAAACAACGTTCCACATCCTTCCTACACCCCTCTTGACATTTTGCGAAGTGTTTTTCTTTTTCAGTTTGTGGATGTGGCACTGTTTTGACAAACGTAGCCCACCTTGGGTAAATACGGTTTGCAAGGTAGTATGGTCCGTCGTATTTAGTGCCATTAACTCAATATATGCATTTCGGCGATTTTCCTTGCAGCAAATCGTCGAACACTGGAGATTGAGCAAGGACATTTAGGTTATTCTGAGCTCCTGGAACACCAAAAAAAGCATGCCAAATCCATGTATCAAATGAAGCCACCGCTTCCAAAATGATACTTTTAGCTCATTTTATGTCCCCATAAAGATAAGTAGGAAAAGGATGACCACAAGCCATATATTATATATGGTAGGATAACATACACATTCACCCCACATTAACATACCTACAAAAATAAAAATAAAATACTGACTTTTACCTAGTATTCTTATTTATGGTTTTTTAAAAAATAATAGGCAAATGGCAGTACATATTTGTCAACAAAAGAAACTTCCTAGTGCAACACAACACAAAGAAAAACATGCCAGGGAAGCCTTGCATCTCACCCTTCCTCAAAAGCATTCGCATGTCCCTTGGCGTGGGTGTCCGGAGGTACTCATTGGTGTACAGGGTTTCAATTGCAGAGCAAAACCGCATCAGGGACTCCAGAACAGTTGTTTTTCCCATCCTTGCGATCTCATCCACTTGATCTGTAGATGCTCCATATGCAAGCATTCGCAAGGCAGTCGTAATTTTTTGCTCTAGAAGAAGACCTAGAACATGAAACGCATCATCTTTTTGCACAAAATATGGATCATGGTTGCAAATAGCACTCATGATTTTGTTGAACAAACTTCGTTGCATTCTAAAACGATGTCTAAAAACATGATCAGGGAATACGCTATTGGGAATAAAATAATCTTCCAAGAGATCTTTACCTCGTCTTTCCCTTTTTCTATCGAAGTTTGCAGCACGTCTTGGTTTGGCTATCTAACCTACAGCTTCCATGACACGGCACGAATGTGAGGCCCTCTGCCTTCTATGGTCATCATCCGAGTCCTCCTCCATTGCGAAAGCCTCATCTCCACCTCCACCTTCCTCGAGATTGATCAATTCTTCTTGTTGTGCCAACAATCTTTTCTGTTGCTCCACAAATTGTTTATGCACTCTCCTTAAAGAAGACATTGTAAAAAAAACTCAAGATTTGAAAACGATGAAGATGGATGTATGGTTTATATGGACAAAAAAAATTAAGGATGAGCTTTTTGGTATTTTTTTTTTCACACAAAAAGTATATGAAAGCTTTGGTAGAAAGTGTAGAAAATATTGAAATGTGGTGTAAGGTGGAAAATGAGGGTTAGGTATTTATAGAAAAAAAAAACTTTTTAAAATTTTTTCTGTATTTTAATTTTTTAATATTTTTTATGTATTTTTAATAAATTTTAATATAGTTAATTAATCTGCCACGTGGCCAACGGTCATAATTCTGACCGTTGGGCCTTTTTTATTATTTTTGTGAAAAAAACGTGGACCGTTGATCTGTGATCGGACGATCCATTTTAAAAGTCAAATTAAATTTTTTTTTTACCGTTGGAAATCCAACGGTCTACAAAAACTAGCCGTTGGAAATCCAACGGCATTGAGAGGGCCACGTCGCCTCCTTCCGGGTGAAGCACAAGTGGGCTGACAGCAGGCCTCGCGAGTGAGCTGCATGCGCCAGGCAAATAGCCCAGTGTTGGAAATATGCCCTGAAAGTCAATCTTTGGAAGAAACCTTTCAGGACAAATGAGTGGATGTATAGATGATTCTTATACATCAAATGGCAAAGACACGAATTAGGACTATCTCAATAAACGATATATGTCTTAAATGGTGTATCCATGGACAATGGATCGATTGAAGAAGTAATCTAATGATGTTAGACTACAGAGACCTTCGTCACATAACCAAATGTCCAAAAAGGTTCCTAGTCATTGGATTGTCGGAGGGATATTGATAATGCATAGACCGGTACATACTGTGTCTGCTTCAAATGGAAGGATGGAAAGTCTCATCCTATTCGTGTTGTGACACTAAGACAAGTATGTAGGTGCTCATTAAGGGAATGAGTTCACTGAACACAATCGAACGAGAATACTTGCATGGAGGTCTACTCACATGTCAAGCAAGTAACTCAAATGGTTGGAATAATGTAAGTAGTCCTTTGACCTGAGGCATCGTCGTTGTCTTGTGGTTAAGTACTTAATCTTTGATTATGTCAAACGTCACTCTATCAGAGCGTCAACGGCATAGTCGGGGTTAAGTCACTTAGTCACGAAGGCAAGTGTATGCGCAACAAGGAATCTCTAATCCTCGATAAGAGAGGAAGAATACTCTAAGATATGATTCGGGAATCTTCGGCCGAAGTATCGAGCGTATTAAAAGGAAAGCGTTCCTACACGACTCAAAAGAATCATATAAGAAGAAATAATCACATTAGGAGTTTGACATAATATATCCATACCCTAGTAATGTGATTGAGAGTATTGTATTAGAGAAGGATCGAATTACATTGTAATTCCAACGGAATTGGTTCTCCGAATAAACTTCTACATTAGCTTGGGTAGCTATGACATATGGTTAGATGTCACTCATAGCTTGTGAGTTCTTCTAGATGATTAAATGTAGTCATCAAAGAAGAAGGTGAATTAAAATGAAGTTTCAATTCACCAAGTGATTGAATTAAATATAATCAAATTGGATTGATGCCAATCACCTCACTGCCTTGCTAATTAGAACCTAAAAGATTGTTCACTAATACACTATGGTAGTGAGTAATTAATGGGTGATGGAAACAATTAATTGGATTAATTATGTGTTGTTATTAATTTAGAAAGTCTAAAGAAATAATAAAGCGATAAAGATCGTTTTGGGCTTAAAGAAACGTTCGGGTTTAATTGGGCTTATTGGGCCTAAACCCATTGGGCTTTTATTCAAGCATTGGATGACTTGAAATAATAAAAGCCCAAAGCCCAAACAACACAAAGAGGGCCGGCCACTTTAGGTAGGAAAGGGTGAGATATTTAGTCAAGTTGTTGACTAGGTTTCTTTTGTCTATTTAAGGAACTTTATAGAGATATTGTTCATTAGGGTTTTTGTGTGTTTAAACAACGAAGAGGCAAAAGAAAAATAGCTCTCTAACTACACAAAGGCCGACCACCATTGGGGGTTTTTACTAACATATCTTACTCCCTTTTGGTTATTCCTTCATCCTTCTCACTACACTAGTGGGTGAGGATCTTTAGAGGTTTCCTACTTTGGAAACTTGAAGAGAACCTAGGAGCACTCATTCTATCAAAGTGGAGGAGGCAAGGAGGGAAGCTAGGCTCAAGGAGTTCAAGGAACAAAGGGCTTGGAGGTGGTCCATCCTTGGTCTCAAGTCTAGATCAAGAGGTATAAGACTAAACCTTCACTTTGTTCTTCTTTATAAAATTGTTTTTGATGCATTATATATAAACCTATGAACCTTGAAGGGGATTTGCATGACTATAGCTTTGATAATATGTTATAAATGCTTCCGCTGCTTTCGTATATGAAATATGATTTGTATATGCATGATAGTCATATTGAAATCCCATACATGAAACTCATAATTTTCCCTTCAAGCCCAGCTCCTTGGTCAGTCAATTTTGGGCTGGCCAGAGACCAGCTTGGGCTGGGTGCCAGGCAAATTGCTGGGCTGGAATGAATTGACAAGGTGTCAGCCTTGTTTTTTGACTGGATGCTAGGCTATTCCACTTCCGGTGGAACCGCTCTCATCGAGTCAAAAGTGAAAAACAAAACTTGTAGCAAAAAAAACAGCAAGTGATCAATCATCGATGCATGACTACAAAAAAGCGTACGTAACTTTATAAAACAGTGATTTGAGCTAAACAAAACTTGGAGCACGAAGCAAGTGATCAATGTATAGGCTAAAGATAAGTAGGAAAAGGATGACCACAAGCCATATATTATATATGGTAGGATAACACACACATTCACCCCACATTAACATACCTACAAAAATAAAAATAAAATACTGACTTTTACCTAGTATTCTTATTTATGGTTTTTAAAAAAATAATGGGCAAATGGCAGTACATATTTGTCAACAAAAGAAACTTCCTAGTGCAACACAACACAAAGAAAAACAAAACAGTTTCTGACTGACCCATTTCCACAAGATCTCATTTGCAGAAAATAAATAGATAGATAAATTAGCCTCACGTAATTTGTATTGATTCACATTTGCATGAATCATTAGATTCATTACTTTAATTTTTATTATCTTTTCTGAATTCTCTTCTGGTCACTTGCGGATTACAAGAGCATCTTAATCTTAATTAATTAAAATCCTAAGTACTTTGGTCAACCCTAATAACCCACAATCTGACACTCACTCTAAAGCCCTAACAGGGCTCCAAGATTACTCAAATTTAAATCACAACTGGTCATCAAACTTCAAATAATTAATCACAACTATACCTAAAAATAATTGTCCACTTTGGGCTCCGACCACGCATTCACGGTTTTGTTTATGGGAACTCACACGAGAACTTCCTAGTGGGTCACCCATCATGGGATTGCTCTCGCACGAACTCGCTTAACTTCGGAGTTCCGATGGAACCCAAAACCAGTGAGCTCCCAAAAGGCCTCGTGCTAGGTAGAGATGGAAATATACATATAAGGCTTACATGATTCACTCCCTTGGGCAATGTGGGATGTTACAATCCACCCCCTTTAGGGGCCCAACGTCCTCGTCAGCACACTTATGGCCAAGGATTGGTTCTGATACCAAATTGTCACATCCCGGGCTCGACTCCGCCGTAGCACGATATTGTCCGCTTTGGGCCCCGACCACTCCCTCACGGTTTTATTTATGGGAACTCACACGAGAACTTTCCAATGGGTCACCCATTATGGGATTGCTCTCACGTGAACTCGTTTAACTTCGAAGTTCCGATGGAATCCAAATCCAGTAAGCTCCCAAAAGACCTCGTGCTAGGTAGAGATGGAAATATACATATAAGGCTTACATAATCCACTCCCCTGGACGATGTGGGATGTTAAAGTATCTGTATATATAGGATAATTCTTTTTGGGTGGTGTTATGGCAACTCAAAATAGTGAAATTGCACTCCTCTTATTAAGAATTCGAAGAGATTCGAATACTTAGAAATTATAATGTCAACTAGCACTCCTCACATTAAGTAATAAGCATATATGATAATTTTCTATAGGGTGAAGTGTCAATTTAGTCAACTGAAGTCACTTGACAAACTTTAAAGTGTACCGTCATTTTCTAACTTATAAACTCATAACATTTCATATAGGTTGCGAATCTAACATTTAATTTACCCTCCAAAGTTAACTCCATACACTATTTCTTTATAAAAATTATCAATCTACCTTCCAATGTGTATCACATGCAAGTAACGTGACTCAAATTGATGAAAAATTGAATATAATATTAGTGATGTAATTGACAAATTTTTATAATTGAATGACTAATTTTTCTGGAAAAAAAAATAGTTTCGGAACTTAATTTTCACTTAAGTGATCATTCAAAAATTAAATTGATAATTTACCTTTTTTTTTTAAGAATGACAATAACAACTCTCTTCTTTTTATTGATAATTATTGCTAAGTTTCATTAATTAAACAAACACATAACATAAAATAGTACTTTTATTCACACGAGTTCTTCTTACTTGATCCTCGTGATTGTTGGCCCTTGCCTCATCCTCTTCAGCTTTCGTTGGCATGAAATTGTAGTAGGATGTGGTCTTGATGTTATTAGGGTTCTTCTTATTTCCTGTCATTGCGATGAGAGAAGGTTGAATGTTGAAAATCCAGATTGTTGTATGGATTTTATAATGATACATGCATGGTGCGTTATAAAAAAGTTGTTAATCTTTATGAACCAAATCTGGAGCAATTTCGAGAAGTTTTGTGTGTAAACGCATAAAACTTTTCGTTACTTTCCCAGTTTCCAGATATTTATGATTTGTGATGGATTCTCATACAAAAACGAATTTAAATTGTTCGCAAATATTTACACTTATCACAATGTTCATATCACATTTGTACCACCTCTAATACAAGTAGGGTCTACAAATACAAGTGGACCCCACCTCTATTAGTACAAATGTTGTAAGAGTAGTATTTTTTTTGTTAATGAATTAGTTGCACGTATGAGGGTACGTATTTAACAACTAAAACAATACAATATACAAGTGAAGGTGAGACTAAGAGTTCAAGTATAGTATCATTCCGATTTAATAACATAATGTTATGTTGAAAAAGACTTCAACATGACATTATCTATTGGATCAAAACATTAAAATATAAAATTTTATTATCCCAACTTTTTACATACACATATAAAAACCTAATATCCCTCACATACAGAAACTAATTGTCTAGGCTCGCTCTATAATATTTTTAACAACTTGAACCAAGCATCTTTTAAGTTATTACTAAAAGATCATCTTACAAAATCGAAAGACGTTTAGTTATCCCAATATGACCTGATAAAATATATATATTATTTTGCATTCTTATATTTATGCCACTAGTGCCACAACATAGTAATATTTCTCTTCACTTATAATTTGAGATGTCTTAGGTTCAAAACCAGTATAAAGCAAATTTGATATGTTTTAATGTTTAGTTTTTAGGGTAAAATATTGTTGTATATAAAATTATTAGTTCTAAGATTAATTGGTAAGTTTACGATATAATCTTGATTTATCCCATAACTTGAAATAATTAAATAAATTTAATTAAAATAATCATAGGAAAAGAAAATATTTTTACTCTTTTTTTTTACATACGATATTATTTACACTAAGAAAAGAAAGTGAGTTTAGCCTCACAATAAACTAATCACTTTTACTTTTTTTTTTATTACAAACAATATTACTATCTCAAATTACACTGAAAAAGGAGAAGAATGATTTAAAGAATTGACCCAATGATTTAATAAGGAAGACTCAATTCTGCCAAGAGAATCCATGACTTCTTACATTTACATTTTACTTTTAATAAAATGTATAATGGGGCATATAATTTATTGAATAACAAAGCTAACAATTTATATACAACTATTGCATACTTCTTTTGGGACTTTTTTTTTTATTCGAACAAGAAGGGGAGATCATACTCAATATATGCGGTGCAATGGTAATACTCGTGACCAATTAAGTTATAATTATCTCACTAAACAATAAACTATACAAGTGAGGATGAGACTAAGAGTTTGAATGGCGTTTGTTAGGCTCAAGGAAAGCTGCTTCTATGGAACGAGTTCACCGCTATAATAATATCTCAATTTAATAATACAAAGTCACGTTGAAAGACACTTCAACGTGAAAAATTAAGAGGTTTGCAATTGTTGGCCCTTGCCTACTTATTACTTGATACTCGTGACCAATTAAGTTACAAGTACCTTGTCAAACATCTTTCAAGACTTAGGAAAGAAAAAGGACACACCATTATACAAACAATGTTTCCCAACAATTTATATAAGTAATATATTAGCGTATATGTATAGGATAATTCTTTTTGGTGGTGTTATTCGCAACTCAATATCGTCAAAATGCACTCCTCTAATTAAGAATTCTAAGAGAATACTAATACAGTATCAACTAGCATTCCTCTCATTAAGTAATAAGCATATATATAGGATAATTTTTTTAAGAGTGTCAATAAAAAGTCACTTCTTTTTATTGATAATTCTTGTCAAGTTTCATTATTAAATAACATAAAACAGTACTTTTATTCAAAAACTAGAAAACATTCCAATATCCATGAAACTCAAATTATATAAAAGTAAAAATAAAATTCCAACTCCACTAGCTGAACAGGGAAAAGAGACCAACACTCATACTCTTCAACCTCTAAGAAGGAAGAAAATCCTTTGTTTGTGATGGCATTCTTAGATTATGCGGATCGCTTGATTCTAATATTATTGGCTGTGGTGAAAGCTCTCTGATTTGCACACGAGTTCTTCTTACTTGATGCTCGTGATTGTTGGCCCTTGCCTCATCCTCTTCAGCTTTCGTTGGCATGAAATTGTGGTAGGATGTGGTCTTGATGTTATTAGCATTGAGATTTGAAGAGTTCTTTTTTCCTGTCATTGCGATGAGAGAAGGTTGAATGTTGAAAATCCAGATTGTGGTTTGGATTTTATAATGATACGTGCATGGTGCATTGTAAGAAAGTTGTTGATCTTTATGTTAACCAAATCAGGAGCAATTTAAGAAGACATGTAAAGGGAAGTTTTATGTGTAGAAATATGAAACTTTTTTCGTTACTTTCTTAATTCACAGATATTGATGATCTATGATAGATTCTCATACAAAAATAAATTTAAATTGCTGGCATATATTTACCCTTAACACATTTTTCATATTATATTTGTACAGCCTCTCTAATACAAGTAGTGACAGGGCCACTTTTGGATCAAAATGATCGTGAACCTGTCCTGATTTTTTTTATAGCTGATATATGCATATTAGGTTAATTAGTTCATTATTTTATCTTAACAGAAATCTGGAAACTTATGATAAAAGCACACACCGAAGTCAAGTAATATTTGGCAAATTTCTTTATTCCTAATTGGATTCACCCGGTTTTCCAAAAATAAAAATAAAAATAAAAATAAATTGGATTCACCCCAAGTAAAAATAGCCTAAAGGAATACATTGAGGACTTGGGAAGCACACACATAAGTCAGAAGACTCCGAACACAATAAGAAAACTGTGCATCAGACCAATACTACTCTTAATATGGCAATGACACATTGGACCGCAAGTATTTATAAATGTAATTATGTTTAAATAAACATAATTGTTTAGATATCTCAACCGTCCTCCCTTAGTTGTCACTTACTACGGTACGGTCTAATAACATTATTCATCACTGATAACTAAGAGGTCTTACGTTCGATTCTCGTCAAAAACGAATTTGAACCACATTATTGCTTGCTCATTATGAGGTTCAGTCCATCTCTTAGTGTAGATAAGATAATATAAAAAATCAAGTAAAAAAAAGAAAACTAACGAAAAATCCAAAAAAGCTTTAGTTTTAATGAAAAAATGACAAATAAAGGTATAGTGAATAGTACCAAAAAAGGTAAAAATATGATTTTTCATTAAAATGAATAATACCGAAAATATTTCGTTAAAACTCCCAGAAAATACCTAATACTCCATAAATCATAGGCCTCTCATATGGGCCCATTTGGACTCAAATAACTTGTATTTTGGGCTTCTAGTTCAGTTTTTAATGTCAATTGATTATCTTAATAGTGGTTCTGTTTACCCCTAAATGATGATTTTGCCAAATAATAACATCTCCTACTTAGAGTTAGGGATGATCTTGTTAAGTAAGATGTTGTCAACGAAATATCAAACTATAATGACGATTCTACCCTCCTAAAAAAGGAGAATTCGACCATAGGGTATCGCGCCAATCTGAATACTGGAGCAAGCAAAAGTCCATCAGAAACAATAATCTTCAAGATTTCCACCGCATAATGATTTTTGAAATGGAGTTTTAACGAAACGCTTTCGGTACTGTTCATTTTTAACGAAAAAGCACATTTTTACTTTTCTTTGGTACTATTCACTACACATTTATTTGTCATTTTTCAGTAAAACTAAAGGTGTTTTTAGACTTTTCGTTAGTTTTCCTTTTTTGAAATTCAGTTGAAGGAAATATGTAGGGTGAAAGTGAAGAAAGTTGGGTTCCAATGTAAAACCAATTGATAACATGTGGAAGTAGTCCAATTAGTTATAAGCACATGAAAGGTCGTTCATTTCCTCGATATGAGATTGATACTCTCAACAGAATAGTTCGATATTACAAAGGAAGATGTTGAGAAAGTTTGATAGCATGTATCTTTGAGAGAGTTTGTTGTGTTAAATGTGTGTCTTCTTAGTTGAAAATCAGAGTACTCAAAATGGACGAACAAATGAAAAATACACTGAAAATTATTTTATTAACGGAAAAAAAAATTACAAAACGGCTACAATTTCAAGACGACTACACAAGTTCTAAAACATATATTTATAGTGAAAACTAAAGAAAACCCTAATACTTAACGAAAACCTAATTCTAATGGGTTGGGTCTGAAACTCAAACAATAAAATAATCCTAAATATTAATATTTCCCAACACTCTCCTTCTCTCTAAAGCCTCTATTTATACTAGTTGAATCCCTATATCTTCTCCTTTGTAACCTCTATTTATTTGAACTTAAATTCTGGTTCTAACTTAGATATTGAAGGGTCTTTGTTACATACCAGTACAACACTAGTTGTGAAGCCAAAAATAATCACAAGACGACACGTGGATTTTTGGGTAAAATGACAAAATTACCCTCGAGGCACACCAGGATTCCTACGCGCGAGCAGTGGGCAATCATCCCTCAACCAAGTCAAAAGTGCCCAAAATAGGTAATAATTCAAACCCTATTTCATCCATCCTCATCAAATCCTCTCCACAAGGTAACTCCCAAATCATTCCTCTTTTATTATATTAATTAGCTAATCAATTAGGAAATTATTCTATTAATTAGCTAATTAATTGATTTATTATTCAATTATCCCTAATTAGCTACAAATCATGAACTTCACCCACAAAACTATCCAAGTGGCCGGTCCATCTCCTCCCAAGGTGGCCGGCCACATCCCTATATAAATACCCTCATTCTCTCCAAAACTCAAGGCCAACTCTATTGCAAAATTCTCTAAATTCTCCATACACTTTTCTCTCAAAATTCTAACTTTGGCATCGGAGGTTCTTCAGCCAAAGCTCCCCCATTCATCGTGGGCGTGTGAGGCTCTTGGCCTTGACCAAATGTGTTATTTGTTTTGTAAGTGCAATTTTGTCCAAGAACAATGAGGAAGAAATTTGCATCTACACTAGTGTCCTTAGACTTTTTTTGGGCCACTCCAAACAACTGTGGACACAAGCGAACCAAACCCATGCTCGAGGTTGTTTGACTTCGTTGGTGGCTAACTAGAGACATGCATCAACGTTGTAAGAAAAATAACCTTAAAATGAAGAATAAAAAACAAACATTGATCTCATAAGCCATAAGCTAATTTTCTAACAAAGTTTACTTTTGTAATTTGGCTTTGGCAGCCCAGACTCTAGATCCAATTTTTTTAGGTTTTAAGCTTTAAAGTGAAAGCAGATTGTTATAGTTTCAGTGGTAGAACACTTATATCTACATTTAGTGCTAAAATCCTCCCTTCCTCTCATCATCGAGTCAAAAGTGAAAAACAAAACTTGTAGCAAAAAAAAAAGCAAGTGATCAATCATCGATGCATGAAAAAACGTACGTAACTTTATAAAACGGTGATTTGAGCTAAACAAAACTTGGAGCAAGAAGCAAGTGATCAATGTATACTATAGGCTAAAGATAAGTAGGAAAAGGATGACCACAAGCCATATATTATATACGGTAGGATAACATACACATTAACCCCACATTAACATACCTACAAAAATAAAAATAAAATACTGATTTTTACCTAGTATTCTTATTTATGGTTTTTAAAAAAATAATAGGCAAATGGCAGTACATATTTGTCAACAAAAGAAACTTCCTAGTGCAACACAACACAAAGAAAAACAAAACAGTTTCTGACTGACCCATTTCCACAAGATCTCATTAGCAGAAAATAAATAGATAGATAAATTAGCCTCACGTAATTTGTATTGATTCACATTTGCATGAATCACTAGATTCATTACTTTAATTTTTATTATCTTTTCTGAATTCTCTTCTGGACACTTGCGGATTACAAGAGCATCTTAATCTTAATTAATTAAAATCCCAAGTATTTTGGTCAACCCTAATAACCCACAATCTGACACTCACTACTAAGGCCCTAACAGGGCTCCAAGATTACTCAAATTTAAATCACAACTGGTCATCAAACTTCAAATAATTTATCACAACTATACCTACTAATGCGCTTATCCAATTACTAATTCACTAATTTGCTTGTCAGTCAACAATTAAGAAAAAAAAAGTGAATAATAATAAAAAAAGACCAACTTATATTGCAGAATGCAGAATGCAGAATGCAGAAGCAGAATTTGTGTGGTGTGACAAATTAAAGTACGCATGTAGTAGACACTATGATTTCGCATGAACTTCCGCTCTCAGGGAATGTGGGGAGTTGGGAAAGAGCAAATTATAAGCTTCTTTTTTATTTTTTATTTTATATTTATTTTGATTTTCTGCATAGGTTAAAAATCCAAAATTTGTGGGGGTGAATCACGTGACACTACGCCTTTATTTTTTATGGGACCACATGCCCTAATAAAGGACACCTAGTGAATACCATTATACCAAACTTTGTAAAAGTGGTGTAAAGTCCAACGGTGAAAATGGAATTATCAATAATTACGAGCCTTGTCTATTTACATTTTGGTTAATTTTGATACCTTACTTGCAGGTGTAACATTAATGTAAAAGTTTATGATGGGACTTTGATCACACCTTACACAATTATCAATGTTGATTCTTTACTTGGCTTCGAAACGGGTAAACTTTGAGGTTCGTTCATCAAACCAGGTGTTTTTTTTTTAATTTTGAATAAATGATATTATTTACACTAAAAACAAGAGAGTAGATTAAGCATCACAATGTGCTAGCAATAACGTGGTTCAAATTTAGCTTTGGCGAGAATCGAACATAAAACTTTTCATTTACAAGTGAAGATGAATATCACAAAACCGTAATACTAAGTGACATCAAACCAGGTGTCTTAGCAACAGAATAAATAGATTGGGTTGTTATATTAGGAGTAGGATTCTCTTCCTTCTAAATTTCGTTCTCCTTCAATCCTCTTTTATTTGAACGATCATGATTAAATCATGTCAACATTTTGTGTTGACTTCTCTATAGAAAGAGAAAGACAAAAAGGAAAGTGAGAGAGGATGGAAGGAGATTTGGAGATAAGAGAATCATACTTCGTTATATTAGGTAATTACTAGCAGCATTATCCTTGATCCTACGTCTGTGAGAGAAGTTTAAACACATGCGCTCGTTCATATAGAAAAACTTGCTCCAAAGAGAGAGCAAAAAAAAATTATGATATGAGACGTCATTGTGATGAGGATATACACATACTCTATGAGACAAAGAGGGTTAATTTGGTGAACCCCTTGAAGTGGAACATTGGAAGGGCCAACAAAACATCTAACGTCTTATATTGATGTTCTCTTGTGTTTGGTAGCATAATTATTGTTAAACTAAATTCATAATATACAAGCTTGTAGGATCCAGAGAGTGGTGGACCTCAATCGAAGCAAATAACCTACCATTTGAAACCGTTGCGCGCCAAAACTGCATAACTCGCTGTCGTTACGTCAGGCACCAAAACTAACGGTAGAGAGTAAATGCTAAGAATTATTAATATTTTGGACATTCTCCAAAACGCCCTTCGGCATAGATACTAAAAATCAGCTTCGACGTTCAATCATAGGGCTAAAAATGTAATATCAACCAAGATGACAACAAAACGTAAATATGACCAACAATAAGTTTCATCATGCAGTTCACGATTTTTATATATGCATTTATTTATTTACGAATTAATTTTCATACAAATTAGAAGCAACATAAGATTTTAGGGCGTTATATTTCTAAATTGCCTTCTTGTTAATTAACTTAAGGAGGGTGTGTAAATGTTTATATATCGTAATCATCATCCCTAATTACGTTTATCATTGTTGGTAATACACATATTACATAACTAATGTAAGAAGTATTGCATGATTTCCCTTTGGACTTAAAACAAACATTAAAAGGCTAATGAAGTGAAATGTATTTTGTATATGAAAACATGTGCGATGAATCTTTGCTAAATATGTTGTATATATATTTTTTCTTTCTAAATAGGTGGTATTTGGCCACCACAATCCTTGAGTTTTTGAACAATCTAGTCGAGGTACTTGCCACTACATTCTAGTTGATAATTAATTATAATGGCAAGTACTTTAACTCACGTTTTTGAACAAAATATATCGTTCAAATACCCTATTGTTTTATGAAAAATGTTATTCAACTTAAAATGTCACAGCCCGTCCCGAGATTTTCATATCGAGGGTATGAAATGACGGAAATGCCCTTGACGTTGTTAAGGTATGAGTGTGACATTAATTGGTTTAACCTTATATAGATTAAAAGAAGATTATTTATGTGAATTGGATTATTGATTTGGTATTTGGTTAATTGTTGGTTAGGGATCAAGGATTAGAAAAATGGATGGTGGGGATTGTTTTAGACCTCACGCTCTCTCTCTCCCTCTTCCCCGTCACTCTCTCTCTCCTCCCTCACGACATTCTCACTCTCTCTCACACCCAACGTACGGACCTCACCCAGAAACCCTCCAAAACTCGACGGATCGAGGCAACCAAGGTATGCATCTTCATCCCTGAGTCCTTGTGAGTCGATTGGTACTAGTTTTAGGCCGTGAAACCTTCGATTTCACGTGAACCCGAAACCTCCATTTTTGGTTACTGTTCATGCGAACGTAAAATGTTGTGTTTCAGGGAATTCTAAGCTTATAGTGAGCTTAGTGAGGTCCTAAGGAAGCTCGGAGTGCTTCGTTTGAAGGATTTGGACGTCGAGATCACGTGGTTCAAGTTTGGCCGAATTCCTTGGAATTTTTCCGGTGAGATTTAGTTGTTTTTAGAGCCTTAAACTAGTCTATTGTGATTCTTCATGTTTGGGGCTTCAATTTGATATAAAATACGAAGAAAATGGGTGAAAAACGAAGGAGAACGAAGAGTTTTAAAACTCGCCGGAAACCGGCCGCAGGAAAAACCAGTCCGACGAGCCAAGGAAGAAGAAGGGCGCGTGGGGGCGCGTAGACCCGTGCCACGCGCGGCGCGTGGGGGCGCGTGAGCCCTCCAAAATTTTTTCTAAAAATTTCTCGACGTCCGTGACGTCGAGTAGGTCGATGTGGTATATTCATATACCCAATTTGAGCACCGTATGAGAAGTTATTAAGAATTGTTGGTTAGGTGCTTTAAATAACGTTTTATAGTTTTCGCAATAGGTGAAAATGTGATTTGACGATCCGACCGTTGGATCGTCACCAAACTTTGATGCATCGTAATACGTAATATTTGAGGATTATAGGAACTTACGGATTTGGAATCCGATTTACGGATCTTCCGGAATTGGAGTTGTAAGTTCATAAAATAGAATGTTAACCGTCACTTGGTTTTGGAAATTGACGGAGATCCGACCGTTGGATGGTAATGAAATTTTAGGATGTTGTCCTAGAGGTATATTGTGGACCTCTGGAAGTTATGGATTGGAAATCTGAGTTGCAGATCTTCCGGATCGAACTGCGTAGTGAAGTGTTTAATATAAGTTATATATTCTATGGATATGATTTCTGAGGTTGGATTTGATTATTGTTCTAGGCGCCGATCGTCATGATGCCTCGATGTGTTGTACTAGGGAGTTGTTGGGCGAACTCCAGGTGAGTGGGCAGTATTTTCTGTATTTACCTATATACTATTGATTTTCCCAGAAATTGAGTTTTTGATGAAAATATGTTTCTAAAATGCCATGCATGAATGAGATGCATGATATGAATGAAATGCCATGATAGGAATGATATGCATGTGATGAATGATATGAATTATATGAATTGATAATCGATGCATGTATATATATATGAATTGGTGCTGTGGACGCACAGGTAAGTCATGTGAGTTTATATTATTTATGTGAATCATTGACGATGTGCATAACGTTGATAGCTCATAACCTGCCCCTAGGTGTTAGTGCTTATATTATTCACCACACCGCACGCTCGCCTTGGATCCAAGTAGGTGGATGTCGTACAGACCATATGAGGGTTCCGACATGCCAGTCGTACAGACCATTAGAGGGGTTCCGACTGGTGGGTGACCTTAGATATGCGCGCTGATGATTGATGTGAGAAGCACTAGAGCGTATTCATACACCTGTCATCGTACAGACTACCTTATGTAGTTCCGAGTGACGTGCAGAGTTAGACCGTACAGGTCACCGAGGTGACTCCGGTTAGTTTGGATGATGAGCTTTAGAGTTAACCGTACAGGACCAACTGCAGGGTCTCCGGTTAATTCATCTTTTCACCTGTTACATTGATGCATCATTCTTTCGGTTTTTGAAAGTTTTTATAACATGGCATATTTTCGGGTTTTAAAAGAAAAATTGATGATTTTGAGATTTATGAAAAGTATTATGCTATTATGCTATTTTCTGGGAAAGTATACAGGTTTTACAGCGAGGGGTTAGAAATGTATTAAATGTAAGATTTTTCGAAAAACTTTGTTTTGCTGACCCACTCAATTTTGTTTTTCGCCCCTCCAGGTTTAAGTTAGAGCAGAGCTTTGGTGGCCGCGAGGAACTCAACGGCGTTCTGACAGAATTCACAAAAGTAGGATTCACCCTCGGGTGTTATATCTTAGTAATCATATTCTTTAAAGCTTCCGAACTGTGTAAATGGTTACGTCACTTTCACGTGACGGCCAGCATGCCCTCCTTCGGGACGGGGTGTGTCATAAAACATAAAATATTCATTTTTTACATTAATGTTTAATATTGAATTAGTTTTGTTTTGATGTCTTTTGTACTATATTATGATGTTTGAATAAAACATCTTATCCAAAGATAAAATAAAAAACTTAAAACAAGCTTCAAAATTCCAAATAATACGTGTAGGGCCCATTTTATTGAGAGTTGATCCTACTAATCCAAACAAATTACATTAGGATACAACATGTATTTGGCTAATTAATAACAATATTTGAGAAGTCGAACATAGACTGTAATGTCAAATCCACAAATTTTAACTACGTGTCAAGTGGTGCATAGACACTTTTAACCCTGTATTAGATGTTAAAGTGACGGTTTTAACCTTGTAAAGACGATATAATTTACACCAAAATGAAAATGTAATGTTGAATTGGAAATGTACATTTCCCTTAAGAAGAACACTCACATGTAGATAGATCTATGATACTCTTCTGTGCATTAACATTTAAAAAATGTAGGAAGATAAAAGTAATTCTATTGGCATTGACTGCCACAATGGGTGATTCCAAAAGGCCAAAACTAGTTTTTTTTTCCAATTTAGATGAAGAGTGGCAAAATAGTCAATGACTCAAGGGACAAGTACTACAGTTTACAAAGTCAAGTAGTGAAAAGAATGCAAATCAAAGCAACATTATTAATATAAAAAGCCGAAGACCCAAAGTGCCATAGACCAAAAAAGGGTGAAGAAGGAAGTGAGAGAGAGAGTGAGTGAGTGAGTGAGTGAGTGAGAGAGAGACAGAGAGAAACTGAAAGAAAGAAAGATTTGAGAAAATCCCTGTACGTGACCTTTTTTTAAAAGCTGGGTGGTGTTGGGTTGGGTGGGTGGTGGTGGTGAGAAAATTACACAAACATATATACATAGATAGATACAGCTGTTGAGAGCAGTGGGGCTTTGGGGTGGTGGTGGTAGGGTCAAAGTTATCCCCACAAGAAAAGTCTATAGCTCTGCTTGTTTCCAAAATCTCCCGCCTTCCCGCTTCTTGAAAATCCTAGACCTATTTTCCAAATTCCAGCAGACCCACCTCGCCATTTCTTCCTTTTTTTACAGTTTGGGCTTTAGAGAGAAGGAGACCAAATTCAGCACCAAAACGTAGAGAGAGAGAGAGAGAGAGAGAGAGAGTAGCGGTGGTTGTGGGCTGATGGAGTGGCTGAGGTAGTGGTGGCATGCGGTGGAGCTGACTCTCTGGAAATGGACACCCCCGAGAGGAACCAGATCGGCACCCCCAAGGCCAAATTTGAGGTCAGGCTTTGTGCCCATTTTGTTTTTTATTTTATTTATTTTTTAATTCTGAATTTTTAAGGTTGTTTCTGAACTGAGTTTTTGAGGTTGTCTCCTCTGTGTTTCTAAAGCTCGTGAATTTCTTGAGAAAGTTGACCGAGGATTTTTTTGGTTTTGTTTTTCCCATTTTAGTTTCATGGGTTGCACCTGCATCACTGCATGTGGGTTGATGTTTGATTTTCAGCTGGATCAGCTCTCATTTTTTTGGGTGGTCAATTGGATATTCTTATCCTAAGAAGGATCACTTGATAATTCTATTGAGATATTTAATTGTCAGTTTTCTCATTTTATTTTCTGCTTTTATTTTGGAAAAGTGTCTGCTTTATGTGGGATTGCAGAAATTTATGATTTGGATCTCAAAAATGACCTCAATTTTATGGTCAGTTGTCACAATTTGGCTTCTTGAGAAATGATTTTCTTTGAAAAAAAAACTCAATTTGGGATTGCTTTGGACCTGATTTTTACCCCCTTTTTTCACTGTTTTTTTTGTTTGGTAAACCCCCTTTTTTACTGGTTTGCAGAAGGTGATGGAATTAAATTCGAAATTTCTTTTCTTTTATTTTAGATTGAATGCATAGCTATTTGTTTTCTTGAGGAACTTTGTGAGTCACTTGTTACTTAATTATTTGTTATAAGATGATAATCACATTCTCCAGCAGATTTGAGGTTATAAAGCCATAATTTGGTGAGGCAGACGTTTCAGTAAAGTTATTAACAGATTTGATTTATAGGTTTTCATGAAAATTTTCAGATAATTAGTTTTGTTGACATTCATTTTCCCAGATTTCGTGGTCAATTTTTGCTTGATTGTGATTTATATGTAATATGTGGATCTTCTTTTCTATTGCTAGTGCAAATTTTTAGATATTATATTATTAGTTGTGTATAATTTCTATATTTTAGACCGGGCTTAAAGTGCGAAGAAATATGTGTTTTCGTAGGAGAGTTCATCTGGTTCAGGATTTGGCCATAACATCCAAGAATGTGTATACCTGGAGTACATGACCCATATTCATGTTATGATCGTTGTGTGTGTGTAATTTTTTCATCCTGTAAAGTTTTTTGTTTTTCGTAATTGCAGGATTCTCCAGTCTTTAACTATATCAATAGTCTTTCTCCTATCAAGCCGGTTAAGTCTGTGCACATTACTCAGACGTTCAGCTCCCTCAGTTTCGCTTCCCTTCCTTCCGTTTTCACTTCACCCCATGTCAGTTCTCACAAGGAATCCAGGTTCCTGAGGAGGTAATTGACTGCTTTATTTCTTTTTTACTTTTGTTTTCTTTTACCTATTTTGCGTGGTAAATTATTTTTGCATTTCTTTCAGGCATAACCCTTCAGATCCGTCAAAACCTGAGTCCTCTCTGGAAAACGGTAACAAAGTCTCTGTAAATGAAGATGCGGCTGAATTCTATATTAACGCAGAGGAGCTGCATGAGAGTTGTGTTCCAGGGGATTCTGTAGGAGAAGCTTCTGCGGAACCACCTAGTGAGCACTCAAAGTTTGTGATTGAGCTGCCGCGAAATTTGAAATATGACTGTGGTAGCCCTGAATGTGACGCAGCAACTTCTTGTGGTACTGAGGCAGGTTGTGAGTCAGAAGCAGCTGCCTTGTCAGCTCCACTCGTTCCATATGCTCAAAAGACCTCTGAAAATGGTTCATCTGATGGTGAAGCACATCTACAGAACATATGCCAGAGTGGCCAAAGAAGAGAAGGGACAGGCTGTGATTGGGAGAGTTTGATCTCTGATGCTACCGACCTATTAATTTTCGATTCCCCCAATGCCTCAGAGGCTTTTAGGGGGATAATGCAGAATCCTCTGGACTCCGTAACAAGATTTTGTAATTCTCTTATGCCGCGACTCTCACAGAATGACATTAATGATGAGCAAAACGTGCCAGTCCTTGATACAGTTGGTTCCGGAGAACAACCTGAAACTGAAGATCCTTCCTCTCAATATGGAGAAGCTAGTCAGCCGGAAGATACAGAACTGATGCAGGACCATTTGAATAGTTGTATGGGTAGCAATCAAATCGAGAAAGAAGATCGGTTCAATTGTAAGGTAAAACATTCACTATGCCTTCACGATAGTCCTAATAATGCCGATTCCAAAGATTCTTGAGAACTTTGTTATGAATTGTTGTCCTTACCTTATTTATTTTACTTATTTGGTTGTGCTAATACTATTTTCTCCGTTTGTGCATTAGCCTGGTTTAAATTTGCATCGTGGCTTGCGAAGGCGCTGTCTGGATTTTGAGATGGCAGGAGCTCGCAGGAAGAGTTTAGACAATGTTCCAAATTCTAGTTCTTCTATGTTATCTCAATCTGATGAAAAAATCACTACAAATGATAAGCAACTGGTTCCAATGAAAACTGGTGGTGAATCTGCCCGGTGCATCTTACCTGGAATTGGTTTGCACCTAAATGCTCTTGCAACAACCTCAAAAGACTACAAGACCATTAAGCGTGAAAATATGGCCTATGGTAGACAACTAAGTTTGCCCAACCTCGCTGCCTCTGCTCATTCCCCCACAGCTGGTCAAGGACCTGGTCATGAATCTTTCTCTTCGGCTTCTTCTGAAAGGGACATGGATGGCACCGAAAATGGCGTTCAGCTGCTGCAAGATGCTTCCCAAGAACCTGCATTTTTAGCTAATGAAGAGTTTAACCAGAATAGCCCCAAAAAGAAGAGGCATGTGCTGTTGACCATATATTCTTCATTAAATTATTATGTCATGTTCATTTTCATTTTCAAGTGATTGGTTAGATTTTTGTACTTTTATCTGACATCTTATAATTCTGATTGGATGTGCAGGCGCAAGTTCGAACAAGCTGGAGAAACCGAGTCTTCTTGCAAACGTTGCAACTGTAAAAAATCGAAGTGTCTGAAACTGTAGGTTCTTCATCTCCCTTTTAGTGAAGCCTAAAACTTTTGTCACTTGCAGTGAGACAGCTTTTATTGAATGTTTGAGTATAATCAGTCGGATATATATTGGCTTAGGAATTTCATTTTGCTCACTCTACAATTGCATCCAATTATCTCAATCAACATTGTCCCTTGATATGAAAAAGCTTTAAAACTGGTGGTTGTTAACTTACACGTTCTACATGTAGAGGAGTTACCTCCTGCATAATCTCCTGAGGCGGATAAACTGTTGTTCTTTGATCCTGTTTACCTCTTGCACTGTTCCTTGAGTCTATAATTTGACTTCTGATACTGTTTGTGCAGTTACTGTGAATGCTTTGCTGCTGGTGTCTACTGCATAGAGCCATGTTCATGTCAAGAATGCTTTAACAAGCCTATTCATGAAGATACTGTTCTTGCAACTCGTAAACAGATTGAGTCTCGCAACCCACTTGCATTTGCTCCGAAAGTGATTAGGACCGCTGATCCTGTTCCTGAATATGGGGTTAGAAAATGAATCCAATATTCTATGCTCTGTTTGCAGGTTGAACAGAAATTTAACCAGTAAAAGTTGCTTTCACTTGCAGGAGGAGTCCAGCAAGACCCCAGCTTCTGCGCGGCATAAAAGAGGTTGCAACTGCAAGAAATCAAGCTGCCTGAAAAAATACTGTGAATGCTATCAGGTTCACCGTCAGCATATCTTGTTTGGTTGTAATATCCTAATTAAATGTTATTCACACTTGATTTTTTTTTTTTTAAAAGGGCGGTGTTGGATGCTCCATTAGCTGCAGATGTGAAGGCTGTAAAAACGCATTTGGTAGAAAGGATGGTGAGTGAGTTGTTATGCTCGACTTAATTACTTCTTCGTGGATTTCTTTTTATCTGCATTCCCATCTGAATTTGATGTCCTTCAAGTGTGCTTGCCATTTATCTTTATATTTGTTCCTTATTCCTTTGCAATTCAGGATCTTTTGTAGGAGCAGAAACTGAGGCAGACGAAGAAGAAACAGAAGCATGCGACAAGAGTGTGGCTGAAAAACATCAACAGAAAAATGAAGAGCAGCGCCAGGATTCTGCTCTTCCCTCAACGCCATTACGGCTTTCCAGGTTTAATTCTTAAACTATTTGTTGGTTGAGAAGTTGATGTATCATTGCTATTAGATGTTTAACAATTCTTTTATGTTCCAGACAATTCTCACTGCCGTTTTCGTCAAGGAACAAACCGCCAAGATCTTCTACTTTTAACATTGGATCGTCTTCGGGATTATATACAATCACAATCCAGAAACTCGGAAAACCAAATATTCTGCGCCCTGAATCCAAGTTAGAGGGACATAACCAAGCAGTTGGAGAGGATGAAATGCCAGAGATTCTTCAAGGAGATGGGTCTCCTAGCACTGGCATCAAGACCGCTTCTCCGAATGGTAAGAGGGTGTCTCCTCCCAATAATGAATTTGGGCCATCACCTGGTCCAAGGGCGGGTAGGAAACTAATTTTGCAGTCCATTCCTTCGTTCCCGTCCCTCACTCCCCAGCATTGAGATGGTTGGACTTTCGCGAAGCTAAATCTTTTTTTTTCTTCTGTACTTGTATAATAATAATAAGGTATCCCTGCTCTCTTGGTTGTATAATATGGAATTTCAGTCTATAGTTTCTTCTTTTACCCCTTTTGTTTCCAACCTTACCATTTTTATCTGGTAACTTTCATAGACCATGCTATAATTTGGTTTCCATTTCACATGTGCATTGGTTAAATATGGCCTGGCATATTTCATCTTTGAATATGATTTTCCCTTCAAGCTCATGACAGCTTAGTGAAAGGGAAATTTTATTTGAATCCATATAACCTCTTTCTACACCCAACTTAAACTTTAATGTGAATTGTCTTTTTTACCTTATTGCATGATTACCATTAAGTACAAGATGGAATTAATAACAAAATGAAATTTATCAATAAACCCACACCCAAATTAAACCTTACCATCATGTAATGTTTATCCTACGTTGGCTAAAACCCTACGTTGAAATGCTTTTTTTTTTTCGTTTGATTTCTATTTTTTATGAAGTTGAGAAGATGAGTTTTTGAGTTTCAATTTACAATCATCAACACTGAAAGTTGAGAAGATGGGGGTTTGGGTTTGCTGTGTAGGTGGTGGCGAAGCCTCACCTTGGACTTAAGACTCTTTTCTTGGTTGAATATTTCAACGGAAAAGAGGTGGTTTCCCAGCTTGAGAAGGAGGTGGGTGTTCCTAACGATAAGTCACCTCTAAGTATAACACATCACCTCCACGGTAGAGCTTGGCAAGCTCATCCTCAACCTTTACGGGCCACACAAATTGTCCATCACCATTCTCTATACCTATGGCAGCTTCGTCGATACCCCTAGCATTCCCGCCTAACTGCCACATATCACAATATCTCCATAGAAAGAAAAGTTATTATTAGTTTATTTTTTGTGGTGTTTTAAGTATAGACATATGAAAGCATGTACTTTATGCTTATGCAAATACAATCACGAGGACATGGATATCAAGAAAGTATATGGAAGATTCATATTGGAACAGAGGATTGAATTTGGAGTTTTATTAACTTTCTCGTTCAAGCTTGGAGCCTGAGGTTGAATTTGATTATCCTTACCTTCAGTTTCGATGACTGGCATGGCAGCAATTCTTGCGGATTCAGCAAATACAGGCGTGTGGTTGAGTTCAACAACTGGCATGACAGTGGTCACTCTGGGTTCACCGAATACAGGCGTTTGGTTGAGTTCAAGTATGAAGTTCTTTGAAAAAAACCACCTCAGAGGCTCAGACTCCAAATTATTCCATTATTCACTGTCTCGTTCACATTTTGAATCTTCCATTGGAATTTTATCTCTCTTTCAATTCGGACATCGATCACCAAATTATTCAATTGGAATTTTATTTTTTAAATGGGTGTAAAGATAAATTCACATTTTGAATTGGGTTTGTGAGGGTAATTTAGGTATAAAATTAGGTTTAAAGAGATATTAATTCTTTCATTAAAAATAATATGGGTGTAGAGGGTAAGTTGGGTGTAGAAAGAAGTTATGTGGGTTCAAATAAAATTTCCCTTAGTGAAATATGCACCTGCACAACTTAGATCATATCATGGTATTGTATACGTTGTCTTGTATGTAGTAATGTAGTTTAAATTCACTTGTTTAGTGTTCTTGTATTCTTTAGCGCATATTTAACTGTTAAATTATAGTGCACATCTAAAACGGTATGCCGTACATTGAATTCTTACACAATCGTAAAAGTTGACAAAAAGAGCAACCACTATCCTAAATGAGAAATGAATAGTTGTACTCATAATCATCACGTCCAAAAGGAAAAACAAAACCATAATCTCCAAAAGGCCATAAACATTTGCTGAACACATTCTATATTACATCAATGTTGACTTGAAAAAATGGGTATTTGGATCTCCTTAGTCTATTATTCTCTCTCACAAGAACATTACATCTTTCGAACTTAGAAACAATAATTTGCCTAGGGTATAAAGGAATGGTCTCAGCTACAATTTGTTGGAAAATTTAATATTATTTTTATTATATTAAATTAATTAATTGAATGGAAATTAGAATTGATGTTTTTTGGTAGAAATATATGTCTATCATAATGAAGAGTGGTAGTTTTTGTCTCTTCATGAATGGTCACATACTTTCCAAAGAGATATTTCATATTCTATAAATAGGAAAGCCCCCTATAAACATAAAATAACTTTACATTGTTTACATAATCATACATAGAGTGCACTAATATTGGAGAGTCTCATCGAGTCCATATGAGAAGGTTTTCAACACAATCGTGGTTCATGGAGGCTTGTGATTTGGAGTGCTACTATTACAAGGACGTCGTCGTTGTATCTTGGGAGACAAGCGCCGATCAACCATTAGCACCATAGTGGGGCGTAAACTTGTCTTAAGGACAGAGTGTCCAACACTTGTCTCGACCATGTTTTCCAAGTTTTTCTAATTCATTATGTCGTGTTCATTTAACGTTGGTAACTCATGTGCATGCATTACTTTGATATGTAATTGCATGAATTATTTTTTGATTTTCTATGTGATTTAATATAGCAATTAGACCCTATTTTTACACCACAATTTGCTTTAGTATTTGCGAGCAGTGTCCTAGTCAATTAACCTCGTGTTTATTATAATATTCAAATCATGGAGCGCATCACCAACCTAGCCCTTAGATGAGGAACACAAAGAAGAAATCGATGCAATCAGTAGTACACCATCTATAAACTATATATTGTTGTTGTACTTCATTGATGTGTGATTGTGCACATCATCCCCTTTGTTAGTAGCAGACCAAACTACACCAACTTATTTAGCCACTAACTTGCACGTATAGAAACAACAGGAGCTCGTAAACAGTCTCAGTGCTAGAGTATTGACATTGATCATAAAGAGTTCGATTCTCGCATTTTCTCTCTTTATGCCTCATATCTTGTACCAATTTGAATGCGAAGAGAAGTGCAGTTAGGGTGACTTTGTTGTGAAGTTGAGATGTCACAAATGATCGCACATGAGTGAGAGCATGGAGAGTGACGTTTACCCAACAGTGAAGGGCAACATGAGGTGCCATAGCTGGCTAGCTTACTGTTCCATTCGCTAAAACACAAAAACAAAATCTCAAACATGATCATGTTTCGGTTTTCGGTTGGGGTCCATTTGCAAATTCCATTATTATTTCTCCATCCATCTCCCCACCCCACACATTGCTTTTCTAGATTTGTAAGACGATTCTTTTTAGTTAGTTGGTGGAGAGTTTGTTTTGGTAGCGTGATTTAAGAGAGGTCATATATGAGATTTTACATTGCCAAATTCCACAATATTAATGCTATACTAATCACATTTGTATTACATTTCTAATAAAAGTAAGACTCACCAATACATATGGATCTCATTTCTATTAGAGAGGTGGTACAAATGTTGTATAGAAAATGTGGTAGGAGTAGCATATATATATATATATATATATATGTTAGGATCCGTGAGTTTGGAGACACGATTTTAACATACATTTTGATATATGTATTTGTGAGCTTACTCAGTAATCTATCTTTAAACATTCAACAACTCGAGCCATCTATCTTTTAAGTCTTTCCTAAAAGATTATGACCACTAAAAAACTCAAATACGAAATGAAGTTTTAATCGTTTTGGATTTGTCTAATGTTTTGAAAAAATTATTAATAAATGATGTACTCATATATATATGGTAAGTTATAAAGTGGGCTCTATAAAAGGTGTCAAAATGTATATAAAAAATGTGTGTCTCCAGAACCTAACATCTAACATATATATATTCATCTCCAATAATGAGAGAGAGAGAGAGAGAGAGAGAGAGAGAGAGAGAGAGAGAGAGAGAGAGAGAGAGAGAGAGAGAGGCACATCATATTAGTCGGTGACCGACAGCTCTAGTGTCTTCAAAGCATTGTAGCTTAAATTTCGTGGGCAGTAACATCAAAATTCAAATAGAAGAAAAAGTAAGGTGAATAGGGATAATGCTCACTGTCTAAATCAATACAAGCTGTCTTAGGAAGTGTTACAAGCTCCAAAACTCCAACATGATTAATATACGCACTTTCTATCCAGATTAAGTATCGCTTCAAATAAGACCGAAAGGGTCATATTAGGATCTATGAACCTCCAAATATCTATAGGGTTTTTATATCAAAATTTTCCGTACAATTAAAATAGAACTGTCATATAATATACCCTTTTATGAGAGAGGATCCTTGCCGGATCCTCTAATCACATCCGTTCATCGTACATTATACCGTCAATTTTCGTCAACTATTGTTTATATTCAATTTTAAATAAAAAAATTTAAAATAATTTCTGATTACACGATGTACGATGAACATATATGATTTGAAGATCCCAAGATTCTTACAAAGAGGATCCAGCGAGGATCCTCATTCCCCTTTTACGAGTTGTCAATTTCTCAACGCGAGACACTTATAGTTTTTCGTCCATAGTTCTTAAACCAGGAATGCACCAAGAAATTATACATGGCTTCACTATTTTTTTTCCTTGAGATCACTTTTACTATAATGTTTGTATGTTGAACATGTCATTATGTCTAGTAATTGCAAGTATTGTGGGACCAAATAGTTCATAAATATTTTGTTAATTAATTATGTGCTCGATCAATATTCAAATATTTCTACATGTGGTCTAAATGTTCATAATATCGCTATATATATGGCATATGCTAAGAGGATCTAGGGTTTCATCAGAAGGAACTTTTGAATTAAGTACAGTACTGTTGAATTAACCAGTTAATCTGACCCACAACCACAAAGGATATTGTTGAGGAAAGATTTTTTGAGGGGCGGGAGGACTTTCTTTTTATTAAACAATAATCTTCACCGGTCTCCTAGCTACTACCACACCATTTTAATTAATTCAAGAATATTATCAAAAGGAAGAAGATAGAAAATTTGGTAGAACCCAACCTAGCTAGCACTATCAACGTGGTCCATGACGATCATGACCATGCTGACCATGCATAATTAGGGTTAGGGTTCTACACTGGTACACATATCCCATGCATGCGATCTCGTATATATGGACCCAGAAATGAATTATCAATGTGATTGAAGTCTTTCTTTTTTTTTTTTTTTTTTTTTTTTAACAAACGATAATTGCTAAATGTTGGAAGAAAAGAGATTGGTAGAGATCGAACTCATATCAAAGTTTATAGACATTATTGTTTTTCGTCAATGTTAAAAAATGGATTGAAGTCTTTCCATGTGATCTATTTGCATGATCATTATTTCAACAGTAAACCTAGCTACATTCCCACACTCAGATATAAGTGTGCATCACTGTGATTACCAGTCAAACGCCATTTTTAAGATGCAACTTATAATTAATATAGTACAAATGAACAACTTCTGCAATCATAAGTAGTACTTCATTTTCTTCCTACCTCCGCAATCATCACGATTTTCCTTTCCATTTTAGCATTATGGTGGGTAAGCATTTGCTATCATGCTACTTACTTTCTTTGTAATGCTAGAAACTGTTGATGGTTGTGTTCCATCACACATACATTTTATTATACAATTTGAATAATCTCTCGTCTAACAATTGATTAATACATCTTATGTTGTTGCAAAAAAGAGAGTGCAAGTGAGCACATTTTCATTTCAACGATAAAATTATATGTAATATAGGAAGTGAAGATGAAAAACACAAAGACGATAAAAAAAAATCAAGTACTATAATTTATTTTCCAGCATCATTTCTCATATATATTATTATATAAACATAGAATTTTATGAATTCAACACAACACAACAAACTAAAATGGTTGTGTTATTAGCCCATTACACTTAAAGGAGGGGTGATGAAATAATATTTAGGGTTTATATTTATGTTTCTCGAAAGGGGCTAATGCCTCCCCTGTAGGGTTATGCTGTAGCTGTAGAGTTGTAGGAAGGATGAACGACAAGGGTTGGCCGCGGCTCCACCGTCCAGTCCCACCGGTCCATGTGAAAAGAGACGGCCCACCTGAAAAAAAAGGTGAAGGGTATCATCCACAATTTAAATTCCAGTAGTATCTAAATTCCAAAATTCTAATTTGGTGGTGTTTGCATACATTTTTAGAAGAAAATATTGAGAGTTTCTTTCAGAGAGGAGGATTCTTTCCCCTCCTAATCTTTTTTTTTTCTTTTCTACTTAAGAGAAATATGAGAGATTTAAATCACTATAATCTGTCATTGAATTTTTGATCGTACATGACAACTGGAAAAATTATTGGTCATTCCATCTTATATTTCACTTTCCATAATAAGCCTACATGCATAGTAAATGAGCTAATAAACGAAAAATATGCACAAAAGTAATGTATCCAATTTTAGTAGATTTGTAAAAAAAAAAAAAAAAAAACTAGGTAAGTGTTATGTAACAAAATACATGGATGTACGTGTGAAAAAATTATTGTATAGCACTTAATATTGTCACATTGTACATTAAAATTTGATTTACTGAAAAGAAAAGAAACAAAATGAAAAACATCGATAAATATTGTGCTATAGTGTGAGCCCATCCGAAGTCTTGTAACGTGTGATTTCAATGAGAATTTATTTTTATCGAGACCTACTTACTTTTTATGTTTTTTAGCATATCTTGTAAAATGCAATTTTTGTTCCTGATATTCACGTTGAGTATTATATTTGTCTTTTTCTAACTATCCACTGTACCATCTCATCTAATATTCCAACAAAAAAAAACATCTATAATTATTGTACACAAATATAAAAACTATATATGTATATATAAAAAGGGATGTTAGTTTATGGGGCTTCATTTCTGTAACTATGTGGTACCTATAGGCATTTTACGATCCAAAACATAGAATTACAACAAAAGACAGCAAAAGTAAGTCGCACGAGCACTTCAATGATGCCACGAGGAAGAGACGTGAAAGATTATCAAAACTATCAAAAAGAACAGAAAATATTTTGCAAACCCCAAAAGAGAACATTATGGAGATCTTAAGCAGGGTTAGATTAATAATTTGGTTTATCTTAAAGTGAAAAACTATAACAAAAGTCGCAAAATGTTTCAAAAAGTTGGGCAAAAACGACAAACGACAGCAAAACTCGCGGAGTAACGTCACTTCCATTTTTTGAATTAGAATAGTGTTTTCCAAGATAAAGGAGAAAATAACAGTTTTTGTTACTGTTTTTTACTTCCTCGTTCTCTTTTTCTCGCCTTTACGGTTTACAGTGTCATCAAAGTATCGTTCCAAATCTGTCAAATATACTGCACAAAACCCAATAAATGGAGAAGTGTAGTGAGAGAGTATTCTGTTTAAGAGAGAGAGAGAGAGAGAGAGAGAGAATGGGGTGAAACTGTAATGTATGCAGCTGGAGTTTTCCAATCATAGCTGCTGAATTGAAAAACTCATTGGTTTTTCCCATCGGTTTCTAATGTGAATGGTGATGATTTAATGAGAGATTTTGATGTTCTATCAGAACCCACCTCTGAAATTATTCACTAAGTAAGTTTTTAATCTTCTGGGTTCATAAAGGTCGAAGCTTTTGCAGTTTTTATGAAGATCCATCTGCCCAAAACTAATGCATTTACGATGTTCCTTTGGTTTGTAGGTTCACTTGCTGATTGGAAGTCCCAGCACCTGCTATCAGTCAATCTACTGGTAAGCTCTTGATCTTGTGGTTAATAAAAGAGGGCGAAAAGTCAATTTTTTTTTTATATAGACTGTTGTTTGGAATTGATTTGTATTATCTCCCATCTTTGGTGTGTTTATTTTCTCAACTCTTTTCTGTATTTGATCATTGGGGTGGTATGTGTTTTAGTTTGGCTTCTTGTTTTATGAATTTTGTATAATTAGAAAAAGCTGCTGTGTACTAAGCTTATGCAAATTAAAAAAAGCTGCTTGTGCAGTTTGGCTTCTTGTTTTATGAATTTTATAAAATTAAAAAAAGCTGCTGTGTACTGGGTTTTATTGGGGGTAAATTTATGGATGCCTGGTTTTTGTGTTTTCCAATTTGTAGCACTTACAAGATTTTTTTTAATTCTCATATATTGAAGAAAACTAATTTTCCACATTGTTTTTGTTTTCAATGCTGTTTTCTTGCTTAGTGGTTACTTATTTCCTTGGATCAATTGTTATCTGTCTAATAGAGGAGGTAGCATGCAATTTCGTATTGTTTGTTTCGTCTTGATATCTTCTTGCTGGTGTGAACCTTATGCCATTCCGACGTTTATATTTTCTTTGATGATTTTGGTGCACAGGTGGAAGGAGGGAGAGAGAGAACTGCAAATCTTCATCTGGAATATTGAGGGGTGGAAGTTTCTTGAACTGATATTCTGGCCTTTCCCAACTCAAAACAAGTTCTGTTGTTGTGCTGCGCCGGAGTCATGGCAACCATGTTACATTCTGAGTCCAGACGATTATATTCTTGGTGGTGGGATAGTCACATTCCAAAGAACTCAAAATGGCTTCAGGAGAATCTTACAGGTCTTGATATTTTTCTGTAAAATTTATCGTTTTAGTAGGACTTGGATTGAAATTTGTTTTTCAGATGCAGATATAAGCTATCAGTTGTATTTGCACTAGGCATATAGCTACTACTTATGTGTGATGGCAAGTCATACCAATAAGACACAGCATTTTTGTGGTAATGGCAACATAAAGATGTCAAGCAAGCCAGTTGCTTGTATTCTTCTCTTTTGGATGTTCATTTTTTAAAAGCTGAGTCCATTTCTTAACAATTTTGTATTTAGATGGAGATGAAAGGACAGAAGAGGTATGGTAACCGAGGGAGGAGAGTAGATAGAACTAAAACTAAATACTGAAAACCATTCTTTGCATGGCCAGCCATGTTCATACCTGGTTAGCTTTTGCTTGGCCAACAAAGGACAGTATAAGACTCTCATGTCCTGTTACTTTTCTGTTGAACTATGATCAATAACATTCACGTTCATTTGAACATGAAACTAGATGAAGAATGAACGTAAACAAAATATGGCGGATCTCAAGTTTTGTGATCTATGATATTAGCATGATCTAATTTCCAGCATATGAAATATGTTTTAAAAAATAATTCAGGTCAGTGATAAAGAAATGAATGTACTTGGAATTTTCTCAGTTTGATTTCTCTCTTTCTCCGCAACATGTGCAATTGAGTGTGTTTTTGCATATGGATATCCTTGGATTTTCGGGCTACATTTGTAATTGACCCTAAATCTTATTATGCAGACATGGATGCCAAAGTCAAAGCAATGATCAAGCTCATTGAAGAAGATGCAGATTCTTTTGCAAGGAGGGCAGAAATGTACTACAAGAAACGCCCGGAGCTCATGAAACTGGTGGAGGAGTTCTATCGAGCTTATCGTGCATTAGCAGAGAGGTACGATCATGCAACTGTGGAGCTGCGCCAGGCTCATCGAACCATGGCAGAAGCATTTCCCAACCAAGTACCTTATGTATTGGCTGATGAATCGTCCTCAGCCTCTTCTGGGCCAGACGTCGAACCTCATACACCAGAAATGCCACATCCAGTTTGTGCCTTATTTGACCCTGATGACTTGCATAAGGATGCATTGGGCCTCTTGTCAATCAATTCACAAGCTTTGAAAAGGAATGGAGGAAACTCAGCAGATTCCGACCCTGGAATAAGCAGAAGAGGTGGTCTAAAGCAGTTCATTGAGATGTTCACTCCAGGAGAAGTGCCAAATAGTTCAAAGGTTGCAGAGGGAATGATGGGACAAGGATTAAATTTTCATGAAGCAGAAGATTTCAAACAAAAGTTCCAAAATGGGTTTTCTCAGTTAACGAGTGAGAACCAGAGTCTCAAGACCCAGGTTCTTTCTCAATCTGAACGTGCTGCAAAAGCAGAAACTGAAGTTCAATCCTTAAAGAAAGCTCTAGATGAGATACAATCTGAAAAAGACGCAGTCCTTTTTCAGTACGAGCAGAGTTTGGAGAAGTTGTCTAAACTGGGGAGGGAACTAGATGATGCACAAAAGGCTATTGGAGGGCTTGATGAACGAGCAAGCAAAGCTGATATTGAAACTAAAATATTGAAGGAAGCCCTGGTGGAATTAGAAGCGGAGAGGGATGCTGGTCTTCTGCAGTACAATCGATGTTTGAAAAGGATATCTAGCCTGGAGAGCAAGTTATCTTTTTCCCAAAGGGATGCAAAAGGACTTAACGAGCTGGCTGTTAAAGCAGAAACTGAAGCTCAAAGTCTCAAGCAAGAACTTTCTAAACTAGGGGCTGAAAAGGAAGATTATTTACTTCAGTACAAGCAATGTCTTGAGAAGATATCTGCTTTGGAGACGAAAATCTCCGTCTCTGAGGAAAATGTCAGAATGCTTAATGAACAAATTGAAAGAGCTCAAGGTGAAGTCAAATATTTGAAGGAATCTGTGGCTACACTGGAGGAAGGGAAAGAAGCTGCAGCTCTTCTATACAAGCAGTGCATGGATACAATAGCTAAAATGGAAAGCGAAATTTCTAAGGCTCAAGCAGATGCTAAACGACTAAATAGCGAAGTTTTGACAGGCTCCGCAAAATTAAAGAGTGCCGAAGAACAATGTGTACTCTTGGAGAGATCAAATCACTCTCTGCGGTTAGAGGCGGACAGTCTGCTGAAGAAGATTACAACTAAGGATCAAGAACTTTCAGAGAAGGATGACCAGATGGAGAAACTTCACATTTTGATGGAAGAGGAGCACTTACAGTTTGTGCAAGCGGAAGCGACTCTTCAAGCTCTACAGAAGTTGCATTCTCAATCCCAGGAGGAACAGAAAGCTTTAGCACTGGAGTTCAAAAATGGGCTTCAAATGTTAAAGGACTTGGAGATACGCGAACATGATATGAAAGATGATGTCCAACGGGCAAAGGAGGAAAATAAGAGCCTAAGTGAATTGAATTTTTCTTGCACTGTCTCCATAAAGAATCTGCAAGATGAAATCTTCAACATCAAAGAGATGAAAGAAAAACTTGAACAGGAGGTTGCGGTAAAATCAGACAAAAGCAATGCGCTCCAGCAGCATATTTTACATTTGGAGGAGGAAATTAAGGGATTAAATAGAAGATATCAAGCTATGGTGAAGCAGGTGGAGTCGGCTGGTTTAAATCCTGAATGCTTTGAATCATCTGTGAAAGACTTGCAAAATGAAAAATCGAAGCTGGAAGATATATGCACAAGGGGGAAAGAAGAGAGAGAACTTCTTTATGAGAAGTTGAAGGATACGGGTAAACTTTCAAAGGAGAATGATTTTATGGGGAGCTCGCTGTTGGGGTTGAACGCTGAGTTGGAGGGTTTGAGAGAGAAGGTCAAAGAATTGCAAGCGTCTTGCCGGTTTCTCCAGGGAGAAAAATCCACTCTTGTGGCTGAGAAGGCTCTCCTGCTTTCACAGTTACAAGTTATCACTCAGAATATGCAGGCGCTTTTTGAGAGGAACACCTTACTGGACAATTCCCTCTCTGTTGCAGACATTGAGCTTGAACGGTTTAGAGCACAATCAAACAGCTTAGAAGAGTTGTGCCAATCTCTCAATAATGAGAAGTCCAATCTGCTTAATGAGAGAGGCACCCTGGTATTTCAGTTGAAAGATGTTGAGGAGAGACTGCGAAACCTGGAAAAGCGCTTTACAAAATTAGAGAAGAAATATTCTAACCTGGGGAAGGAGAAGGGCTCCACACTTAGTGCAGTAGAAGAACTATGGGGTTCCCTCCATGCAGAAAAACGAGAGCGTGCAAGTTATATACGGTCAAGTGAGGCCCGATTGGCAGGTTTGGAAAACAATGTCCACCTCATGCAGGAAGAAAGAAAGCTGGGAAAGAAAGAATTTGAAGAAGAACTAGATAAAGCTTTAAATGCCCAGATCGAGATCTTTATCCTTCAGAAGTTTATAGAAGATCTGGAAGAGAAGAATTTGTCATTATTCATTGAGTGTCAGAGACACGTTGAGAAATCCAAGTTTTCTAGTAAGCTGATCTCAGAGTTGGAGAGTGAAAATCTCGAACTACAGGTGGAAGAACAATTCTTGGTGGAAGAAATCGACAAGTTGAGGTTGGGCGTTCATCAAGTCCTCAGGGCTCTACAGATTGAACCAGATAGGCACGACGATAAGACTGAACCAGGGAAAGTAAATGTGCTGCACATTTTGAATACTATCAAGGACTTGAAAACTTCTTTGTTACGGAGCAAGGATGAGGAACAGCAGTTGCTTGTTGAGAAGTCAGTTCTCTTAACTGTACTTGGGCAGTTGAGATCAGAGGGTGCAGAGGTAGAGACGGAAAAACAATTCTTTGAGCAGGAGTATGAGATCGTGATAAACCTTTGTTCTACGCTACAAAATGAGAAGCGTGACCTTCTAGAGATGACAAGGGAGTTGAGATTGGAAGTGACGGAGAAAGAGCAAAGGGAGGAAATATTAGAGGCTGAATTGTTAACTCTTCAACCTAAGCTGGCAAATTTGGAGGATGCTTATGTGGTTCTGCAGGAAGAAAATTCCAAGGTGCTTGAAGAGAAGAGATCTTTGCTTAAGGAACTTATGGACCTCAAAGAGGAAAAGCAAATGCTTGAAGAGGATAATAGTGTTAATTTCCACGAAGCACTTGCTTTCAGCACCCTCTCGTTGGTTTTAGAGAGCTTCACAATTGAGAAAGCTGTGGAACTAAAAGTACTTGCTAAAGATCTCAACAGTCAATTTGTAATTAATAACAACCTCAAAGAGGCTGTTGGAACATTGGGGGAGAATTTAGTGATGAAAGAAGTAGAAAACCTGCATCTGAATGAGACGGTCCAATTATTGGACAAGGAACTGTGTGAAGCCAAGGACTTAAATGGTGAACTAAGCCGTCAAGTTTTAGTTGGAAACGATTCTCTGAAACAGAAAACCTTGGAGCTCTCGGAGGCAGAAGAGAATCTTAAAAAGACAGAAGATTTGAATGTGGAATTGTGCAGAACAGTTCAGGAACTGAAGATGGAAATTGAAGAATCAAATCTAGTGCGAGAAAATTGTGAGAAGGAGATTTTTGAACTATCTGAAGATAGCACAAATCAGAAAAAGGAAATCAATAGCCTTTGTGAGGCAAACGAAATTCTGAAGAACCAAATCTTGTGTAACGTAATTGAAAAAGAAGTAGAAAATCTACATCTGAATGAGACAGTTCAATTGTTGCACAAGGAACTGCATGAAGCCAAGGACTCGAAAGATCAGCTGAACCATCAAATTTTAGCTGGAAAGGATTCTCTGAAGCAGAAAACCATGGAGCTCTCAGAAGTAGAAGAGAAGCTTAGAAAGGCCGAGAACTTGAATGTGGAATTATGCAGAACCGTTCAGGAAATGAGGATGGAACATGAAGATTCAAAGCGACTGAGGGAGAATTGTGTGAAGCAGATTCTAGAACTATCCAATGATAACTCAAATCAGAAAGATGAAATCGAGAGCCTTCGTGAAGCAAATGAAACCCTGGCGAATGAAGTGGGTATATTAAGTGAAGTAATTGAAGAACATAGAACGAGAGAGGAGTATTTGAGTTCCGAGCTGCAAGAGAGAAGCAATGACTTTGAACTCTGGGAGGCTGAGGCTGCGACATTCTATTTTGATCTTCAAGTTTCTGCTCTCCGTGAAGCTTTTCTTGAAAATACGGTTCATGAGCTCACTGATGTTTGTGAGAGTCTTAAAGATGAAAGTGCTGCGAAATCTGTGGAGGTCGAACAAATGAAAGAAAGAGTTAGCTCTTTGGAAGGTGAAGTTGGAGGACTGATCGGCCAGTTGTCTGCATACGTTCCTGCCGTAGCCTCATTGAGAGAGAATGTAGCATCTCTTCAGCACAATGCCGTACTTAGATCGAAGCTTCTTGTAGCAAGAAATCAACAATACAAGGTAATATTTTCTCTCTTTAGAAACATTGATGATAGTGATGATTCAGCAATTAAGTCTGAGCTAGGTAGAGTAGACTCATTTTTGGTTTTGACAGCCTAACCCCAAGTTGTCAATAACGTAGAAGTGTCTGTCTGTGTTTCTGGCCTTATTGGCATGGAGAAAATGTGTATTTATTAACTGCTATCATAAGTACACACGAAAGTTCGATTTAATTCTAATCCCAAGTGTCCTGTTTATAACTGAAATTTAACGCTATACGTAAAACATTCTTGTTCTAGTGAAGACCTTCCTAACAGAAACAGATGTAGATCACAGGTTTGCAACTTGGATTGTGTGGATAATTGAAATTTAATGTTAAAACTTGATACTTAATTACCATGTTTGTGTCTTATTGGACCACTCTAGCTATCACCATTGCTAGCTTCTGCTCTTTTTCTTTCCACTAATTAGCATGTTTGTGCCTCTAGGATGTGAAACCGCCAAATCATCTATATGAAAAGAACTGTCAAGATTCCACAGAAGATCAAAGCCCATTGGTACACGACGGAATTTCAGAATTGGCAGAAGTGCAAACTATGATCAAAGAAGTTGAAATGACGTTTGTGGAAGAGACGGAAAGGCTTGCGATGGAAGCCTTTGAAAAGGCAATGGTGGAAGAAATTGAAAGCCCTTCAACTCAGGAAAGTACAAAAAACAGCAACTCGTCTGTGGAGATTGAAGAGTTACAATCAAAAGGTGCCTTACTTGAAGAAAAAGGCAGTAAATGTGAAGAGATGAAACTTGGGAAGGAGTTCACTGGTGAAAATCGCAAGTTGCAGAAGACAAAATCTGCTAATGGGACTTTGATGAAAGACATTCCGCTTGATCATGTTTCTGATTTATCATCGTATGGAAGAAGCTGGAGAGGTACTGGTGGGGCTGATGATCAGATGCTTGAGTTATGGGAAACTGCCGAACAATACTGTCACCAGGATCCGGTTGCCAGTGAGAAAGAAAATCAGGCATCTGCACGCATGGAAGATGTTACCCCCACCCATCGGTTTACAGATTCTGAGCAGATGATTCAGAATTTTTCTTCAGAAGTTGAGGCTGAGAAGGAGTGGGGAATTGAGAAGCTGGAAGCGTCCTTTCGAAGGCCACGACATGAAGGCAAGAAGGAAAAAATCTTGGAGAGACTGGCTTCTGATGCCCAGAAACTGACAAGTCTGCAGACAATTGCTCGGGATTTGGATAAGAAGATGGAGACAAGCAAGAAGGGTAAAAGGGCCAACGGCATTGAATATGAAACAGTCAAAAGACACTTACTTGAAGTTGAGTCTGCTGTTGTGCAGCTAGTGGAAACTAATGGCCAACTGAAAAAGAAGATTGAGGAGTCACCGTCTTTGGACGAGCAGACTTCCATGGAGTTGGAGGAGGCTGGAAATGTCCGCAGAGAGAGAGTAGACGAAGAGGCAAGTAAAGGGTCAGAGAAGATCGGAAGGCTGCAGTTTGAGTTGCAGAACATTCACTACATTTTGCTCAAACTGGAGGATGAGAATAAAAAGAAAGGGAGGCACGGATTTTACGTGAGCAGAACAGGCGTTCTCCTGAGGGATTTTATTTACAGCGGCAGAAGCAGCGAGAGGCGCAGGAAGGGTTGTGTGTGTGGCTGCATGAGACCCTCCACCAAGGGAGATTGAGGCAATAATCACTTGAGAGGGAAGCATGTTTTATTTCGTTAAATGATCCTAATCTTGTGTTTAGCGAATCATTTCTCGGATTGGTTGGCGAAAACACGAGTGCATTACCCCAGATTCTGTGTAAAATAGGCTTGATCTAATCAAAATGAGCTGCTTCCTTCGTATTGTCACCTCCCATTAACCATTCAAAACAAGCCACTCATTTTCTTCTTGTTTTAACTTACGATGCTTCAGTAACTTTCGATAAGTCGGAAAATGGATTGGATCTTGATCGGATTTCGGAACTGCCAGAGAGGGATTGATGCTCTTAGTTTACATCTACTTTTTTTTTTCTTTCTAAATGTTGCATTTAGTATATTTATCCAAGGAATTTGTAGCAATGGTTCATCAACTTTATTTCCATGACCATTAGTCTCTCAACTCGTCAAAATGTGCATCTATGGTCATTTTCTTTAACACCGTCAATAATTCCGTTAAATGCAGTCACGTGTCACACGAAACTGATTGTAGGGGTAATTAAGTGAACTGCTTGCTCCTCCATGCCTTCTCCTCGATACCAGTCTATACCAGTGCAGTAAAGCTCTTCCATACCACATCGTCATATTTTGCGTTCGATAGAATTCAATTGGGGATGGGTTCTGCGTTCGATAGAATTCAACCCACAAGAAATATTATGTTTCCCTAATTGCCCCTACAATCAGTCTCATGTGCATCGCACATGACTGAATTTAACCAAACTATTGACGGTGTTAACGAAAAGAACCATAACTGCACATTTTGACGAATTGAAGGACCAATGGTTAAGGAAATAAAGTTGAGGGACCATTGCTACGATTTTCTCTATTTATCCAATCAAATTTCTCTTGGACCAGTTTCCAATCCATTTTGCACCACTAATTGCAACTGCCATGGAAGCAATGTCCCGGAAAACCGCCAAAACTTAGAGCTGAGGGGTACAACAGGCATCGCCGCGGCACCTCAGAGTTCAGTCCAAATGTAGAAGTTGATAATAGAATAGAGGATGTATAATAAAGCAAGACTCGATCATCTTCTCAAAATTTAGTATTTAGATTAAAAGCACAAAATTTCGATCAAGCAACTTTCATCTTCTCAAAAAGCTAGAACAAAACAAGCACCAAGTAATATGGTCTTTGTAAGTTCACAACATAAATTGAACAATACTACTTAAAAGGAAATAACAGAGGCAGCACTTAAGCACCAACGATTTCTTGCTGCACCTCAGGCGCTGCTTCTTCGGCGGGCCTCTCAACCTTCACACCAACATCTTCGCCACCGTAAACCTAGTTACACAAAATCCATTTCACTAAAGTTTAGCATACGGCCGCAATATGAAAAACTATTTGCACAATTTGCATCATGATGCAGAAATGCTACTAATCATGATGAAAGCATGCAAATGATAAGGAGTAAATAGCACCAAAAAATTCTGATGCCAAACCCTCAAATGAAATACGTACATGATAAATAAGGCCAAGTACTCTCGGAAGTACTATGACCACGGTTCATCATTAACTATATATAATATTTCAAATAGGAAAAAAAAAACAAAAAGATTTCCAAGAGCTAAAAAGGGTATACCTCCATGAGCTTGGTGAGATCAAACTTGGGTGCCTTCAAGATCTTGACCTTCCTGATGAAGACATTTTGCAATGGATAGATGCTCATTGTTGCCTTCTCAATCTCTTTACCAATGCTCTCAGCAATGAACTTGTTGACCAAGCCCTTAAGATCACTTGATGTTGCCTGGGCAATCATGATCTCACTCATCTTACGGCGAATCTGACAATAAATGTAGCATTATGGCGTCAGAAACAATCATTACCATGCATAAGTACATAGACAAAATTCATGGTAAATTCAAATACATCATGCAAATTATTAAGGTAGAGCTTTGCTCACTCACACCTTTTTTTTTTCTAGTGTGAACGGTTGGGGTTTAACTCCGTCCACTCGTGAAGAAAAAAAGTGTCAGAGGAGAATTTCCATATTAAGGTACACATTACCTGTCTGACTTGGCTAGACTGTGCATAGCAGGTCCTCTTGACCTGATTTGGACGTCTCTTGGTGAAGCCAATGCAGAACATCCTTAGAGTATAGTTGTCAGTGGTCTTCACATCCACATGAGCTTCAATCAAGGTTTGCCATTTGCGCACCAAAGACCTAAGCTTGTCAGTGGTGAAGTTCATTCCCTGAAGAATTCAATAATACATGAGCACGGGTTCATAAGAAGTCATACAAAAGATACCAAAAAATATAAGAACGTAAATAATTCAAGCATACCCAGAAATTAGTAAGAACAGTCTTCCCTTGGACATCTTCAGCTCTCAACCGCATCTTTCTGTAAGCATGCTCCTCATCACCCTGAAGGTCAGCGAGTGATACCTCAAAGACTCTATGCTTGAGTCCTTCGGAAGCAATCTGTTAAAACCAAAAAACTTGTTAAAAGCATGCACTGTGTCAACAATTTAAATATATATACAAAGTGTGTTATCATGTGGGAAAAAAATTTGCTAATGCTCAACAATTTTTTCAAACAAGCGATGTATACATTTGAAAGTTTTCTAAATAGATAAAGCAAAATGTAACAGGTGTAACAGTCATTCTACTCGACATTAACATAAGCAAGTGATTTCAGCACCTCACTGCTCTACCCCTCAGCACGAGTTTATTTATGGCATTTGGATATAAATAAACATAGTGCTGAAGGAGAACACGGTATGCAGAAACCATTTCCCAAAATAAACTTAATACTGCAAGCACAAAAAGACGACTCTAAATACCAGCCTTCCAGAAAACAGAAAATTGTGCAGTACTTCAACACCATAATTTCAAAACATTTGCAATCCATAAGGACACAACAAATGCACGATTCAACAATAACAGCAGTCTAATATAAACCCCCATCCGCTAATCTATTTCGTCGAAAGAAAAGCAAAATAAACTGATTCCACAATAGCCTTCACCCTACTTAATATGGTATTCCAAAAAACTAAATCTAAAACGGAAAGAAAAAACAATGATTGATAGATAACATCAATACCTTGGTACCCTGAGTACGGGAGACGAGAGTTTTGCCCACATTCGTGTTGTTGAACAGTTTCGGGGCCTTGATGTCGTACCAATCCTTCTTGGCAAACGGATCAACCCTATATTTTCGTTTCACAAATACAAATTAATTAATAAATAAGTGGGATTATCACATAATTAGCAAATCATACGAAATGACAAATAAGAACAAAACTAAAAAAACCCCAGATCTATATAAATCAGTGTGTATGTATAGATGTAAAAAAAAAAAAAAAGCTTACGCTTTCTTCTTTCCTCCTTTCTTCGACTTGGAAATCCTCTTGTTCTTGCTGTGTAATACAAAGGTTAATGTGTCAGTCACTGATCGAGAAATCCATGTGCTGAAATATGTTAGTGTGTGAGTAGAGAGAGAGAGAGAGAGAGAGAGTACCCGACGGCCATGGCTGAAAACTTGGAGGAGCCCGAGAGCTCTGCAGAGAGATGAAGGGTGAGGCTAAAAGCGGCCGAGAGAGCAAACCCTTGTCTTTGTGAAGCACAAAACCCTAACACTCTCTCTGTTTATATAAATGCAATAGATCTTGCCTCTGCTGAGATGGGCTCAGGTTATGCTCGGCCCACAAGTTATTTTCATATATAACACGTGGGCTCTCAAGTCTGGACCTTTTAAGAAGAAGCCCAAGACTAAAACCCTAAGTTGCCACGTCTCAAAAAAGTTTTTATTTTTTCTTCTTTAAAAAAAAAGATAACTGGTGGCAAGTCAAGGTTATTCACTCATTCGGACTCGGAGAGGCTATAGGGAATTTCACACTGCCCGTGCTGAAAGGAATTTTTATGAGATTGGAAGCAAAATACATTCAAGAGTGAATGGGTCCAAAATCTGAGTGCTAAAATCGGGGTTTGTTTATAGGGTTCGAGTTCTAGTCCAACTACGAAGTGTGGCTGCAAAAAAGAAAGAAAGTGTATATACTTAGTGTAGTGCACATACAATATTATGGACACGACCCTACATAATTTAAACAATTTCTGTTGATGGCATAGTCTTTGTTCTACAGACTACATGTGGCTGCATGGTTACCACGTTGTTTATATCAAACCCTACCAAGGAAAAAAAATTGTTTTCCTTAAAAAATCACTAGGTCCTTCATGATAATTTTATGTATGGATATAAGTTTTTTTTTTCTTTTGGGTCAGACAACCACTCCGAAAGTATAATATATTTAGGCCGAGCCCTTTTAACTCAAAACTCCATTGGACCCAATTAGACATAAATGGGTTTTAAACCCAAGTGCCCGACCCATTTTCACTTTTGAAGTCCAGGTGGAAGTGAAACCATCGCTCGGAATCGCGGTTCTGGGGTCGTATCAAAGAAAGCGGGGGCAGGAGACAGGAGATAGGAGATTTGCTTTCACTGAATCATAAACCCTAGTGAGCACTTAGCGGTGACAGTCAGTAGAAGCATATAAGAATGGCGGAAGCAGAGGGGGGAGGATCAGGTAGGGTGGGCGCATCGGCAGGAGGTGGAGGAGCTGAGTCTCTGAAAGTTAAAGGAAATGAGCAGTTCAAAGCGGGGAACTACCTCAAAGCCGCTGCACTCTACACTCAGGCCATCAAGCAAGACCCCAATAACCCCACTCTCTATAGGTACATTAACCACCTCAAATTTCCTTTTTTTTTAAATAATTTTTTTATTGGGATTTTGTAGTTTTCAATTTGATATGTAATAATCAAAATGCAATTTTGATTGGTTGGTTATGTAGTTACTTGACTTCTTCACATGGGTTTTTGTTGAATATTTTTGGTAATGGAATGATTTTAATAATTCCAGGAATTTGAAGTTGTGTGCTTTGTTTATGTAGAAAATCAGATGAATTTCTATTGTTTATGTTTGCCCCCTTGAACTCCCCCAACATTTTGTAATTTGTATGAACTCCAAAGTTACATGAGGTTCGGGGTTGATATACTAGTTTGTTGTTCGTTATTTTGATTAACAGAAGTTATAGTATTCAGATGCAAAGGAATTCCTTTCGTATGTTACTAGTAAAAATTCAGGCACTTTCGTAAACAAGATATATAGAATTTGTTACCGAAAAATATCTGCATAACCATTATGGTAGATGAAATTTTTTGAGTGATTTAAGATGAGATGAACCTCATGTAACCTATCTGGGGTGCCGTTAAAAATTCTGGATTGTTTTGTTAAAGAAGCTAATGTTTCGGTTAACATTTCACTTATTTGTGTGGAAAAGTATTTTGAGATCTTATGAAATTTGGAATTTATAGAAGAAAGCAAGGCCATTAGGAATAAAAAGGGGATATAATTGTGAAAACAAAACCTTGTTGCGGCAAAATAGTTTGATACCACATTTGTGACTATGCCCTTTTTATTTCTAAGTAAATATGAAAAGCAAACCTGCTCTGTTATGTCCAATGCTATAGTTGGTCTTAGGGTCTACTATGTATTGTTCCTGCTTCAAGTGCTACCACATGCATAGTGTTTATACTATTTGTTAAAACAAAGGGCTGATCTGTGAAAGATGTTAGAGAGAGCTTAGATAAGTTAGGAATGGTTTCTGAATAGGTCGGGCGCCTGCTGTTTCATAATTATTGAATGATAATTGGTCAACTTTCTTTATGTATATCTTCATTATTTTGTTTATAACTAGGATTGTTTCTGCTGTTTAAAGGTGTTTAAAGGATGTTAATGAAAACATTGAAGTTTTCCATATGAAGTAGCATAGTAGTAATGAAAAATTAAAATTTCCAAGGATACACGGTCTTGGCTGAATTTTCTCATTTAACAATCATTGCATGCTGTACTGATGCATCTTCTTAATGTTCCATTGTTGGCCAGCAACCGCGCTGCAGCATTTCTTCAATTGGTTAAGCTTAGCAAAGCCCTTGTTGATGCGGAGACAACAATTAAATTGAACCCCCAGTGGGAGAAGGTACTGTTGTTTTATTTTATTTTTTCTTAAATTCTATTTTGCTTCAATAAGCTTGTACTTTTAGAAAACCAAAAGTCTTGATTTTTGTTATTTATTCCTTTAAAAGAATCTTTTTTACGCATCTTCAGGGATATTTCAGGAAAGGTTGCATATTAGAGGCCATGGAACAATATGATGATGTATGTCTAGACGTTCTTTCAATCTTCCCATTTTTATGGCCTTCTGGACTAGACCACATGATATTGGTTTTCTGCTGCTGATATCCTTCTGTTCAACGTATGTTGTAGGCTTTGGTTGCTTTCCAAACAGCTTTGGAATATAACTTGCAAAGCACAGAAGTATCAAGAAAGATAAAAAGGATTTCTCAGTTGGCGAGAGATAAAAAACGTGCAGAAGTGGTGGAGAAAATGAGATCCAATGTTGATATGGCGAGGCATTTAGATAAACTGAAATCTGAAATGGTGAGTGTATTTATCAAGGATTCGTGACTTTCAGAAAACACTGTTGTTCATTATTATTCTCATTTTGATACCTTCTATTATCTTTGTGCATGAGTGAGAATTATAATTGCTCAGTCATTTATATACGTTATTCTTGTTTCAATCTGCTTTATCTTTCTTCGTGTGAATGGTGCGACTTGCCTACTTTCATATATTATAGGTAGAAGCTTTCTAATCGCCCTGAAGGTTAACACGTTGAGTTCCAGAAGCTTATAAAAAGACTTAAGATCACCTGCCCTTGGATTGTTTTAATCAGTCCTAGAGTTAAGTTACACTTTCTCTTTGCAGTCTGGGAAGCGTGGATCTGAAGAATGTTGGGAAGAAATGTTTTCTTTCCTTGTCGAGACAATGGAGTCAGCTGTAAAATCATGGCATGAAACTTCTAAAGTGGAGGCTAGAGTTTACTTTCTCCTAGATAAGGAAGAAACAGACACCGAGAAATATGCTCCAGCTGTGAATATTGATAAGGTATTAAGTTTAGAGTTTTCATTTTTTTTTTTTTCAAAATATCCCTTTTGTGATTGGTTGAAAAGTTTTTTTTTCAGCATTTTTGGTCCTATGAACCCTTTTTCGCTGTTCCAATAAAACAATTTATTGCATTAAGTATATCCTTTCCGAGCCGTGAGCCAGCATTCTCTGCTACTGTTATCCGTACCAATAGGTGAATTTTTTGTTTAACTAAACAATGCTTGCCTGTTATTCCAGGCTTTTGAATCGCCCCATACACATGGCAGTTGTTTTTCATTTCTTAGGCAGTATGCTGAGGATTCTTTCTCCAGAGCAGCTTGCTTGGTGACTCCCAAAAGTATCATGTCTTATCCACAGGTACATTTCACTTCATTTGTATTTACAACTATAAATCTTAATCTTATTCTGTTAGGAAGACAATTATTAAGGTTCATCGTGTGACCTCGACCACGAGATTCCCCCATCAGAAATATCTCACATTATTTTATCATATTGATCACGTGACTAATGAGTTCCATAAGGACATATATTATATATCTTGGATGTCTCCTGACTATGTTGACTAAGGTTTATCTGAATATGCTGATAAGGCTTTTCAATTAATGATATAGTCAGAGTCTAGCTGCTAACTGTGTGATTAAGGTTTGTTGAACTAAGATGATGTATATCAGAATTGGTGGTTAAGCTTTATCATTTATTTTGCCCACGATATTTTTCATGATTTACTTTTATGCTTGGGTCTTGGCCTTTGAGATTCACTTGTTTGGCTGCTGTTTCTGTTGGAATTACGGATTGAGAAAAATGTATACATATAACTTTCTTTAGACGATAAGCACGTGGGCAATTCTTAACACGCACATGTATTGATGTTTCAATTTGAGTTTGGGTGCTTGCAAGGCCCAAGAAAAAGGTTCTCACATATGCTTTTGCAATGTGCCATGGAGTATCTGTCATGCATTTTCGATCGTTACCTTCTTGAGTTAGTTTTAATTAAGGAATTAATAGCATTTTCTTCTCAAATAAAAAAAGGACTTTAATGAGCAGTTAACATAAGTCATGTCACATTTGCGTGTTACATGTGCCCAAGTCTCTGTATCTTTGCGTGCGGTGTACTTGTGTGTGTGCAAGACTAGAAGTGTTTTAATTACTTTTTGGAGGTTTGACCTCTGACATGGGTTCAAGACTTCAAGTGCTTAAAAGACTCGTGCATGATGATTGCATAGTGTTTTTGGGAAGGTTAAGCATTTATTGGTATGTCTCAGAAAAAAAGAAAGTAGTTAATTGGTCTGTTTCAGATGTCACTAGCTTTCTCTGGTTCCAATTTGCTAAATCCAACTTTTATTCGCAGGTGATCTAAATTTAGGGGGAAGTATTGACTGATTCAATAAAAGGTTTTTGTTGTTAACAAAGAGGTTTCAATGATCAAATACTTTTTGCAGGTTTGGAAAGGTCAAGGTTCAAGGAAATGGAAACACGGGCAACATGATGGCTTCTTTGTGCAATTTGAGACCCCTTTCCTGCGGAAGCTGTGGTTTATTTCTAGTTCCATTGAACTGGGCCAGACATTGTGCAGGTCTCTCTCTCTCTCTCTCACACACACACACACACACACACACAGTGTTCCTGAGGAAGTGTCAATTTGTAACTAAATACGAACTAAAGTATGGATGACTTTTAATTTTATTATTTAAATTACCAAGAATGTATTGCAAAGTCTGAAGTTCCATCACCAGTCACCTGCTTCATCAGAACTTAGGTTATATTTGGTGGTTGCATTTTGTACCACCTTTAAGTTGAAGCTTTAGGTTATCTTTTATTACCACCTTGGAGTTCTAATGTTAGTTTCTTTCTTCAATGTGCAAACCCATTGAAGTATTTTCCTTTTTGCTTTTAAGAGAATGAAGAAATGGAAAGCTTGAACTTATGGGATGTGAAAATAATATAGTGGAAAGTGGGTTTTTGTTTTTATTTTAATCTACGTAAGTTTTAGGATGCTTGTAGGAAAATTTCAGGGAAGCAGCATCAATGTGGTTACTCAATATTTACTATAATAACGTCCAACTAACCTATTGTACGAAACCTATCTGTTAGAATATTGATCACATCAACAGCAGAGTTTTGGAGCTAGGTAATCTAATGTCTCTGTTTATTTCAGGGATCCGGAGGATTTAGACATCAGTGCCCATGAATTGATTCCACGCCTATTCAAACAGTCCGATTCTTAAGTTCCTTTATTTGTATTTTGTTGGAGCAAAGTCTCAGGCCCATTATAGCGAGAGATTGTGTATTCTAAAGAACCGACAGCACTGGTGATAGTCTTTTGCCTTTACTCAGTTTGCAAGGTTTCCTTTGGCCCTGGTTATTTGCAGGAAGGTGCTTTCCATAATCATAACATGCATTTACTCAAGGTTTTGTCTCTTTCTAAAATTTTCAAGCCTTTTTGTTTTGAGCGATTGCGTTTTACTGAGAGATCCCTTACTGTGAAGTTGTTAGCCTGTTTTTCCAGTGTAGGGAGTAGTTTGGCCCTTGAATTAAGTTGGGTATCTGCTGCTTATGTGGTGAAACCGAAAACTTGAAATTAGGTCCTACAGAACTAAGTTTGTTTGTAATTGTCCAAATAGCAATGTAACTGTTGAATAGGTTTTTGTGCATCTTTGCTGCCCCGTATGAATGCTCTATGTATGGTCCTTTTATATTATATCTTGATGGATGCATAATTCATGAGCACTAGTCACGACGCTTCTTTATGCATTACCTTGAGGTTGCTTGACAGTGACACTTTCATTTGCTTGGATGAATAACAGCGAAGTCTTCTTCATATAGTGCATTTGTTAATAGCTAGCCAATTCATCAAATAGCAGATTATTCATAGCAGATTGTATGGCTTGAACTTGACGAACTGCTGTCTTTGTTGAGAAGCTTACAATTTACTGTGTTATCTTGCGTAAGATTTACAACCGGAATGTTGTAAAGTGTCTCTGTCAAGTTGGTGTTAGTGTAAAACTACCTTAGATGCTGAATATTATGCTTCATTGATAATGGAATATTACACCGTTAAACGATCTGCACACAAGGCCTTCAGGCTTGACTAAAATAGAAGCCTGGCCTCGAGCATCATCTGCATTCTTCATACTCTCTTAATTTTGTGTATAGTAGCAATAATAATACATAAGCTTAATACTTATATATGTCCCCATCTGCTAGGAAACCCTCCTCCCTTCATCTTGGGGATCAATCATGTTAGATATGTATATAGAGATTCTCTTTTGTTAAAGCCACTGCCGCACATATCGTAAAACTTTCATTCATTTGATTGATCGTCGTAGATTAGACACTGTCATCGTGTCTGTTTCCGTCTATTTCTCCTGGATTCGGTTTGCAGGTGTGTAGCGTGAAGTTACATGCCGATACAGCCTCTGCCACTGTAAGATAGATCCATTCCTGACCGATTTTCTCGATGAACTTGGACTTGTCGAGCTTCTTGATCACCTCGCTTCGGGGGTTTGCTATTACCAGCTGATAGATCAGAAGAAAGAATAAAACATCAGCACATGATCAAACAAAAATGTGAAGCATATCAAACAGAACCAGTCTACCATAATCTCATACCTTGAGACCCTTTCTATCAACATTTTTCTGGACCTCTTCAAGCATGGTGATCCCGCTCGTATCAATGCTTCCAACCGCTGTAATTTGATTTTTATTTTAGCATTAGACTTGTAATAAAGCTTAAAGCCAGAGATCGTACACGTTAATTTGTGACTGTTGCAGATTGATCACTTACTACCAATGTCTAGTATAACATAGTGTAAGCTTGTTTGTCCACAAGATTTTATCTTGTCTTCCTCGTATATCCATCTTGAGATTCTGTGAACCAGATTTTGAGCATAGATTAAAACTCTACCACACTGGCTACGTCGTTTTCATATATCGATATCTAACTTAAGTATTTTATGTACCTTTCCCTTAAATAGTTTGCATTAGCAAAGTAGATTGGTGCATCAATTTGAAGAATAAGAACTCCTGGAATATTCTTCGCAACCGGGTACTGATCAATGCTTCTATAAATCGACGAGTTTGGAATGTTCCCTAAAGCGAAAGTCCTTGGCCTCGCCACGAATAGCAGAACCCTTAGCAGTGAAACTGCAACCTGCAAATACATATAAACGTTATATATGCATCCAGAAATGTGTAAAAAGCAAAACTTTCTTGTGACGCAAGAAAGAAAACCCTTCCTATACTCTCCTACTTACTGCAATGACTAGGCCAATTTCAACACTGCCAAAGACAACGCCAAAGTATGCACCCAGGCACACAATGCAGTCCACCTTGTCTACTTTCCAGAGATGGATGACGGCTTCGTAATCGATGAGGCCAAGCATGGCTGCCATTATAATGGCGGAGAGCACCACAAGTGGAGTGTAATGGAACAATGGCGTCCAAAACAAGAGTGTAAACATCACTGCAGTCGCCATTACAATGTTGGAGACTGCAGTTTTGCATCCTGCATTGAAGTTCACCGCAGTTCGCGAAAACGGTCCTGCAAGTAATTGCAGCCATAAGAGATGCATATGATTGGTGAATCTGGCAAAAACTACTAGATAACTTATACATGTGTTTGATTAAAGACTGTTATGTATAAAGCAATGCCCCCTTTCTAGATTTGTGTTGCCAGACATATGCTCATATTGTCAGACTATGAATATGAACCGACATTCATACAAAAAAGAGCGCATTTCTCGTTACATATATATTGAACGCTAGATATGGCCATGAAAAGGGTATGTACCGCCGGTCAAGTAGCAAGAAGTGCAAGAGCCTGCAATGTTCATCATCCCGAAAGCGATCATTTCTTTGTTACCGTCAATATGGTAGTTTTTAAACGCAGCAAAACTTCGTCCGACAGCTACTCCTTCCTGCACATCCACCATCAATAATCTAGCAGTGTTAGCCTAAAGCCTTCATTATATACATTGTGTGCTAAGCAAATACTGAGGAACGCAGGGACCTACAGCAAGGCCGATGACACCAGTGACGATCCCAGTTTTAATGGCTGTTGAAAGATATGGCGACCCGAAAGCCAAGTCAGACACGGATGGCGGGTTCAACCCTTTTTTAAGGTGTCCAATCTGCAAAAACAAAGGGTCTATTTAAGTTAATTAACATATCATACAAAAATAATTAAATAAAAATTAATTATTCTGTGATATATATTGTATATATGCTGGAGAGAGAGTGAGATGCTTACTACTAGAACGCCATGTTTTTCAGCATGGGTTAGAAAAACCAGAAGGCTTCCCAAGATCACAGAGCACAGTGGCATCATTGCGTTTATCCAAAAGAAGGCCGGTTTTCTCTTGCTCTAATTGTCATAAGCATCATCATTAAAACAAGAACTGATAAAAGTAGCAATTTTCTTTTGGGTACAAAAAAGATAGCCATTTTAATCTCAACGTAAGGCAAGAATTAACTAGTCATGGGCATGCATGGAGAGTAATTTATACTATTCTAAGACATTCTATTTTACTAATTTAAACTGAGACATGGTGACTAGTAATTTTTTTATGAAAAAATTATTTGAACGCATATAACCTTTACGTCCAATGTACTCTCTACACCTATATTAATTTTAATTAAACTATCAATATTTCTTTAAACTCAAATTTATTACCTAAATTACTTTCACAAACCCAATTCAATAAATAAATTTATCTTTACACCTAGTAAGAAAAAATAAAAAACCAAAATTTAATATCGAAGCAAAGTGAATGGGAACGGCGTAGGAAAAATTTCTGAAAAGTCGCGATTTCTCCACCGAATCAACCCAGGCATTGAGGTATTCAAAATATTTTCTTAGTTTGCAAAAATTTAGCGTTCTTTAATCGTACATATAGTGTTTGAAGTGATTTATAAGTTGAATTAATGGACATTGTGAGAAAACTGGATTGAAACAGCAGTGGGTTATCCTTTTAACAGACAAGAAAGAAGATAAAAGTGAAGATATTGAGACACTTAAACCTATGCTAAAGTGGTGAAGATATCTAGGTTGTTTAGGTTGTGAGACCATCTCATGCTAAAGGTGCTACATCCAAAGTTTAGGACCTCAAAATCTATTCGCATCTCAGGTATACGAACTGTTATATCCTCTTAAGAAACTTATGATTATGTTTATTAAACTGTGAATCTGTACCGGTAATTAAGTATCCATTTTTTTAGAATTTGTCGTTCACAATATGTTAATATTATATTTACTATAATGAAAGATTATCAAGATTAAGAGAAGGAAAATGATTTGAACTTGAATCCCACTGAGTTGAAAAAGATGTCTTATCCAGTTGGGCTATCCACCAATTATAAATATGTTAATATAAGTCTCTTTTGATGTGTAAACAATTTGACAAAAGAATATTATGTATATGAATTTTTAACTTCTAGATGTTGTGTGTCCGAAGAGGTCAGATAATATATAGCATTTGGGAAAAGAGAGTACATATATATCACTTCACAACAAGAATATATCTTGTTTGACAACTTTCTTCCGGTTCAATAAACCTTTTTTCAACTGAAGATCGATGGAGTTAATTAATTGGTTCATGAAACAACTGAAGTAACTATAACTGGCGTTGGTGACGTCTTAATTATTAGTTTTGGCAAGCCAGTAAACAACATGCATGAAAAGTTTTTACATGGAAATAATTCCTTAAATCCTTCTTCAAGTTTAGAGAAAATGATCAATTATAAACAAAGATATAATGCTTCGAATAATGGATTGTATATATCTCAGAAAGGTACGTGGTGTATATACTTACAAAGTATCTTGTGAGCAATAGAAAGAAGAGGAAACAGCATCCCAGCACAGCAGTTTCCCACCTCCACTGCAACATAATTTACATTCATTATATGATATTAACTAATAATGTCCAAAAAGGCATATGTAAAAAAATTGCCAAAATTTGTGGAAGTGGTAAAGCATTGGCTAGAAAGTAATAGATTAGATTAAAAAGAGAACTTTATACCTTGTGCACTTGAGAAAAGATAGATTTCATGACAGATATAACATCTGTCTCATGAGTGAAATGAATCAACCCTAGTACCCCTTTAAGCTGCTGGAGACATACAACAGTGGCTGCTCCACCCATGAAACCCACTATTGTTGCATGAGACAGAAAGTCCACGACAAACCCAAGTCTGCAAATACACATATACGTACATACAAACATCGTTTCAGAGGGGTTGCTTCTTGATTGTTTTTTCATTTTGCTTATATCCATACTTTGTAACAAATATAAATTGGCCGCAAATTAAATTACATACCTTAAGAAGCCAAGAGAAGCCTGGAAAGCTCCAGCAAAGAAGGTAGAGGTGAGAGCCAACTGAAAGTAGAGCTTAGGGTTCTCAGTAGGGCTAACAACCTTCCCCAACATGGAAGATATGAGAAGGGATGCAACCGCCAGAGTACCCACTGCCAAATCTTTTGAACTTCCAAGCATGGCATACACCAATGGAGGCACAAAGCTCGAATCTGCATTCATTTTTCCAAAAAAAAAAAAAAAAAAAAAAAAAAAAAAAAAAGCAGCAATGAGATTTTTCCGAACACGATTCCATCGTAAAGTACGTACTTTTGTTTTTACTATGAGACTAGAGCATTGATCTTTTTTGTTCTTACTTGAATGCATAACTGACCAGATTCACAATTTGGCAACGTAAGTTTGGTGTAAGAAGAAAATGTTTGATTACACATAATTTTTTGGGTACTCACATAGGCCAATAATTGGGGGCAAGTTTGCTAAATTTGCATAGCTGATCCCTTGAGGAACTGCAAGACTGGCAATGGTGATTCCAGAAATGAGATCAGATTTGAAGAAGTCAAAAGTGTAGCGAGGAGCCCATTCGATGATTGGCACAAAGTGTTGCAATCCTAGAACAAGTTTTCTAGATGTGGGTTGGTTCTTAAATTGCCTGAAAGGGTCATCGGGAAAGAAAGTTTCTTTCAGAGATGATTTCAGAGCCTTGAAAAAGGGCTTGGAAGGAGGAATTTCGACATGGCGTGGGCACTCGTAGTCTGCGTTGCCCATTTCACCTCAGGAAAGAGAACACTTGAGGAGGCTAATGAGAGGCAGCTAATTAAGTGAAGACTAACTAAGCAGCTAGCTGATCAGGTTTGGTTGATGCTGCTAATTGTAGGAATGGTACGTAAGTAGGTTTTTGTTTAGGGTTTATGGGCTGGCTAGGTTGTATTGATTTGGTGAGATATGGTTTGCATGCTAGGTAGTGAAGGAAATGGGGCTTTGCCAGATAGCTATTGGAGGCAATTGGTGGTTAAAATGCTTAATTAGCTCTGGCAATGACACACATGGTGGACTGGGGTATTATATAATGTGGTGCACTACTGACACAGAGACAGGGAAGGAAGGAAGGATGTAGGGAAAGAATCTTTGAGTGCCTTGTGGGACCCACACTAGGACTCACACGTAGCTCATAAATCGTGTAAGTCCATTGACTCCATCTCTACCAGGATTCCTTTTATTTGCGAGGGTTTCAGGAGTGATGAGTGGCAGAGTCTATACAACACGACGTTTTTGCTCTCTTTCATTCAAGTTAGATATTTTTCTCTCTCTCTAAATTAGAGTGTTTTCGAATTTTTCTTTGTAAAAAAGTTGACCTATATCTAAATTTAAAGAAATATATTCAACATGTTGCAGTCATATTTAGAATAAGAATGTGATTGTATAAATCATAATAGATATGAAAAATGTATCTTATATTTCTATTAGGAGTAGAAATATAAGCTGAGGAATTGACGCATTGTAGGAGGAGGCTATCATCCACCAAATTCAAAGGCTTATTTGTTTTCTGCTAATCAGGTACGCTTAAAATAAAAGAAGATATTTGAAACGTCCACGAAACATGAAAACATTCCTCATGATGCATGAACCCCTCTATGTTTATATTTTCCTTCCGATATATATATATATATATATATATATATTGTATATGTTTATATATTTGTCAATATATATATTTGTTTCATGCATCGCACAATTAAATTGTTATGTGGAATATGTGAGTCAAATTATATCAAATAAATTAGAAGCATATTTAGAGTTTCCTAAAATTGCACACCACCATGACACCTTGTTGACAACTAGGCCGTGTGCCTGGTTTGGGTTCTCTCACCACAGGTCTGTAGCCCTGCCCACACTACTTCCCGCAAGCTTTTGTGCCTGCATGGGCCTCGTTGTTGCCCCAGCCTGTAGCCGCTCCCACCAGCCTAGTTGGCTGGGTTCTTTTTCCCACGGCCCACGTCAGCCAGCCCACGGGGCTGGGCTTTGTCCTCGCGCGCAGCCTTGCAGCCAGCCCATTGCGGCTGGGCTCCCGTGCCTTAACAGGCCAGCAAACCTGCTGGAATTTGCTTCCGTGCCTACCCCCCTAGTCCAACATGCCAGCCTTCATAGCTGGGCCTACACCTCTGACCCGTGGCTTGCAGCCTACTCCCGAGGCCTTTAGGGCCTTGCCCACTCACGGCACCCAGCCCAAATATTTTTGGGGCTATATTTTTTATCCAATAATATTAATTTAATATTATTTAACTTCTACAATCGACCCCATATGACCCGATTTATTGAATTAATTAAAAGTGACATGCAGTCCATTAATCTGATAATGAATCCAAAATTATTGACTTGAAGATCACTTTTGGACATTAACGATTCAATAATTTATTTTTATACTTTGAACCGTAACATACTTTCGTAGTAATGAAGTTCTCACACTTGAGTTCCCGAAGAACCTCAAATCCACTATATTTAAATTAGTATATTGCATTATATGTTTCTTGCAAGAACCTCTCCTTATGAACTAATTGTTCATAAAACTAAATTGAACCTGTAGTTTCAAATTTAGTGTCTTTGAAACCTTAATTTTCAGTCAAAACATACCACATGAAACTTGTAGTTTTCATGCATAAATTAAACCAATACATGTCTATAGAACTTGTATGTTCTACGATATATGTCTATGGCTTACCATATGACTAATCACGTTTTCCCTCTGTTTTAAGAACATAAGAACTTGAACAAGCTCGATTTCTCTGCTCTAGAAGTCTCTGGAAGAAACTATTTGAAGTGGGTTCAAGATGTGAAGCTCCATCTAACTGCAAAGGGTATTAGAGACACCTATCGCCGACAAACCTGTTGACGAAGCTCATAAGGCTACTGCAATGATCTTCATTCGAAGACACATTCATGATGCACTGTAGACTGAGTATCTCGCTGAGGATGACCCACGCACCCTTTGGCTTGCTCTGACTGACCGTTTCGATCACCAGAAAGACATATACTTGCCTGAAGCAAGACACGACTAGCAGCATCTTCGCTTCTAGGACTTTAAGTCTATGAATGAATACAACTCTGAAGTTTGTAGAATCCGTTCTTTGTTGAAATTCTGCAAAGTGGAACTAACCGAATCAGATCTCCTGGAGAAGACCTATTCAACCTTCCATGCCACCAATATTGTCCTGCAGCACCAATATTGTCCTGCAGCAACAATATAGGGCACATAAATTCACCAAGTTTTTGGATTTGATCTCTATTTTACTTCTCGTTGAAAAACAAAACCAGCTTTTGATGAAGAATCATCAAGCTCGACCGATTGGCTCGAACGTTGCGCCTGAAGCGCATGCGATTAATTTTAGCAGCCATAAACAACGAAAGAATCATCGTAACCGTGGCAATGGGCGACAAGCCTCACCACGGGCCCAAGGTCAACAGAGTGCTGCACCTAAGAAAAGAAATATGACCCAACATCGTCCACCACTCGCCCCTAAGGCCCCAAACTTCAAGAAGAAGGGCAAAGATCCTGTTCAGCCCGCTTCTACTGAACTGGACATGTGCTATCCCTGTGGATCAAGGGATCATTGATCATGCGTATGTCGAGCTTCCCCTGAGGCTATTACCAAGTATCATTCATGTTGTGAGTCTAACTTTGCACATGTGGATCATATGGAAGATGCAACTACATCAATGGAGATATCGTATTTTCAGGAGGCATTAGCGCATATGGATGAATAAATTAGACATGTTTTTAGGGTGTTTACCCCTAGTGGCCGAACCCACTAAGAGTGGACGGCCCTACCCCCCCTATTTTCTAGGTTTATGGTTTCTTTTTGAACAATTTTTCTAGTATTTGGAATAATTTGTTTGGTTTTGGTTTGTTTTGAATTATGGATTGTTATTTGAATGGATATTATTTTCTTGAATTGCTTAATTGAATGAATGGACTTATATTTATGCATGTGACCAATTCAATCAATTTATTTCTAGGTATGTCTAGTGGGGAAGTTAGTTGTCTGGCAGATAGTGCAACCACGCACACCATATTGCGTGAACAACACTATTTTACTAACTTAATACCCAAGAAAGCTCATTTGACAACTCTCTCAGGCCCATCCAACCAGATTGAAGGATACGGAAATGCACGCATCATATTGTCTAATGGTACAATTTTGACCATTAAGGAGACACTCTATTATCCACGTTCCGGAAGAATGTTGCTAAGTTTTAGAGATATTCGAGATAATCAATATCATCTTGAAACCACTGAAGATAATGGTTCTAAATTTCTTTGTATCACTTTATACGAATATGGCCAGAAGCATGTTCACGAGAAGTTGGAACGTCTGCTGAGTGGGTTGTACATCATAACCATTTGCGGCATAGAAGCCCATAGTGTGTTCGACCCTATGCATGAGTTCTAGGACACTTTGTTGCTTTGGCATGACCGTTTGGGACATCTTGGATGTGACATGATGTGCCGTATCCTTAAATCTTCACACGTGCATAAGTTACATCCCTATGTTGGACTCCCGCCATGCAAAGTGTGTTCTCTAGGGAAGTTGAATGCTCAACCCTTCCATACAAAGATTATTCACGACCCTACTAAATTTCTTCAGAAGATTCAATGGGACATTTGTGGACCTATCCTACTAACATGTTATCCACATGTTTGCCTGTTATCCACACGTAATGCCGCGTTTGCTAAACTCCTAACTCAAATCATTAAGCTAAGGGCTCATCACCCTGATTATCCGATTAAGTCGATTCGACCGGATAATGCTAGAGAGTTTACGTCACAGACTTTTGACGATTATTGCATGTCAGTAGGGATTGATGTGGAACATCCTGTACCCCATGTTCACACCCAAAACAGCTTGGCAGAAGCTTTCATAAAACACCTTCAATTGATCGCTCGAACTTTGGTTGTGAGAACCAAATTGCCGATATCTGCCTGGGGCTATGCAATATTGCACGCAGTTATGTTGGTCCGCCTGAAGCCCATCGCTACCCAACCACATTCACCATTACAGTTGGTCACTGGATACGAGCCTGATGTCTTGCATTTACAGGTGTTTGGTTGCGTCATTTATGTGCCAATAGCGCCGCCACTACGTACCAAAATGGGTCCTCAGAGAAAAATGGGAATCTATGTCGGTTATGATTCACCATCAATTGTTCGCTACTTAGAACCCTTGATGTGAGATCTCTTTACCGCACGTTTTGCAGATTGTCACTTTGATGAGACAATTTTCCCGTCGTTAGGGGGAGATAAGCATGCTAATGTTCCCTTAGAACACCGCAAATTGTTGTGGTATGTTCCCACTATGTCTCATTTAGATCCCCGCACTGCCCAGTTTGAAACTAAGGTGCGGCAAATTATAGATCTTTAGAGCATTGCTCAAAGCATGCCGGATGATTTTAATGATCTAGCAAAGGTGACAAGATCACATATACCCGCTGCAAACATACATGTAAGGATAAATGTACCTCGCGTTCGCCTGGGGAGGCCAGACCATCCCCGAAGGTGGGGAGGCCGCACCCTCCACCAGGCAAGGTACATTGGCGGCTAGCCAATCACCTACTCTGACCCTGAAGCGTGGCATACCCCTTGGTTCAAAGGATTCACAACCCCGGAAAAGGAAAATGGCACAAACTAGTGACCCTAGTTTGAATCCGACCATCGCTCACTCATCCGTTCCAACGCATGAGGTTATTCTATATTATGATGATACTTCAAACGAAACATGCCGGCCTCTCGAGAATCGCGAGATTTCAGTCCACTATGTAGTCTCGGATGAGGTTTAGAGTAGGAATGAAATAATCGTCAACGATGCATTCGCATACTCAGTAGCTACTGACATAATGCTTAGTGATGACATTGAACCACGTTCCGTCAATGAATACTGACGTAGAACCGATTGGTCAAACTAGAAACAAGCAATCCAGGTCGATCTCGATTTGCTCGCGAAACGTAAAGTATTTGGACCTATCGTTCCTACACCACCAAGCGTGAAGCCTGTTGGCTACAAGTGGGTTTTCGTGAGGAAGCGTAATGAGAGGAATGAAATAGTACGATACAAAGCACGCCTCGTAGCACAAGGCTTCTCTCAGCGCCCTGGGATTGATTACGAGAAGATGTATTCCCCTGTAATAGACGTTGTAACATTCTGCTACCTAATCAGTTTGGTAGTTTCCAAAAAACTGAATATGGAGCTTATAGACGTGGTAACTGCGTATCTCGATGGGGATCTAGATACGAAAATTTACATGAAAGTTCCAGAAGGACTTCCATTGACTGGTTCGAATAGTTCTAGACCACGGAACACTCTCTCAATTAGTTTGAGGAGGTCATTCTACGGATTGAAACAATTCGGGCCGATGTGGTATAACCGTCTGAGTGAATATTTAACAAGTCAGGGTTATGTGAATAACGAATTATGCCCATTTATGTTCATAAAGAAGTCACATTTCGGATTTGCAATTGTTGTAGTTTATGTCGATGACATGAACCTCATTGGGACTCCTGCAGAGCTTGAGGAGATTGATGCACACTTAAATCAGAATTTGAGATGAAAGATCTTAGGAAAACTCGATACTTTCTCGGCCTGGAGATCGACCATTGTTTGGATGGAATCCTAGTACATCAATCGAACTACACCCAAAATGTGTTACGTCATTTTAATGAGGATAAAGCGAAACCTTCGAGTACACCCATGGTCGTTTGGACTCTAAATGCTAAACGAAACCCCTTCCGTCCAAAGGAGGATAAGGAAGAGATTTTGGAACCGAAGTTCCTTACCAAAGTGTAATCTGATGCGATGGTTTGTTGAGTATTTACACACTCAAAGGGGAATGTTGCAGTCATATTTAGAATAGAAATGTGATTGTGTAGATCCTAGTAGATATGGGAATGTATCTTATATTCCTATTAGGAGTAGATTACCTATTAAATGTTGTAATCCTAAAGGGGAATGAGGTGAATCAAACATACCTCACAATTAAATCACTCTCTCTTCTCTCTCTTTCTCTAAACCCTAGATCGTTCAATCAAATAGGCCTGCAACACATCATATTTTTCTTTTTGCTCTCTTTCACTCAATTTTGATATTTTTTTTTTCTCTTTCTAAATTAGAGTGTTTTCAAAATTTTCTTTGTTGAAAAGTTGACCTATATCTAGGGATGAGCAAAATACCCATGAGTTTGGGTAACCGCGGTTACCCGTCCATTTAAAGTTCACGGTTACGGTTATGGGTAACCATTTAGATTAACAAACGGTTATTGGTATAACCGTTTATCCGTGAAATTTAAATGGGCGGTTATGGGTATTACCCGCGGTTATAACGGGTATCCATTGGTTATGGGTATTACCCGCGGTTATAACAGGTATCCATTTACCCATTTAATTTAATATATGTAAAATTTATAATATTTTTAACGGTTATAACGCGTTTTTGTATTTGTTGCTAAACTTTTCATATACAAAAAGTTTGAAGCACAAGAAGCCAACAAGGAGAAAGATCAAAGAGCTGACTTGAAGCTTATGATCTATCTTGCGGTTAACAGAAAGTACTGGTATTAGTGTAGAAAAATGTTTGTTTTTAGAAGCTTTACTTTGTAATCATATGGATTATAATTAAAGACTTGCTTAGGTGTAGTAGAAAAATATCGTTCGTAAACTATTATTTCAATTATTAGAATTGTATGATGACCTAAATGATTAAAATAGAGAAATGCATGCTAAAATGTACCTATAACGGTGTTTAATTGTCAGAAAACGAAAATTATTATTTTTGTAATTTTCAAGTTGTTAAAAAAAACATGTAGATAGGTGAAAAAGGGATAAAAAAATGATAAACGGGTTCAAAACGGGAAAACGGGTAAATGATTATGGTTAAATGGGTAAACGGTTATGGGTAAATGGGTACACGGTTATGGGTATGGTTAACCATTTATAAACGGTTATGGGTATGGGTATAACCGTTTATGCAATTACCCAACGGGTAAACGGTTATGCGGGTATGAACATAAACGGTTATGGGTAAATAACCGCGGTTACCCGTCTGCTATAACCATTGCCCATCCCTACCTATATCTAAATTTAAAGAAATATCTTCAGCACATAATAATTTTTAACTGAACAAATCTACCACCTATAACAAAAGCATTGGCAAATTGTACCAGCTCACCACTAGCAGCGTGGTATGTACCATGTAGGACACTTGCTCCACTCTCATTGGGTTGGAGGCAATCAAGCGCTTCTGACGTGTTAGCTTTCTGGAGTACCTGTAAATTGGGGCCCTAGATTTAGAGAAGATCTGCAAAATTTATAATACAATAATAATTTTAGTCCCACTATGATATTGTTTCAAGTCGCTATCATTAAGATTGTATGGTCCCAAGTTATGGCCAGAATAGGAAATATCTAGTTGTTAGTAGCTGTGTTAACTTTCATTTACGGCTTATTTAGGAGTGTTTTTAAAATGATTGAAAGTGATTTCGGTAAAATTGATTTTGGGTTTTCAAAGAAGCACCAGATATGTGCTTCTTGCAAGAAGCACTTAAAAGTGCTTTTTCAGTATCTATCAAGGTTTTAAAAGACACTAGGCACTAGTCAGGTGGAGGGTCGAGGCCTAGCGCCTAGGCGGATTTAATTAAGTTTATTATATAACATATAAATAAGTGCCTACTTACACTCTAAAAAATAAAAATTATACTTGTATTGAGAATTTAGAAAAATTAAAACTTAAAACTTAGATCATCATGACATTGCCATCATCAGAGACTAATGCAGTAAAAGTAAGCAAAACCCAAAACCAAAATTGAAAATTCACTAATTCATGATCTAGGTTTTTTTTAGTAGAGGTTACCCAGAAAACCCTTTAAGTTAATTTAAAAAAAAAAACTTAAAAACAATAGAACCGTCTAGACACCACCTAGCCGCCTAACCCATCTAGGCGGCCGCCTTTACCCGATTTTTATGCACGTTTTGGACTAAATCGCATTGGTTCTCCACTGCCTAGGCCGATTTTTGGAACAATGGTATCTACTTGAATTTTTATTAAGAATTGATTTCAAAAATATTTTCACTAAAAGCGCTTTCAATCATTTTAAAAGCACTTCTAAATGAGCTGTTAGTCGAATAATTAAGAAGTGTTTGTGCCAAACAACGCCCACCAATTTTGATACTTTAGAGAATGTTTGAGATGTTTGGATATCACCTAATTAATATTAGAATATTTTTAAACTAGCAGTGCTACTTGAAGGGAAACATTAAGAAAGCAAATGGCCATTTACCAGAGTGGTGGAAATGTGTTAAGCCCTTACATGACAACGTGTGTTCAAACCCCGTCGGTGACTAATCTAACATCTAATCTAACAAAATCTATCATTTGACAAAAAAAAAGAAAAGAGAAACATTAAGAAAAAGAAGTTGGATTTTTATTTCAATTAATGGTACGTACAAACACTCGTTTATTTGGAAATTATCAATTATTTTAGGGTAAATTACATAGTAGCCCCTCAGGTTTGAGGTCTATTACAACCCCATACAACAACTTTAAAACATTTCATTTTCATACATCAAGTACCATTTTATTTCAAAATAATACATCCGTTAGATTTTCCGTCAATTAATCCGTTAAATGCTGACGTGGTTGCCACATTTGTACCACGTGGCTGCCAAATGTGAGCCACGTGGCAATAATAATAATTTTTTATTTTTTTAAAACCTAAATCTTCTAAATTAAAAAAAAAAAAAAAAAAAAAAACTGAAACTTTATCCCTCCTCTTCCTACTCTCTTTTCCCTTCAACCCCCACCATCTTCATCTTCTTCCCTGCAACCCAGGAGAGAGAGAAAGAAAGAAAAAAAAAAGCCCTTCAGTTTGTCTTCCCCACCTCTCCTCCTCCTCCTGTCTTCTCCCCAATTTTCATATTCTTCCCCCGACCCCCTACCTGCAACCCAGGAAAAAAAAAATACCCAGATCCCGTCATCGCCGGGTTCGTGAGGTGGGAGGAATGGGTGTGGATTTAAGGAGTGGGGGGTGTATAGAGGAGGGAAGAGGGTGGGTGCGGAGGGGGGTTGAGTCGCGGGGGGAGGGAGGGGGTTTTTTCTTTCTGGGTTTGGGGGGGTTCGCGGGGGCAGGGGGTGGATTTTTTCTTTCTGGGTTGGGGGGTTCACGGGGGTGGAGGATGGTAGACGATGCATGGGATCTTTGTTCGCGCAGGGGGAGGAGGGGGGGATCTGGGTTCGCGCGGGGGGAGGGGCGGATTCTGGGTTTCACGGGGGGAGGATAAGGAGGGGGGTTAATGGGATCTGGGTGTGGGGGGGATATGGGATTGGGGTTCTTTTTTTTTTTTGGGTTTTGGGTTGAAGGTGCAGGTATGGGGGCGAGGAGATGGGAGGAAGAAGAAGGAGGAAGAAGAAGAAGAGAAGAAGAAGGAGGAGGAGGAAGAAGAAGAAGAAGAAGAAGAAGAAGAAGAAAAAAGAAAAAAAAAGGATGATCGAACCCCTTGCAACCCAGAAGAAGGAGGAAGAAGAAGAGAAGAAGGAGGAGGAGGAGGAGGAGGAGGAAGAAGAAGAAGAAGAAGAAGGAAAAAAAAAGGAATATGTGGTAGACAGGTTTTTTTAAAAAAAATTAAAAAATTATTTTATTTGCCACGTGTCAGACATTTGGCAACCACGTGGCATATATGTGGCAGCCACGTCAGCATTTAACAGATCCATAGATGGAAAATGTAACGGTTGTATGAAATTGAAATAAAATAGTACTTGAGGTATGAAAGTGAAATGTTTTACAGAAGTTGTATAAGATTGCAATAGACCTCAAACCTGAGGGGCTACTATGTAATTTACCCATTATTTTATTACAAGCGATATTCAACACTAGTTTACATTAAAGAGTAGAGAAATGATTTGAATTCGAGACTCTAGTAAATTAAAAAAAAAGAACTTAATTATCAGAACAATTCATCAATTGCAATTTTATATATGCATGGTGCAGATTAAAGTAGAGCAGTGGATAAAGATGAGATGACGATCCCTTTCCGTAATTTGCTTTGTCTATTTTGGCATATACTTTTAGCAGAAAAAAATGCAGGGTGCATGCATCCATGTTAGGAAGGGAATATTATTTCAACATCCTTCACCATAGTCAGGTGACCATTCACCATTCACTTCTTGGTATTACCAATCACACTCCCACTACAATTCCTCAATTATTACACAGGAGGGCTCTAGCTATCATGAAGACTCCTTGTAAAAGGAAAACTTTTTTGTTTCTTAACGAAAAAAAGATGATGTTCAACTGAATCAAAAATTAAGAAATGAAAAGAGGGGAACATTTTTTCTGTAGCATATATGCGTACACAAATGTTTCAGAAAGAATTTCACTATTATAGCAATGAAAATAATACAATCGGACAAATATATATTCATTTTTTTATATCAAATAAGATTTTATTGAGAATTATCAAGAACGGAGAATCACGAACTTTAAAACATATACATATACAATTTTACAATTACAATTCTTTCTCTCAGTTTCTCTCTCTTCTCTCTTCTTTCTTTCCATAACAAAGCATAAAACAGTTTTGTCTGTCTCTTCTCTTTCAACAATGTACTAGCGAGTCTGCTGTCTCCACGTTGTCCCTTTTACTGGGTTGCTCCTCAAGCCTTTGAGTGCCGTTCTTCACAAAATGGCCGAAGCCAAGATCTTCGATCCGAACTATTTTCCTCCTCTTTTTCCCTCCCTAAGTTTATTGGGTTTCACGTCAAATACGAAATCTAACAAATTTCTTCCTTCTCCTGCAATCCATTGCTTGGCGGTTTGGAAAATTTAGGGCTCGTTTGGATATTCTTTTAAAATGACTGACACTATTGGTAAAATTTTTTTAGAACCAATCTTTAGTAAAGATGCAAGTAAACCCTAGAAAAGCACTTAAAGTGCTTCCTAGAGAAAACACATAACTCGTGCTTCTTGCAAAAAACAGTACTTTTGGAATCCAAAAACATTTTGTATAAAAGCGTTTTTAGTCATTTTAAAAGCAAATCCAAACGAGCCCTTAATTTGTGGGTTATAAGGGTGTTTGGAAAATGCCCAAAAAAATCACATATAAAAAAAATTATTCTTGGTTTATGGGTGTTTTGGTTGGGTGAAGAAAATAAGTTAGAGGGTTTGAGATGGAGGACGGGTATAGATTGGGTTTTTGGGTGTTTAATTTGTTGGAATGATTGATTTTCTGCTTATTGATACCAACAACAAATATGACTGTTGAAAATCTGAGATGTGAGAGGCGAGGGGAAGGTGAAACGTACAGAAGCAAAATGAGAAAAAAAATCGAAATTAAATTATGGGAAAAAAAAAATGGTGAAGAGAAGAAGGCGAGGATTTGACAGAGAGAGAGGGAAAAAGGCGTTTCGTAAAAAAAAAAAATAAAAAGAAAAAAAATTCAAATTAATCTTGACTTTACCTTTTATTGAACACTCAGAGCATCCCCAATGAGAGTCTCTATATGAGGCTGGAAAAGTGGTGAATATAGCTCATTTTAGAGCTCTGAGGAATCTTTGGAGCTTTATAAAAGAATCTCTCCCAGTGAGGGGCTATATCTTTCACGCTCTATATGGGTTTTATGTTTTTATTTATGCAGTAATTTGATTAAGCGATTATTTTTTTTTTGTGTTAGCTTTTCTTAAGTTAATTTTTGAACGTGCTATCTTAATTTTTTTTTGTGAACCCTTCAACCTAAAAAGTTCAAATTGTGGCAAAGTTAGATTTCATCACTTATAAATCGTTTGTTGGATTAGATTCCCTTATCTCAATCTCATACATTGAAAGAAACAAACCCCCACTTCGCGCTCTGAAATAATTTGACTTTCACGTATAATACAACAATTTACCTAGCACCAATTGGTAAATTAGTATCATACAATTTTGAAAAAAAAAATTATATGAAAATTTCACCCATCAATGCCCATGAACGTTAAATCAATTTGAAATTTTAATTCTTATGGAATTTAAAACAATCATTAATTAGCCAAATTGCAAGAAAAATAAGTAAGAAAAAAGAATTAAAAAAGAATAAAATGAGAGTATAAGTGTATTCGCAAGTGGAGGGAAAGTGATAGAATTTTGCTCACATGGGTTGCTACTTTTTGTGGGACCCACTATTTTTTGGGGCTAGATGTAGCCCGATTTTATGCTACCCAATAAATGAAGTGGCTAGCCCCAATGGTGGATCTAGCCATATTTTCCAGCTCATTGGGGATGAAATTTCTCGCTAAGGCTAGAAATGTGGTAGCATCATGAAGGATAAAGCTCCCATTGGGGATGCTCTCATGATTGAAGGATCAGATCCCAAGAGAAGGGATCCGAAGAAAATCTCATCCCTATAGACCCATTTACAAGGTGCATGAAATTTTAGTAAAGAAATTATAGAAAAACAAATTGATTTCATTTTTATTCGGAAGGATGAAACAAAGGAGAAAGGTTGGTGTATACCAAAAATACATCCTCACTATTATCTTGTTGACAAGTGTCTATGAGACCCTGACCTAATCTTGTAGGAGTGGGGTTAACTTTCTAATTTTAGGATGAGGAACAACGTGGATTTGGAAGCTAGACCACACGTCTGTTGGAGAAATATTAGAAAATAGGAGAAATATAAAAGAATTCCAATAATAATAATAATCATAAAGAAATTTCACAATATCAATTATATATGAGATTAATATAAGCAACTAGAGATAAAGTTAGAAAAACTGACAAACTTGAAGATTGAGGCTTGCATAAATGCAATGTCCTAAAGATAGAATTTTGCCCTTACTCTTGTGCTTGTAGTTTGATAGGCGTCCATCTCCCAAGATTCAACAATCTATAATCCGAAGTCAAAAACTTCCATCTTCGGACTCTGGCAAACTTTATATATTCCGTACTCTCAAGACACGACTCGGAATTTGACACACGAAGCATGAGAGAAACAAAGTGGGGAAACACTATTTCTCAAGAGTAAAAATTAACTATAATTTTTTATATTTAATACCAATGGTTTCATGGGTTTATATAGAATCCAATTTCTACTTGTTGATGCACAAAACTGGAGGTCTTGGAACAACGTAAATCCGACCGTGAATCTGCAGAAATGTAAATGACACAAGATGTATCGTGGTTCACCCCAAGGTTTGGGCTACGTCCACACTGATATTGTATTTATCTGAGAAGTGAGGGAGAGAACCTCTGAATATGAGAGGGGATGTGAGAGGGGTGAGAAGGCTTAAGAAATGGTCTCCCTTAATTGTGAGGGTGATGAGTCATTTTATAGAATAAGGGCTCCTCACTTATTACATATTTGCCCTTCCATTTATTACATAATTACACTTGAGTCCCCCGAGTATTTATACGAGGTCTAAATACGAAGGCCCTAAGTATTGTACAAACAGTAGTCCCCCAAGTCTTCAGTCAAGAGAGTCTTTTGGCTGGAGACTTGAAATTCAGTCCATGTGTGGGCCGAAGTAATTAGATGTAGTCTTGAAATGATACTTGATATGAGGCAGTGCTCAATCTGAAATGATGCTCAACTAGAAGTAGCACATGCTGCGAGGCTACTCGGCTCGTGGCTTATGTTGCCTTGGTTGGCTCGGCTTGTGACGTTGAAGGTGAGGTAGTCCCTTTTATAGAATAAGGGCTCGTTCCTCAATACATGAATGATGGGCTAAAGTTGATACTCTCTAATGATGGTGAGTGAGTCCCTTTTATAGAATAAGGGCTCGCTCCTCAATACATAAGTGATGGGTGCTCTCTAATGAACGTGAGGGAGTTCTTTTATAGAATAAGGGCTCGCTCTTCAATACATAAATAATGGGCTAAGTCCCCCAAGTATTTTTCATGAGGCTCAGTTGAGGCCCAATATATAGTGTATAGTGTAGTCCCCCAAGTCTTCGGTTAATAGAGTATGTTGGCTGGAGACTTCAAATTGAATCCATGTATGGGCCGAAGTGGTGGTTGTTCGGAGGCGGTATTTGTATACCCTGCACTGAAGCTTTGTAGGTGAAGCTTTGCAAGTGAAGCTTTGAAGCTGAAGCTCTGTAACTGAAGCTTTGAAGCTGAAGCTCTGTAACTGAAGCTTTTGAAGCTAGAGCTTTTGTAAATGAAGTTTTTGAAGCTAGAGCTCTGTAAATGAAACTTTGGAAGCTAGAGCTTTTGTAAATGAAGCTTTTAAAGCTAAAGCTCTGTAAATGAAGCTTTTGAAGCTAGAGCTCTGTAAATGAAGCTTTTGAAGCTAGAGCTTTTGTAAATGAAGCTTTTGAAGCTAGAGCTCTGTAAATGAAGCTTTTGAAGCTGATTGACATGAGTGATGCTCATGAATGTTTATGTTGATTGACATGAGTGATGCTCATGGATGTTGTCATGAGTGATGCTCATGAATGTTGACATGAGTGATGCTCATGAATGTTTATGTATGATTGACATGAGTAGTGCTAATGTATAATTTTGAAGTACTGGGCGTATTTTTGATCACCTGGTTGGTGGTAATAGCAGCAGGTTGCCGAATAATTGTGGAGTACTGGGCGTACTTTTGATTACCTGGTTGGTGGTAATAGCGGCAGGTTGTCGAATAATTGTGGAGTACTGGGCGTACTTTTGATCGCTTGGTTGAAGCTATTTTGGGCTTATGGGCCTTCGCCCTCTACACAACATTCCAGCCCATTTATTTTGGGCTTTGTCGTTTTTTTTTATTACCCTCTGATGGGGTTTATACAGATGTCTCCGAAAGATAAGAAAAATAAATTACATCAATAAAAAATAAATCCGACCTTCTGATCAATGGGTCACACCCATAATTTTCTTTTCTCTTTTGCAAATGGCAGACAAGGAAATCACATGGAGTGTCTCTTTTCCCCTTCTTCTTTTGCCGATAAAATCAGTGGAGTCTTCAGATTGCAGATGGCTTTTACTTTCTCAGAAATCAGGAAATGATTTCACATGCAAACCGCGAGCACTTTCTCTTTTTGCTTTCTTAGAAATCAGAAAATGATGGCTATTTTCTTTTGCTTTTGTTTCCCATGTGCTCTTGCAAAGTAGGGTGGTCGACAGCGTGCCCTCTTCTGTGAGATCCAGAACACATTTCTGTGTTTGCCCCACCATTAAACATTACTTTTACTTTCTTGCTCCTCTTTTTTCCCAAACCCAAAATAGTGGGCTGGCATCTAGCACTGCATCAAAGATCTGGTCGCACAGCTTGTCGGGGTGACCCTCATTCACGGATTCGGCGTACCCAGAACAGGCTGCCATTGGGCATGTAATCGTATACCATGGAGAACCTAGAACAGGCTGCCATGGGGCATGTAATCGTATACCAACAATTTCTTCTCCTTGGTGAAGTAATAAGCCCTTAAGCTCACAATGTTGGGATGGCTGAGCCGCCCCAGCACCGCCATGTGCTGCTCGAACTGAGTCTTTCATCCCGATATCTTATACATCCATCCGAATTCAAACCATAACCCCAACTCAAATCCCATGATATAAAAGCTTCAGTCTTATGCAATTACAACCATGAACCATGACCCTTTGGTTAAGATTAAACATGCTTCAGCCACCACGAGATTGAATTGGATCAGCTACTGAAACGTCGAAGAATGACAAACACAGAAGTTCGAGCTGGTAAAACCAGCTGAATTCAAAAGCAGCTCAAACCATCACCTCACAATCTCAAACCACCATCAACGCGTAGATCTTGACACGATTGACGTGAATTCGATGGAAATCGACATAGAAAATAATCCATGGACTAAACCTCCTGTGTTACTTTGATACCTTGCAGTTAGAGTTTCCTTCTGACACTCTCGGACTTTAGCCAAACAGTGTTGTAGAGGTGGAGGTAGAACCTCCTGGGACGAAACCGAAGCTTTGTTAAGAGCCTCACTATCCAGCAATCTGAGGTCGTTCCTGAACCAAACGACGGCCACACCTTTTCCGTTTCTCTTGGCAGAGGAGGAGGCTGAGTACCTCTGCTGCGTTTGGTCCGCAACTCGATCCATTTCCACCGGGTCCAAACTTGGAACCTGGGAGACCCGGGCGGGCGATTCGGGTTTAGAGCTGGAGGAGGAACTCATGGGTTGGAGAAGATTGAGTCTTCAGAGATTGATGGGTGACTCTGTAAACGGTGCTGCAGGAGGAATTGAGGAAACCCAACTCAGCAAGGCCGGGATTTGTGAACTCGTGGGATCAACATGGACTGAAGCTGGACTGAAGTTTAGGCCGTCAGCTCCAGTGGCGTCGGAGACGACGCGGTGGATCTCGGAGCCGGCGAGCTGGGCCTAGGCCAGACCTTCTTGGCTGAGTGAGATCTCGCCGGTCTATTCATCCAATTCCTCAATATTCTCGGGTTTTTTGTTGGTGCGCTGATTGAGGAGAGGAAAACCCAGTTGAAGCGACTTGCAGCATGAGCATCCATAGCCCCGGGGAATGGGACATTTAGGGCTTTGGAATTGAGGATCTTGAAGTGGCCCAAAGTTGAAAGAGAGAATGGTGAATTTGTGCCAGAGAAGTCGAGAAGAAGTGAGATTGGGAAGGGAGAGATTGTTGGTGAGAAATGCAGGAGAAGTGAGGTGGAGAAAGCAAAGTCCCTTTCAGGGAAATGGCGAAGATGAGACATAAAGAAATGAAAGGTTGTTCTAGAGAGAAGCAGAAAAGCCGAAGTTGAATTCGGGTCCTGGAGGCCTCCCAAGGATGATATTGAGAAATGTGAGTTCATTTCTGCATTTTTGAGAGATGGGTTTTGCAGATTCACGGCGGAGGTGAAAAATTGAGAGAGAACCGACATAGCTTTTCGTGTCGATTTCCCACAAACTACGCCAAATGTTGATGCACAAAACCGGAGGTTTTGGAACAACGTAAATCCGACCGTGAATCTGCAGAAATGTAAATGACACAAGATGTATCGTGGTTTACCCCAAGGTTTGGGCTACGTCCACACTGATATTGTATTTATTTGAGAGGTGAGGGAGAGAACCTCTGAATATGAAATGGGATGTGAGAGGGTGAGAAGGCTTAAGAAATGGCCTCCCTTAATTGTGAGGGTGAGGAGTCATTTTATAGAATAAGGGCTCCTCACTTATTACATATTTGCCCCTTTATTTATTACATAATTACACTTGAGTCCCTCGAGTATTTATACGAGGTTTAAATACGGAGGCCCTAGGTATGGTACAAACAGTACGCCCAGTATTCCAAGCGATCAAAAGTACGCCCAGTACTCCACAATTATTCGGCAACCTGCCGCTATTACCACCAACCAGGTGATCAAAAGTATGCCCAGTACTCCACAATTATTCGGCAACCTGCTGCTATTACCACCAACTAGGTGATCAAAAGTACGCCCAGTACTTCAAAATTATACATGAGCACTACTTATGTCAATTATACATAAACATTCATGAGCATCACTCATAATAATCATACATAAACATTAATGAGCATCACTCATGTCAACATTCATGTCAACATTCATGAGCATCATTCATGACAACATCCATAAGCATCACTCATGTCAATCAACATAAACATTCATGAGCATCACTCATGTCAATCAGCTTCAAAAGCTTCATTTACAGAGCTCTAGCTTCAAAAGCTTCATTTACAAAAGCTCTAGCTTCAAAAGCTTCATTTACAGAGCTCCAGCTTCAAAGCTTCAGTTGCAAAGCTTCACCTACAAAGCTTCAGTGCAGGGTATACAAATACCGCCTCCAAACAACCACCACTTCGGCCCATACATGGATTCAATTTGAAGTCTCCAGCCAACATACTCTATTAACCGAAGACTTGGGGGACTACACTATACACCATTTATTGGGCTCATGAAAAATACTTGGGGGACTTAGCCCATTATTTATGTATTGAAGAGCGAGCCCTTATTCTATAAAAGGGACTCCCTCAAGTTCATTAGAGAGCACCCATCACTTATGTATTAAGGAGCGAGCCCTTATTCTATAAAAGGGACTCCCTCACCATCATTAGAGAGCATCAACTTTAGCCCATCATTCATGTATTGAGGAGCGAGCCCTTATTCTATAAAAGGAACTCCCTCACCTTCAACGTCACAAGCCGAGCCAACCAAGGCAACATAAGCCACGAGCCGAGCAGCTTCGCAGCATGTGCTACTTCTAGTTGAACATCATTTCAGATTGAGCACCGCCTCATGTCAAGTATCATTTCAAGACAACATCTAGTTACTTCGGCCCACACATGGACTGAATTTCAAGTCTCCAGCCAAAAGACTCTCTTGACTGAAGACTTGGGGGACTACTGTTTGTACCATACTTAAGGCCTCTGTATTTAGACCTCGTATAAATACTCGGGGGATTCAAGTGTAATTATGTAATAAATGGAAGGGCAAATATGTAATAAGTGAGGAGCCCTTATTCTATAAAAGGACTCATCACCCTCACAATTAGGGGATGCCATTTCTTAAACCTTCTCACCCATCTCACATCCCCTCTCATATTCAGAGGTTCTCTCCCTCACCTCTCAGATAAATACAATATCAGTGTGGACGTAGCCCAAACCTTGAGGTGAACCACGATACATCTTGTGTCATTTACATTTCTGCAGATTCACGGTCGGATTTACGGTGTTCCAAGACCTCCGGTTTTGTGCATCAACACTACTTATTAAAGAGATGTAACTTTTCATCTATAAGTATACATCACTTATCAAGGGAATACACCTAAACAACATAACATTTCTAAGAAATTGGTTAACACTATTTTTCATTCAATTATTAAAATTATATATTACAATATTTCATATGATAATATATAATTTCCAACAATATCAACTATATAAACAGGTCAAACCGTCCAACTTGCTGATATCACAAGTTCACAACTAAATATCAATGGAACGTATAAAACAAACCTTGGCCGTTGAATGTCCCGTTGACGAGACAAGCAGAGAAAATAAAACCTAGGATACAGACCATTGCCTTCCGCTTTATGTGGACGGCATTTCCTCTTAGGTTTTTCCCCAGCTCTCTTCCTCTTTATTTTTTCCCGTCTTCTAATCATTTTCATCTTCTATTGTGGCGACTTTTTTGTCTATTTAATAGAGCCCTAATATCTATTACTTATGACTCAAACTTGGATTTTTGAATAACGGTTGTTGTTCAGAGTTCAGGTGGGTGCATGATGAAGAGGAAGCTCGATATTTGTTGCAGATAACTCATGGCAGTGTTTCTTTGGTTAGATATGGATCCTCTGTAGCTGAAATATTGTATTGTACATCTTCACATGAAACCCTTTAAAAAATAAAAATAAAATGGAGAAATTAGGTTCTCATCCTTCCTTTTGCTACTCCATTGATTAAAATCTTATTTCTTTTCAAATTTTTTATCAAGGTCCTTGGGTACTAATAACATCATTAATTATTTCAATAATAAAATACTTTTTTTATTTCTAAATATATTCATTTAATGTTAAAAATGTTACAATTAGTATATTTATATTTATGACTAAATGTTTTATCATATATTTTTACTTTTAGTCTGTACCCATTTTTAATTTGTAATTCTTTTTTAACTTGTACCAATTTTCTTTTCAATTTTAATTTGTACCCATATATTAATTTTTTTTTGTGCCCATATTTTTTAAAGTTTATTTGTATTTGTACCCATATATATATATTTTTTTTATTTGTACTTTTTATTTTGCTAAATGTACCCATGCTAATTATATGTACCCATTCATGTAAAATGTTTTAATCTTAAAATGTACTCATTCTTAAATATACCAATTTGTTATATGTAAAATGTACCTCTTATATATATAATCTATTCAAATTTTTTCTAATCCATTTTTAAACTTGTATGGGTACATTCTTTTTTCTTTGATTTTAAAATGTATCCATGTCAAGTTTAATCGAAGAAATTTACTAATGTTATTAAACCTAATATCATTTTTTTATTGTGATTTTGAAGAATGTACCCATGTTTTGATACAATAAATTTTTTGGTTAATTTTGATGAATGTACCCATGTTTATACACACACACACTAACACACCCCGACCGAGATCAAGGCATGATGACCGTCACGTGAGAGTGACGTAGCCATGTGCACAATGCGGAAGCAATAAAGATAAGAAATATACGAATAATTAAAAATCAAATTACTAGAGTGCACTACTAAACAGAAAGTGATACGAGTTAGTTACAACAGTGAACACTCCTGATTACAGCATAAAGTCTAGGTGCAGTCCAGTAGGACAAGTGCTAGTTATACAGTACCAGGAATGTCCTACTATTATTTAGATAAGTCAGAACTGCTGACGTCCTCGAGCCACCAACAGCAAGCTTACTTAAAACCTGGAGGGGCGCAAAACAGAAAACGTGAGTGGGCAAAAACAAATGTTTTACAAAATCATTTTCTTTATCAACATACTAACCCCTCGCTGTAAAACATGTATAAATTTCCCAGAATCAAGATATAAGCATATACATACATATATATATATATATATATATATCTGAAATCATAACAATTCAATTCATACTTCACATAATCATATTCACATGTATGCCATGCCAAAATATAACAAAATAAATAATCCAGGTAAGAATGATTTCATGGAAATATGATATGTTAGTCGGAACCCCTGAGGTGGTCTGTACGGCTGAATTCATAGCTCAAAAGTCAATCTAGCCGGAGTCACTACAATGACCTATACGGCAATATACTGCACATAAGTCGGAACCACTAAAAAGGGTCTGTACGACAAGATTGGGTGAAATATATTTATGCTCAATTATATTCTCTCATAATAGTCGGGCGATAAATCGCTAGTCACCTACAAGTCGGAACCATGAATAATGTCTGTACGACAAGACTGTGCACTTAAGTTGGATCCAATATGAGCATATAGTGCGGGAGGTGACGTAAATAAACAGGCATGTACTTCATATTTCTGGCTAAATCATAATCACCCTAGGTGCAATTTCATGAGCTCAACATTATTTAATCACATATCACATCATTGATGATTCACAAAACCAAACATAACTTACCTGAACTTACCTATGCCTCCACAACACCACATTTATATATATATATATATATATATATGCAACCATGAAATGCATATTCAGAATATAAAAGCATTTGGCATATTATCTCAAAGCATACTATCCTTAAAAATGTATTTCTGGGAAATATATCAAGTATATAATTATATACTGAAAACAAAAGCCCACTCACTGGTATGTCGAAGGGTGGTAGCCCCCGAGTCTCCCCTGGATACGTTCGTCCTCAGGATAAGTCTCACCTATATGCGAATTAACTATAAAAACGTTATTTTAAAGCACATAGACAAAACTAGCTAATAACTTCTCATATATTGCTCAAAATGGGTATATGAATATACCACAGTGATCTGCACAACCTCAGGATCATCCCCAAATTTTCAAAATAATTTTCTGACCCCGCACGCGCCGCCACGCGCCGGCCAAGGCACGGCCATACGCGCCGCCACGTGCAGGGGATCATGACGGATCCTACAACGGCGTCAAGAATATTCCTCAGAATATTCCATTAAATCCTAACGAAAACCGTCAATCATAACTGACGGCCTGAGAATATTCCGTCATACTTGACGAAATATTCCTTCACCTTCTACCTCCAGCTCCGGTGACCGTCGCCAGCACCGGAAACTGGGCAAAACTTCAAACTCACTATTCTCACTTGTTTCTCAACCATTTTTCATGAAATTTGAACCATTGGAAAGCTAACAACGTGTAGAATCACGTTATACCATTTTTAAGCCTTGAAATCTACTAGATTTTACTTGAGGAAGCTCGATAATCCGGTCAACTTTGAAAACCTTCGATCTCGGCCCTCCGACGTCCAAACTCTTCCAACGAACTACCTCGAGCTTCCTTAGGACCTCCTAAAGCTCCCTGTGAGCTTGAAATCTTCCGAAACACAAGGTTTTACGTCCACATGAATAGTGCATGAAAAATGAGTTTCGGGTTCTCGAGATTTCGAATGAATGCTTACCTGAAATGGGTACCAACCAACTCGAAATGGCACGAGGAATGCAATGGTGCCTTTAGAATCTTCGATTTGCGACTGGAAAGCTCACTTCGAGCTTGGTCCGTACGAGGAAGAAGAGAGAGAGAATGAAACCGAGAGAGAGAATAGAGAGAGCACGGGATAGTGAGAGAGAGAAAGGTATGGATGTGTGTGGTCCAAAATGTACACCAATCACAATTCTTTAATCTTTTAGTTCTAATTGGGTCCAATTAGTTAGGAATAGAACCAATTGACCCAATTTTTTAATCCAAAATACAAACACACATCCAACACTCATGGGTAAATCAGTCTTTTCACAACCACGATAAAAATCATCGGGACGGGCTGTGACACACACACACACACAATAGTATATTTATATTTTAATATTTTTAATCGCACAAATGATGGTTTTTTTATTATTTAAAATCTCATTTATATAAACAACTAAAATTTCTAATTTTTAATTTAAAAAATATAGTAACGTACATAGAAATAAATTATCACATTAATTTCAGGGACCTCAATCAAAAATTAAAAACCAACAAGGTTTCAATCAAAGAATATTCATAACTAAGGACCGCATCCAAAGTCTCCCCTGATTTAGAGTTTTAATACTCAACCCTTATTAAACTCTGAATTAATTTTCAATTCAAATATTGCTAAAATAACAAAAGAAAAAAAAAGAAAAATTAGTATCAGGTCCCTAACTACTAATGTTCATTGATGACCTTATTAGTTTTCAAATTTTGATCAAAATCCCTAGCATTAAAGTATTAATGAATTTACATGTTAGTTACATAATTTTTTAAATAAAAATTAGTAATTGATTTAGGATTTTAATACCCACACGTTTATTAAATTCCTAATTAATTTTCAATTCAAAACATTCCCAAAATAAAAATAAATAAAAATAAAATAAGTTTGTACCCATTAATATTTTATAAATAGATTTTCAATTTTTTAATTTGAAATGTACCCATTCATATAATTTTTTTCAGTTTTTTAATCTTATATGTACCCATTCTTAAATATATAAGTTTGTTATATGTAAAATGTACCCACTTTTATTTATATAAAATCCATTCAATTTTTTTCTAGTACATTTTTAAACTTAAATGAATACATTCTTTTTCGTTGATTTGAGAATGTATTTATGTCAAGTTTAATTGACACACCCCGACCAAAGATCAAGGTGTGTTGGGCGTCACGTGAGGGTGACGTAGCCATGTGCACAGTGCGGGAGCGATAAGGATAAGAAATATACAAATAAATAAAACCGAAAGTTAACTAAGGTGCACTGATAAGCAGGAAGTGATAGGAATGAGATACAAGTGTAAATACACCTAATCAGAGCATAGAAAGTCTAGGTGCAGTCTAGTAGGACAAGTACTAGTTATACAGTACCAGAAGATATCCTACGAATATTATATTTTGTCAGAACCACCGAGATCCTCAAATGCCACCAACAACAAGTCTACCTAAAACCTGGAGGGGCACAAAACAGAAAGTGTGAGTGGGCAAAAACAAAGCTTTTCAAAATCATTTCATTATCAAAGGCTCTAACCCCTCGCCATAAAACATGTATAATTTTCCCAGGAATGGAATATAAACATATGTGTGTGTGTGTGTGTATCAGTTCATACATCACATATCCATATTCATAAGTATGCCATGCCAAAATATAAAACAGAATAAGTAACTCAGGAAAAAATAAATTCATGGAAATAACATATTACTGGAATCTCTGCAGAAGTCTGAACGGTTGAATTCATAGCTCATTAATCAATCTAGCCTGAGTCACTACAAGTGACCTATACGGCACTACACTGCACACGAGTCAGAACCACTGTAAGGGTCTGTACGACAAGATTGGGTGTAATATAGTTATGCTCAATGCTACGCACTCATGATAGCTATGCGATAAATTGCTAGTCACCTACGAGTCGAAACCACCTATGATGGTATGTACGACAAGACTGTGCACCTAAATTGGATCCAATGTGAGCATATGGTGCGGGAGGTGACATTATATACAGGCTTGTGCCATATCTCTAAATCACTAACACCGGGGTGCAAGTTTATGAGCTCAATGTTCTTAATTAATCACAACCGTTATTCACATTCACAATTCATAAACTCACCTAGGCTTACCTGAGCATCCACAACACCACAATAATAAATTATGCATCATATACTAATTCATATGCTGAATATAAATTATATGCATTGCATTTCAAGGCATACATTCATTTAAGCACATTTTATGGGAAAATATCAAGTATATAAATATATATTGAAAACCAAAAGCCCACTCACTGGTATGTCGAAGGGTTGTAGCCCTCGAGTCGCCCTTGAATGTGCTCGTCCTCGGGATAAGTCTCCCCTATATGCGAAACAACTATAAAAACGTTAATTAAAGCACATAATCGATACTGGCTAATAACTTCTCATACATTGCTCAGATGAGGTATATAAATATACCAACGTGACCTACACAACCTCACGAACATTCCCAAATTTTTAGAAAAATTTTCCGACCACCCACGCGCCAGCCAAGGCACGACCAGACGCGTCGCCCACGCGTAGGCACGTGCCAGGCACACTGACGGTAACCCTAACGGCGTTAGGGTATATTTCGTTAAATAATAGCATATACCGTTAAAACTAACCTGACGCCGTTATAATATTCCGTCAAAGTTGACGGAATATTAGCTCGTCCTCTTCCTTCGACTTCGGTGACCGTCGTCGTCGTCGGAAAACTAGGAATTTGAAAAACCTTGATATCTCAGTCATTTCTTAACCAAAACTCATGAAATTGTTCACAATTTAAAGCTTATAACTAGAAGAACACATCCTTACCAATTTTAAGGCTTGAAATCCATGAAAACTCGTCGGAGAAAGCTCGATAATCCGGCGTAAACTTAAAACTCGTCGAACTCGATTTCCCAACATCCAAATCGCTTGGTTTTTCTTCTCCGAGCTTCGTGAGGATGATTCAAAGCTCCCTCCTTAAAAACTACTAAAAACCTCACATTAATTAGTGCATGAACAGTGCATGAAATCTGGGGTTCGAGTTCACGGGGTTTTTGAAGCTTTCACGACCTAAAAATGGTATAGTTAAGATCCTAAGGTTACAAGGAACTCAAACATGGCCTCTAAAGGTTTGATCTGCAAGGCTTTGTGAGGGTTGGAGTTTGTCCGTACGGTTTGTACTGAAAAAGAAGAGAATCGAGAGGGAGGAGAGAGAGAGAGGGAGTTGGAGTGTGTGTGTGGTCCAATTTTTTTTTACTTCCAAACATCCACAAAACCATAACAACTTTAAGTCCTAATTGGTTTCAAAATATTAGGGACTTAATGTATTAGTTCACTTCTAAACTTAAACCACACAATCACACAAAACGTCCAAGGGCAATTTTGTCTTTTCACACCATCGATAACAATGATTCAGGACGGGCTGTGACATTAATTGAATAAATTACAAATATTATTAAGCCTAACATCTATTATTGTTTTTGTGAGGTTTTGAAGAATGTACCCATGTTTGGTACAGTAAGTTTTGGGTTAATTTTGATGAATGTACCCATGTTTGTATATATATGTATAGATATATTGACAAGATATTGGTGAGTATATTTTATCTTTTAATATTTTTAGTTCCACAAATTATGGGTTTTATTTAAAATCTCATTAATATAAACAACTACAAATTTCATTTTTTTTATTTGAACAATTTAATAACCTACATAGAAATATACTATTGCATTAATGTCAGGAATTTCGATAAAAAATTGAAACTAAAAATCAACAAGATTTCAGTTAAAGAACATTAATAATTATGAGCCGCATTCAAAGTCTTCCTTTTAATTATCTCACACCCAATAATCCTAACCCCACTACACGTTGCACCTCCCCATTATTTCCTGTTAACCCAAACCTCGCATGAGTTCGTCAACGACTGTTATCTCCATCCATTATTTTCCTTCCCTTTGTCTTCCTCCTTCTTTTCATAACCTTAAGAATAAAATGAATCATCATACGCTACCGGTGTCGGTGTCAACGTCGACGTTGGACATGGCTTCGCACTATGCTCCCGTCAAACCATTTCATATCGGCCTCTCACTTTTCCGATTAATTGGATCCAAGTTCGTATAAAGAAACAAGAAAGAGAGAAAGGAGAACATCAATGGTCATCGGAGCTTCCATTGCATAACAGAAAAAACAAATGGAGAGGTGCACTGGTGAAAACCACCCTTCCCTGCTTTTCTAAATTCTTTTTTTTATTTACTGGCAAAGTTGGAATTCCAATAAAGACATTTTTAAGTTGGTGTAGAGATAAAACAAATAGATTCAAATAAAATTTTGGGTAAAGTACAAAAAACTACCTCAACTATTGGTGTCACGACACTTTCATACCTCATCTTTTAAAATTGACAATGTCATACCTCATCTTACAAATTTGTGCCAATGTCAGACTTCCGTCAGTTTTTCTGTTACTTTTTCTGTTAAATGCTGACTTGGCCAGAGAGAGGACCCACTCATTAATCCAACTGGATTAAAAAATAATAAAAAATATATTTTAATAATTAAATATTCAAAAATTAAAAAAAAAATTAAAAATTAAAAAACTAAAAAAAATAAAAAATGGCCTAAGGGATTTGGCCTTCCTTTCCACCTGCAGCACCAACCATTTCCTCAACCCGCACCAACCTTCTTCTTCTCTTCGACAGCCACCAAAACCCATAAACCTTCCTCCACCCGTCCCCCCAACCTTCCCCAACCTACCCCCATCCCCCACCTCTTCCTGTCCATTTCGAACCCAAACCCTAAACTGGAGCAACAAGATCCAGAGCCTTCTTTCTGGCCCACAAAACTCCGGCGATGACCGCCGACGTCGTGATGCGGTTGCAGAAGACGAGGAAAAGCGAGTACTTGAAAAACGCCTTGTCGTCGCTGTACAACACTCTCATGATCTTCTCCTGCAAGAAATCGAAGCAAAAGATTCAACATTTCCGCCGCGAAAATGAAGATCGATTCGAAGAATTAGAGAAATGTGAGGGAATTAGGTGACCTGGAGAATGCCGTAGGTGACGAGCGTGGTCATGATTCCGGCCACTGCAAAAACCCATTTCCACAGCTTGCTCGGCTGCGGAGCGCCCGACAACGGCGTCTTTTCGGCCATAGCACGATCTCGAAGAGTGTAGCCGATGGAGCTCGCCTGGGAACTTGTGACAATACGGTGTCGAGGGTTAGGGTTAGGGTTCTGTGAAAGAATCAGAGCGATGGGGTCAAGGGCTTCTGTTTAAAAATGGGGAATTAGGGTTAGGTTTGGGTTCGAAAGGGAAAGGAAAAGGTAGGGGAAGGGAAGAGGTGGGGGATGTGGGTGGGTTAGTGGGTTAGGGAAGGTTAGGGGGACGGGTGGAGGAAGGTTTCTGGGTTTTGGTGGATGTCGAAAAGAAGAAGAAGGTTGGTGCGAGAATGGTTGGTGCTGCGGGTGGAAGGGAAGGCCGGATCCCTTAGACCTTTTTTTTTTTTTTTAGTTTTTAAATTTTAAATTTTTTTTAATTTTTGAATATTTAATTATTAAAAAATATATATTATTATTTTTTAATCCAGTTGGATTAGTGAGTGGGTCCTCTCTTTGGCCATGTCAGCATTTAACATAAAAAGTAACAGAAAAACTGACAGATGTCTGACATTGGCACAAATTTGTAAGATGATGTATGACATTGTCAATTTTAAAAGATGAGGTATGAAAGTGTCGTGACACCAATAGTTGAGGTAGTTTTTTGTACTTTACCCTAAAATTTTTCTGTTCTCTTGTAATATAATATATATTTAAGATGATAAGACATATGTGGTACATTTAACATTGTTACTATTTGATAGTACGTTGGTTTGACTTGATAAAAGTTTTATAACCTAGAAATTTTCAAAACATTTTGATTTTATTCTCTCCCTTCAACCCCCCCCCGGGGGGTTCGCTTTTTTTTTTCCAAGGATGATCACGTTTATTTGGAGATCCATTGTGACTAAATAAGAAGGTTCCTCACGGAACAGCATGAAAAACGTTAATTAAGAATGTGCTAAACTTAACTTGATGTGTATGATCTCAAGTGGAGGGGAGTTAATGTCAAGGAGGCCACACTCATCAACAGTAGAGTTTGTTTGACCTATCTATAAAAAACTAGAGGACGAGAACATTCCCCCTTTTCTTTTCTTCTCTACCCATTAATCATGGCAAGAAAGAATAATGTTGATTTCCGCATCCAATTCTCCATATATTTAGAACTCTCCAAGTCGATGTGCAAATTAAGACTTGTTTGATTACTATTTAGAATCTGTATGACAATCATTTTGTTTATAATTTTGCCTTTCACCACTTAATTCATCATTTCCCCTATATACTTTCCACATATCTATAACACGGTAAAAATTTAAAACAAAATGGTAGCCAAAAGGGTCCTAATAGTCTTATGAGACGAGTCACATTTTCATTTAGTCCTATAATAAAGATGCTACTAACCTATCCATTTCCATGGTTAATTATGTATGGGAAGTATTAGCTCACACTCCCAATTTGCTATCCTGCATGTCATCCTAAAACATTAATTTCTTGGTAAACAGAAGCATTATCTCACTGATGTTGATGAATATATAATTACATATACATATATATGAGTTATGATCATAAACAAGAGCTTATTTACACTATTAGACAATTAATTATTACAAAAGAGTTGGTAGTAAACCACTGTTATGTATATTTCGCCTTTACAGAATCAGAATGATTGTTGATCAACAAATTATGCTTACGTCTTTCCATTGCATTAGTGGACCTTAAAGTGAACTTTATTTAGCATTTCCAACAGTAATAGTAAAATCCACTACCTTATTAGTTATCAATTCTAGATTAGTTTGATCTCTTCTACCTCTCTAAGTCCTTTATTTTGCTTTCAATAGAACCGAATTGTTAACTTGTGTCAAATGGGTAGGTATCAAAGATCTCCGCGTGCAGGAATCCAGAAACAACAATAATAATATATAATGATTCCTATATAATTAACAATGTTTGACCTTAATTAATCATACATATATATATAATGGCCACATAAGAGTTGCATAAGTTGATGACACCATGGATCACACAAAGTATCATTAATAATTGATCTGATTTCTTGATTATTCTATTAAATTTGCAAAGACGGGCGAGGAAGGCTTAACCGCATTATAAAAGAGATAAATGTAGCATGATTCAGAACATGATCATCACATGATTGAAAACATACCAAAAGTAAGATGGACAACTTAGAATACAAGTAACTTTCTTGAGTACATTTCATTGAACATCATTGAAATTAGTTCCCACTCATCGTGATATAGGTTTTATATAAGAGGGATAAAGGTTCTGACTCCCATATGAAGACATCACAAGCTAAGAACTTCCCCAGAAGAAACCTATTGTTCCCATCTCTTTCTCTCTCTCTCTCTCTCTCTCTCTCTCTCTCTCTCTCTCTCTCTCTCTCTCTCTCTCTCATTACCAACTAACAAAATCCACAGATGTACGTTTTTTAGGATGGCGGATAAGGGTTCTTGACTCCCATATGAAGACATCACAAGTTAAGAACCTCCCCAGAAGAAACCTCTTGTTCACATCTCTCTCTCTCTCTCTCTCTCTCTCTCTCTCCCCGGCACATTTCATTGCCGACTAATAAAATCCCCTGATGTACGTTTCTTAAAGATGGCTTTTAATTAGTCTTTCCTTCTACCTTCTTCATTATCCTTTGTCATTTAGCAAAGTGTTCTGATTATCGGGAGCGTCCATTCCCTAATTAATCCACCTTTTATTAAAACATCAAACCAAATGAAAGGGGTCAAGTCAATCCAGCGGTGTTTTTGTAATGTACTTACATCCTCACATGAAATCCTACTTTGAAAGTGTGATATGACGTCTACAACGTAAAATTCAACCTTGTTACAGTAATAACAATATCATTAGGTGATATTATTAACTATAATCTTACTATTCTTATGTAATTTTGAATTGTAAACTTTGGCATATTAAGGCAATCTTACTTTCTTGTAATTAGAAATTGAGTGTTAAAGTCATGTTGTAACACTAATAAACATGAAGGTAGAGAGTAAAAAAGTGGTGATGAGAGAATGGATAATTTCATGATGTCCTAGTAGCAACTTACGTCTACTTGTAATCAAACATTTATGATGTAACAATCAACGATGGTAGTGTAATAACAATATCATTCTATAACCTACCATTATAATATAGCTTAACAATAAACTTTGACAATTATAATATAGTTTGATTAAAAGGTACCATACCGTAGAATTTCCCGTCTTCTAAATGTAGACTAACCTAAGGTATTGATTAAATACATGGGTAATGTTAGGGAGGCCAAATTTTAAACTAAATTGTGTAAATCAAATGATGTGGTTGTTGATGATTGGAATATTAACTAAATGTCGATTAACGTGCTTATTTTTTATTGTTGACACATTATTTAGTTTACAAATTTAGTTTAAAAATTAGTCTCCTTAGCATTATCCTAAATACTAATGAAATCACCCTTATCATGCAATCAACTTTAACGATGATAATTGTGGAGTTAGAGAAAAATTTACTAATTTAATGCTATCAGTACTTTAAAAAGATCATTATGCATTCAACTATATAAAGAGTAATGCTAGAAAGATTAAAATTTTAAATTAAATTAGCAAACCAAATAATATGTAATTAAATACGTTAATCAACATTTAAGTAATAATCCAATCATTAACATCCACATCATTTAATTTATAAAATTTGGTTTGAAAAACCACAGTTAAAGAATAATTTGTAAAATAACAGTGCATGATGACATTTTCAAGTGTGATGTTAATGCATAATAACCGCATTTGGTGGCAGATGGTCGAAGAGATAACAAGTTTCGTTGCGGTGCTCCTGAAATAGTGTGTGGCCTCTTTTTTGATCATTTTTGGACACGTAAAAGTATTATGACATATGTCTCATATTTTAGTGGGCCCGTATTTTATAACGCCCCAAGAAAAAATGATTTGTTCGTGTACTATATATACGAATTCTTTTTGTCCAGACAAAACTGTGTGAACTATTTTTGTTAAAAAAAAACTACAAATCAATTCTTATTTAATAATTATTTGGAGTAGGACAGACTGCTGAGGGCAGAAAGTGCGATTATTTGGTTAGAAGGAACCTGTTGATCCTAGAATTTACAAAGCTTATGTGGCATGCAGACCAAGTTATTATGAGCTAACTACGTTTTTTTTGTGTGAAGGCAAGCGTGCCAACTAGCAACCAAACTCGATCGGATGAATAGAATAAATGTCGTGATGAAGTGTCGAATGTGCTACTGACTTCTGCACTTGAATGGCTACGACCAAGGAAGGTGTTGATTGACAGCTTGGCATCCAGTTCAACATCCAGCTCAGCAAACAGGCTAAAGACAAGAATGCCATATAATAGTGATGTGTAAGAAGGTGATTAAGAAGATAAGGATAAGGAAGTTAGTTACATTAGTTAATATGGAACGCGTCTTCGTCTTGGGTTTTGGAAACTTGAAGATAAGGTTGCCTTTTATTGCAAAGTTCAATAAAATGTTTGTTTTTTAATGTGCCGAACACAAAGTAATCTGAGTAACACCTCACTTCGCTAGAAAGCTACTGGAAGGACCTCTTTGGGCGAAAAAATTAAGAAGTCTTTGCCTGCCGAGACTTGGATGGATAATCAATCAACCCAGGAGGAGTGTTGTCTAGTTGTCCAAACTGAAAGTGCCCCTATGCTACTTAATTCTACGACGCCAATGTTGTTTACTTATCCAAATTGAAGGTGTTGCTGCTTGTCAACAGTGTTACTTTCTTATCCAAACTGAAGATGTATTGACGAGAGGATTATTATAGTTAGTGTTTTTCTCAGGTGTGTGAGAAGGTTTTTGTTTAGAGAGTTTGAGTTGTTTGTTGAGTTGGAGGGGGCTTTTCACTTTGCTGAACCCAAAGTTCTAAAAAATGCTAGGCGTTAATCGGGTGGTGAGTTGGTGCCTAGGAACCTTGGGGGGACCTAGGCGAATTTAAGTAAATTTATATATAATATTATTTAAAATATAAGTAAATATATATATTATAATATTATTTAAAATTTAAAATATAAGTAAATATATATATATTATAATATTATTTAAAATATAAGTAAATATATATGTAATATTATTTAAATATAATAATGATATATTTGCTATTTATGTTAAGATGATTAGTATGAAAAAAATTATATAAAAAGGACGAAATAAAACAAATGGAAAAAAATAACAAAAAGTCAAACAAACGTGAAAAACAACAAAATATATAAAGAAGAAAGGAAAAAAAGTTTGGAACACCCCTTCTCATTTTAAAGGGATCAACTAATACTACGTGGTTTGGGTTTAGGGTTTTCAAAGTCATTTTTTCTCTTCTTCCTCCTCCTCCCCGCAGCTTCCGTACCTTGCCCACTTTTCTCTTCTTCTCAACCAGTTGCATGGCCCCTCTTGTCATCCCCCTTCTCGCCACCTCCACCTGGGTTTTCCTGGAACAGTCTAGTGCGTACCCTACCCCCCCTTAGACCGCTTAGGCGACCGCTTAGTCCATCTCCGATTTTAGTGACCATTTTGCCTAAAATCGCTACGGAACTCCGTCACCTAGACCGATTTTTAGAACGCTGGCAGAACATCTTTTATTTATAGGGATGGTTTTCAAGAATAAACAGGTCTACCGAGGTAGAGTCTTGATAGGACTTTGTCACTCTGGCATTTACCAGAATATTCTTTCTTTATCCCCTTTTATCCTTAGTTGAAACTCACATTTATCCAATTTCAGCCTCCTTGATTTAAACCAAGATTCTGAACCTAGTCCTTTTATGCAATTAGTTCATCTTTATCTGATCAAGAATGAATTATGATCCTTAAAATAATTCGCTTCTAAACAGAGCTCATCATGATCCTTGGCAATTTTAGTCCACTAAAGACTTGACCTAGTCACTTCTAAACTTAATCCATTTACAATCCCAATCCCATGAGGACTAGGTCGAATCAGTCCACTCTTGGGCTGAAAGCCTACTGGCTTGATGGATCATTACCGGGTCGAGGATTAGGGTTTTTTAATCTAGATTAGCTCATTCTCGACTCAAACTATTATTTCAAGCCCAAACAGAACCATAAAGAAAATTCTGAGAGGAATATGTGACACAAGTTACTAAGAGATCATGAGAATTCATGTCAAATTATCAATAACTGAGTTGCTTCCCATTCAATTGTGCGAAGCACTGTTTTGTGCATCACCAAATGAATTATTTGCTTAAAAGGATGATAAGGAAGGTCCCTATGCACTTATGTCTTCTGGATGTTGATTTACAATGAGAGTCTCATAGGCAATAGGAATTTAATTTAATTTATAAGTATCATATATATTTATTATATTGATGTTGAGCTGCAAATTAACGCCAACCACATTTGTTAAATTGAGGTGGTAGAGTGACCTCATTGCGTCAACTTGCAACATATTAATTAGAGTAGCCATAGATAGTTATAGTCTCTTATCCCAAGTGCGGGACATGCAATATTATTGCAAGGGGAGGAACTTTTGTGGATCAGCTGGTTGCTCGCTGCAGAAAGACTTATAAGTAGTCACTGGAAGGCATGCGTCCATATATATAGTCCCTCTTTGGTTCCTCAAGAACTTTTGGGAGGACAACGAGGGGAGGACAATTAAGGGCAGTGCATTACACACCCCTCCAGTTTTTCCTTCGGCACTTCTTCTTTGTTTATGTACTTTAATTCTTCGAAGAAAGAAAAGGAGTGCATAAATCAATTTTAAATATTAATGTTTATATTTCTCTAACTATCGAAATTTCGGTGAAATAAATGTTCACCGTCACATTAAAATTTTGATGTGTCAGGGCTTAATTACGTGGCATGCACCATGTGTCTCACAAATTATACACATGACATATGACTCATCAAAACCGGATGAGTCATCAAGAGAGATATGTATCAACACTTAGCGGAAAGGAATCATTTGATTTTAATTTAAATTAGTCTAATTAATTAATTTAAATTTAATTAAACAAAAATGTCAAAATTGGGGAAGATTGATTTATTTGTTTAAATCAAATATTAATTGATGTAGTCAAATCACAAATCAAGTCTTGGTTCTTTCGTCAATCAATCAAGTGCATAATCAAGGCCAAATCCAGTCGTAGGCAAGGCTTGGAGAGCCTATAAATACGAAGCTCAAAGACAAAGAAATGGGCTTGAAATTCATCCTCCCATGCAGATGCTCAAACTCTCAAACCTCAAACACTCAGGAGACTCAGAAAGCTCTCTGCGTTCTTCATCCCACTTGTGAAGAATCATCAAGCACCATTACACATGTCTGTTCTTCTATCGCCACAAGACAAACCCTTGCAGCATTCGTTCATCCCAGATCAAGTCATCGAACCCTTGGTTCAACAATTCTACACACACTCTACAACCTTGAAGATCGAATCAGAGGATCAAAACCATGTAAATAGATATTGTAACCTTAAATTACACTAGGAAAGGCAACACACTCTGTGTGAAAAACATTTTTTTCTTCTCAAATGCTTGTTTTTTTTCTAAATTTTTTTTATGAGGAGTTATTTGTTTTAAAGGAAAACTAATGAAAAGGGCTTGAAAACTTTGAATTTTAATCAAAAGGACAAAAATGTGTTTTAAGTGAATAGTACCAGGAATGACTTTTTAGAGTAAAAATATCATTTTCGTTAAAAGTGAACAGTATCATGAGTGTTTCGTTAAAACTCCCTTGTTTTAAACGAGAAACATGAATAAAATGGGGGTTGACAGGGGAGAGAGAGATGTGAGTGGGGGTTGACAGTTATTGGGAGAGAGAGAAATGTGGGTTTAGGTATTGATAAATTGATATGGTTGTGAGGTTGAGAAAGAAAAAACAGCAAAAATTTTATTATGCAAAATTACTTTAATGCCCACATTTTTTTTTCTTTTCTAATATTTTTTTTTCAGTTATATATTATAGGGTACAATAGTAATTTCATTGGTTTTTGGTTGATAAATAGAGTTTCATTAATATGTAGTTTAGATTAATACAATTATTTCTTTGTACACGTGTTCTTGTGTTATTTTCACAGGAAATTTCGTATTTATAACAAGTTAACTTGATCCTCAATACTAGCCAATCAAACCCTAAATTTATATTGGACCTAGAAAGTTCTGCAAATTAAATACGCTTAATTTGTCTCCACATAATGCAAAACATGCCACATTGTAGGAACATGAAGATTCCTCCAAAGTGCTTTGCATTATTGATATTTAGTATTTTATAATACATGATATGATCAGTTTTGTTTAAAGAGGCATGATTTTGTTGAGAACTAGTATAGAACTAAAGTAAAGCCACAGAAAAATGTCCAAGAGAAATGGTAAATGGAGCAAACTGCGATGTGCTAAAAGGGAAGACAAAAGCTAGTGATGGACACAAAGCATATGCCAAATTATTCACATGCTGCTGCCATCCTTTTGTCCTTGTCATTCTCTCACAGCTCCCTAAATGTTGTCAACCTCTACCAAGTCAGACCTGGGGATCTCTTATATGTGTCACATTTCTGCTGTGATCCCCAAAATATATGTACATATATTAGTAATAATACAAGTTATTATGTTGGAAAAGCCATTCCATTTCAGTAGGGGTAGCTAAATATCATAGTCAGTAGGGTTAGCTAGATATCATACTCCATGACCACTGCAGGCTTCATATTAGCTCAAAATTGTGACTTGGGACCATTACAGCTAATTTAAGAAAATGAAACTAATGAAAATAATTTGAAAATTTTAAGTTTTAATAAAAATGACAAAAATTTGTTGTAAGTGAATAGTATCAGGATTAATTTTTTAGAATAAAAATGTGATTTTTTGTTAACGTGAACAGTACCATGAGCTTTTCGTTAAAGTTTCCATTAAGAAAGACATGTCGCTAACCATGGATATACCATTTACTGCATGCCCCAGCGTCCAACTAGTGAGAGAAAAGATATATATTGACATTCTCTTGTAACTTTTGGTAGAGGAAAATGATGGTCACCAAATTGAATAACATTTCTTTCTTTGGTTTTCTAGAAATCTAAATGAAGATGATCATAGATGTTTGCTAACAAAAAAAGATGTGGGTGATTATATTAATGGTGTTGGCATTTTCTGACAATATAAGATGTTTTCATATAAAATGTGACTACATCAAGTGGATTATTTACCTAATTTGTAGTCTACATTCACAATATGGTAAAATAATTGTATCATGCATGATATACATATATATGTAACTAAACCTTATGTCAGAAGGAAAAAAAAAAAGAACAAGAAGAAATATTTCTTTCTTATCTCAGCTTTTAGAAACCCTAAGCTGTTTTATCAAACATATTCTCTCTGACTTGATTTGACAGACACACAAGACGTGACCTCAATGTTCCAGACCAACCTTCATAGACTATAATATGCTCTCTTTGTTTCTCAACGTACCTCACACAACCGTTCACTCATTTGACAAAATATTATTATAGCGATCAAATCGAAGGGTTTAAAGTTTAACGTTAAATTCTGAGAGAGTACAAGCACAGCCATCATAACATCTCCGTAATTGCAACAGAGATATGCAAAAGCAGAGATGGGGAATGCATTGCAGGCTGAGCATGCATATATATGGTGGACTTTTTTTGAATTATTGAAGAGAAGGTGGACTTTCTAATGAATGCATGGAAACATAGAATCTTATTAGTACAGCCGCTACCATGTGCCTTTTTTCTTTTCTTTTGATTGGGTTGACAAAATAAAACAAAGGATAAACGACACTTTTAACAGTCTGTTATGGAGATTTCACTAGTTGTGAATCTCTGCTCTCTCAGACCCATGAATAGCACTGCAGATCGATGGAGATATGGACATATGTTGCTTTGAGGTTGATTCCCATGATTTTACTTCAAATGCTAGACTTCTAGTCGTGCTTCATAAATGGACATATACACGAATGCTAAACTTTAAGGGAATAGATTTCTATTTTTTTCAAAATAATGGGGATTAGTTGTGGAACTCACTTTACATTGAACTTCAACGGTCTGAATCATCTATTTTGTAAATCTCGATTCATAGATCATTCATGCAAAATTAATTCAATTCGAAACAATTTACCTATTTAATTATCACGATGAAATTTCATTATTTCTTATAGAAAAAAGTGTTTGCCATTTCTTTAAACTCAAATAAATGTCTCAAATATTTTTTATTTGACTAATATTTTGCAAAAATGATCTATGAGATGCAACTTAAAAAATAAATAGTTCGAATCGTTAAAATTCAATGTGGTGTGAATGATTATAAAGAGCACAAGAGAGCTAAGGGTGATTACATAATCGGTTCCATTTTAAAAAATAAATCCATACTAGAAAATGGCCACACACTACATGTGTGTGAATTTTTTTATTTTTGATATTTTATTAGAGCAATTGAGGAGAGAAATGTGGATTAATTAGGTTTTTATTGAATTTTTTTTTTCATTTAAGAGTGAGAGGAAAGAGAACATTGGGTGGAGATAGAGTTGGGTGGGATGCTATGATGACATGCCTAAACCCTAAACCCTAAATCCTTAATATAAAATGTTGACGTGGCTTAACCGTGACCGCACAAAATAGGAGGGGATGAGAAGGGCACCCAACAGGAGGGCAGACAATTTGCCTCCTTCAAAGAATTGAAAATTTTAACTGCCAGTATTAATCCAACGCCAAAAATACAAAAAACAAAAAAAAATTACTAAAACATTTATTCAAAATTTTCAAAAAACTTACAAAGTTCACACTTAGAAATTTTTACAAAGTTCAACACACTTGCAAACTAAACATTTAAAATTAAACAAAAATCTACAACAATGATGACATGTGGAGATAACAGGAAGAAAACATTAATATATATATATATTTGTGAATAGTAATCGCCATTGCCCTTGTCCTTCTTCCTTCTAAATGAGTGGACTTGCACAAAGACAATTATTATTTGGATTGAATAGTAATAAAGACAATTTCATTGCGCTTGCCCTCCCCTAACGGATAAAGATGCTCTAATTTATTAATTTTTTGGTCGACAATGTATTATTTTTGGTCGATCGACAAGTACCAAAGTTAAGATAACAAAATCGATATACTTTAGTGTTTCTTTTTGTGGAAGGTAATATTTTGTTTATATAAGCAAATACTGAGGGAGAGAGTAAATAGAATTGAAAACATGATATTAACTCAAAGTTAACTACTCTTAACTACTTGCATGGAGCTAGCTTAATTTGTCCTTTCCTTTGGAAGTTTTCATTTTAATGAATTTAAGTTTTTAGCTTTAGAAGTAATTGACCTTTGAGTTTAAATATCAAAATCTATCCTTTAATATAGAAGGGGAAAGATATTATAAAATATGAGAAATTAAGTTTACATCCTTCTTTTTTCAACTTCATTGATTAAAATCTTATTCCTTTTCAAGTTTTCATCAAGGTCACTCGGTTTTAATAAACGTCATTAATTATTTCAATAATAAAATATTTTCCATGTCAAGATAATTAAATTTTATTTTTAAATATATTTATTTAGTGTTAAAAACGTTTCATTTGATATATATATTTATGGCTTAATTTTGTATCATATATTTTTATTTTTACTTTGTACCCATTTTAATTTGCAACCCCCCCCCCCTCCTTTTTTTTTAAATTGTACCAATTTTCTTTTCAGTTTTAGTTTGTATACATATATTAATTTCTTTTTGTATGCATATTTTTCAAACTTTTATTTGTACTCATTTTTTAAACCTTTTATTTGCACCAATAATTTACTAATAATGTACCCATTTGTACCACTTTGTTATAAGTAAAATGTACCAAATTTGTTTTTTGAAAGTACCTTTTTTTTCTGTAAAATGTATCTGTTTTCTAATGTAAGACCTATTTATTTATTTTAATCTAAAACGTACCCATTGTTTTTTAGACAAAATGTACCCATTCTTTTCTATAAAACGTACCACTTTTTTTGGAAGGTACCAACTTTTTGTATGTAAAATGTACCGTATAAAAATTTCCAATTTTTTGTATGTAAAATGTCAATAATATAAGTAATGAAAAATCATGGGTTGTATTTAAATATAATTTATATTAGTGACAAATCATGTCATTAAGATTAATTATACTTTTTTATATAATTATAATTTATTTTTTAATATTTTTAATCCCACAAATCTTGGATTTTATTTAAAATCTCATTAATATAAGTAATTAACTACAAATATCAAAATTTAATTTAAATTTATAATAACCTACATAGAAATGCATTATTGTATTAATTTCAAGGACTTCAATAAAAAATTGAAAACAACAAGGTTTCAGTAAAAAAACGTTGATAAATAGCGCATCCAAAGTCACCCTATAAAATATTACAAAACCAAATGTGGGGAACAGTTTACGTATGATAGAGCTAGTCCTCCATATCAAGATAGATTTCAAGGTGATCTTTATAGTTTGATTTAAGCTCAAACAAACAAAGGTTTTATGTGAAAACTTCCATCCCATTTCATCGTTTAATAACGTATATAAAGTTATAAACACAAGGATGCATCAATACAATCTATAAGTTAAGACTTGACCAACATAAAACATATGCGTTCAACTGTATCAGTGGAACAAACAGAACAAAGACAGACAAATGTTTTGTTGTTAGCCGTCATCGAACAGTAAAAATATAAGCAATAATATTCCAAGCAAAATAAATGACAAAATTACGTGCGAGAGCTCAAATCAAATCAAGTTGTCCCTTGTCCAAAACCTTGACAACCGATCTAGCTAGAGTTGACATTTCTTAGCTTATAGCAGTAATGAGTGCAGATGTCTCTGGGTCTTGACGATGCATGTAGACACTGTAGAGGCGATATTGTCCATGAATATATATAGATAAGGGACTTAGATTGTCTGCCCTCCCATTTCGGTGCCATTTCCGTGCCCTCCTGTTTTGCGTGGTCACAGTTAAGCCACGTCAACATTTTATATTTTTTTTTGTAAAAATAATAAAACAAAAAGAAATAGTAATATAAAATGTTGACGTGACTTAACCGTGACCACACAAACAGGAGGGCACGAGAAGAGCACCGAAATGGGAGGGCAGACAATCCAAGTCCATAGATAAGAAGAGAACACTGTTCATCTTAGGGAACAATACCATTTTTTTTAGGGAACTTTAACGAAAAGCTCATGATATTGTTCACTTTAATGAAAAACCACATTTTTACATTAAAAAATCAATCATGGTACTATTCACTTTACCATTTATTTTGTCCTTATCGTTAAAACTTAAAGTTTTCAATCCATTTTCATTAGTTTTCCTTTTTTTATTTATTTATTTTTTCCGACAAGCTCCTGGAATTCAGTTTTAGATTTTAGCAAGGTCTTAAGAGGTGCTAATCGAGTGGTGGACATGAATCTAGCACTTAGGCGTCTCGGCGGGGGTTTAGGCTTTTTTCTTTTAAATTTTAACTAAATTTATTATATAAATATAAACAAATATCTATTTATACTTAAAAAAACACGTAATTGTATTAAAATACAAAAATTGCAAAATAGAATGACATATAATTTATAAAGTACCAGAACATATTGAAAACATGAGGAACAATCATATAATGAGTGTTCACCCAAGTATTCAACAAGTCTTTTACAATTTATTGAAAAAATAAAATGTAAAATAAAAGTTATCTATTTGCTGTCAACGTGAGAGTCGCAACCTAAGATGCCTAGGCGAGTCTAGGCGGGCTAAACGAGCCCCTAGACTTGCCTAGGCACAATTTCTTATTTTTTAAACGCCTATGGATTAATCATGGCAATGACCAACCATCAAGCGCCTAGGCAAGGCCTAAACAGCCTTAGAGCAACTCCAGCCATGGAGCCCTCCCCCCTGGCAATCCACTATTTAATCCACCCTATTGAACAGTAACTGCCTTAAATGAATAGTAACTACCATTAATGAACAGTAATTGACATTTACATCTCCACCCTTGGAACCCTCCCCTGGCAATAAGCAATTAAAATAATAATTTTTTTTGTTTGTTTAAATAATAAAAAATTGCAACCGGTCCCCCCTCTCTCTCTCTCCCCCTCTCTCTCTCTCTCTCTCTGACACAAAAAAAATAAAAAATGGCAAAACCCTCGGGCCACAGGCCCGTCGACTCCCCACCCCCCCTTCGCTCGGGCTCCCACCGTCGCTCGGCCTCCACACGGCTAGAGCTCTCTCCACCGGGCCTCCGGCCCCTTCTTCTCCACTGTCCCCCGAGCAACCCACATGGGTGGAGTTGCTCTTAGGTGAGACTTTTTAGAACACTGGGTTTTAGGTTAAAGCAGAACATTATTCAGCTTCAGGGAATGCCGAATGCTTTTTCCGACAAGCTCATGGGATTCAGCTCCAGGTTTTAGGTTAGAGCTGTTTATATTTGTAGAAAAAATTAGGGTTAAGTACATATAACTATTCGACCTTTTGGGCTGATTTCAAATTAGTCTCAACCTTGTAATACATTTCAAATAACTACCAAACATTTTAAAAGTTAGAGATTCATTAGGTCACTTGTGTTAACTGATGACTTTACAACATTAAGTGATGACATTTCTAGCATTAAATGATGAGGTGGACACATACTAAAGTTGGTCTCTACTAATCGTCGTTTTTCGAGCTCTAATTTCCCAAATCAACTTCTTTAAGCCAATTTAAGCCATAATTTTTTTAGCTAAACTGCTTCAATTTAAAAATCCAAAGCTCTATAAACAACTTAAGAGTAAAAACCCACTTTAAAAATTGTCGACATCATCACTAAATGACAGTGAGCCTCAAATGTCCACTTTTCAAAATGTTAGGTAATTATTTAGAATTTTTTTAAAGGTTAAGACTAATTTAAAATCACCACTAAAAGTTGAATAGTAATATGAATTTAACCCAAAAACTTATGTCCACATTATTTATGTCATTCCGTCTGTATATACTACACATTGCCAAATGCTCCATGCTATTGTAACAAAATAATCTCACATATATTCCACCAATGTTATTGAAGAGCGGAAGCAAGTATTGGGCTGTAGCAAATAAAGGCTTTTGGACCAAAAAAATTGTATTAATTTTTGTTAATTATCTAGCCCAAAGTTGCTTTTGTATTAAGTTCTGTTATTTATCTAGCCCACAGTTGTTCAAAAGAAAATTTAGAAAGTTGAATTTAAGTTAATAAATGGGTTTACATATCGACAAAGGTCAATATTCATTTCATTTCAATTGAAACAATTCTATTCTTAAATTTTGTTTAATACATTCGATACACTAAACTTCAAAATGAGTTGGCTATAATAATTTGGTTCGAATTTGCTTTTATTGAGAATCAAATCTAAGACCTCTAACTAACAAGTTAAGAGGAATATCACTAGACCATAGTACAAAGTTACAATTCTACTCTTAAGCTTAAAGTCAATAAAAACTATTTTCCTCAACAACTAAAGTCAATACCACTTAATAGATTTTCTCTTTATTGACCTCTCCTTAAAGCACAAAATATTGATTGACTCAATTCTAATCATAAAATATTTTGTGACTTTAAACAAATTGCCCCAAAAAAATTTAACAACTCTATACTGTTTGCTTTTTTATATAAACGATGTTCTACGTTAATTCATGATAATGTGAAATTTTCTCTTAGACCACACGTAAAATTATGAGCAAATTAAATTGAAGGCCCATTACAACCAGCAGGTCTGATCCAGTTACAAACCAGGCACATGAAGCATAGCATTGTCCAAGCTGTCTGTCATCCACTACAGCAATTCAACTGTGGAAAGGCAAAGCCCAAACAAGAACACAAATGTTCCAAAAAGAAAAAGTAGCAAGCAAAAAACAATGAGGATGCCTATCTCAAGTAAAACAACTTTTGTACCCTTGCACTTCTTATGTAAAAATATATGACAATTTGAGAAATTTCTTCAGTAATGTGGCATTGAATAATAGACGAATGAGTGACCGGGATCGAAAATATAAGATCTAAACATTTGTGAAAATCAAATCTAATGGCTAAAACACATGTAGCATTGAAGCCACATTCGACCATTTGATAGAAAAAGAATTGTGTACTAAAAAAGATTTCTCTAGTCACTAGGTGATGAAAAAAATGCATGGTCGCTCATTTTTAGATTTGATACCAAAGGTGGACATAAATGAATGTGCTTATAATATTTTAATCGCAACCTTTGATATCAAATTCAAATGTGATTGACCATGAAACCCTATGACTAATAAAACGAGGCTATATATACGAGAATGTATGTGTGGTTGATTATTTAGAACTTGAACATAATAATTATATGTGCGTTATAATTTAATGGACATGTAGCACCACAACAACATGTCACGCTTTTATAATCATGAATAATAATTTATCGAAGTTAACCTTTGTTGACTTATAAAGAGGAATCGAAGAAAGAAAAGTATGAGACATGTATAATGTGCGGTGGAGTTAGAAAGAGAAGGAAGCCACTAGGAATAGCCTAGTGGTGAGGGTGTGGGTAAGGGGTGGGGTAGTTCTAGGTCCCAGGTTCGAAACCTGGTGTGTGTGTTTGTGTTTGTATTTGTGTGGGTGGTGGAGGGTAACCAAAAAAAATATAGAAAGAGAAGGGCTTGTTTAAGGAAATAGGCATTCCATCTTTCAAGTAAAACCATAGCAAAGGGAAGAAAAAGATGAATTACAATTTGCTTTACCGCTTAATAATACGATTTAGTTATATTTTTTTTAATTAAAAATAAAAAAATTTAAATTTAAATTTCATATAAAAAAAGGATCTGGTTGCTTTCACGACTTGTGAGATATTCGACAAGTCATGTAATATACCATATACTTGTCTCATATTCTCATGAATAGAGACGAGAGTGATTAATAAAGGGAACAACGTGTCATATAGTTTTATAATAATAATAATAATTATTGAAGTATGGGTCACCATTAGTCCAGGTTTACACCACCTTATTATTCCTTTCTTATCCAAGTCTTCACTTTAGGTAATCTCTAATGGTTGTCCTAAATTTAGTCTCTATTTATAGCTCACTAAAAATTATAATTTTTATTAGTTTAATTATAATTTTTCATCTTCAATGATGCATGGGCTATATTTTCTCTTTTTAGCATACTAAAAAACATTATGGTACATCACTCACACATAAACTATTAAATATTATTTATATTAATTAAACTGTTATTTACACCTATATAGTATGTTGATGCACAAAATCAGTGATGACTTTGGTACAACAGAAAGTGTGAAGTTTGTGACATTTGCTAGATTGCTCCGGTCACTAGTGTGGATAAGTATGTAAATGGATAGGGACAAGGAAGCAAACACAAGATGTACGTGGTTCACCCAGATTGGCTACGTCCACGGAGTAGAGGAGTTCTCATTAATTATGAAGGGTTTACACAAGTACATAGGTTCAAGCTCTCTTTTAGTGAGTACTAGTGAATGATTTAGTACAAATGACATTAGGAAATATTGTGGGAGAATGATCTTCTTTTATAGAAGAGTTTCTAGCTTTGTTCTGACATTGACACGTGTCGTGTTGTGATTGGCTTTTGATGTTAACACTGTCGCGTTGTGATTGGCTTCTGATGTCGACACGTGTCGCACTGTGATTGGCCTCCTGGTTGGAAGAAAACTCTTCTGGATCCTTAACGGTATAACGTTGACCGGTGCTCAGTAGTTTCGGGATTGGTCAAGTATGGTACAAACAGTGCTTCCCTAAGTTCACGAGTGAGGGAAGCTCCTCGGTTGGGGACTTGCAAGATCCAAGCCGCTGAGTAATCACGAAACTTCTAAGTACCGAAGTATGGTATCGTCTTCACTTGCCTTATCTGTCTCATAGGTAGATGTGGCATCTTCTCTGGAAGTACTCTTCCTCCATCCAGGGGTGGTATCTTTAACCGGTGGAGATGCACAAGGTAATGTATCAATTTCACTTGAAGCTTACTTGTAGTTTCAGGCTTGGTCAAGCACGATACAAACCATGTAGTAGGAGTCCCCCAAGTCGCCGAGCTAGGAAATCTGCCGAAAGAGGTGACAGACAAGGTAAGCAATCAGAGCTCCAAGCAATCAGTCCCAGATCAGAAGTTTGATTTCGAGTTCAGGCTGATTGTTCTCATTCTCCCTATCTTGCAGGCAGCAGGAAGGATAAAGAGAAGAAAAATGAGAAGAGATGATATGAAATACTTTTGCTTTTGAAGAAGTAACTTTCCATAAGCTTATTCTTGAACTGGGCTGGAGGGTTTTCTGGTTTCCTCCAGAGTATAAAGCCGACTCAAGAATTTGAGGGTCAAAACAAGTCCATCAAATCTAGAGTACGTTCGACCCTGATGATATGGGATACTTTTGCTATTGACAAAGTAGTGGATGTATCGGCACGTGTTCTGTTACGCTTGTCTCCACATGCTTCCTTGTATCCTTCTCACTTGCCCTATCTGTTCCTTAGGCAGATGTGGTATCTTCTCTGAAAGCATAAAATGTTGAGATGAGTACTCGAGAGCAATGCCAGGTAAGTAATCAGGCAAGGGGTTCCAGGCAGTCAGTTCCTGACTGGAAGCTTGATTCCAAGTGCTGACTGATTTCTCTCTTTCTCATTGTCTTGCAGGTAAGAACAAGGCCAAAGGAAAAGACAAGGAAAAAGCATGATATGGGATACTCTTACTTTTAACCCTGATGATATGAGATACTCTTGCTCTAGTGTGGCTTGTTTGCAAAGGTATTATCGGGGGAAAAGAAACTGAGTATTTTGAGAGACTTTGCTGAGAGTGCCCTCTCGGATGTGATGAAAAGTTAAGCATTTTTTTTATTTGCAGGTCTGCCTGGCTGTGGAGGATGAAGGTCGACATATATAAGAACTGTCCCAAAAGCGAGTGGTAACGCTGTTCCTATACCCTTCTCGGTCATAGCAATGTAGTGGGAGCTGCAAGATTCACGTGTTTTAACTTTGTCAGAGCACTTTGAAAAAGTGGTATGTGGTATCTGGAAAGCTGATGTTGCGTGTGAAGATTGTAGACAAGCTTTATCCAAGGAAATCTGGCTTTCGAAGTTTGGAGAGAGGTGACTCTTCGGTTTTCGAACAAGCAATCTTGTCGGGGATCTGGTTCTTGAGATTCGGAGAACGGTGCCTCTTCGATTTTTGAGAAAGCAATCCTGTTGGGAGTCTGGCTCTCGAGATTTGGAGAGCGGTGCCTCTTTGATTTTTGAGCAAGTAATCCTGTTGAGAGTCTGGCTCTTGAGATTCGGAGAGTGATGCCTCTTCGATTTTTGAGTTAGTAATCATGTTGGGAGTCTGGCTCTCGAGATTCGAAGGGCGGTGCCTCTTTGATTTTTGAGCAAGTAATCCTGTTGGGAGTCTTGCTCTCAAGATTCAGATAGCGGTGCCTCTTCGATATTTGAGCAAGCAATCTTGTTAGGAGTGTTTTCTCGAATGTGAGTAAAGGTTGGGCATTTTTGCCAGTCTGCCTTGCCACAGAGCACATAGGTTGACACATATAGGGACTTTCCAGTTATCAAGCAGTAGTGTTGTTCTTTTACCCTTGTGGGTAATAGTAGGGTAAAATTTATGTGTCTAAACTTTGTCAGAGATCTTTGGCAAAGTTATCTGTGGTACCCGAGGAGCTGATGTTGCGTGTGGGGATTGTCGACATATTTTACTCAGGAAAATCTGCTTCTCGAAATCTGGAGAGTGGTGCCTCTTCGATTTTTGAACTAACGGCCATATGGCCCTTTCTTTTATAGGGGCACCAATTGTGTGCAAGAAGTACGTTCAGAGAGTTATTGCTTGCATGATTTTTTCGCTTATTTTTGTACTTCAGAGATTTATTGCACCTCATTTCTCCTTCATCATTTCTGAGAATGTCTGGCCCATCTGACCGTCGTTTTGACTTGAACTTTGGTGAAGAGGCAGCCATGCCTTCTCAAGACAACATATGGCGCCCATCCTTCTTATCCCCTATTGGTCATTTTACCGTTGGGGACTCTGTGATGAAGAATGATATGACCGCTGCAGTGGTGGTCAGGAACCTTCTCACTCCCAAAGATAATAAACTACTTTCCAAACGGTCTGATGAGTTGGCTGTTAAGGATTCTCTGGCTCTCAGTGTTCAGTGTGCAGGTTCTGTGTCTAATATGGCCCAACGCCTATTTGCTCGAACCCGCCAAGTTGAATCATTGGCGGTTGAAGTGATAAGTCTCAAACAGAAGATCAGAGGGCTCAAGCATGAGAATAAACAGTTGCACATGCTCGCACATGACTATGCTACAAACATGAAGAGGAAGCTCGACCAGCTGCATAAATCTGATGTTCAGATTTTACTTGATCATCAAAGGTTTGTGGGTTTGTTCTAAAGGCATTTATTGTCTTCGTCTTCTGGGGCTATATCGCATAATGAAGCTCCAAATGATCAACCTTCGGTGCCTCCTTCTTCTGGGGTTCTGCCCAGTACTGAGGCTCTGAATAATCACCATCTGATGCCTCCTCTTTCTAGGGCTCTGCCGACTGCTGAGACTTCTCATGAGCAACCTTTGTGAAGGCTCCCTCTTGTTTGTTTATTTTGATTCATGTATATGTACATATTTGTAACTTATCGGAGATATCAATAAACAAGCTTTGCTTCATTTCAACGTATTGTGTTAAATACACCAAGGCCTTCTTCACTAAGTTCTTTGAATTTTTTCTTTTGTTGAAGCTTGTATGTTGAAGCTTTGTGAGTGAAGCATGTATCTTGAGGTAGTGCTCCCTTAATTTCCCGAGTGAGGAAAACTTCTCTGTTGGAGACTTGAAAAATCCAAGTCGCTGAGTGGTCATGAGACTTCCGAGTATCAAGGTGCAGTAGCATATGGTAGGAGTCCCCCAAATCTCCGATCGAGGGAGTTGACGAATGAGGCATTTCCTTTCTAAGTGGTAGCCCAAAACTCCTCTTTCATATATATTTGTTATGAAAGTTGTTAGGCCCAAAGAAGAGGAGACCTAGGCAATTTTGTTTTCTAATTTTTTATTTCGAAATTTTTTTTTCGAATTTTCGAATTTTCGAATTTTTGAATTTTTGAATTTTCGAATTTCTGAATATATATATATATATATATATTTAAGCTTTGTAGGTGAAGCTTGGTGTTGAAGCTTTGAGGTTCAGGCTTTCTTAGGTATCATGAATTGATTTTGCTTCACACTATCTTGATCAAGATAGTGTGAAGCTTTTGTAGGTGAAGCTTTTGTGTTGAAGCTTTGTAGGTGAAGCTTTTGTGGGTGAAGCTTTTGTGGTGGGTGAAGCTTTTGTTGGTGAAGCTTTTATGGACGAAGCTTTTGTGGGTGAAACTTTTGTTGGTGAAGCTTTTATGGGTGAAGCTTTTGTAGGTGAAGCTTTTGTTGGTGAAGCTTTTATGGGTGAAGCTTTTGTAGGTGAAGCTTTTGTTGGTGAAGCTTTTATGGGTGAAGCTTTTGTAGGTGAAGCTTTTGTGGGTGAAGTTTTTGTGGGTGAAGTTTTTGTAGTTGAAGCTTTGTAGGTGAAGTTTTTGTTGGTGAAGTTTTGGAGTTGAAGCTTTATAGGTGAAGCTTTGGAGTTGAAGCTTTTGTTGGGTACCATGAATTGATTTTGCTTCACACTATCTTAATCAAGATAGTGTGAAGCTTTTGTGAATTTGTAGTTGTCCTCCATTGATAAAGCTTAGTTGAATTTCCTTTTTTTATTTTTTATTTTTTTTATTTTTTTTATTTTGGGAAACTAGAAATTTGAAAATGTCGGAGAGACAACATATACAAATTTTGCTTTCACACTGTTGAGCAAGAGATTGTGATGCAAGCCACACCTTGTAGTAGTCGAAAGTTTGGATGAACGATATAAATTGAATTTGCTTCGAACAGTCTTGATCAAGAGTGTGTGAAGCTTTCTACGAGTTTTAGTTGCCCTTCATTGATGAAGATTTTGTTGGCACCATAAATTGGCTTTGCTTCACACTGTCTTGATCAAGAGTGTGTGAAGCTTTTGAGAATTGTGGTTGAACTCCTTTGATGAAGCTTTTGTTGGCACCATAAATTGGTTTTGCTTCACACTGTCTCGATCAAGAGTGTGTGAATCTTTTGAGAATTGTGGTTGAACTCTTTTGATGAAGCTCTTGTTGGCACCATAAATTGGTTTTGCTTCACACTGTCTTGATCAAGAGTGTGTGAAGCTTTTGAGAATTGTGATTGCCCTCAATTGATGAAGCTTTTGTTGGCACCATAAATTGGTTTTGCTTCACACTATCTTGATCAAGAGTGTGTGAAGCTTTCTACGAGTTGTAGTGTTTGCATTGTTACAGAGGAGAAATGTCTGAAGCAGATGCAAGAGGGCTGGATAACTTGATCTTCGTATGCCATGCACTGAAGTTGTTGTTGGCTTGCAATAAGACTTTGTTGGTGACTATAACTTTTGTTGGGCATAAGTGCTCCCCTAGTTGAGTTGTCAAGCTTGAGGGTTTTTGATTATTTGTGAATGCTAGGAGTTCACATGTACAAGTTGTACCACTCGTCTTCTAGTAGGTGGAATGAATGGTGAGTTTCTTTCATCACTTGGTTGGTGGTACAAAGGTGAGTTCCTTCATCACTTTTCGTCACATTTCATCACCTAGTTGGTGGCACGAAGATAAGTTCCTTCTTCACCTGGTTGGTGGCATGAATGGCAAGTTGCCAAATGATATTAGAGTATGGGTTATACATTTCATCACCTAGTTGGTGGCATGAGGGAGAGTACGGGTTGTACATTTCATCACTTGGTTGGTGGCATGAAGATGAGTTCCTTCTTCACCTGGTTGGTGGCATGAGTGGCAAGTTGCCAAATGATATTAGAGTACGGGTTGTACATTTCATCACCTGGTTGGTGGCATGAAGATGAGTTCCTTCTTCACATTTCATCACCTGGTTGGTGAGAATAAGGACAATGTGTCGAGGCACATTGTAGCAAGTGCTGAATGACACAAAGTATGTTGAACCTTTTCGAAGCACAGTTGGCTTATGTATGAATATGTTGGAATGTATGATTGAACGAATATACTGTGAAGCTGTTCGTTTATTTGTATAGTCTTGTTCACATATACTTAGACTTTGTTTCATGTTGGAAGCATTCATGTTGAAGCTTTTAACCCGAGTGTTTCATTGCTAGGAATGTAAGAGGATTAAGACCGAGTTGTCTAAATCACCTCTTTATTGAATTCATGCCAAATAGTCTTCGTTACATAGGATGCCGAATGGCTGAAGCTTAACACTTGTACAATGTGAGTTTACTTGTAATAGTACTTCAAGTGATCAACGTTCCATGGATGGCCAAAGGTCTTGCCATCGGAACTTCTAAGCTTGTAGGAGCCAGGGCGACTGATGCCAACAACTTCAAACGATCCATCCCAGTTTGGACTAAGTGTTCCTTCACTCGAGACTCTGTCGCAGAGTAATCTTTTCTTCAATACCCAGTCCCTCACTTTGAAAGAACGAGGTTTGACCCTTGAGTCATAGTAGTTGGAGATGCGCTGCTTGTAGGCGACATTCCTCAAGTGAGCCTGGTTTCTGTGTTCCTCGACTAGATCTAAGTTGAGGGTAAGTTGTTTGTCATTTTCGCTTTGCACGTAGTTCTGGACTCGAAACGTTGCTTGCTCAAGCTCAACTGGGACAACTGCCTCTGTACCAAAGGCAAGTGAGAATGGGGTTTCTCTTGTTGATGTCCGATACGAAGTACGGTATGACCAAAGAACTTGTGTTACAAATTCTACAACCTTTAGCCTTGTCCAAGCTGGTTTTCAAAGTTCGCTAGATTATTTTGTTGATGGCTTCGACTTGTCCATTAGACTGGGGATGAGCTGGGGAGACAAAACATAAGTTGGTGTTGAACTTAGAGCAGAACATCCTGAACTTATTGTTGTCGAACTGTCGCCCGTTGTCAATGACTATCGCATTGGGAATGCCGAATCTACAAAGGATGTTCTTCCATACGAAGTCTTCTATTTTTGCCTCAGTAATGGTTGCCTAGGGTTCTACTTCAGCCCACTTTGTGAAGTAGTCAACTGCAACGATTGCATAGCGGACCTTACCCTTCCCTGTAGGCATTGGGCCGATCAAATCAAGTCCCCAATGGGCGAAGGGCCAAGGGCTGATCATAGGAGTAAGCGACTCGGGAGAGGAGTGTGGAATAGTTACGTAGCGTTGACACTTATCACATGAACAAGATATTTTGATGGCATCTTGGTGGAGTGTTGGTCAGTAATATCCTTGGCGAAAAGCCTTGTGTGTAGGGATCGAGATCCAGCATGATCTTCGCAGACTCCTTCATGTATTTCCCGAAGGACAGTTTCCGCCTATGCGGGCGTAAGGCATCTTAGGTATGGTAGGTTAAAACCCCGCTTGTAGAGTTGGTCATTAATGATCAAATACCGGGTAGCCTTGTATCGAATCTGCTTAGCTTGGACTTTGTCATTTGGAAGGGTGCCATGAGTAAGGAATCTATAAATTTGGGTAATCCAACTATCCCAATGTTGTAAGTTGCACATTTCAACAGCCATGATGCTTGGTGTTGCCAACAATTCGACCTGAATTTTTCTCCCAATCTTGTCTTCCACCACTGAGGCGAGGCGAGCCAAAGCATCTGCATGACTATTTGCCACTCGAGGATTTTGGGTGATCTGGTAGTGGAAGTGCTTGAGCAACAATTGTGTTTGTGCTAGATATGCTGCCATGGAGCTATCCTTAACGTCAAAGTTGTTGGTAACCTGGTTAACCACCAATTGGGAGTCACTGAAGATATCAATTCGTTTAACCCTAAGGTGTTTGGCCAAACGTAAGCCTACTAGGAGCGCTTCATATTCGGCCTCATTGTTCGATGCCTTGAATTTGAAACGAAGAGCATACTCCATCGCCACTTTGTCAGGGGTCGTAAGGACTAGTCCTGCTCCACAACCCTATTGGTTGGACGAGCCATCAACATATAGACTCCATGATGGGGCTGTTGGTTCTATTTTCTGAGCTTTCGAGGGTAATGAAACCACTTCTTTAGGCGTAGAAACAATGTCAACATGATATGTGAAGTCGGCGATGAAGTCTGCCACTACTTAGCCCTTCTCAGCTGGCTTTGGTTGGTAGGAGATGTCAAACTCACCCAATGCTATCGCCCATTTTATTATTTGCCCCGAAGTGTCAGGACTTTGGAGTATCTGTCGAAGAGGATGATTAGTAAGTATGATGATGTAGTGTGTTTGGAAGTAAGGGCGAAGTTTTCGAGCAGACATGACCAATGCTAGAGCCAATTTCTCAATGTTGGAGTATCATGTCTCCGCATCTTGTAAGGCCTTGCTAGTGTAGTAGGCAAGCCGTTCGACATTACCATCATTTCGAATGAGAACGGAACTTATTGTTGAAGCCAATACCGACAGATAGATAATGAGAGTGTCACCAACCTCAGGTTTGGAGAGCAGAGGGGCTTTACTCATGTAGTCTTTGAGGTTCTTGAATGCCTCGGCACATTCATCAGTCCATGTAATGTACTTCTTACTTCCCTTAAGTGCTTTGAAGAAATGAGCATATCTGTCTGTTACCTTAGAGATGAACCTAGTTAAGGCTACCACCTTGCCAGTAAGGTTCTGGATGTCTTTTGAAGTTACCGGTTCTTTCATATCGAGGATTTCTTTGATCTTCTCGGGATTAGCCTCAATGCCTCGTTGGCTTATCATGATGCCTAAGAATTTGCCAGAGCATATGCCGAAGGCACATTTGTTGGGGTTCAACCTCATTCAATACCTCTTTAGAATGGTGAAAGTTTCAGATAGGTTAGCGATGTGTTGGTTAGCATGTTTGCTCTTAACTAGCATATCATCAACGTAAACTTCCATGCTATTCCCAATCTGTTCGGCGAACATTGAATTAACTAGTCTATGATAAGTCACTCATACATTCTTTAGGCCAAAGAGCATGACTTTCTAGCAATATAGTCCTCTATCAGTAGTGAATGTTGTGTGTTCTTGGTCTGGAGAGTTCATGAGGATTTGGTTGTATCCTGAGTAAGCATCTATGAAGCTCAGGAGTTTACACCCTACCGTAGAGTCTATAAATCTGTCAATTAGAGGAAGAGGAAAGGGATTTGGTTGTATCCTGAGTAAGCATCCATGAAGCTCAGGAGTTCACACCCTACCGTAGAGTCTATAAGTCTGTCAATGAGAGGAAGAGGAAAGCTATCATTCGGGCGTCATTTGTTTAGGTCGGTGTAGTTGACACACATTCTCCACAAGACCCTTTGAAGTAAGAGACTTTCTTTGGTTGGATTTTTCTTAACAATGACCACGTTTGCTACCCATGTTGAGTAATTGACTTCGCGGACGAAGCCTATGCCTTTGAGTTTTTCAACTTCTGCCTTCATTGCTTCGTATCGTTCAGCGTCATAAGATCTTCGCTTTTGTCTCACCGGCTTGGTCTTGGGGTCAATACTCAAGCGATGACATATGATATCGGGAGAGATGTCTGGCATGCCCTCGTATGACTAGGCGAAGACCTTAGTGTTCTCTTGCAAAAAATAGATCAATGCCAACCGAATGGGTGGTGACAAGGTGGTGCCAATCTTCACCATGTGATATGGATAATCTTTTGATATAAAAATCTTATCCAGCTCTTCAGCGGGTTGTGCTTGCTGGGTGAAAGAGTCATCCCGAAGATTTTCGGGTTGACTGTTGCCACCGTGAAGATCCAAGTTGGCTTCGTCCGGGCTGGTCTTTATGACTTGGTCATGTATAGAAAAGGTTTCCTTGGGCACATGCATGTGTTGTTGCTTGATCGAAGTGTTGTAACATGACCGTGCACTAAGTTGATCTCCTCTGATGTAACCATTGTCATAGGGGGTTGGAAATTTCATTAACAACATATGTGTGGATACCATGGGCTTAAGATCATTGATGCCTGTGCGTCCAAAGATGACATTGTATGTCGTTGGGCAATCAACTACCAGGAAGTTAGTGGTAATGGTAGCTGTGTAAAGGCATGTACCAATGGTGAAAGGTAAGTGTATACTCCCTATAGGTTGCACGATATCATCGGAAAAGCTTATCAGATGAGAAATCGAGCGATCGAGCAAGTGTTCAGCTACATTAAGTGCCCTGAAAGCTTCAGCAAACATGATATTGACCGAAGTCCCTGTGTCTACCAGAATTTGTCTTACTTCAAAATTGGCTATGTGAGCCTCCACGATCAGTGGGTCGTTGTGAGGGTAGATGATACCTCTTTCTTCCTCATGGTAGAAACATATTGGATCCTAGTTAAGCTTTTGATACTTGCCTCCCCTGATGTCTTCCACGTGAAACACTTGGTGGCCAGACCTTAAAGCTCGTTCGCTGTTTTTCATGGCCCTATTGGAAGATTCAGATATGGGTGTGCCACCGCTTATGGAATATATCACATTCACTTGGCGTTGGTTATGGTTATCCCTTGAAAGGTGAATGAGGAATCGATCAATTTTTCCTTCACGCGCCAAAGCTTTGATATGATCACGAAGGGTGATACACTTCTCGCCGTCATGGCCGTTATATTCGTGGTAGCAGCAAAACGTGCCCGTGTTCTTCGTGGGCTTGTAACCCGACTACCTCGGCATTGGCTTCGGTATTAGGTGTGCTATGCTGGGGTAAATGGCCACGCATGTGGCGTTCAAAGGCGTGTATGTCTCATACCTCGAGGTAGGGCATGTCCTGACACGTGATTGGCCCACTGTGTTGACTGCTTGAGGGCGGGCATTATCGTGGCGATACCCTTGGTTATCGCGATAGTGTCCCTTACTCCTTTTACTAAAATGGGACTGGTGAGGATGGAAATCTTTCCTTTTGCCCTGAGATTGATATGTCTGTTGACTTGGTGAAGTATTAAGTAAGGCATGAGGAGGCACCGCTTCTGTTTGAAAGGTCGAGGTCTTCTCATTTGGTTAGATCTGGCTTCCACTCCCTACTTGCTGATAAATGATGGCTGTGTGGGGTTTCCCTTGATTTGTCCTTGCCTCAACGGAGGCATGGTTGTAAGCATGTGTCATCTCAGAGTAAGTCTTCCAAGTGTTGGCATTGATCATGTACTTGAAGAAACAATCACGTAGGCCTGCCATGAAGGCTTTAAAGGCAGTCTTGTCGTCTGCCTCGACACAACGGGAATACTCATAGCTGAAGCGGCTAGCATACATTTGTAATGACTCGTCTGCTTTCTGGCGAATAGTGTACAAGTTATCCGCAGAGTGCTGGCGATCGGTCTGGAAAATATGTTGAGAAACAAACAGTTTCCTCAATTCCTCAATTGAGTCTACCGTCTCAGGTGGAAGACGACAATACTAGTTTAGAGCTCCGTCAGAGAGGGTAAATGGGAAGAGAAGACATCGCTCTTCGTCGGTGTGCATCTGGTATGCCATGGTGGACTCAAAGAGGTTAAGGTGTTCAATCGGGTCTTCCTTTCCAGTATAGAGTTGCAAGCCAAGCTTCTGCTTTGTCTTTGCTTGGAAATGGGTGTCGAGGATCCTCCTTGTAAAAGGGCTAGGCCTAGGTTGGTTCCAATCAGGTATCTCAGCTTGTCGTTCGGCCTTTAACTTGTTTACTTCCTTACGGAGCTGTAGGACAAGAGGGCCCTGAGTGAAGTCATGTACCACTGGAACTTTCTTTCGTAAATCTTCACCTCCTCTTGGAAGTAGGAAGGTTTGATCAAGAGCATGTGATTTTTCCCTGGACTCGCCGTACTGACTTCCAAGGTATGTCTGTCGGAACATCTCTGAGTCCCCTATACCTTCGTGTTTCTCTAGGACTTGTTGCCCCTTCCCCAAATTAGTAGTCGGCCTGGGATATGGGAGGGGACCGAGTCTTTCAGAGACCCTTGGGTCATTGATCTTCGAGCCTACATGGATGGGATTGTCTCGACGTTGCTTTAGGAAGTCTCGACAGTCCTGAAAGGCGGATTTCGATCATTCCACTCATTCTGTAAAAAGGTGTCTTCCTCCACTCCTCCTGCTTCGAGTTGAAGCAGCTGGGTTGAGATAAGTCTCATTTTGGTCGCCATTTCAATGAGTCGCTCGCTCCTCAACAGGAATACCCATGTCGAGGGCAAATGACCCTCCGTGTTGGGGGGCACCCAGTTGATGGTTGACTTCCACAGGGGTGATGAGCTCGTGTGTTTTAGTATATCTAGCCTCGTGGAGCATCTCGAAGACCTTCTCATACTACTCTTGGAGGATCTCATTCTTCATCGATATCTTATTGTTCTGAGCCTCCAGGTCATCGACTTTAGCCTGAAGGGAAAACTTCTTTTGTTCCTTCTTTCGTTGCATCGCACCAGGTGCAAGAGGGGTGTCATTCTGTGTGCTATGACTTTGTTCGCTCCCCATGTTAGAAAGGAATGCCTAGTAAAAAAAGAGTGTATGAATGGTGGAAACTAGCTTAACAAAGCTGAAGAGAGTGGGAATAAGTATCGTTCCCACAGACGGCGCCAAATGTTGATGCACAAAATCAGTGAGGACTTTGGTACAACAGAAAGTGTGAAGTTTGTGACCTTCGCTAGATTGCTCCGGTTACTAGTATGGATAAGTATGTAAATGGATAGGGACAAGGAAGCAAACACAAGATGTACGTGGTTCACCCAGATTGGCTACGTCCACGGAGTAGAGGAGTCTCATTAATTGTGAAGGGTTTACACAGGTACATAGGTTCAAGCTCTCCTTTAGTGAGTACTAGTGAATGATTTAGTACAAATGACATTAGGAAATATTGTGGGAGAATGATCTTCTTTTATAGAAGAGTTTCTAACTTTGTTCTGACATTGAAACGTGTCGTGTTGTGATTGGCTTCTGATGTTGACACGTGTCTCGCTGTGATTGGCTTCTGATGTCGACACGTGTCGCACTGTGATTGGCCTCCTGGTTGGAAGGAAACTCTTCTGGGTCCTTGATGGTATAACGTTGACCGGTGCTCAGTAGTTTCGTGATTGGTCAAGTATGGTACAAACATAGTATAATTTGTTTTTGAAGAGGTAGGTCTTTACATATATATATAGTTGGGATTTTTTTTTGTTTGTTTAAAACATCAAACTACAGCTTTTTAAGAACATTTAAAAATATTTTCTAACTGCTTGCGTGGTTAGCTGTCATAACTTCTCCAAATCAGCTGTTCAGATATGATGTTTCATTATTTTATGATGGGTTGCACCACACATAATTAGGGATGGGCAAAATATCCAAGGGTTTGGGTAACGGCGGTTACCCACCCATTTAAAGTTCACGATTACGATTATGGGTAACCGTTTAAACGAACAAACGATTATGGGTATAACCGTTTATTCGTGAAATTTAAATGGACGGTTATGAGTGTTACCGGCAGTTATAATG